>CM072516.1:54846387-54853887 GCA_036898135.1 Oncomelania hupensis | reverse complement strand
TACAATGAAGACGAGAGAGCCGGTCCGATTTCATTTATATTACGGTACAGTGAAAGAAAACACAAAGCACACGGCCTCTGACAAATCGATTTGGACATGTTTATTCTTCGACGCAAGGAGACGCAAAAACACGCAATGAAAATACTAGACAAAGTTGAGAGGAAGGAGAGAAAGAATAATTGGAAGAAGGAAGGAAACAGGATGGAAAGAAAACTGTTGAAAGCAGAAAAAAAGAAAGTTGAAGAAAAAAAGACACAGAAATGCAGAAAACACAACGAAGGAGGAAGAAATTAAATAAAATAAACCCGACAGACAGAAAGAAAGAAAAAAAAAGAAAGAAAGCAGGAAGAAAGAAAAGAAATGCAGAGAGAAGTAAATAAATCAAGAACCTAGTAAAGAACGTTAATCGCATGAAAAGACAAAGTCGTTGTTGACTAGTCTTGTGACACAACAAGGAAAGACAAACAAAATACTAGAAAAAAGGAAAAAAGGAAAAAAGAAAGAAAAGGTCAGAAAGAACGAAAACGAATGAAAGAAAGAAAGACAAATAAACGACAGAACAGAAGTTTAAAAAGAAAGAAAGAAAGACTCAGATCTTACAATATTTTATTCACAACAAGAACAACAGATTTTAGGCGAGAGCAAAGTATTAAGATTACATTAATTTTAAGACTTGCCACAAAGACTGTCGAGTTACGAGACGGGATAGGTCCGGATAGGATAAGAAAGAAAGAAAAAAAAAGAAAGGTACGGAAGAACAAAAAAGGAATAAAAATGAAAGAAAAAGAATAAAACACACGACAAAAGGAAAGAAAAATGTAAGAAAGAACGAAAACGAAATAAATAATTAAATAAAAGAACGGAAGAAAAAGAAAATAAACGACAGATAAAGAACGAAAGAAATTGAGAAAGAAAGACAGGACAAATGTAAATTAACGAACACATCAAAAAGAGAGAAAGAAAGAAAATAGAGAGAGAGAGAGCGAGAAAGAGAGAGACCAAGACAGAGGGACAGACAGAGACACATACAGACAGACATAGAAAGAGACAGAGAGGGAGACAGATAGACATAAAACGTAAACAAAAATAAAGAAAGAAAATAAAAAAGAGAGAAAGAAAGATTGAAATTAAGTAAGAAACAAATAAAGAAAGAAGAAACACACGATTAACAAACGAAAGAAAGAAAGAAAGAAAAAAGGACAGAGAGAAAGAAAGTAAGAAATAAAAAAAGTAAGTAAGAAAGATAAAGAAAGGAAGAAAGAAGAAACACACAAAGTAACAAACGAAAGAAAGAAAGAAAGACAATAAGAAAGAAAGAAAGAAAAGAAGGAAAAAAAGAACAAACAAACGAATAAACGAACAAACCAAAGGGAACAAAAACCAACCCAATGAAGTTACAAATGCGAGAAAGAGAGGAGATATAAAAAAAAGCAAGCGTTAGGAATAAAATAAGAACACAAAACAGACAAGAAAGGAAAACAACGAATATTTAAAATAAAAACTAAACAAAACCAACAACAACAACAAAATTCTTTTCATGCCTGCGACACAAACATGCAATCCTAAAGATGCAATAGCTAAATTCTACAAACACGATCTGTTCCTAAAGTGTTCAAAATCGCCACTGGACTGCTGACTCTAAGATGCTTGAAAAAAACAAAAGGTGTGAAACGTTTCAACTAGGAACCAACTTTGGCAATGTCAAGCAGGGCTGTTTTCTCATAATGGTATCCGAACCTTTTCCTTTTTTATTCCTCCTTTCCAAATCAGTTTTTTCTTTCTTTCCTTAATATACTTTTTTTCCACCTTCCCCTCCTGTACAGGTTTTTTCCCCTTCCCATCTATAGTTTTTTCCCTTTCCCTCCTATTTTTTTTCTCCTCCTCTCCTATAAAGTCATGCACGTATAATACTTCCACTCCCCATCTATCAAGTACGAAACAATGTTTCATGATAGAGCGTTTTTGACTTATTTTGAACATAGTAGTGTGTGGTTTGAGTGTTTCTGTGTGTGTGAGAGAGAGAGAGAGAGAGAGAGAGTTGGTGTTTGTATATGTGTTTGTGCATGTGTGTGTGCCTGTATGTGTTTGTGTGTGTATGTGTTTGTGTATGTGTGTGTTGGTTTATGAGTGAGTGTGGCAGATTAGATCGTAATTTTTATTTAAAGCATTTTTATTGATACAATGATACATGATTTTAGACTTCACAAACATATAAACATAAACACAACCATATAAAACATAAACACACACACTTAAGTGCTGAAATAAATTATTTAGTGAGTGTGAGTATGTGTTCGTGTGTACGTGTATGTGCTTGTGTGTATGTGTGGTATGTATGGTGTGTG
This sequence comes from Oncomelania hupensis, assembly GCA_036898135.1. NCBI lineage: Eukaryota > Metazoa > Mollusca > Gastropoda > Littorinimorpha > Pomatiopsidae > Oncomelania > Oncomelania hupensis. The sequence continues at coordinate 54,851,542 of CM072516.1, read as the reverse complement.
TGTGTGCGTGTGTGTGTGGAATCATACCATTTTGTCTCTCTTGTACTCCATGTGCGAAGATAGCCCTGCGAAGTCTGGGGAGCACTATCGCCGTTGGCCGCAAAGAGATGCGAAGCGTGCTGCGAGATGGGAGGACGAATGTGTGATACGTTTATACCCCCACTGAGATTAACTTAGATGGAAAAAGCTTTTCGCCTTGTTGAAAACATTACAGTGGCCGCCATCTTGGCACTCATTAACAATACTTGCAATCCAAAAAATCTATTAAATATATAGTAAGATCTTTTCTGTGGCCTCCTTCGTTGGTTACAACTATTAGTCTTGTCTAGTGATTAGCTAACATATTTCCCTCATGAGTAATGACTTTTTCGTCGGTGTTTCATCTTTACTCCCTCACGTCTTCTTCCCCTTAACCCATTCGTATCGCCACAGTGGCACGTTAAGAACCCGGTCGTTCTATAAAGAAATGCAGGTGAAAGGGGTCACCTAAACAGGAGACTAATTCCTCTTTGTCGTTCAAGATCACTTAGCTGCTAGGAGAGATTTAGCAGCGCATATTAATATATCAAAAGCATCAAATTAACGTCTTGGGGGACTTGAGTTTGGATCCTGTTTTCGGCCACCAGCGTGAGTAGCTCTTTAAGCTGCGCTGTTAAATGAGCAAGTATACAAAAAAAACCCACTTCATTTGCAACAGCACTTTATTTGATGTCAGTATACGCAATATTTATTGATGTATTTATTTATTTCACCCGTTGTTAAATAGCCCTTCTCCAGCTCAAGAGCAGCTCAAGGCGCTGATACAGGATCTCACTGAAGCCGCCAGAGGCGTCCACTCTATATTGATTGATTGATTGATTGATTGTTGCTTTAGGTCCAGCGGACTCTTCCGAGCCAAATCAGGACCGGACAACCCCCGATCCGCATAAAAGATCTGCTGAAACATCCCTAGTGGTAAAACCGAAAGCTCTCCACCAGCCAGTCACTTTACAATAAAGACATCCCACGCAGGGGACGGCTGAGGCTTTACCCCAACTTATCGAACCCCCGTTTACAAAAAACGAAATAGAATACAAACATCATTATAAATTATCAACAAAACACATACATATAAAATGCCTACATTGCTAAATAATAACATCATAGGAAGCCCTGGCAGAAAGCGTCCAATATTCCCAAGCTGATCCAACAGACCTCATACACAAACAAGGAGTCTTGTCCCGGAAGAGTTTTCAGGAAAAAAGGTAGGAGACTGGTCTAGCGAAGAAGACGATAGTATAGCAGATTAATAGAAAAGAGCAGGAATGAGAAAGAGCAAATGAGAAAGACAGCGACAGTGGGAATTTAAAGCACTAAATTTCCAGAAAGTGGGGATACTATTTATACTGAAACCCCCGGCACCCCACAGGGGTATTGCTTAAGGTCCAGCGGACTAGAAAGATAGATAGATAGATAGATAGATAGATAGATAGATAGATAGATAGATAGATAGATAGATAGATAGATAGATAGATAGATAGATAGATAGATAGATAGATAGATAGATAGATAGATAGATAGATAGATAGATAGATAGATAGATAGATAGATAGATAGATAGATAGAGACAGATATACAGATAGAGACAGAGAGACAGACACAAAAAAGGAAGGTCAGAGAGAGAGAGAGAGTGAGGGAGAGAGAGGGAGAGAGAGAGATGGAAAGAAGGTCAGAGAGAAAGAGAGAGAGACAGAGACAGGGACCGACAGAGACAGAGTTTTCATAAGTTTATCTCAGTTCTTTCTCCGTCCTCAATACTTTGGTAGATATTTTCCAGACCTGCAGGATTTCAGAAATCTATCGCAGCAGCCTTCCTTTTTAAAATAAGTATGCAATCTTTCGATAGCTGGCTGCAAGCTTTTAGATATCAGTATCGTTATGCATGACGTGCAAGCATGAAAACCTACGAGTTTTGATAATTTTTCACCTAACCACCTTTCACGTCGTGCGAGTCCAACGCGCACACTCAAACACACAAACACACACAAGCACTCCCATACGCACATACCGCCAACGCACACACACACACACACATACATACATACATACATACATACATACATAAAGGCACAACCAGACGCGCGTACCGCCAAGACCAAACGTACGCCCGCACACACACACACATAAACACACACACACACACACAAACACATTCACATACACCCACACTCAGACGCGCGTACCGCACACACACACACGCACACGCACACACACACTTACATTCAGCCGCAGTGCCGCGACAATAAGGGGTACCAAGACTTTCTTATCCAAACCCAAACCCACAACCAAACCCACAGCCTCACCCACAACCAAACCCACCACCACACCCGCACTTTTAACCTCTCTTACTACTCCCTCCATAGAAATTCCATCGGCTCACCATACTCTCGTACAATCTGGTAAAAAGAAGCCTGATGTACTACGAATAGGGTTATAGCCGTGTCATCATTATCCCATGACGCGTTCAAAATCCAGCCTCAGATATTCTTCATCTTGCCTCGCAGATGCTCCTCAAGGGAGGTAAACAAGAGGAAAGCTCCTTACCCTTAGCCCCTCTCCTTCCCACCCCCAGCCATCCCCTCCCCCTCTGATGCGTCGCATCAATCGCATCATTGGCGAACGGCGGTGCGACACGATGAAGCGATAGATACAAGAAGACGCTCCCCCGGGGCAAAGCAGCTTCGCTTCTTTTACGTCTTTATAGCAATTCCATCGTCTTCCCCTTGTTTGTTCTTTACCTCCTACAGTCTGTCTTCGTCATCTTCTTAGGTCTTCTTCTTCTTCTTCTTCTTCTTCTTCTTCTTCTTCTTCTTCTTCTTCTTCTTCTTCTTCTTTTTCTTCTTCTTCTTCTTCTTCTTCTTCTTCTTCTTCTTCTTCTTCTTCTTCTTCTTTTTCTTCTCCTTTCCTCGCTTTACCAAACCACAACCCTTTTGTAAAAATTGCAATAAAATGTATTTGACTTGACTTCTCTCTCTCTCTCTCTCTCTCTCTCTCTCTCTCTCTCTCTCTCTCTCTCTCTCTCTCTCTCTCTTAAATGTCAGCTTCTATTTAGGCTGATTTTCATAACATAACTTCTGTGTGTGTGTGTGTGTGTGTTTGTGTGTGTGTGGGTTGTTGCATGATTTCCCAAATAATGTTAAAGGTCATTTCTGCATTATTAAAGAACAGATTGGAAGATTAAACGTTTTAATTAGCCAAACATCTTAATCTCCAATTGCTCTTCTCTCTCTCTCTCTCTCTCTCTCTCTCTCTCTCCCTCTCTCTCTCTCTCTCTCTCTCTCTCTCACACACACTAAATTCTGGAACTCCTAATGATTCTCCTTTCTCCCATCTTCCTTACCAATCCCTGGTGGTTCTTTTGGTATAATTATTTCCTGTCTGCCTCGCTTTTTAAAGAACACCACTACTGCCAGCTTATGCGAGTACAATAACTTTCACACATGCATTTCACTGTGGCAGGAGTCACCGAGTACTCACTTCCTTTTGATCTAAGTTACAGATAATTAATTGTCAATGCTTTCTATGACGGCCTACTAGAGCCAAAACCTGATAATTACAAATGTCATGTGATAATTACAAATATTAACGACATATTTACAATTAACACGTAACAAATGGTAATTATTGTGAAAATTACCATTTTCGGTTTTGACCCCTTTCCAGACAGATTGCAAGAACCAAAACTGAAAATTAAACATGATCACGCGAAGATACTTGTAATTTTTCAATAATAATTGTAATTATCCATTGATAATTGTAATTTTGCTATGATATTTGTAATTATATCAATATATTTGTTAGTATCTAATGCATTTGTAATTATCAGGTTTTGGCGCTAGGATGGCGTGGCAAATACTGATATATGTAATTATTAATGAACACTGCGGATGACCGTTATCTGTGTACATTACACAGAACACGCGTTAATTTCAATTATCTCGTTATAATGCTAACTCTCAGTTTTGGCGCTAGTAGGCCGTCATAGCTTTCTTTATGTCCATCAACCCAAACTCTCCCCTTGAGATTCCACAAGCAGTTTTAAAAAGAAAAACTCAGTCATTCCATCTCACCCTCCACACACACATATACTCACACACAAATAAGCAAGCACATACTGTCGCAATACAAGCGCCTACTCGACGCATCCTCGATATTCTGCTATAGGCCAGACAATGCGTCATAGACAGTACGTCATAGACAGTGACGATAATAATATTGTTTTCGGAATGACGCAGTATGCGACATTGTTTTTATTTAGTGTAGTTCAATTTTAGATTATTGTTACCATAGACAATTTGTGTACTATTCTTTCGATTGGCTGGATGTGGGAAATATCGTTAAGAAAAACCATTCGAGCGACCATCTTGGAGGGCAAGGAACATATGTTTACGCCAGACCACTATTTCGGATGACTGAGGTCATAAAGTTGGTTCAAAAAGCTCGTCTCACCCTAAACAACACGTGTCGTAGACACCACAAACGAATCCTGAGCTGGTAAGTTACGATTCGATGTGTGAAGCTGGGGAATGGGTAGTCTTGTGCTTGTGTCCATTGCGCCATGCGAATCATTCATCGTCCTTCATCAAGGTGATTCGTTATTATTCTTCAATGTATGCAAATTGTATGATAATAGTTATTTTAACATGTTGTTCTCATTTCATATAAATTCTTCAGCGCGTGAAGTTTATATGGTGATAGTTAATTTAACATGTTTAGCTTAGTTCATAAAGAATGTTGGTGCATTCTTAAACATTGGAACAGTGTGGATGAACAGCGAGGAAAGAACATTATTATGTTTTGAGAATAAGATACAATAACCCGTGAATATGCAGGGTTCTTATTCAAACAACGTCAACGGCGTTCCTCGCTGGTCATTCAACAGGATACAGATTGTGTATTTAGTCCCTGTTAATTTGTCTGTGCGCAGGGAAAGGATTTTTTGTTTTGCTTCCTTCTTCAATATTTTCGACTGTCGGATTCCTGATACGATCGTTTTAACCTACTTCCATCCTCAACGCTTATTCTTCTGATGACATGGAGCTCGTCATATCCCTGACGTCCATGTGAAGCCAGCTGGACGATAATCCTTTTGGTCAAACGTGAGGACTGTGTTAAA
>CM072516.1:54823887-54843887 GCA_036898135.1 Oncomelania hupensis | reverse complement strand
CGTCCTCCTCCTCCTTCCCCTCCTGTTCTTCATCATCATCATCATCATCATCATCATCATCATCGTCATCATCATCACCGCCACCACCACCATCATCATCATCATCATCATCATCATCATCATCATCATCATCATCATCATCATCATCATCGCCATCTTCTTCTTCTTCTTCTTCTAGCTGACTGTCCGCTTTTTTCCTCCTCCAGATATTTTTTTCCGTTTCCTTCTCCTTCGCTCCTGAATGTTCTCTTTTGCGTCTCGGCCTGTCTCTGATGGTTTCTTTTTCTTTAAAATAGCTTTCTTCGTCCTCTACTCTTCTCGTCTGCTACTTCTCCCGATCTGGCCATCTTCCTCTTTTAGAAATACCCCTCCTCCTATCTTGCTAGCATCCTTTTATCCTCCTCCTCTTCCTCCTCTTTGTCTTTCTCAGCGCCCTCCTGTAGATCTGCCAATAGCTGACAGACTGGGATTGGAAAAACACATTTTGATTGCTCGGGACCCTAATCCATCCTGAAAAAGGGTGAGGAAACCTTTCTTCACAGAGACTGAAAAGTGTATGCGGATGAAGACGAGCCGACTCAACAGAGAGAACTCAGGAACTCAGGAAACTTAAATGCGAGGCCACCAACCTATACGCATGGGGGTAACACAACAGATATGGAGAAAAAGACAGAAAAACAAAAAAAAAACCGCAAATTTGAAACGTTATTATTAAGACTCACATTGCATTGTCCGACAATCAGACATACATGCCCACGACAAAACAACTATCTTACAGTATGTACCATGCAGTACGCAGACACTTACACATACATTTAGACACAGCCCACCTTGAACTGATCTATCAATAGGAAAAAGCTCTATATAAATGTCCTTAGTAGTGGTGTTGGTGGTGTCACGAACAGACCAGTTTACCCTGCTTACTTTACGGTTTAGCCTTGTTTAGTCATTGTAACCTTAGAAAGTTAGTTATTACACAACAGACGATTACAGATACGGAGGTACACACACCGCGAGCTTGACGCAAACAGTGTAGTGACGTCAGCACTGTGTGCGTGAAATTGAACCGTTTTATCCAATCAGGACTCAGGCTGAGCGGCTAGCTCCAGTTCTGGCTGATTCAGTCCAAACCAGGTATTAGGTCAGTTGAGAGTAAGACGCCACAGGGTACACAACTACACCTGAGTAGAGCAATACCTCCACTGAATAGACCAGGAAGCAGGACTTGAGAATCTTAGAATTCACTCAAGTAGCCACGAGCCTGACTTTGTCAAACAGGTAAATGAACATGCTTCTATTTCATCGTGATATATTTATATTATTGTTGAAATTATGTTTGTAGAATTTGCCATGCATAGATGTGAATTATTAATCCGAATTTGCCTTACCACGTGGAAAAGCCGAACACGTGTTAAGCACGACCGGCCGACGCCATCTTGAATTATGTACGGAACCACGGTTGTTGAACCTATATGTATGTTTGCAGACCAGTGGCTGTACCAGTGAATGTTTATAATATTATTAATTCTTCATGTGTATAGTTAGCCACGATTTATATTTATGTATGTATAGGAAATTAGAGTTGAGATTCCAGTGGACCACGGACTTAGCAGAATGTTCGTCGCTTATGTATAGAGATGTGGAGCTATCACTGAGGGCTACTTTGGCTTTCAGTGAGACGCTCTGCACAAACCTATTATTCAAGGTTGTGCAGAATTTCTCTCTTATATTACAGACGAGCAGGCGAGCTATAACGTGCGCCCAACTCCACAGGAAGACGAGTTGGCTGTTTAGCCTCAACAGCACAAGTCTGAGAGAGCAACCCTGGAAAACACCCTGCAAGACCCCACAGCGTGGCAAGGGACCAAACTACACGACGACACAACGTGTACCAGAAGCTACCTCAACGAAGGGCTTCAAACCCACTACGTGACAGTTAAGTGACACAGAAGAAGTGCACAAAAACTGATAGCAAAAGGACCACAGTAGTCCACTCTTCAGAAACTATAGTAAAACGGACCACAGTAGTCCAATCTTCATGATTTCTAGTAGCCAGTGCCCGATGAAGACATAACAGCTGCCTAGACAATCAGCGATCGAATTATTTGCATTGACTTAAGACTTTTTAAGGTAGATTAGTACCTCGAAGATATTGTATAGAGTAGAAGAAATAAATGTGAGATTTTAACTGTTATCAAGTGGCTGGACTACATATGATTCATAGCCGTGTGAAAGCTAGTGTGACAGTGATCTTTTACCATTTTTCTATCTATCTCTGTATCCCAGCCTTAACACAGACCGAGCTAAACAAATAAATTTAAAAAAGTAATCCACAGGGTGACTCACTAGCGGTTCCCACAGGATAAAGCGTGAGGGTTACAGCATTCCATTGTGCAGAGCCCAGTAACCACTAACCCCACGTGACAGGTGGTAGTAGTAGTAGTAGTAGTAGTAATAGTAGTAGTAGTAGTAGTAGTAGCAGTAGAATCAAATGTAGATCAAATAATCCAAGTAGCACATCGGGCAAAAAGTTGACGAAATCAGTGATTACCTCATAATAAAGCCTGGATCTGACAACGAACGTTTTAATTGCAATGACAATGATAGTGAATGTTTGCGAGTCATTATTTCAATGGGAGGACTGACGCTGCGAGTCGTCAGTAGTCACAATTATACGTCTGATTTTGGTAAACATGCGCACAGTCTGTGCGCATAAACAAAAGCACAAGAGTTGTTACTTTTGCTGCGCCGAAAGTCAAATTGTGTGAAAAGCAGCGACGAAGAATGTTTGCATTAACCGTATCATTTCATTTGCCAAGTTCAGAGAAAAAGTTGATATCCCCTTAACATTCATGTGACTGTATCATCTTTATTTCTTCACAGGTATTTTTCACACTCAGCGTTGCTAGCGGGCAGAATTATTAGCCAATTTGGCAAAACCATGTCATGAAAGTAGCGAGTTTCATTGGTTCCCATACTCACAATCAGTTCGTCGAAATTAGGGAAAGTTCTAAACTTGGAAACTATTCGCAAATCACATTGCGAAGTGAGTTGACTGATATCGGTGAAAGTCTCACGAAATCAGTGATTCAAGTCATGATTTTCCTTATGATTGCAATCAAAACGTTACCCCTTGGGGTCATGAGCAATCTTGCCACTGTAGATTGTTCAAACCTATAAAGGGAAAAGTGAAAGCCCCAGTTGAAAACCTGTCTTTCCTTTGTAGGCAAGACAGATTCACTGCGGCAACAGTACCCCCGCTGGAGTGCCGGGGGTTTTCAGTATAAATAGTATCCCCACTTTATGGAAATGTAGTGCTTTAAATTCCCACTGTCGCTGTCTTCCTCATTTACTCTTTCCTATTCCTGCTCTGTCCTATCACTCTGCTATACTATCTTCTTCGCTAGATCAATGACCTACCTTTTTTCTTGAAAACTCTTCCTGGACAAGACTCCTTGTTTGTGTATGAGGTCTGTTGGATCAGCTTGGGAGTGTTGGACGCTTTCTGCCGGGTGGTCACTAGGGCTTCCTATGATTGTATTATTTAGCACTATAGGCATTTTATATGTATGTGTTTTGTTGATGATTTATAATGATGTTTGTATTCTATTTTGTTTTTGTAACCAGGGGTTTGAGTAGTTGGGGTAAAGCCTCAGCCGTCCCCTGCGTGGGATGTCTTTATTGTAAAGTGACTGGCCGGTGGAGGGCATTCAATTTTCCCACTAGGGTTGTTTCGGCAGATCTTTTATGCGGATTGGGGGTTGTCCGGTCCTGATTTGGCTCGGAAGAGTCCGCTGGACCTAAAGCAACAATAAATCAATCAATCAATCAAAACGTTTGTCGTCAGACATAGGCTTAAGAGAGAGAGAGAGAGAGAGAGAGAGAGAGAGAGAGAGAGAGAGAGAGAGAGAGAGAGAGAGAGAGAGAGATACAGACAGACAGACAGAGGGACAGACAGACAGACATATAGACAGACAGACGGTGAGACAGAGACAAAGAGTGACACAGAGTGAAAAAGACAGAGAGATAAGGAGGAGAAGTACGATATCAACACAAGTAAAAGAAGCGTCGCTTGACTCTAAAAGCCAAGTTCTTGACCCTAAAAACTAAGTTAATGAAATATTATAGTGGGTGTAGGGGAGATGGTACAGTGACCCAGCTGCTGATGACAAAAACACATCTATATCCATCCTTGTCTATCTACGTGATAAATAGCTAAATGCGTCACTTGTGTGCAAGTATCTACTTCCTGTGCTGGATTTCCAGAGGTTTGGCATTCTGCATTCATCAGGCAGGTTTAATGGAGGCTAAAATAATGGAATTCCAACATACCGAGGCCTCAGAAGCTAATAAAGCGTGTATCGGGTAATAGAGGTATATAATTACTAACTCCTTCAAAATAAGGGCTTTTCCTGACAAAACCAGCAGTTGTATTCATGCTGATTTCTAACATTTTAGTAGGTAAATATAAAAATAATGTCTTTTTTAAAAATAAACAAGCAGTTGTATTCATGGTAATTTCCCTAACATTTTGGTCGGTAAAAGATATGTACTTATTGTATTTTATTTTATCGTTTTCATATTAGTGCTTCCTATACGCTTGCGAAACACGGACCCTCACAGCAGATCTACAACGAACAATATAAAGCATGAATATGAGATGCTACCGAAGACTTCTGGGCATTTCCTACAACGAAGTCCGGCAGACCATCGCACAAGCCATTGGACAACACGATGGCATGCTCACAGTGGTGAAGAAATGGAACATCCACGTCGCCAGATGATCAGCCCTTGCAAAGATCATCCTGCAAGGTACGGTGCAAGGAGGCAGAAGAAAAGAGAAACAAAAAGAGGTGGGGGGGGGGGGACAACATTCGAGAATGGACTGGCTTGACACTGAGCTAGACCATGAATACGAATACGAATCTTTATTGTCCTTAGTTAAAATACAATAACATGGAAATTTGTCTTATTTGTCTCACAAAATTGTTTGCTGATGTCAGGATTCGAACCCACGTCGCCAAAGACGCACTCACACTAAAAACATTATTATCTGTTCAACACTCCGACAGGATGTCGCAAAAAACATTGTTTGTTTTTTGTGGGGTTTTTTGGTTATTGTTATTGTTATTGAGGATTTGTATAGCGCACATATTTCGTAACGCGTACTATACATCTTCTATTCCATTTATGACACAAGGCATGACCAGAATTAATAATTTCGTGCGAGAAAGGCAATAAAAACCAGACCAAAAATCATTTAGCATTAAAACCTACAGTATGTTTCTTACAAACCAAAAATGACTTAGCTTTAAAAAATAAATATATAAAAATTTGTTGTTGGTTTTAACGCAGAGCAACCAAAGTTTTTACATTATTTTTTTTAACATTCCGTGGTTTTTTTCTCCTTGACACACAGTAACCAGGGAATATCTCCAGCTCCTAACGCTGTGACCGATTCGTTGCGCATACTTCCCTTAGGAGTCATTGGACCTTTCCCCCACAAAAAAGGATAACATCCAATACAGTCAGTGGGTAACAGTGCAACAACGTAAATATTGGTCTTGTATGGTTATATTATGTACTCGTTGTATAAGTTATATTGACTAGTGCTACAGTGCACATATCTTCACATTCTTTTACTATAAAAGTAATTCATTTTTAATGTTGCTATAATTATGTTCAAAATAACAAACATATAAATAATGGGGAAGAAAAAAAAAACACATACAAAAAATTTCTGAGAAAATAATACAGAATTATAAATTAAGCTACCTCTTTCTTCCCCAGAACAATACCCTACAAAAAACAATGTTGCGCTCTTTCCGTCAAAAAAACATTTTCCGATTCCTATCTTCTTACAATAAACCCAGTTCTGATGTTTTGCAAATATGTGTGTGTGTTTGCAGATGTGAGCATATAGTTAGAAGTAGATATAACATGTACATGTAGATGTGTCCTTAAATGTAGTTTTAGTGGTAGCTAATTTGCGATTGTGTGTATTGTTTTTTTTATTTTGATTTGTTTACAAAACAACAATAAATCCCTTTTTGCTGAGATGCAACGAGCTGTATGAATTTTCTATTGCTGGTAACACAGATTTGCTGATTTGAATTGCCTTGGCTTGACCTATACATCTATCTCTGGCTAAAGAAAGGAACATACCGTACCATGATTTCGTCTGGTTTGGGGATTAATTAAGTATGTGTTTATGACAATGTATGAGGGTGTGTGTGTGAGTGTGCGTACGCGAACGTGTGTGTGTGTGCGTGTGTATGTGTGCATGAATACGTGTGCGTGTGCATGTGTATGTGTGTGTAAGAAAGAGAGAGAGAGAGAGAGAGAGAGAGAGAAAGACAGAGAAAGACAGAGACAGAAATACAGAGAGAGAGATAAAGAAACAGAGAAATAGAGTGAGACAGATAGACAGAGGAGAGAGGCAGAGAGAGAGACAGAGAGAGAGACAGAGCGAGAGAGAGAAAGAGAGAGAGAGAGAGAGAGAGAGAGAGAGAGAGAGAGAGAGAGAGAGAGAGAGAGAGAGAGAGGGCAAACAGAGACAATACTACTGATATTGTTGCAGTTTAACACACAGTTTACAATCTTATAACTATGAACTCCGACTTTACACAGTTAAAACTAATGGTTCATCATCATTAAAACCAGCCAACAGAAACGACGGCATAAATAATCTCAAATAAACAGGAAATGAACAGGAAGAAGGCAGGGTTACTGCTCTCATTTAGGGTTAAACCAAAGGTCTCCAATGAATTCCTTTTTTTTAAATAAAAGAAAGTACCTACAGAATATTCTGCAATATAGTTTAAAAGCACCTGGTGTATTCAGGAGAGAACAACTCGACCGTCTTGTTGGAAGAAGAAGCAGGATAAGAAAGAACGAAAAAAAGAAAGAAAGGAAGAAGAAGAAGAAGAAGTAGAAGAAGAAGAAGAAGAACAACAACAACAACAAAAACAACATACTACTACTACTACTACTACTACTACTACTACTACTACTACTACTACTACTACTACTACTACTACTACTACTACTACTACTACTACTACCGAGGCTGTTATAAAAGACTTTGTTGGTGCCACTATTACACGCACGCTCTCACACAGACATACACACACACACATACCCACACACATACCCACACTCACACCTCAGCATTTCATGAAAGAAGAATGCAAAGCAGTAAGCCTATCACTGCAGTGTCTGACATGAATATACCGCTAGAAAATAAACAGTCCAAACAACAAAAAATTGCCATCACTTTCTCCTATCCTATCCTATCCTATCCTGTCCCATAACCCGAAGGTCGTAGGGGCACCACAGATGATCGCTTAACCAGCATACTCCATCTTTCTCTGTCCTCAGCTGCCCTCATGGCTTCGCTCAGTGTCAAACCAGTCCATTCTCGAATGTTGTCCTCCCACCTCTTTTTCGGTCTCCCCCTTCTTCTACCTCCTTGCACTGTGCCTTGCAGAATGGTCTTTGCAAGGCCTGATGATCTGGTGACGTGGCCATACCATCGGAGTTTCCGTTTCTTCACCACTGTGAGCAGGTCATCGTGTTGTCCAATGGCTTGTGTGATGGTCTGTCGGACTTCAACGTTGGTGATGTGTTGGGTATAGGAAATGCACAGAAGTCTTCTGTAGCACCTCATCTCCATGCTTTGTATTCTTCGTTGGAGATCTGCTGTGAGGGTCCATGCTTCGCAAGCATATAGGAAGATGGAGATGACCAGAGATCGCAGCAGTCTTACTTTGGAATGTAGACTGATGGTTCTGTCTTTCCAAATGGGCTTCAACCTTGTCAGGGCAGCAGTTGTTTGTGCGATCCTGGAGAGGACTTCCTGTCGAGACCCATTGTCTGACACAATGGCTCCTAAATATTTGAAGCTGTGCACTGTGTTGAGGGATTGGCCTTGTACTTTGATGTCCGTGTTGATGCCATTGGTGTTGTTGGTCATCATTTTGGTCTTCTCTGCACTTATTTCCATTCCATAAGCTCTGGAGGTGGTGTCAAGCCTCTGTACAAGCTGTTCAAGTTCTTGTTCCTCTCCAGCCAATCCATCAATATCATCCGCAAAACGAAGATTGGAGATTGCTCTGCCCCCTATGCTGACTGTGCCTTCGTGATCTGCAAGAGCATCTGACATGATGCGCTCTAGGAAGATGTTGAAGAGTGTTGGAGAGAGTAGGCATCCTTGACGCACACCGATTGTTGTTCTGAACCAGTTCCCGATGACGCTGTTATGGAGGACTGCACTGGTAGCCTTGTCATACAGGCTTTTGATGACTTCTATGATTTTAGGGCTGATGTTGTACACTTTCATGGTTGCCCATAGAGCTGCATGCCAGACTCGGTCAAATGCCTTCTTGAAGTCTATGAATACATGATATAGATGTTGTTGGTGCTGTAGGTATTTCTCACAGATTATTCTGAGGTTGAAAATCTGTTCAGTGGTACTTCGCCCTGCCATGAATCCTGCTTGTTCTTCAGCTATGATTTGTTCAGCTTGTGGTTTCAACCTGTTGAGTATTATTTTCAGGAGGACCTTGCTGGGATGGCTGATGAGGCTGATGGTGCGGTAATTTTCACACTCCTGAAGGTTACCTTTTTTAGGAAGAGTGATGACAAGCGACTGGGTCCATGGTGTAGGCCATTCCCCACTCTGCCAGATCTTGTTACAGATAGTGGTGAGAGCATCAGTCATCGCTTCTCCTCCTGCTTGTAGCAGTTCCGCTGGTATGTTGTCCACTCCCGCTGACTTCCCTTTCTTCAGCGATTGCACTGCTGCCTCAACTTCTTCCCGGAGAATTGGGAGGATTTCGTCTTCTTCTCTGCTCTCGGGACATGCTAGAACTGATGGATCTCCATTTGGTGTATGGTTGTAAAGGTCAGAGCAGTACTCTGTCCATCTGTCCAAGACTTCTTGTTCTTCTGTAAGGCAAATGCCAGACTTGCTTTGGATAGTGGAGACTTTGGGCTGTTTAACACTTGTCAGCCGCTTCACAGTCTGGTAGGCCTTCTTGCTGTTGTTCTTGTTCAGATTGTTCTCTATTTCCTGGCATTGATCTTCTATCCAGTTCTCCTTTGCTGTGCGCATGCCTTTTCGGATGTCATTGTTGATTTTTCGGTAGACATCAGCTCCCTGTGAGGTGTTCTTTTTCTTTTTTAACTCTCTTCGTTTATCACACAGATCCAAAAGTTCAGGTGTGATCCACGGCTTCTTCTTTGGTCGGTGCTTGCCAAGGATCTCAGTGGCGGCATCTGTTACAGCTGAGTTGAAGGTATTGGTCATGGTGTTGACATCTACTTCGCCTGCCCCCAAAATAAGCAGTGGTGCAAATTTCCCTCCAATTGTGGCCTGAAATATTTTTGCCACCTCCGGGTCTTGCAGTTTGTCCAGGTCGAACTTCAGCCTAGTGCACTTTGCTGTATTTACTCTCTTCAAATGGAGCCGGAAAGACATCATCACGAGATCGTGGTCACTTCCAATGTCTGCTCCTGGAAAAGTGCGTGTCCTGCCAATGTTGATGCTTGATCTGAAGCGTTTCTTGACCATGATGTAGTCGATCTGGTTATGATGTTCCCCGCCGGGACTGTGCCATGTCCATCGTCTGGATTTTTTGTGGAGACCAAGCGTGTTTGCCAGTACCAGATTGTTGTATCTGGCAAACTCCAATAGCCTCAGACCCCTGTCATTTGTCTCGTTGTTGCAGTGGGGTCCGCATGTGTCTCCCCAGTTGCGGTGCGCATCTTGGCCAACCTTGGCATTCCAGTCGCCTTGCACTATGACTATGTCCTTCTTCGGCACTTGGTCAAGGACCGCCTGTATATTTTCATAAAAATCCTCCACTTCGCTGTCTTCATAGTCTGAAGTTGGGGCATAGGCCTGGATGATGGTAATGTTGAAAGGGGTTGCTCTCAGACGGATGGTAATGAGTCTACTGGAGACTGGGCGGCAACCCATGACAGTGGCTAGAATGTTCTTGTGGACCAAGAATCCAACGCCGTGTTCGTGCCTGTCATCTCTACCGCTGAAATAGAGCTTGTGGCCTTTGTCAGTCGTTGTTTCACCTAGGCCTTTCCAGCGCAGTTCGCTGATACCTAGAACGTTCCATCGATAGTGGTCCAGCTCGTGGGCCAGTTCTTCTAATTTTCCTTCCGCAGTTAGGGTCCTGACGTTCCAGGTTCCTATGACGATGTTGTTTCTCGTGCGGATCTTGCTATATTGTCCATCAGTAGCATACTTAACACCTCCGTCCTGGTGGCCAACGGAAGGCGCGGTCCTTGTGCCGGGTGACGGCCCGGGCGACGACCGATCCGGTATGGAATTAGTGGATTGTGTCATCATGTAGTGTGTCTTGGGCAAAAAAAGACCTGGCAGGGCCCAATCCTCTCCAGGCTGTTGGCCACAGCCGAAATCCACGAATACAGTGTGGCTCGCCTTGGCCCTGAGCACGTGGTCGTTGAACCTGTAGTAACGTGAGGTTCCTCCGCCCTGGCCGGTGACTTCTGTGTAGAAGACTTTCGCCCAGTGATGCCGTGCTAACATCACCCCTGTTAGTCGCCTCTTACGACACGCCGGGAAACGTTGGGTCTATTCTATTTGCCCGAACTCACTTTCTCCACAAAGGGCAAACAACCAGGGCTGCACATCGAAACCCGAACCCGGTTCCATTTGACAGGTCGCGAACGGAACGTGTCAAAGCTGCAGCCAATCAGGACCCGTCTACACAATCCAGATCCCGGGTGTCTAGAACCTGCAGCCAATCAGCGACGTCCAACACAAACCTGATCAATTGCACCCCGCCTGACCTGTGGTACGTGATACTAATATGACGTTGTTTGGCAAACCATGCCGTGTATATTGGGTGGGGCTAAGCAAGACTTCTGCTGCTGCTTCTGCTACTTCTGCTGCTGCTGATGATGATAATGATTATATTTTTTTCAATGTACATGGGAGGTGGAGATGAAAAAGGCGAGGGGGGGGGAGAAGCTAAACCCGACCGTATGATGCTGGTGCAGCTGCTGCTGCTGATGATGATGATGATTATGATGATGATAATGATGACGATGATTGTGATGATGTTGATGATGATGATGATGATGATAATGATGATGATGATGATGATGATGATAACGATGGTGATGATGACGACGACGACGACGACGATGATGATGATGATGATATGATGATGATAATGATGATGATGATGATGATGATGATGATGACGACGAGGAGGAGGAGGAGAAGGAGGAAAAATGAAGAGGACGCTGACGGTGGCGGCGGTATTGATGTTAGATGGTAGAGGGTATGACGGTCATGATGGTGTGTCCTGCAGCTGAGTTGATAGTGAGCTGATTTCCTATGCCGAAGGTTGCTGGTTCGAACCCCGCATGGGTAGAACTTAAGTGACCGAGTTACGAAACTTTTCAGGACACCAAGAGTTTTCTCCGGGTATTCCGGTTTCCTCCCTCCCTTCAGTAATGGTACTGGATGCAGTCAGTCTAAAAAATTTCAAAATTAAAACTTGACTTCTATTCCGGCTTCTGTAATAGCAATCGCTTCAGATCGCCGCTCTTTGAGTTCGATCGAAGAAAAAACGCGAGATAAAATCCTGTATTATTATTATTATTATTATTATTATTATTATTATTATTATTATTATTATTATTATTATTATTATTATTATTATTATTATTATTAGTATTATTATTATTATTATTATTATTATTATTATTATTAAAAGAGAAGAGAGGGAGGGATCGGAGAACGAAGAGGAGGAAAAGGAAACAAAAAGAAGATGGATGTAGTAGTAGTAGTAGTAGTAGTAGTAGTAGTAGTAGTAGTAGTAGTAGTAGTAGTAGTAGTAGTAGGTAGCAACAGCAGAAGCAATAATAGTAGTAGTAATAGTAGTAGAAATAGTAGCAGTAATATTCCGTGTGCAATCACAAAATGTTCACGGTCACTATTCATGTTCAGCTACTACGAATGCTCGGCATTGCTATCATTGTTTTCAGTACACCATTTCTCTATTAACCAACCACAACGTCAACTAAGGCATTCCATTGCATACACTTTATTGCAAGTTGTCCACACCGTGACCAGACCCGTTCAACACAAACTAAGACCGTAAACAAAGTCAAGAAGCGGCAGCCTTGCGGAATTCACTACCATAACAACAGTAACTCTACCAATTAGTGTATACTGTTAGTGTTTGAGAGGAAACTCTGACTCTCTTGTGCCACAATAAACACTTTCCTTCGCCAAAGCAAGCCGGCATAAGAAACAGATGGGAAGTATCCAACTAGAAAGGGAAGGAAAAAAAGAAACTTCGGATTTTTTCCTCCTGTTTAACCAAACCCTGCGTTTGGAGACTACGAGTACGAAAGCCATCCGTGCAGAAAGTGAAAGTGAAATACACCGTATAGTGAAAAGCGGTGGAATGGGTAGTGAGTGTATGAGAAGGGAAAACAAGACGGCAATGGAGATAAATATTTTAAATGAGCAGATTTCCTTGATAATTTGAAAACGGAATCAAACTTACATACATAATCATACACACTCTCTCTCTCTCTCTGACACACAGCCACAAACACCCAAAACCACCCAAATCCACCCACCCACGCACACACACACAACACACAAACACACACACACACACACACACGCACACGCACACCCACACTTCCAAAGGAATAATCACGCACGCCTATGTGTGTTTGAGAGACAGACAGAGAAATAGAGATAGAAAATACGAAGAAGAAGAAGATAAAGAAGAAGACGACGACGACGACGACGACGACAAAGAAGAAGAAGAAGAAGAAGAAGAAGAAGAAGAAGAAGAAGAAGAAGAAGAAGAAGAAGAAGAAGAAGAAGAAGAAGATGTCCACAAATAATCAATCTGTGGACAACTGTTTCATATCTAATCTGTTTAGAGATCTACGATGTTATTCAGAGGCTAAAAGGTAACACAGTTATCAATAACATTTATAAATAATTCGTTTTACAACAGGACTGTCTGACATGGACAAAACATACTATAGGTGTCCGAGTTTAATTGAAAATGTCAAACACAGAAAATCAGACAGAAACACACTGACAAACAGACGGACAAGCACACACGCACACACACAGACACACAAACGTACACACAAACACACACACACAAACACACGCACACGTACAGTATAAAACACACAGACACGCACATATGCACATACACACAAAAGGTGGAGTCAAAATATAGTTTAAAAATTTCACAAAGCAGACTATAGCTGTGTCAAAACTCATTTAAGGTTTTTGCGAAACCATACAATGTTTTTTGCATGGCTTATTTACAACCTGCTTTAAAAACCACTAACAAGCACTGTCTTCAGGCATTCAACCAATATATTCACATGATTGTACCTACCTCGTGCTTAGTTTTCCTAAATTAAGGGGTTAAGAACCTTGACATTTTGCTGTGTAATTACAGTTTTTGTGTAATCTCTGCGTTAAAAAGCTATCAGACATAGCACTACTTTAAAAACAGAATTAGTATTCACTGAATGCAACCATGCCAAATCCCATTATGAAAAGATAAGACAGGAAAGATGGTTGCAGAAGCCCAAGGTTCTCTCTCTATACATATGTTTCGCTAAAAAGATTATTTCAGGAGTTAAAAGCCAATTATAACAAAATGTTGTACGTTATTGGAACGGTTGTTCAAATAAGCCTTTGTGGAGGTATTTCCATGCAGAAAAGCACATTAGACATAGAATCGTAGGAATTATTATCGTTACGCCAACCCTGGATGATGTGGTAGTAGAAACTTAATTATACGTCTTATTTTCTTTCTGTGTTTCAAAGTAGAACCAATTCATAATTTTATATAAGCTGTTATACGGTCTACATTTATTGCTTTTATAATTATAACACGGTCCACGTTTACTAATGATACGATTTGTTAAGTTGAAGAAGCGGAACATGAATAACATTAGGATGAAATAAGTTCTATTGTTAGTTTTCCGTATCTTTCAGATCACTCGTTGTTCTATCATTCCAATCCACTTTTGATTAATAGTTTTTCCTCGTTTGTCAAATATCACTGACTTCAAATAAGTTTGTTTGTTTGTTTAAAATGAAGAAAGAAACAAACCATTTTAAATAAAATGATTGCATAGAGCACAGAAAATTGCGGGTTTTGTTTTTAAAATGCAGTGTCAAGGTAGTCAATATATGAAAAAGCAATATTAAGTAATAGGACAAGTTCAAAAATAAGAGTAACAATTAATTGCTGTTCCAAAACGCAGTTATGCACATACTTGAGATTTAAAAAACTGCTACAACAAAACACTACTAAATATAATTACGAGGGATTAGAAATTGTTATGCAAGCACGTTGTCGTTTAGATCAAGTGTAGCCAAAAAAATGCAGCCACGTTATGAATAAAATTATAAAAAAATAACATATCTGTAAATTGCTTATTAAACCAACTTTTAGTCCGGATCGTTGAAGAAATGCAAACATGTACATAATACTAAATTACTAATATAATTAGTATAAAATAAAATAAGAACAAGTACTAGAAAATAGCATTCGATCCAGGCAGACTTTTGAGCAAAACAAAAAGTTCTTCCTAAAATTACACTATATAAAAACAGCAGATTCTCGTTGCTGTAGCGAACCAAAAGGGTAAACCCTCTTTTCTAGAAAGAACCAAGGGCGAATCTCCCTTTTCTAGAATGAACCCACGGTCCCCGACAGTTCCCCAGACTCCCTGGAGAGCGGGAGCAAAGTGGCGTGGCAGGCGGTCCTGCCGAGACCCTACAGCAGACGCACACGGGCAAAGGGGGAAACGACTGCGCGAATAAAGTCATGCATTTTACACCGCGCCTGTGATATATAAAATATCTACCGCTGCCACAGTTTGTCGCAAAATTCTAAGGCGTCCGATGCGAAATTAACGCTTTTTACCCTTTATATGATTGGAATATAGCGTTGAGGAGCAAGCGGACCGAGGCATCGTTAGGGTACGATTAAAAAAATATTTATAAGCAAACCAACCCTCAAAGTAGGAGGGAGGTAACGGAGGGGGGGGATACATTAGTTAGATCTTGTTCTTTGGCAAGCGCCTTGAGCAGCTCTTTGGGTTAGAAAAGCGCTTACATAAGAACAATCCACATGCACGATTTTAAACTACACCGGCTCATACCGCGAATAAGGAAAAAGCTGTGACCGGGCCTGTAAAAATGTTAAAATTATTTTATGTATTTATTTAATTTTTTTTGGCTGCTGTAGATTTTTAAAAAAAATGCGAATTTCTCTTTTTTATTGGACAAAAAATGTTGTATTGTATTGTATATTGTATTGTATTGTATTGTAATGAGCACAAGACGATACTTCCGCTGTGAAAATTGATCGCTCGACGTGACCATATTTATCAAAGGGAAGTACTTTATACCACAAGGGCGCGCACACGGTTACAACTGGGCCAGTAGGGAGTAAAAGGCGGAGGGGAGGTGGTGAGGTGGGGTGGTGGAGTCGGAGGTAGGGAAGGGGGGGGGGGAGAAAGGGTTGTGAATACATAAATTCTATCGGGTCCGTTGAATGCTTGTACAAATGTGTCCTTTGGAACCGTTCATTTGGCCATTGTGGAAGCGATTTCCCACTTCAAAGGAGCAGACTGGCACTAAGCGTATGTCGAGGATTAAGTCCTCAAAAGAAGACACCTGTGTTTAAAATAAAATAAAATAACAGAGAGGGAACAGAGGGGAACGGGTAGATGGGTTGGGTGGGGATGGATTGAGTGGGTGGAAGATGTGAGGGAGGGGGAAGGGAAAGGTAACAGAAGAAGTAACGGTATGGAGCAGAGACGGAGAGAGAGAGAGAGAGAGAGAGAGAGAGAGAGAGAGAGAGAGAAAGAGGGGGGGGGGGAGATTGGGGCAAATGAATCTTTTTTTTTTTGTTACTAAAGCCCTGCAAAATGCGTAATAAAATAACAAACCACGCAAACTAAATAACCAATTGACTAACAACAATAAAATAAAAGGTTCGTTCAACAAATGCCATGTAGGCATTGTTGTAAATTTTACTTAACAATTTAATGGCTCCTTCGGCTGGCTTGTCATTAAACACCATAGGAATCAAAATCCAGATCCAGTAGTGGGTTGCAGGGGGATGTGATATGCGAGCGAGCTATTTGTCTGCAGAATTTGATTTTCGACTTACGCATCATAAACTACATTATGAACCTTTATAGAAAGCAATACATTTACCTAAGTCTTTATAATAGAAAATATGGGTGTGGTGGTCATGGACGGGGGAGGGAGGGGGGTGGACTTGGGTGAAGAAAAAGAGGGTAGGTGGGAGTGAGGGGAGGGGGGTTTACTTAATGCGGTTAGAGAACAAGAGGGACGGCAGGGATATAGGAATAATAATAAGGAAGTATCTGTATCATATGGCATGCAAGTGGTGTGAATGCTGTTATACTGGCATTATTCTGAAATTATTACATTTGATGCTTGAAGTAGCTGGTGTCGTGTTCCATAACAACAACAAAACAACAACAACAAGTACAAAACATAGTATGCTTGCACAACAAATCTGTGTGGGAGACAAAGCAGGTGTGTACAACAACAATATAGGCTACAACAAAAATAACACTACTACTACTACCACTACCACTACTACTACTACTACTACTACTACTACTACTACTACTACTACTACTACTACTACTACTACTTATTATTATTATTATTATTATTATTATTATTATTATTATTATTATTATTATTATTATTATTATTATTATTATTATTCTGGAAGCCCTCCGCGCCTTATTCCTATATTAGACTCGATTCAAAGCGCGCAAAAAACGCAGCAATTTGTAACCAAAATCCACACAAAAAATGTATTAATAATAAAAGGCAGTTCAATAGCGCTTCTTCCCAAAGAATGAGCTCAAAGTCCACAAAATACATGAAAAAAGGAAGTCTTAAGGGAAACGGAACGGGCAGGAATACGGAATGCGCCTTGAAAGAAATCCCTTCTAACAGTTATATGATAATCTATTAAAAAAATTATGTTGATTTTATAGCCCACACCCTACCATATCTCAGGAGTTTAAATATAATCCAATCGCTTTTCCTCCTAAATGCCAGGTGCATGAAAACTGAGCGTGTCTTTGTTTAGAAATCTTCCATCAATATATACAACAAAATAATAATAAATAAATAAATTAATAAATTAATTAACTACTACTACTACTACTACTACTACTACTACTACTACTACTATTTATAAGGCGCTTTTCCTAGTAAGGAACAGTTCAATAACACTATTACTACTACCACCACTACTGCTACTACTACTACTACTACTACTACTACTACTACTACTACTACTTATAAGGCGCTTTTCCTAGTAAGGAACAGTTCAATAACACTACTACTACTACTACTACTACTACTACTACTACTACTACTACTACTACTACTACTACTACTACTACTACTACTATTTATAAGGCGCTTTTCCTAGTAAAGAACAGTTCAAAGCGCACCCTCACGCGTTCACGCACTCATTTAACATTAGTACAATACATATACATAAATGGCTGGGAGCAGGCCAAGTCAAAGCGGACTGGGGGAGAGGCCGTAATAAACAAAGTGATTCCCGACACATGCACACAGAAACAGGCACACACACACACCGCGCGCCCTAACATGCACGCACGCACGCACTAAAAGGATGAGGCAATATGGGAAAAGCAGTGTGAGGACAAAACAGGTCAGGAGAAGGCTTTATAGAAGAAATGGATTTTGAGGTTTGCTTTAAAGGAGAAAATATTGAAGGCTATGACATTACAGCGTATTTTCCTCAGTACAGCTCACATTGAACAGACAGTTTGCGGAATGAAAAGACCTTCAGAGCATCATTTCTATGCAATTAAAATCGCTTGCCGCTCGTCGCCAATTAGAACCCGATCCATCTTCCGCGCCAAAAGCCGTCAACACCGTCTGCGCATGCCTGCACGTGGCACGCGCGATCACGTGTTTCCGCCTTTCAAATCAGTGCCTGCAACTCTTCCAGGCCAAGTCTGCAACTCTTCAAAAGTTTATTCCATGTCTGCCGACACTGTTTTAAACGCTTCCGTGGCATAATCGGCCATCTCGACACAACAGGGGCTGTAAAGATAGGCTAGGCTGGCGTCAACATCCATTTTCTTCGCTCCTTATCAAAGAGAAAATTAAACACTTTAAGCGACGATGAGTGCGAGTGGGCTGGCGGTGACATGACGCACACATTTTAATTTCTCTCTCTCTCTCTCTCTCTCTCTCTCTCTCTCTCTCTCTCTCTCTCTCTCTCTCTCTGTATCTCTATCTCTGACTTTGTCTCTCTCTCTCTCACACACACACATTCGCGTACACTCCCTCCCCCATATACACCGGTGCGCACCCACACATATATACACAAATTTTTTTAATTTATTTTTTTTTGTAATAATAATTAAAAAAAAATTATAATAATAATAATAATAATAATAATAATAATAATAATGATAATAATAATAATAATAATAATAATAATAATAATAATAATATTAATAATAATAATATTAATAATAATAATAATTTTATAGCGCAAAAACAAACCTAGAGCTTGCTCTAAGCTCTCGAACGCATACGAATACACACATACGCTCGAAAGATAACTATTTAAACAATGCGTTAAAACATTATGAGGTAAAACATGTTAACGTAAGAAATAATGACAAGCATGACATATATATATATATATATATATATATATATATATATATATATATATATATATATATATATATATATATATATATGTGTGTGTGTATATATATATATATATATATATATATATATATATATATATATATATATATATATATATATATATATATATATATATATATATAAATGCATGTTAAAGAAAGACACACACGCACACCCACACGCACCCACACACACACACACACACACACACACAAAGGAGGACATCAACATTAAGAATAAATAATAAAGCAATGATAAAAATAGCTCAAAGTAAAATGTAGCACATAGTGACACGGGGGAAAAGGAGTAAAATGACAGTTAAAAAAAACAATATTTAAAAGCCATACATGAAAAATTCCTTTATAAACCAGATTAACATTTAACTAAAACTATTTAAAAACCATACAGTGACAACCCTCATAAACAATACAAAGACGTGTACAGGCAGTAAAGCATTTAAACCAAGAACATTACACAAAAGACACTGATGGAACACACATACACACATTCACAAACACACACACACACATCACTATTCAA
This sequence comes from Oncomelania hupensis, assembly GCA_036898135.1. Lineage (NCBI taxonomy): Eukaryota > Metazoa > Mollusca > Gastropoda > Littorinimorpha > Pomatiopsidae > Oncomelania > Oncomelania hupensis. The sequence continues at coordinate 54,824,536 of CM072516.1, read as the reverse complement.
TCACTCACTCATACACTGATTGTCCTGGATCTAATTTTTTTGTGGGGACAAATATTATTTTGCGTGTGGGGCAACGCTCACTTTGAATTTTTTAAAACGTTTTTGGCTAATATCACTGATGTGAATAGACGTAAAAATATTTATTTATTTATTTATTTATTTATTTAATCGTTGTTTTATAGCGCTTTTCCAGCTCAAGAGCTGCTCAAGGCGCTGGCCGATACAGGATCTAACTCAAGCCGCCCGAGGCGCCAACTTGCAGCCTTTGAGCGCATAGTAATAACGCTCCAGACATATGAGCACAATCCTGGGCAGCCAGGGATGGGGGAGAAGGACCTAGGTGCATGCTGGGTGTGTTCTTGTCACCGGCACTCACCCGTTTAGGACATGAGCGTCAGGATCTTTAAAGTCCGTTATGATGGAATGTATGCGACAAAGACTAGACCTCGGTTTATACTCTCATCCGAAGGAGTAAAATAAATAAATAGAAAAAAAAAGTGACGCTAAAATAAGTTATCTAGAAACCCTTTAAAAGGCATGCCAACTAAAATTAATTTAGGAATTTGAATGACTGCTTTATATTAAAGTGACTTTAATGCTCTTCTCGTTATAATAAAAGATCCGAAAGATGCTCCGAATCTCTGATGGT
>CM072516.1:54798887-54813887 GCA_036898135.1 Oncomelania hupensis | reverse complement strand
GTGCTCCCCCCCCCCCCCCTCTCTCTCTCTCTTTCTCCTCTTTTCTCCCAATTGTCACGGTCACGTCTAGACTCCATAAATTAACAATGAAACTTTAAACCCTTCCCCATTTGATAACGGGTTTGTTCTGCTAGCAGACCAGACAATAGGGGATGAACAGGATCCAGCATGCCAACTAGCCCACACCAGGCCGAGATTATGAATGATGATGCCCCATCGGCACTCAAAAGAATTCAGAAATTTCTGTTAGAAAACGGTTTTTAAAGACCAACAGCTTCAAAACAAAACAACAACAAAAATGTATTCAGATCATGCTATTGCTTCTGTTGTAGTTACAAAGGGTGGTGGTGGAGATGATGATGATGATGATGATGATGGTGATGATGATGACGACAACGACGATGATGATGTCTGTATTGACAACGACAACGACAATGACGACGACGATGACGATGATGATGATGATGATGATGATGATGATGATGATGATGATGATGATGATGATGATGATGATGATGAGGACGAGGATAACGAGATACACCGATAACGACAGTAACGAAGACGAGAATATGGATGCTATTGATGAATATATTCGTTAAAGGATAGTGACTTGACTTTCATACATTTTTTGCTCACAAATCCTGTTCAAATTCACAGTAAATATTGCCCTCTCTAAAAGAAAATAAGATTATCCACCACCATCCCCTACAACCACCCTAACAAACAAAATATGAAGAAAAAAAACCGTTTCCAAAGAACGGTTTTAATATAAATCGACAGTTTCATACGTTGCTGTGTCTGCTAATAGAGTGAGAGAAAAAAGTCACAAAGCGAGCTGATGTCAGATTCTACAACAGCAAAGCATAATTTATAATATTTTGCAGGCCCGTTTGTAATGGGACCTTACCTTTGTAAAACAAAGCTTTGTGTTCCCAACCATGGAATATAATCCGAAAATTCAAGGCCCTTGCTCGATTTCAGCAACGACTGCGCACTACATCATATTTTAATGAGACGACAACTCAACACATTTCCCCATATGTACAATCCCTTGTCACACCAAAAATAAACAACACTGAGAACCACACACGCACGTCACAAGCAAACTCATACCCTCCCTCCCCTCCCCCCCTTCTCTTTCTCTCTCTCTTTTTACGCACACACATATAGATACACAAGCATACTCATAACCATCCCTTCCATATCTCTCTCTCTCACTCTCTCTCTCTCTTTCTTTCTCCTCTTAATCACTAGCCAGCACAGCAGGACCAAGCAAACAGAACAATGATAATTATGATAATGCTTGTAACGATGAGTCCTCGCAATGTGTGATAATGCTTCGGTCTTTGTGTGCGTGCCAGGGAGGCAATAATAGATGACTCTGAACTGCATAACAGTACTGGTGATGATTATGATGACGACGACGGCGATGATTATGATGACGACGACGACGACGATGATGATGATGATGATGATGATGATGATGATGATGATGATGATGATGATGATGATGATGATGATGATGATGATGATAAATGATGAGGATGATGATGAGGGTGAGGAGGAGGAAATAGAAGAGGTAGAAGGAAAAGGGACATGATAATGACCATCAGAACTTAATTTCGGCTACCCCTTATAGTTTTTATGACATATCTGCCTACCTTTTGAAGAGTTGTCGGATTCTTTACAGTCCTGACGTGCGGACAAAACTATCAGGGACAATGAAACGCCTTTCTAACCAGTCTTTGTATAGCCTATTATGGCAAGTGATAAAAAGAAAGTCGTTTCGTTTATTGATCTGGACCACAGAGTTGATCTGCGCTTGCGCGTAACTTACAGCTTGGCCTAGTTGCTCAATGCGATACAACTATTTTTGTGCAACGTTCACAGTCGGCAGTTCATCATCAGTAATTGCGCAGGCAGTGTTCAAACCCGAAGTGTTCTCGTGGGTTAGACTAGACGAAGCGATTTACCGCATAGCCGATCCGCTCAGACAAGTGTAATCGTTTGTTCCATAATTGTACGCACAAACCGATCCCCCTCCAAAGGGAGTACTTGATTGCCAAAGCCGGTGTAACTTTTCCCCTATTCACACATTTGCAGAACCCAAACAAATGAAGCTGTCATTGAGATAACCCATCCTATTATCTGCTCATCTAACATCTGTGCCCTTGTATGGAATTCCCTTTGTAAAATATTTCTTTGCGATATTTTTCGGTTTTCTTTTTAAACTACTTTACGCTAAATAATCTTTATTTAGAAGCATATTTTTATAAATAATAATTTGTTTACAGTGTAGAATTTCTCTAAATAATATGTTTTCTCCGTAAATAACTTTTTTTTTATTTACCTAAATCATATGTTGTTTACGTAAATAAATCATGATATAGGTAAATAAGACATTGTTGCTAAATAAAGAAATTATTCACTTATATAATGCATTATTTAAGCTCTATGGGTTCGGGCACTGAACAGAATAGACCCAACATTTTCCAGCGTGTCGTAAGAGGCGACTAACAGGGGTGATGTTAGTACGGCATCACTGGGCGAAAGTTTTCTACACAGAAGTCACCGGCCAGGGCGGAGAAACCTCACGTTACTATAGGTTCAACGACCACGTGCTCGGGGCTAAGGTGAGCCACACTGTATGTTACGTTGAAACGCGAATGGTAGTACGTCGGAAACGCGCACGATAGATCTAATCGTTTCGTTTTGCAAAGTATTCAATAATGGAGTTTATTTACCTTTGATTTGAGTTTGCATTGTTGTCAGGAGAGGCTTTGTATAACGTTGATAATTTTCGTTAGTCGATATTGTTGGAGAATTTTCTGGATCCGTTTGTTTACTATCGATCGAAGTTTCTTGATGGATGTAGATAATGGAGAACATTCTTTTGACATGTATGACGTAAGTCAGTGATGACGATCTTTAATTCTGATTGGTTGGTTGTAATGCGTCATTTCTAGAACGACCTGTCGTCATCTCCAAAGAGAAAAAAATATATATATTCGATGCTCTGTGTGTTGTGAAAAAGTTGCTGTTGAAAGTTGTTGAGTTGAGTTGAGAATTGTATGCAGTTGTTGATGTGTGCTGAATAAAAAGTGGAAAACTTCATACGTCGACTTTGTGACTTGTATGCTGAGTGAGCAGGCTGCGTGGATAAACGAATCTGAGTTACACCTTATCAGGGATTCAGCTTTGGGGCTGAATCAGATACTGATAAAGAAAACACCATCATCAAACGGAGTGTAACATTTTGGGGGTCAAGCCGCGATTCACGCCATAGCCAAGGGTTCAACTGCTACAACAAGCGAGTCAACGTTACGAGAGGCAGTCATCGAGGGTAGCCGCCAACGAGTTGCGTCGAGAGGGGCCAACATACTGGGACTACATCACCGATTGGTTCGGGTTGACTGCAAGGGCGTGTAGTCGCTGAAGAGTTGCGTCGTGAGCGAACAACAGATCGGGACTACGTGGCTGCCGTAAGACTACGTCGAGGGACAGTCTCGGAGCTACATCGCCAGTTACGAGCGGACGTCGCGTCTACTTCAGCACAGGAGCGTGTGCATCAACACCAGCGTGGTGCAGCGTCGCATACGACGAGGACAGCGGGGCCTGCGTCAGCGAAAGCGACTAGTGGCAAGCATCAGCGCTACTGCAGAAAGCGTGCTGTTCTAGAACAGTCTAGAAGGGTACAGCACAGTCAAGAACTTTCCAGTCAAGAACTTTCCAGAAAAGAACTTTCCAGAAAAGCATCAAGATGGCTGACTTCTGGCAGAAAGGGATTGCACTGAATCTGAAAGGCAAACAGCTGACGGAGTACGTCAAGTCTCAGGAGAGAATACAAGAAAGAGAAGAACAACGTCAGCGTGAAGAAAGAGAAGATGAGCGACGGCGTGAAGAAAGAGAATTTGAACTGAAGCGTCTGGAAATTGAACAGCAGCGGCAAGAAAGAGATCGTCAGTACCAGCTAGAGTTGGCGCGTATCCAAAACAATCAGCATGCGCCACAAGTCACCAACGACCATACGGCTCCAAAATTGCCAGCTTTCGTCGACGGGAAGGACCAGATCGACAGCTATCTGGCGAGATTCGAAAGGTTCGCCGAAAGCTCCAACTGGCAACCTCGAGACTGGGCGATTCGACTAAGTGCACTTCTGACGGGGCAAGCTCTCGAAGTTTACACCAGACTGTCGAACAATGACGCCAAAAACTACGATGTCTTGAAAGAGGCCCTATTGCAGTGCTACAACTTTACCGAGAAGGGCTACCGTAAACGCTTCCGTGAATCCCGGCCTAAGTCAGACGAGACGCCAAAGCAGTTTTGGAGCGCCTGTCGTCATATCTACACAAGTGGGTGGAGTTATCAGGCGAAAGGAAGTCTTACGACAGTCTCCATGACCTGATCGCGAAGGAACAATTTCTCAATGCCTGTCACAAGGACCTAGCGACCCACTTAGAAGAACAAAAGCTGCAGACGCTTAAAGATATGACTGAGGCTGCTGAAAAATATCTCATCGCTCATGGGAAGACCCTGGGGCCACCCAGCGCGACGAAACATTTTCAGAAGACTGGAAACCATGTGAACCAGATCCAGGGGAGCCAGACGAACCAGAAACAGACGGACTCCACGCCACCTCCCAGGGAAGGGCATTCAAGAGGCTACAGACCACAGAGCGGCTAACTGTCCTCAAAACAAAAGTAGCGGACAGCGGAGCAGTACGGACAATTCAGCGGCGGGCAACCGGCAGAGGCGGTTCTCCAATCAACGGCAAACCAGTAGATCTGACCATCAAGTGTGCGGCGGGAGCGTCATTCTTCCGAGTGAGACCGAGCGCACAGCTACCCATGCGGACGTGCAAGAGTGCATAACCGATGGCCAACTCCTCCTTGCCAACGGGAAATCCATCCCCGTCGTCGCCAGCGCAGCTGTGACCGTACAGAACATGCCTGTTTCCAAGGGACGCGTCGGAAATCATGGTGACTGTTTTAAGAGACTCTGGCTGCAGTGGGGTCATCGTCAGAGAAGATCTAATCGCTAAAGAACAGTTCACTGGCGATTCAAAATGGACACTTATGGCCGACAGCAAATGTGTGAGAGCGCCAGTTGCGAAGATTCATGTCAACACCCCTTTCTACATAGGCGAAGTCGAAGCGGTTTGCCCGAAGAAGCCGCTGTATGATTTGATGATCGGGAACATCGACGGCGCGAGACGACCCGACGACCCCGATCCAGAGTGGAGTCCTGCCTCAACCCAACGCGTCGAAGTTGTGGAGGAGGATCCACTGCCATTTCCCGATGAAGACCTTTCAGAGCTGCTACTGGACAATGTGGTTACTCCGGCTCAGCCCTGCCGACCAGAGATCGTCGGTGCTGTCACCACCAGGGCCCAGGCCAAGAGAGACAAGACGACTACGCCACTGAAGGTCGCCGACAACTCCAAAGCTGCCATCGTGGACAGAGATAAGCTGATCCAGCTCCAGGAAGCTGACAGCACTTTAAACAAGTACAGGAACCGCCAAGACCACGTGACCAAGGGCAGTGGCACGGTCTATTTTGAGGTGAAGGCCAAGATCCTGTACCACCACGTGACCAATGGAGGCGCTGGCGAACCGGCGACCTGCGCAAGAAAAACATATGTAAAAAGACCTCTTTTCGTGAAGACTGCGTGTGAAGAAATGTAAGAAGTGTCCCTGTAAGGATCTTTTAGTGTGTTACTGTTAGTGGCGTCATTTTTATGTCTGAACTTTTACGCTGAAAGGAGAGATTGTGAAGCGAACGTGGCGAAGTGAACGCGGAGGTGTGCTCACTGTGATGGTGGTGTTCCGGGCCTGTACCTGTTGCGGCCATTCTTGCTGGCTGTCCTACTTAATTAATCAGCCTGCCGTTGGACTAACGCCTGATGGTAATGATTGCAGTAACGTCTCCATCGATGACAGCAAACACCGACGCTGACGTCGTCGCGGTGCCGTATGTGGCATCCATGGTAGTCGCTGCTGCACCCCTCACACCCCCATTCCGCCCTCCCATCTTGCAGTATGACAGAAACACCTTGCTAAGCATCCGCATCAGGTCAGAACACCTCGACAAGTGTAGTTTTGTTCTCGATAGAAAACCTCTGAAGCGAGAAAGATTGCATAGGAAGTGTGGTAGAACCAAGTGTGCCTTTGCTCGCAAGCGTGGTAGGAAAGGTGGAGTGAGGGTGAGGGCAGGTAAAAGACTGTTTAATCCTCCCCTTCCATCTATTCTTTTGTCAAACGTACAGTCAATAGATAATAAAACAGATGAACTGTATGCACTTGTGAAATACAGAAGGGAATACAGAGACAGTTGTCTCTTGTGTTTCACAGAGACCTGGTTAACAAAGGACACACCTGATCAGTTGGTGGAACTTGAGGGCTTCTCTATCTTTAGAGCAGACAGAACACAAGAATCAGGCAAGAATAGAGGAGGTGGTGTCTGTATCCATGTTAACCAAAGATGGTGCAAACAAGTGACTGTCAAGCAAACTGAATGTAACAGTGATTATGAACTACTACACATCCAATGTAGACCTTTCTATTTGCCTAGAGAGCTCTGTTGTGTCACAGTGATAGGACTGTATACCCACCCCAAGTCAAATGCCAAGAGAGTAGAGGGGGACATCACAGTGAAGGTAGAACAGATACAGACTGATAAGCCAGATGGAGTGATCATTATCTGTGGTGACTTTAACCATTGTAAGTTAAGGATACCAGGCTTCTATCAGCAGGTGACAACACCAACAAGAAAAGACAAGACTCTGGATCTTCTCTACATAAACATTAAAGACTCCTACATCTCAGTGGGGAAACCCCGGATAGGAAAGTCAGACCATAACGCTGTGCTGCTATTACCAAAGTATAAGCAAAAACTGAAATCTGAGCCTGTGCAAAAGAAAATAGTGAAAGTGTGGAGTGAGGAGAGTGTTGAGAGACTGAAAGGGTGTTTTGACTGTACACAGTGGGAGGTTTTTAAGGAAGAAGACATTGACAAGATGACTGATGTTGTTAGCAGTTATATCAAGTTCTGTAGTGATTTGTGTATTGAGGAGAAAACTGTACTTGTGTACCCAAATCAAAAGCCCTGGGTGACCAGAGAGTTTAAAGTAGCACTGAAAGAAAAGCACAGTGGGTCTGAGGGCAAAAGAAACATTAAGAAACTGTCTGCAAAGTGCAGGAAGACTTACAAAGAGAAACTAGAGAGTAAACTGGCACAGAGTGATGCAAAAGGTGTGTGGGACGGTGTAAGGGAGATAACTGGGTCAAAAAAGAAGAAGCCTACTACCATCTCACTTGGTGATCCAATCAGTTTGGCAAATGAGCTGAATAGTTTTTATGCTAGATTTGACAAGCCTGACAGTCAAATACATGAAGTACTGAAAAAGCTAGAAAGTGTCCAGCCTGACCAAGGACTGAGAGTTGGTGAGGATGAGGTTAGGGCAGTCTTCTCTAAACTGAAGCCAAACAAAGCACCTGGTCCAGACAACATCCATCCTAGGCTTTTGAGGGCATGTGCTGAGCAGTTAGCTGGCATATTTCAGGCTATTTTTAACATGAGCCTTCTGACAGGAAAGATCCCATCACTGTGGAAAACTTCTAGAATAGTCCCCATCCCAAAACAAGCAATCTGCAAAGAGAACAATGACTATAGGCCTATAGCACTGACCCCTGTAGTGATGAAATGCCTTGAAAGACTGGTGCTGAAGAGGCTTTTGCAGCAAACTGAGGATCAGATGGACCAGCTTCAGTTTGCCTACAGGGCTAGTAGAGGCACAGACGATGCTACCATCCTGATCGTCCACAGCATTCTGAAGCATCTGGAGAAGCCCAACACCTCAGCGAGAGTACTATATGTTGATTTCAGCTCTGCATTCAATACTGTTAGGCCTAGTCTCATGTACGACAAGTTGAACGCCTTGTCAGTCAGTCCCCAGATCATCAAGTGGATCATCGACTTCCTGGTCGGTCGGTCCCAGCACGTTGCCGTGGACGGTGTCATCTCAGATAGTATCATGATCAGCACAGGTAGTCCGCAAGGATGCTGTCTGTCACCGACGATCTTCACCTTGTATACTAATGACTGCAGAGCCACTAGTGAGAAGAACACACTCTCAAAGTTCGCTGATGACTCAGCACTGGTAGGGCTGATAGAGAACGACGACGACACAATGTACAGGCAGGATGTCGACAAACTGGTAGAGTGGTGTGACAGGAATAGCCTGGACCTCAATGTGGGAAAAACAAAAGAGATGACAAGTGACTTTAGAAAGGTGAAAAGAGTCACAGAACCATTGGTGTTAGGGGGGATGGAGGTAGAACAGGTACAAGAATACAAATATTTGGGCACTACCATCAGCTCTGATCTCACATGGTCAAAACACATAGACAAAGTAGTTAGCAAGTGTAACTCAAGGCTGTATTTTCTGAGAAAGCTCAAACAGTTTAAAGTCTGTCCTGAAATTCTTGTATTGTTTTACAGAGCCAGCATCGAAAGTGTTCTGACCTTTAACCTGATGGTGTGGTACTTTGGTAGCACTGCAGAGGACAAACACAGACTAGAAAGAGTAGTCAAACAGGCAGAGAGGGTAGTGGGGGTTGTTTTTCCAAGCCTGGATGGATTGGTGCACCACAGAACCATCACCAAAGCACACAAAATTGTTGGAGATGAGTCGCACCCCCTGCATGATCAGTTCGCACTAATGCCATCTGGGCGTAGGTACCGTGCTGCCAAGTGTAGAACTTCCCGCATGCAGAAGTCTTTCATACCATCCGCCATCTCGGTCCTGAATGGTATAAGGTAGCTGGAACAATGAGCTGCCCCTACCCCCCATAACCTACATTTTGCAGTAATGTGACCATGTGTATAGTGTAGTAGTGCTCCTATCATCATTATTATTTATTGTCATTGTGTCTTTATACCTACATCTGTGCCTGTATTTGATCACTGAGACTGTTGAAACATGTAGTTGCTTTTTGTTTTTAGTCTTATAATTGTTATGCTAGATCTTCTTAATTGTCTCAGAGATTGGTAGTGTCTCAGTGCGCACTGAACAGGATGATACACTGTGCATATATGTAATTTATTATTGTTGTTATCATTATTGCTATTGTTTTGTTAGTATGATACACAGTGCATATATGAAATTTATTATTGTTATTATTATTGCTATTGTTTTGTTAGTATTGTTAGTATTATTATTTCCTGTAATTGTTTTAGGGTTTTACATGTTTATATGTTCTGCGACTGAACTTTTAGACACCAATATGTTGCGATTTAAACTAGCTTTTTAATACAATGACCTTCTATTTATTATTGATATTATTACTCAATAGTATTAGCCCCATTCAATTGCTCTTGTGGTTGAATGTTTTGCATATGACTGCTCAGCTGGTCGGTGTTTATATCCGGGAAGTTGTCTCCCCTATGGGTATCCCTGGGAAACCCGTTGTGCAGACGAGCAGACTAGATTAGAGGCAAGCGACACACGAGACTTCACTTCACATACACGGACACTACGTACCAATAAAATACGCACCTCCCTCTCCCCTGCAGACATACGGTATCCGTCATTCATGGAAACTCAGCAATAAGCAACACTTTTAGCAGCACAACCACATCACCACTACACATGTTCAACTTTGGGTCGGAACCTTCAGAGCTAGCCGTAAATTCCAGGTACAATTCCCGTATAACACAGGTGATGTGATACAATAAGTAGCAGTGTGATATTCTTTTGCTGTGATACAATGACGGTGTGCGAGTCGATGTTGCGTGAATGTCTTTTTAAAATTTAAATGTCTTTTACATTTGTAACGGGTTTTTATATGTTCTTTCTATGCGCTAAGCAATTTCTCTATGTATTTGGAGCCAATAAAAAGTTGAAGTTGAAGTTGAATCTTCCAGCACCCGAGGGTCAACGGAGGTAAACCACTACGTCAAGTCTTGGTACCGTTACCCTTAAGGCGCCAGGTGATGGAAGTAGCGCATGACTCAATCATGGGAGGTCACCTGGGTATCAAGAAGACGTCGGATAGAATCCAGGCGGTGTTCTACTGGCCAGGACTTCATGCGGACGTCAGCCGTTTCTGCCGATCATGTGACATTTGCCAGAAGACCATACCTCGAGGAAGGGTCCCTAAAGTGCCAATGCAGAGAATGCCTTTGATCGACCGACCTTTCAAGAGGGTGGGCTTAGATTTAATCGGCGAAATAAGACCTCAGAGTGAAGAAGGTCATCGGTGGGTACTGACTTTAGTGGACTATGCGACTCGGTACCCAGAAGCAGTGCCACTGAAGAAGATTGACACTGAAACTGTAGCAGAGGCACTAGTGGACATGTTCAGTAGACTTGGAGTGCCTGAAGAAATTCTGACAGACCTCGGGACACAGTTCGTCTCTGACTGTATGAAGGAGGTCAACAGACTGCTGAGCATCCGGCATTTGACTACGACACCCTACCATCCGATGTGCAACGGGCTCGTCGAAAAGTTCAATGCTACGCTGAAGTCCACCCTGAAGAAACTGTGCAGCGAGCAGCCCAGACAATGGCATCGCTACATCAACGCCTTACTTTTCGCCTACAGAGAAGTACCGCAGGAGTCCACCGGCTTTTCTCCGTTCGAGCTGTTGTACGGAAGAACCATCCGAGGGCCGATGCACATCCTGAAAGAACTGTGGACGAAAGAAGTAGACACCCCAGAGGCGAAGAACAGCTACCAGTACGTGTTTGAGCTACGGGAGAAGCTGGAGCAGACTCTCGAGATAGCCAGAGAAAACCTGAAGAAGTCCCAAGAATGTGGAAAGCACTACTACGATCGTAGGGCTGTGAACAGGAAGTTCAAACCTGGCAACAAAGTGCTGGTGTTGCTACCTACCGACCACAATAAGTTGCTGATGCAGTGGAAAGGCCCGTACGAAGTGGAGACCGTGGTGGGGATCAACGACTATAAGGTGAAGGTCGGCCAGCATTCAAAGATATACCACGCCAACCTCCTTAAGCTGTACGTGGAAAGGCCATCAGAGACTGTGCATGCAGCAACAGCGGCTGGGATCGACAACAGCTTTGACAGCGAGGAACTGTTGGAACTTGGAGACTTCCACAGCAAAGAAGGCATCGATGACGTTAAGCTAGGACCAGGCTTGGCGGAAGGTCAAGAGTTGGAGCTCAAGGACCTTATGGGCGAATTTCCCCATAGCTTCAGCGATGTCCCAGGCTCTACGACTTTGGTCGAACATGAAGTCCACACCCAGACCTGGAAGGAGCATCTGCAGACCTTGAGGGAGCTGTTCCACCGTCTCGCAGAAGCCAACCTGACCGTGAGACCCAGCGAATGCATTCTGGGAGCTGACAACGTCGACTGCGTCGGACATCCGACGGAAGAGGAAGACAACGGAGGATGCACTGACTCCAGGAAAGCCCACGAGATCACTGTCTTTGACCCTGGGCCGATGACGACCGCAACTGACGAGGGCGTCGTTTCCTTGCGGATGAAAGAACATTGACTGTGTTGGTGAACTAAGAACATCGGTAATATCTAGACAGACTTGAAGATGAAAAACATTGACTGTGTATATAAACTGAGAACATTGACAATATCCAGAAAGGCTTGCAGATGAGAAACTTTGACTCTGTGTGAATGAACTGTGGACATTGACAGTATCCAGAAAGACTTGCAGATGAGAAACTTTGACTCTGTGTGAATGAATTGTGAACATTGACAGTATCCATACAGTCTGAAATAAGTTTTAATTCTGCACTTAGTTTGTGCATTACGTTTCAACGATGTCGAAAGAAATTGGGTAAATTTCTTCTTGAGTGGGGGGTTATGTTACGTTGAAACGCGAATGGTAGTACGTCGGAAACGCGCACGGTAGATCTAATCGTTTCGTTTTGCAAAGTATTCAATAATGGAGTTTATTTACCTTTGATTTGAGTTTGCATTGTTGTTAGGAGAGGCTTTGTATAACGTTGATAATTTTCGTTAGTCGATATTGTTGGAGAATTTTCTGGATCCGTTTGTTTACTATCGATCGAAGTTTCTTGATGGACGTAGATAATGGAGAACATTCTTTTGACATGTATGACGTAAGTCAGTGATGACGATCTTTAATTCTGATTGGTTGGTTGTAATGCGTCATTTCTAGAACGACCTGTCGTCATCTCGAAAGAGAAAAAAATATATATATTCGATGCTCCGTGTGTTGTGAAAAAGTTGCTGTTGAAAGTTGTTGAGTTGAGTTGAGAATTGTATGCAGTTGTTGATGTGTGCTGAATAAAAAGTGGAAAACTTCATACGTCAACTTTGTGACTTGTATGCTGAGTGAGCAGGCTGCTTGGATAAACGAATCTGAGTTACACCTTATCAGGAATTCAGCATTGGGGCTGAATCAGATACTGATAAAGAAAACACCATCATCAAACGGAGTGTAACACTGTACTCGCCGATTTCGGCTGTGGCCAACAACATGGAGAGGAAAGGGCCCCACCTGGTCTTTCTTGCCCAAGACACACCCTATGATGTGCAATCGCTGAAGAAGAGGGAAGTCAGTGGGAGTGGAGAACATGCCCGCAGAATTGCTTCAAGTAAGAGGAGAAGCGATGATTGACGCCCTCACCATTATCTGTAACAACATATGGTAGGGTGGGCAGTGGCTAACATCAGGGATCCAGTCGCTTGTCATCACTCTTCTCAAAAAGGGTCATCTTCTGGTACGATCTGCACTTTGAAGAACGTGAAAAACTGAGTGAGTAATATGGATTCTGTGAAACTGACTGTTACTTTTTATGATAGTTTTCATGTTTTTAAATTGTTACATTATTAATACATTAATTGTTCAAAGTGTGTGCTTGTGTTTGTTTGTGTGCTTATAGTCTAAAATCACAATGTGTACAGACCTCAAATGAAATAAATGAGAACAAAACACGTCAAGAGTGTGAAAACTACCTCACTATCAGCCTCATCAGCCTTCCTAGCAAAGTCCTCCTGAAAATAATACTCAACAGGTTGAAACCTCAACTTGAACAAATCACAAGCAGGATTCAGGGCAGGGCGAAATACCACTGAGCAGATTTTTAACCTCAGAATAATCTGCGAGAAATACCTGCAGCACCAACAACATCTATATCATGTGTTTGTTGACTTCATGAAAGCGTTTGACCGAGTCTGGCATGCAGTTCTGTAGGTAATCATGGGAGTATACAACATCAGCCCTAAAATTATTGAAGTCATCAAAAGCCAGTATGACCAGTACAGTCCTTAACAACAGCGCCATCGGGAACTGGTTCAGAACAACAATCGGTGTGCGTCAAGGATGCCTACTCTCTCCAACACTCTTCAGCATCTTCCTGGAGCGCATTATGTCAGATGCTTTGGCGGATCACGAAGGCACATTCAGCATAGGGGTTAGAGCAATCTCCAATCTCCGGATTGGCTGGAGGGGAACAAGAACCTGAACAGCTGGTAAAGAGACTTGTCACCACCTCCACAGCCTTTGGAATGGAAATAAGTGCAGAGACGACCAAAATGAAAACCAGAAATTGCATCAAGACGGACATCAAAGTCCAAGGCCAATCCCTCAACACGGTGCATAGCTTCAAATATTTAGGAGCCATTGTGTAAGGCAATGGGTCTCGATAGGAAATCGTCTCCAGGATCGCACAAACAACTGCTGTCCTGACAAGGTTGGAACCCAGTTGAAAGATAAGACCATCAGTCTACACTACAAGGTAAGGCTAATGTGCTCCCTTGTCATCTCCATCTTCCTATACGCTTGCGAAACATGGACCATCACAGCACACCTACAACGAAGATTACAAAGCATGGAGATGAAGTGCAACAGAAGACTTCCGGGCATTTCCTATACTCTGCACATCACCAACGACGAAGCCCGACAGACCATCACACAAGCCAATGGACAACACGATGACATGCACACAGTGGTGAAGAAACGGAAACTCAGATGGTATGGCCACGTCACCAGAGCATCATGTCTTGCAAAGACCACCCTGCAAGGCACGGTACAAGGAGGCAGAAGAAGAGGGAGGGAGAAAAAGAGGTGGGAGGACAATATTCGAGAATGGACTGGCTTGACACTGAGCAAAGCAATGATGGTTGCTGAGGATGAAAAAAAGATGGAGTATGCTGTTTAAACGATCATCTGTGGTGCCCAACGACTTTGAAGTTACGGGATAGGATAGGATAGCATAGAAGTTCATTTATTTCACGATTATTTTTCATATGGAACTTGAATAACTTTTGAGTTTCAATATTCCATATAGCCTTGCTCTTGCATAGCGCTCTTACTAGCGAACAGAGTTGCTAAAGGCGATGACCATTGACGTCCAGTTTAATAAAAAAAATCTAGCATTGCATTTAGTGAAGGCAGGACCGCGAAGTCACGACGTCCAAGAGGCACATTTCTAGCATGCTGGCGCACTGTGTCCCGCCATAGACTGCTGCGCCACGCTGAGGTTTAGGATACTAGCTTTACCAGCTTACCAGTTTTTAAAAGGGTTATAGCCGCACTCGCCACTCGCATCCAAAGCATGCCCAAAACAATGTACCTTAAGTCTATATCGGAAAGAAGGATCGTTGTCGTCGGCTTTACTGTCGTTACAACCACTTCCATCAATCAAAGTAGGCTACTGAAATGTTTCTTCTCCCAATACCCATCATCATTACTCTCTCTCTCTCTCTCTCTCTCTCTCCCTCTCTCTCTCTCTCCTTCCCTCATTCCCTCTGCCTCCCACACACAATCTGAGAGAGGGAGAAATGAAATAGTGCGATGTAGCGTAACGTTTTGCGAAAGGCGTGCAGAACAGACATTAAGCCAGCATCAGAGGGGAGGTATCATGTTCTCAGTGTCACGAGTCTCTAACCTTCTCGCAACCCTCCGTGTCCAATTCTCTGCAGCAAAGCTGGGGGTTTCAAGCAATGGCAATTACAAACGGTCCAAAGCTTCCAAGGGGCCTCACGCATG
>CM072516.1:54788887-54796387 GCA_036898135.1 Oncomelania hupensis | reverse complement strand
CTTTACCTTTACCTACCATACTCTACTCCCTCCCCCATGTTTCAAAACCATTAATAGAATAAGCTATACATTCTATTCAATGTTATCCTCTTCTCTTCCCCATCACCTAATTAAGGAATTAATTAGAATAGTCCTTTGAGTACAGCGGAGGTTAAGGGGGTACGGAAGACTGCAGGAAACCAAACAGCTGAAAAAAAAATCCCCTCCCCCCCCCCCCCTTCTCTCTCTCTCTTTCTCTTCCCATCACCCCCCACCCCCCACCCCCCCGCAATATAAACTTTCTCAGTCTGTCTCTCTTTCCTCCCCTCTCTCTCTCCTTCCCCCTCTCTCTCTCTCTCTCTTTCCTGTTCTCTCTGCCAAATCTCCTCTCCCTCTTTAAATCATTCACCTTTTCATGAAGAACCTTCAACGCGATTTAAGAACTAAAGCACAGCGCGTCAGCCAAAAGTGCGATTTCTCACTATTAAAATCATTCCCACACTCATGTTTCGGAGCAAATGCATGAAAACTGTCAGCATCAACACTCACTTCCTTTTTTTGGGAGACGACAAAATCATAGCGACAATAACAAGGAACCCCATCCGGTCATCATTGAAAGAGTTTAACAGTTAAAAAGTACATTAGCTAGAAACAAACCTAGCCGAGGGGATCTCTTCCACCAAATGATAACTATCTCACAAGCATCAACATCCTCCAGATGACAGATTAAACCGACGTCTAGTCTGAAAAAGCCAGCACGCATTTTATCGCACGGACTTTAAAGATCCTGACGCTCATGCCCTAGACGGGTGAGTCCCGGGCTAGACAAATACTCCCAGCAAGCACTGGGTCTCTTCTCAAACCCATTTCCCGGTCGCCTTGGATAATGCTCATAGACAATGCGCCAAGTGGGCGCCTCGGAGGACTGGAGTTGGGTCCTGCATTGGCCAGCGCCTTGAGCAGCTTCTGACTGAATAAGCGCATTATAAGAACGATTAAATAAATAAATATAATAAAAAAGTAAATAAAACTGATTAAATACAGTTTCGTTATTTCGTTGTTAAAAAGGAGAAATTCTAGGTTTCACCACAGTTCCTCCTAAAATTCATGAATAAACCAAACTGTTTAAAAGAACCATCTCTTCTTGAGGAAACGTTATTCTGACCACACAAAAAAAAGACTTAACAAACCATTTATTTTGAAGGTTCATTCAAAAGAAGAACCGAAAAACGTGACTGTTCTGCAGAAATGGGATGAGAGTATATGTAAGAATGAGGACGGATTTTGTTTTCAATTTCCACAATCAATCACACATAAATATGACCAATTTTAAGAAACAGTAATAACTAGATCACAACAACAACAACAACAAAAACCAATGAGGAGGAGGAGGTGAAGGAGAAGATAAAGGAGGAGTGGGGAGGGAGGACAAGGAAAAGAACGAAGAGGAAGACGACGAAGAAAAACAAAACAGAAGAAGGAGAGAAATAGGGATAGGAGAAGACGAGGAAGAAGAAGAACTAGAAGGAGAAGAAGACGAAGGAAAAGGAAATAGCATTCAGTACGCAAATTAATATTCAACAAAATCGCCGAAACTGAACCAAAAAAATCTGCCCCAGGCCACAATTGTTTAATACGCAAGACAAAACAAGACAGGCGAGAGATCTGTTCCAGACATTGATGAGGAGCCTGCTGTTCACCGAGAGCCAGTGCAAAAACCTCCAAAGTTTGAATGCAAGCTGGAAGGACCTCTTTACGACCGGGCATGAAGTCGCACCAAAAAAAAAGAGACCGGAAGAAGAAGAAGGAAGAAAAACAAAATAGAAGAAGCAGATGACGATATTGATGATGATGATGATGATGATGATGATGATGATGATGATGATGATGATAATGATGATGATGATGATGATGATGATGATGATGATGATGATGATGATGATGATGATGATAATAATAATAATAAAGGCGTATTGCCAACACGAAAACTTTACTATCAACAAACAATAACACAAACACGAAGAATAACAACAGCAAACAGATCTGCGTGCATTGCAATCTTCAAAACGCACCACTCCTTAGAGCATTCATGACCTGTACACCTTTTTTACATGGCCACAATACATTGAACAGAAATTGTAAAATATAATGTTATTACAAAACTACAATAATAATAATAATAAAATAATAATAATAAGGCATAAGGCTATTTATTCACCAAGTAAAACGTTACAAGGATACTGGCGCGGCATGGCGACAAAGAAATACTTCCTTTTGTTGCAGAGTCTCACGTGCATTCATCTCGTCATGCACTCAATGGGCAATCACTCTGTATAAACCACTTTAAAAAAAGGTAATAATAATAATAATAATAATAATAATAATAATAATAATAATAATAATAATAATAATAATAATAATAATAACAACAACAACAACAACAAAAAAATAATAATAATACAAGAATTTACAATGAGGACGCATCTCACATCAAAAAAAAGAATACAAGATATTGTTACAAATCTGCAAATCATCTAAAAGCAAACAAAACAAAAAAATACACAAACAAAAAAAGGAAGGGAACACAATGTGAAAGAACAAACTTCACAATGATAGAAGATTGCACTGGTGGCCAAAAATAAAAGAGGCAATTTCAACAGGAAGCGGTGAGAGATTTCTCGCTCCCACAATGCTCTGAGCCGGAAGTGGAGAAAATGTCAACGAGTACAGGCCCTTGGAACGCACCCCTAGGGCCGGTTCGCAACAATGGCGGCGATGCTGCAAGTGATAGCAGCGTCCTCTTTCAGCGCAATGGCCACATGGAGTAGCTAAGTGGGGTAGGACAAGAGGAGTAAACAACGGATGGAGTTATGCTGCAGTAGAATGACTAGTGCTAAGATACCAGGTTGACTCTAAACTAATTACATTACATTACATTACATGATTATTGCTTTAGGTCCAGCGGACTCTTCCGAGCCAAATCAGGACCGGACAACCCCTGATCCGCATAAAACATCTGCTGAAACAACCCTAGTGGTAAAACCGAAAGCTCTCCACCAGCCAGTCACTTTACAATAAAGACATCCCACGCAGGGGACGCTGAGGCTGTACTCTAATTTATCGAACCCCCGTTTACAAAAACAAAATAGAATACAAACATCATTATAAATTATCAACAAAACACATACATATAAAATGCCTACATTGCTAAATAATAACATCATAGGAAGCCCTAGTGACCACCTGGCAGAAAGCATCCAATATTCCCAAGCTGATCCAACAGACCTCATACACAAACAAGGAGTCTTGTCCCGGAAGAGTTTTTAAGAAAAAAGTTAGATGACTGGTCTAGCAAAGAAGAAGATAGTAAAGCAGATTGATAGGACAGAGCAGGAATGAGAAAGAGCAAATGAGAAAGACAGCGACAGTGGGAATTTAAAGCACTAAATTTCCAGAAAGTGGGGATACTATTTATACTGAAACCCCCGGCACCCCAACAAGGGTTCTAAATTAATTAAAGAAGAAGAAGAAGATGATGAAGAAGAAGAAGTCAAGTCAAGTCAAGTCAAGCACTTTATTACCCAATGAATTCAAAATACATAGGATTTTGTTTTGGTGATGCGGCAAAATATTCAGTCCTTCCACAACAACAAACAACCTTCCACTGGACATTAAAACATTAAAATACTCTAATAGAGGAAGTTATTTTAAGGAGTAAAGCACAGGCACACGCCCACTCGCAACCCCCACACGCACACGCATGCTCACGCATACCCACATGGGTATCTAAATTAAAACGTAATAAAATAAAATACATTAAAGAATCAGAATTGCACCTCTAACACATTATCGCAACTAATAAGTTGGCGTTTAAGTATAACACCTAGCTCATGCTATGTGGATAACTGAGGACACTGGTACTGAGAGGGCAGCCTTGGGGAAGAAGCTGCGTCTAAACCGGCTTGTTCTAACTTTTAGTGCTCTGAAGCGTTTGCCTGACGGGAGGAGCTCGAACAGATGAAGAAGAAGAAGAAGAAGAAGAAGAAGAAGAAGAAGAAGAAGAAGAAGAAAAAGAAGAAGAAGAAGAAGAAGAGCTCTATTTGTCAGAACGTAAGGAAAGTGACACGAGTAAGCGTGGAGTGGATATAATGGTACTATTAGATTTAGATCTATCTATCTATCTATATATATATATAATAGTACCATTATATCTACTCCACGCTTACATTATATTATATATATATATTAATTCTGTTAAAATAAGTCTAAGATTTGTACTCCTTCGGATGCGATTATAAACCGAGATCTACTGTGTAAACGCATCGCATGAACCTTAAAGATCCTGACACTCATGTCCTAGATGGGTGAGTGTCGGCTGCACAAACACACCCAGTACGCACTCTAGGTCTCTTCTCCCCATTCCCGGGCGCCCCGGATCGAGCTCAGTGGTCTGGCGTCAAGCTATTCGCCCACAAGTTGCAAGTGGGCGCCTCGGGCGGCTTAAGTTAAATCCTGTATCGGTCACCGCCTTGAGCTGCTCTTGTGATGGAAAAGCACTCAATAAGTTCAGCATTCTTAAATGCCCTTGATTTTGTGTTAACGAGATCATTATCCATAAGAATGATGGTGGGATATGCTTAAACTCAAAATAAAACACAGCTAGATAAGCTTTCTGAAATGCCACGTTATATACATGATAATACTATAAATAATATTGCTATGGCATTTTCAAGGAAAGTTAAAAAAAACCAACCAATGACCTTTTAAACTTGCTCATTCTCAATACCAGTCATGAAGAAAATAAAGCTTTTTTTTTCAAAAATACGTTTTTAATCTACCGAATGCTTTTAATTGTACATTTGTTTATTAACTGTTAAGTGTTTATTGTGCGTACCCAAGGTGATATTTTTGTTGAAAATGTTTTTTCAAGCTGCCTCCGTAATTGCTTAATTTGATATTTAAAAAGAAGCGGTGATGTATTGTTGTATAACCCACCATTTTCTTCATCTGCGCAGTGTGGCCAAGAGCCCGCTCCATGGCCGCGTGGTCAAAAATGTCAGAGAGTTATCTAGCACCAATCGGCAACATCGAGGGTAATGGCTCTCCTATAACCGCTTACAGCGAGTGTGGTAAAAAAAAAAAAAGCAGAAATGGCAGAAACAAAGCCTTGTTTTAGTGTAGTATAACGGATGTTAAAGAATATTAACGGTATTTCAATGTTAGAGCGGCAACATTTTGTATTGCGTCTGTTCTTCTTTCTTTGTTTCTTGACTACATATTGTTATGGTACACAAAATAAATAGTGTAGTGTGGTTTAGGAATTAAAAAAACACCTTAAGAGACCTGTTTTCGTGTAATGTAATTTATTTATTTATTTATTTATTTAATCAGTTTATAGTCCCCTCTCTTCCCGGTAAGGATTTTCAGAGAGGAGACTTTCTGATGTGTAATGTAATCGACGTGAAGATAGCATGCTCTGTCATTGAAAGACAATTAAACTCCAGGTAGCAGCAAAATACAATATATCTTCCCTATTATTTATTGAGTAATATTGTTATAATGCAGACGACCACAATAACACACTTTACAGACTCTATCCCTTCAAGCTTCTCTTCTAATAGTATTACCATCTTAACAAATGTAAACAAGCAACAACAAAGTAAACACCACCAACTGAAAACCTCGTGTAAAATACGCCGTTGACTTTTTAGCCCTCTAGTTGACAACAGTCAGTTAATGTATCAATAAACAAACAAGTCCAAAAACAATCATTCGAGACTATTTACAGAAATTTCTCTTAAAATTCTAATATGCGATACAGACTGTAGCTCATTACTGCATGACTATGACAACTGTATTATATTATAAATAATTAAGTCTCAGACGACGTTCATTCTATTCGTTAGAAGCCCGTATTTATCAACAACAAAAAGAAACATTCATTATAAAATAGTAGCGAGGGGTTAAGTCTTGTTGCTAGAAAGGCTGATAAAATCAACAAACAACTGAAATCTACAACAAACAGTCACTCTTCATTCCCTTTAGATCATATATTAAGACGCATACTATTTTACCACAAAATAAAGGCCCATTAGCTCTAATCCTGAAAACATAGATGTACGCCGAAACAAGCAAATATTCTAAACGGTAGATAGCATGCGAGTCGTTAGACCTGTTGCCAGTGCCAAATAACAAACACTCGCTGATTCCATAATGGCAGAAACGTGGATTTACCCACAAAGCAAGCAAACATACATCCATTCTAATGGCCTATATCTACGCATGCAGATTCGTCAGTCTCGTTGTCAGTGCGACGAGTGGCGTTTGTGTATGGAGAGAGCGCTGACGACAGTGACGATGATTTTATAAAGGGTGGGTAAACAGGCGTGCGGCAGGGATGCGCGCTGAGCCCTCTACTCTTTTATGAGGTGTGAAGAAACTTGCAGCGGATGGTGGGGAGAATGCTGTTATGTCGTCCTACACCTCTCCTGCATTCCCCGAGCATCTTCCGTGTGTGTTCACCTGCTACGATCTCACTTCTTAGCTACGACGCTCTACACTGACTACAAGGCTCTTCAAAAGTTAAGGGGAACTACTCGCAGTGGCAGAGAGGAAGCTTCAAAGCCTGGCACCTGCCTGGGAGGTGGAGAAACAACAGCTGTTCTCTCTCTCTCTCTCTCTCTCTCTCTCTCTCTCTCTCTCTCTCTCTCTCTTAAGAGGTTCGTAGAATTATAAATAATTATAGTAAAGTAATTAGTACGCTGCGTGGGATGATAAACACTGAGCTAATAAAGGGCCATTTTGAATATTTACAGGAAGGTGATGAACAAAAACCGGTGACGACGACAAAGAAGAAGATATGATAGACAAGGTGAGAGTGGAGGTACATTGGGAAATTTACTTACATGTGACTGTTTAATAAACACAGAATGGTCAAATATTAAGTAATTGACCTAAGTTGAACTATTTCATAAACGTTACATTACATTACATGATTATTTATTTATTTTATTTATTTAATCGTTCTTATATAGCGCTTTACCAGCTCAGGAGCTGCTCAAGGCGCTGGCCGATACAGGATCTAACTCAAGCCGCCCGAGACGCCCACCCGCAGCCTTTGGGCGCATGGTCTGACGCCCGTACAACTGAGCACGATCAAGGGCAGCAAGGATGGGGGAGAAGGACCTAAGTGCATGCTGGGTGTGTTCTTGTCACCGGCACTCACCCGTCTAGGACATGAGCGTCAGGATCTTTAAAGTCCGATATGATGGAACGTATGCGACACAGACTAGACCTCGGTTTATACTCTCATCCGAAGGAGTAGGAAACGGGAGTAAAGTGTCTTTCCCAAGGACACAACACAATGCCCCGGCCTGGGCTCGAACCCGGGACCTTCAGATCCACAAGCCAAAGCTCTACCAATAGGCCACCGTGCCTCCGTTTGCTTTAGGTCCAGCGGACTCTTCCGAGCCAAATCAGGACCAGTATAGCCGAATCAGGACCACAAAATCAAGACCACAA
>CM072516.1:54781387-54783887 GCA_036898135.1 Oncomelania hupensis | reverse complement strand
TCTTGATAGTGGTTGTTGTAGCGGTTGCTGGCTGCTGCAGATTATTGCTGGCGTTGTTATCTTAGAGACCCTGCCACCGCCTGAGCATGTTCATTGGAACTTATAAAAAGTCCGTAAATTTTGTTGGTTCGTTTTTTTGTTGTCGTCGTCGTTGTTGTTGGTTTCGTCGTCATATTAGTTGGTATCGTCGTCGTATGTGTTGTTATCTTTGTTGTTGTTGTTTCTTCTTCTTCTTCTTCTTCTTCTTCTTCTTCTTCTTCTTCTTCTTCTTCTTCTTCTTCTTCTTCTTCTTCTTCTTCTTCTTTTCTTCCTCCATTTACCTCTTTCTCCTTTACCTTCAATCTGTCTTCTCTCGTTCTTTTCCGTCCACGTCTGACACCTTGTTGTACTACTCAGAAATTTCATCTTCGTCATCATCGGAGTTTATTTTCTCAACGTAGAAGCTACCATCGTGGCTGCTAGGACACGCTGAGCAAGACCAACATTGTTGTACCTTGTATGCTGTTTGTCTGTTTGCCATTCTGCGACGTGATACTAGACCACCCCAGTTAACGGTTTAATTCGCCAGCTATATATCTATATAATGCCTGGGGAACCATTGTTTCTTGGTCAGTCCGTACATCCAGCACATTTGCGCTCTGAAACTAATTGACGGATTTCTTTCAATTTTCTTTGAGTGTTCTGTTTCTCAAGACAACCCTTGTATGTGCCATAAAAAAATTTTTTAACAAAATAAGACATAAATATTTAGTTTTTTTGTAAAACGGGGTTCGATAAATTAGAAATTAGTGTCCCCTGCATTGGATGCCTTTATTGCAATATGACCGGCTGGTGAAGTGCCTTCAGTGTTACCGTTCGATTTAGAGTTGTGGTCCTGATTCGGCTATTTGCAGTCCGCTGAACCCTATAAACAATGACTAACTAATCTTGTTCTTGTTGCTGGATTTTCTTCCTGTTCTTATTACTACTTCGTCGCGTATGTAGTTGTTTATCCTTCTTCTTCTTCTTCTTCTTCTTCTTCTTAGCAACGTAAAAAGACCAGACCTTTGCACCCTCCCCCACCCCCATTAAAAGCCTGTCGAAATCATTTAGCAGTTTTTCCTCTATCACAAACGTCATGTTTAACATCCTGTGCGCTTTAGTTAAAAAGACACAAATCACGTTTTTGGAGGGACGATTCTCTCTCTCTCTCTCTCTCTCTCTCTCTCTCTCTCTCTCTCTTTCTCTCTCTCTCTCTCTCTCTCTCTCTCTTTCTCTCTCTCTCTCCCCAAACCACACCTTGCCTGGGCACCGAATGTAAAACCAGATGCAAGATGGTCCGCTTTGTCTAATACTTTTTCCTTATCTGTGTCTTTGTCTCTCTCTCTATCTGACATACACTAACTCTCCCTTTCCCTCTCTCTCTCTCTCTCTCTCTCTCTCTCTCTCTCTCTCTCTCTCTCTCTCTCTCTCTCTCTCCCCCTCATAACGTGTGTATTAAAACCTTATCCCCCAACTCATCCTAACCTCCACCCTTTCTATGTCTCTCCTCTCCTCTCTCTCTTTCCAACTCCCTCGCCCATTGTCCCTCACTCTCTCTCCCTCCCTCCCTCTCCATTCATCTATATCTTATTATCTGTTTGTCTTATCTGTTTGTCTTAGTGTCTGTTTGTCTTATTATCTGTTTGTCCTAATACTCTAGTTTTACGACTAAATCTAACAGGGTTTTCTCAATGTTGAACAACCTCTATGCTAAAACACACCCCACCAATTACACCATACTTTCCGACGACCTAACCCGTTTTGGGTTTTGGTTTTGGGTTTACATTAAGGAAGGAGGAGTAGACGGAGGAGGCAACTATAACCGTACTCCAAGCTTAGGGTCGTTTCCAGTCTGGTAGAACACTTCAACCTGTCTTCTTTAGGCACATATGCTTACCTGACATTATAAGCCAGCAGCCATAGGTCAGCATCATTGTTTTAATTCTATGCTACCATTCCGCATCCTACAAATTCCGCTCTTACATGTACCTCCCCAAATAAAGATGTTGTGTTTGGGGCGCGGAGGTGTATGTGACTGTTTATTAACCTCAGGGCAATTTCCATGTGCAACGTATGTTGTCGTTTGCCTGAATACAGTCTGTATTCTGAATTCAAAGAAAGGTGGTAAAGGTTTACAATTACGTCATTTGCTCCGACTGTTTTGTTTTAGGGATTTTGCGGATTCACGTACCTTTTTAATAATAATAATAATAATAATAATAATAATAATAATAATAATAATAATAATAATAATAATAATAATAATAATAATAATAATAATAATAATAAATATAACGATAGGAAAACGCATATCAACAATACATTGTTAAATATGCATTTCCATACCATCACATGTGAGGGTGTGTATGTGTGTGTGTGTGGGTGTGTGTGTATGTGTGTGCGCGTGTGCGCATGTGTGTGGTTTGGTTGTAATACGTTTATCGAAATGTGTGTATGTATATATTATGTTTGTGTGTTT
>CM072516.1:54643887-54776387 GCA_036898135.1 Oncomelania hupensis | reverse complement strand
AGTCCGCTGGACCTAAAGCAACAATTATGTAATGTAATGTAATATATTTTAAGAGGCAACAAATGCAGATCAAATAATCAAGTAGCACATTGGGAAACAGTAAGTCCATGTTACACTTTAAACAAGAGGGTCAGAATGTTGATTGAAAACTGATGGTGTAGGGCCGTTAGGTTTGCTGCTTTAGTTTTTTTCAGATGATGAAAGACTGGGATCATCAATGATAATCTTCCCTTCTCTATGGTGCAAAGAGTTTAGTTTATTGATATGCACTTCTTCTGCTACACACCATACTGATGACGCATAATTGAGATGGGAAAGGCGATGGGATGAGAAAAAAGTTCTTCTCACATCAGAACCGACAAAAATCTTGTAATTTACCTAAGAGGTACAGATTTTTAAATACAAGTTTGCAAACGTAATCTTCGTGGTAATGCCATCGAAGTTTATGATTAACAATAACTCCAAGCACGCGGTGAGTTTCAACTTGTTCAACAACATTGGTCCCAACAACGAGGTCAAGGCAGAGAGGCATTTTCTGATGTTTTTGCCTGCACGTTCTGACCATACTCTTAGTCTAATTTGGATGTAGAAACATTTTATTATAATTGCATCCTGATGATCTGACTGAATTTTATTTATGTGATGAGAAGACGTGTAGAAAGAGCTGTCAATAGCAAAGAGACCACAGAATACAGAACTTACCGATATGTGAAGGGGCATGTCATGTATAAACAGGCAAAATAGAATCGGACTTAGGACAGATCCTTGGGGTACACCAGTTGTGACGCTACCTAAGCTAAGGAAAGTCCCATTCAAGTATACTTGTTGCTTCCTATAAGCCAGAAACGACTTAAACAGGTTGACTGTACGATCGCTTTAAGTGTACAATATAAGTTTATCTACAAGGATTGTATGATTAACATTGCCAAATGGCTTTCTGAGATCAAGAAAAACAGCACCTACGATCTGGGATTGATTAAGAGAGGGAGAGAGAGAGGGAAAGAGAAGTCAAAGTCGAAACCTTTATTAGGGTAATAGCATTAGGTCCTATGGACCTGTCTTACAACTAGTCCTTAATAAAATTGTAAAATAAAAAATAAAATAAAAAAGTCAGAACAAACAAAATAATTAACAGAAAATTGATTTGAAACTAACACAAACCTTGGTGGTAAGAATTAAAAACATTACTAAGAAAATTAATGTACCGAAATACACATACTCCCTCCCCCCACCCCGCTTCAATACCCCTTCCCTATCCCACTCTCCCCACCGGCTCCCCCCTCCACCACAACCACACACATACACAAACTAATTCACACATGAACAAATTAAACTGTCGCAAGATAGGAAAGAACAAAATGTATACAATCATCTTAAATATTAGGAGCAAGGAAAAATAGAAATTTGTGGAGTCTTATTTTAAACAATGTTAATGATTTACTTTCCTTGATCTCTTGTGGTAGAGAATTCCACATACTTGGACCAAAATATAACAGAGATGTTTTAAATATGTCTAAGCGTGGCTGTGGCAAGCTTGAATTATGTCTGAAAATTGAATAACGAGATGAATGTTTGCTAAAAAGTACGTTTAAATAATTAGGAGCTCTATTGTTTAGTATTTTGTACATTAAAACGGCTTTATTGTAATTAAGGTGTTTGTTAAGGGAAAGCATACCAGCTAGTTTTAATTTTGAATCAGTTTTGATGGAAGTGTTGGAGATAAGTAATTTTGAAGCTTTGCGGTGAATATAATTAATCTTTTTAAAGAAGGCAGCTCTGCAACCGTCCCATATTGTTGACGCATAATTAATGTGAGGTTTCATTTGAGCATTATAAAAAAGCTTTTTAGCATCTGCAGTTATAACAGATTGAAGCTTAGACAACCTAAATAATTTTGTTGTGAGAGTTTTACAAAGATTTTAAATATGTGAATGCACAGAGAGAGAGAGAGAGAGAGAGAGAGAGAGAGAGAGAGAGAGAGAGAGAGAGAGAGAGAGAGAGAGAGAGAGAGAGAGAGACAGAAAAAGATAGAGACGTTAACCTATACTGACTACGTCACTCACACCGCTTACAGTGTATATACTCCACTCAGTAAACAAAATCAAGTTCCCTTAGGACCCCGATAATTGCACAATCAAAATCCCACAATCCCACAATAAACAACTTCGTATTCAGCACACCCAAACACGGTGGAAGCCTCCACCCCAGCCCAACACACCCCACCACCAACTCCAAATCAAAATAATGTTCACTAGTTCAGGGCTGGGCCTGCCTCCTAATTCAACATTATCGTTGACTATATTGCTGTCTTACTTGGTGGGAAACGACCACCCTTTGTGTTATTGTTATGCTTATCAGTACCCATTACATTTAGTTGTGGGTACTCTGCTTGCCCTCACCCATTTTTGCAAAATATAAACTACTATCCACAACGTGATGATGAAGATGATAATGGCAATGGTGATCACGATGAGAAGAAGAAGAAGAAGAAGAAGAAGAAGAAGAAGATGATGATGATGATGATCATGATGAACGTGATGATCGTGATGAACACGTTCATGATGATTCACCCATTGCACATAGCTACGATCGAAAGAAAGTATATTCCAGGCACACGCTGCGCAGCAGACCAAAGTATGTCCCTTGTCCCTTGAAGGGATACTTTGGCGAGGTTAGCAGCCCGCTCAGTTACATTTTTGTACAGAAAAGGGTTAGGGCAAGGGCTAGGGATAGATCTTCAACTAACCCTTACCCGAACCCTAGTAGCAATATTCCGCTCTTTCCGTCACTTTTAAACAGCGAGCCCAAAGTATACTTTGAAGCGATACAGGTTAGCAGCGTGCTCAGTTACAGTGTCGGTGAAAGACTATAAACGGAAAAGTTTCGTCTCCTCTAGGCGACGAAGTAGGTCACGCTGTATTTGTTTGTAGGTCAACTGTCTTTTACGAACCGTTTCAGAATCTTTTCGAACCCTTTATTGACGCCGGATAGTGTCCTCGCTTGGTTTCATACAATTTAAGAATCCAAGAAGGCAAATTAGTTTTGGGACGGAAAAAGAGCATTTTTGTAGACAAAAGGGTTAGGTCAAGGGCTAGGGATAGATCTACAACTAACCATTACCCGAACCCTTGTAGCAATATTCCGCTCTTTCCGTCACTTTTAAACAGAACTGCGGTTCGTATCCGCGGCTAGCAGCGAGCCCAAAGTATACTTTGAAGGGATGGAGGGAATACTTTCACCTGCTGTTAGCGGGAGTTTTGGCGATACTTTCTACCGATCGCAGCAAATGGTATTACCTCTCATCAGGGTCTTACTATCCATGCTACACTAGCAGTATCAAAACACTGTCATAGATGGGGCCAGAAGATGGCGGTCGCTTTGCTGTATATTGAGAGAGCCTACCTCCAACTATTTTCACCTCAGCTAATGGACAAATCAATACGGTAAACATCACGGAAAGCCATAAACAAGAAAACATCACAGGCCCATGCTAGTGCACCACCAACAAAACTATAGGACAATGGTTTGGAAAAGGCACACCAATACATTACATTGGCATCACGAATAAAGAGGCGTTCAGCACTGCTGGGAAAACTGTGCTCATAGTATAATGCGCAAATTAAATCCCAAAACACAGGCTAAATCACAAGAATTATAATGTTGAAAAGGGTTCCAAAATAATTATTCAGTAGTAAGTATTGGGGCTGATGACAAGCCTTGAAAGAACTGCACAAACAAACCAGCATGAATCTTTTTTTTTGTTTGTTCTTTTGTTTGTGTGTACGACATTTGTGAGCTTTTATATAAATCGATGTGTTATTAGCTCCAGAGCTTATTTTCCGTTTCTGAAAAGGGTAGGGTCACTCGTGATGTGTGTATGTGTGTGTGTGTGTGTGTTTGTGTGTGCGTGAACGTGCACGTGATGGAACGCAGTACCGGTTAGGGTCCATCACTTGCTATTATTGTTGTTGATGATGATGATGACGATGATGATGTGATCTTGTAAGGCGCCCCCCAAAAAAAATCCATGTACGTAGTGTTCATGTTCTATGCGCACTAAGAATGTGATTCAGCCATATTGAAACAGGTACGTTTTTAGTCCTTTCCTGAAGCTTGGCAGGGATGGAGCTTGCTTCAAGCTCAGGGGAAGGGAGTTCCACAGAGTGGGTGCAGCATTTTTGAAGGAGCGCATTCCAAGAGTCTTTTTGGTTGTGTTGCTTGTGCGCACACTGGGGGTTTCAAGTCTACACTAAGTCCCTGACCTGAGTTAACGTCTGGGTTTGTAAGGGGAAACCAGTTCTGTGACGTAGGTGGGAGCGGTGCTCGTGAAGAACTGATATGCCAGTGCCAGGATTTTGTAGTCCAGTCTTTTTTCAACGGGCAGCCAATGAAGAGAGCGAAGTCCACGTGAAATGTGCTCATTCTTTTTTTTTTGTTTTAGAACAATCCTTACTGCAGCATTTTGAACAAGTTTTTAGTCTCTGCAGTTGTGTTTTGGGTAGTCCCCAGAGGCAGCTGTTACAATAATCCAATCTAGAGAGGATGATAGAAGCTGCGACTGATCTGGCTGTTCTTAGATTTAACAATGGGCGAAGTCTGCCTAGCATTCTGATGTAGAAGTAGCATGTCCTCACGATGAAACTAACATGCGTTGACAAGGTTAGTCGGCTGTCAATGTACAAGCCTAGGTTTCGCACTACGTCAGATGGTGTGATCTTGGCCTCTCCAATTTGTACAGAGTCAATGCTGGTTTTCGCTAGGTTGGTCTTTATTATTATTATTTAATATTATTAATCCTAAATAGCATTCATGACAGCCAATGTATCTTTGACTGTAGGAGTACACCATGTAAATGTAACATTAAGTACTCTCTCTCTCTCTCTCTCTCTCTCTCTCTCTCTCTCTCTCTCTCTCTCTCTCTCTCTCTCTCTCTCTCTCTCTCTCTTACTCCAACTCACCAAAACCCTTTTCTCAATCTGTCTTGCTGTCCCTGTCCTTACCCTTGTGGCCAAACTCGACAGTTCCAAACCAACTAACTGTCTTTTAAGATGCTTTTTGTTAAGGAAATGCAGCTAGCTCGTTTTGACGCTCGGTTAAGAGGGATCTAAACAGCCCCTGTTAGTGTGGAACTCGTTCAGAGAATCAATCTGCTCACGCCTAATGAAGGGAAAGAGAAAAGTGAATGAGTCAACAGGCGTTATGAGCCAAATCTTTGTATCGCCACTCACGCCATCCCTCCCCCCCCCACACACACACCCACCCTCCTCTCCTTTACCTCCCCAACCCATTC
Organism: Oncomelania hupensis; assembly: GCA_036898135.1. Taxonomy (NCBI): domain Eukaryota; kingdom Metazoa; phylum Mollusca; class Gastropoda; order Littorinimorpha; family Pomatiopsidae; genus Oncomelania; species Oncomelania hupensis. Next base: position 54,771,097 of record CM072516.1, on the reverse strand, counting down.
TTGTTTTGCTGTTTTAGACCTCCTTCCCCACCCCACCCCACCCCTCCACTACTCGTTCTTTTTATGCTTCTTTGTTTATTTTCTCCCTCGTCTTTGCACCCTAGCCTTCGGCGATCTTCCATCCCGGCTTGAGCCCCCATCACAGCACTCGGAGCCGTATCAAAGAGAATCGACTAAAGATCAAAAGCTTTTTCAAGATCGACCCTGCCCGAGAATCGGGGATTGTACTTCAAAGTAACCTCCGTTCTCAGTTGCTTGGCGGTACCCTGGCAGTCTCTAATACACTGTAAGGATAGAGACGGAAGAACCACAGGAGGGAGAGAGAGAGAGAGAGAGAGAGAGAGAGAGAGAGAGAGAGAGAGAGAGACCCAGCAGGAAAATAATCAGATTAAGCCCAACACTCACACACACCTTTATACACACACACACACAACACAACACAAGAAAACAAAAACACATACCCGCTATCAAAAGTGCAGTTTAGATATAGAGCGACACAGTTTTGGGTGTTTGTGTGCCTATTCTAAAAATAGCACCGTAGTGAAAGTGCCTATCGTCGGAACAGTTCTTTGTTTATATATACAGATCGAGTGAATGTTTGTAATTTGCCTTTACTTGGACATTGAAAAAAGGTTTGGTACTGTCAACAAAGCATGTCTTAATTTCTATGTTGTGGACGCTCAACGTTAATATTCATTCACTTATTCATTCATGTACATCCCATCGTGTAGCCCAAGTGGTAGAGCGTTCGTCTGGCACATCGGTGAACCAGGTTCGAATTCCTGGATAGCCAAGATAAAAGTTGCCATTTTGTACTGTCCATGTTAGCAGTATGATTTCTCTTGTGGTACAGTGTTGATTTAGGTCCCTATTCCTTGTTTTCATCATGGTTATCCCAGTCTGCCGTATCGACAGTAGTGCAGACGTTAAAATTCAATGTTCATTTCATTACAGCGAAGAATACAAAGCATGGAGATAAGGTGCTACAGAAGACTTCTGGGCATATGCTCAATGACGAAGTCAGAAAGACCATCACACAAGCCCTTGGACAACATGATGACATGCTCACAGTGGTAAAGAAACGGAAACTCGTGTCACCAGAGTATCAAACCTTGCAAAGACCATCCTTCAAAGCACGGCGCAAGGAGGCAGAAGAAGAGGGAGACCAAAAAAAAAAAGAGGTGGGAGGACAACATTCGAGAATGGATTGGCTTGACGCTGAAGCCATGAGGGTTGCTGAGGACAGAGAAAGATGGTGCACCAACGACTTCCGAATAGGACATATTGTTGTGTTATGATGTTCACTGCACACAAGAGGTCCCTGATTCGGCTCCTTTTGTAGTCCGCTGGACCCTTTAAACAATGATTAACTAAATAACGAACGAACTGGACGCAAATATCTTTTTGCGAAGTCTTAGTGAGAACAACACAATGTTTCTATAATTATTCTGTATTCTGTAATCAAACATCCTTGATACGTTTGTTTGTAGATTATAGTCACACGACACTTTCGCATATAGGTGACTACTGGACCGATTTATACTGACACCAGCGGGCCAGTTGTTGGTAAAGGGGAAAATAATATGATCACACGTTGACCAATCCGGGATTCGAACCAGCGACCTTTCGGTTACTAGCAAGACGCTCTTACCAACTGAGCTACCCGGTCCCTGCTATCCTTGATACCCGGGCCTCTGTAACCTTGCACGTTTTTATTTCTGTAGACTAGAGTGTGCTCGTTGTTAAGTTTACTGCGATAAGTCAGTCTGTCGTCGCTAACACCTGCCTCCTGTCCCTCATCAGCAGCCCCCATCAATCCTCCCTTCCCTCCCCTAAACCACCCCAATACACCTGACGGAAGAAACACTTGATTACTCTGTACCGTGCCTACGGTACTTCAGACTCTTTCGGAAACTCTGGCGCCAAATAGACACTGCGAAGGTCCAAACACATTTCATCATCATCATCATCATCATCATCATCATCATCATCATCATCATCATCATCATCATCATCATATCATCATCATCTTATTATTATTATTATTATTATTATTATTATTATTATTATTATTATTATTATTATTATTATTATTATTATTATTATTATTATTATTATTCGTCTTTTTCTTCTTCTTCTTCTTCTTCTTCTTCCTCATGACGCACTCGATCGTTATTGCGCGATCTTCAACCTCATACCTCCTCTCTTTCTCTCTGTCTGTCTGTCTCTCCTTCCAAACCTCTCTTCTTCTTCTTCTTCTTATTTTTTTTTCTTCTTGTTCTTCTTGTTTTTGTTCTTGTTCTTCTTAGTGTTGTTCCTCTTGATGTTGTTCTTCTTCTTGTTCTTGTTCTTCTTCTTCTTCATTGACTTCCTTTAACCTCTCAGTCTTTCTCCTTCCAAGCACAATCCGTCAGTAATGAGTCGAAAATCCATGATCCCTTGCGCTGGGAGTTCTAATTGGAACAAATCCTGGAATTAGAACCAACATCTCCGCAGCGCCCCAAACCCCCTTTTTTCACCATTTCTTTCTGTTGATTGATTTGTACCCTGCGTCGTTGCCTTTAGGCCTACGTCCTTTACTGTTGGCCCAACTTATAAACTTAAACACAAATCTTAAACCGAATTTTTTACAATTTACAATTGTTCACATATAGCGCTTTTTTCGGTTCCAGAGCGGCTCATGACGGTGGTCGATACAGGATCTAAATCACGCTGCCTGAGGCGCTTACGTGAGTTTTTTGAGCGCATCGCCTTACGTTTAGACAACTGAGCACAGTACTGGGATTTTAACTTATATTTATTTGAATGTGTTTTCTAGCAGTTCTCTTCTTCAGCTTTGTTCCTGTCTTTCTCCTTGTTATTTATACGTTATTTTATTTTATAAAAGTGCAGCGACCTTGTATTTTATTTGTGGTCTCCTCATCTTGTTCTTGTTCTTCTTGTTCTTCTTGTTCTTCTTCTTGTTCTTCTTCTTGTTCTTCTTCTTGTTCTTCTTCTTGTTCTTCTTCTTGTTCTTCTTCTTGTTCTTCTTCTACTACTACTACTACTACTACTACTACTACTACTACTACTACTACTACTACTACTACTACTACTACTACTACTACTACTTCTTTTTCTTCTTCTACTACTACTATTACTACTTCTTCTTCTTCTTCTTCTTCTTCTTCTTCCTCCTCCTCTTCCTCTTCTTTTTTTTGCTACTTCTAATTCGAACTGATTTTCCGTCCTTCGTTTCATCCTTCTCCTTCTTCTGTATCCCTCTCCTCCTCCACCTCCTCCGCTTCTCTCTCTCTCTCTCTCTCACGCAAAATATATTCAAAGACTTCACCCATACTCACCAACACGCAGACACCTACAGTTCATTCGCTCACTCACCCACTCCCCCCGTGGAGGTGCCGGGGGTTTCAGTATAAATAGTATCCCCATTTTCTGGAAATTTAGTGCTTTAAATTCCCACTGTCACTGTAGCTGTCTTTCTCCTTTGTTCTTTCTTATTCCTATTCTGTTCTATCAATCTACTATACTATCTTCTTCTTCGCTAGACCAGTCATCTACCTTTTTTTCTTGAAAACTCTTCAGGGACCAAACTCCTATTTGTGTGTGAGGTCTGTTGGATCAGCTTGGGAATATTGGATGCTTTCTGCCAAATGGTCACTGGGGCTTCCTATGATGTTATTATTTGGCAATGTAGGCATTTTATATGTATGTGTTCTTTTTATATTGTGTAATGATGTTTGTATTCTATTTTGTTTTTGTAAACGGGGGTTCGATAAATTAGAGTATAGCCTCAGCGTTCCCTGCGTAAGATGTCTTTATGGTAAAGTGACCGGCTGGTAGATTGCCTTCAGTGTTACCACTAGGGTTGTTTTGGCAGATCTTTTATGCGGATCAGGGGTGAGTCCTCTTTAAGTTTCACTTCTCTGGTCCTGATTTGGCTCGGAAGAGTCCGCTGGACCTAAAGCAATAACTAATGTAATGTAATGTACTCACCCACTAACTCACTCACACACACACACAAACACACACTTCCTAAATTATAATTATAATGAACAATTCCTTGTACTGAAAATCAGGAACCAGATACAGAAAAGCGAAAGCTAAATGCAAATCATAAAAAAATCAACACCCTAAAAATATAAAAGAGAGAAAATAATTACTTTTTCATCAAAAAATAGGATGGAAAAGAATTGTACAAACAAGTTACTGATAGTCAAGGATGAAAATAAAAGAAGAAAATTACCTAAAAAAAGAAATAAATACAACCTGATGGCAAAGACCACAAATAAATCGGAGCGGAATACGAAAAGCAAAACTAATGGTTCCAAATTGGGCGAAAACGTTTTTTTAAAAAAATACAAAAAACACGGAGCGGAACAGAAGAGCAAGAAAAATTAGTGGACAAGAGTAAAAACTCGGAACGGCGAGGGCAGCGAAACGAAACAAAACGGACAAGACGTAAGAGTTCTATGAGAGCAGCTAGCAACAAGGTGGTAGTGGAGGCTCGCAGTGAATCACAGCTACACGAAGCTGTATCTTTTGGGTTTTCCAGCCGAGTTGGGTTGTTATATTGAACAGGGGCGGCGTGGGACACACTGATTGAGTGAGATACGAAACTGTGGGTTGTCCTATCCTATCATATCCCATAACTCGGAGGTCGTAGGGGCACCACAGATGATTGTTTAACCAGCTTACTCCATCTTTCCCTGTCCTCAGCAACCCTGATTGTTTCGCTCAGTGTCAAACCAGTCCATTCAGGAATGTTGTCCTCCCACCTCTTTTTCGGTCTCCCTCTTCTTCTACCGCCTTGCACTGTGCCTTGCAGGATGGTTTTTGCAAGACCTGATGTGGGTTGTCCACATTTATTAAATGTATACTTATTTCCAACATTTTTGAGCTTTGTTAAGAGATTTGTTTTATCTGTATCCAGCGCCTTGAGCAGCTCTTGGGCTGGAAAAGACCCTCTTTTTGTTCCCCTCCTTCCATCCCTCTCTCTCTCTCTCTCTGACAAGGAAAAAATACTAGGAACGACCGGGAAAAAAGTAAACATTATAAAAAAGAAAAAACTACGTTTTGATTCATACTAATTAATTAATTCAATATATAAGAACGATTACATAAATAAAGACAGTAATTAAATAATAAATTAAAATATGAATCAAAAACATATAGTTTTCTTATATTGTATAATTTTTTTTCCCTGTCATTTCTTGTTTGTTCCTTTTTCTTCGTTAACATAATTATTTATTCATGTTTATATATGCGCGTTTTAAAGTTACTAACCTTCACATATTTCAATGTCACACATTTTTTTCAAAACTACCCTCATTGATGATGACTCACTGCAATTAAATAAGATTAAACCCGAACAAAACCCTCTTTTAAAACCTAGGTTTTGATACAAACTGGCAGATTTAGTAGCGTACGTGTCTATTTAATAGCATCAACGTTGAGTCTAATAATAAACATCACAGCAGCGAACTGTGTTGAGCACACTGCACAGTCATTTTTGAAATTACGGAAGTCAAAACTTATCGGCCAGGTTGCGCAACAAGCAAGCCACTATGCCATCTTGTAATTGTTTAATCGCTCTTTTAGACTGTACTGCTTTTCCAGCTCAGGAACTGCTCAACAAAGCTGTCGGGCAATTTATACAGGATCCTATCCTATCCTATCCTATCCTATCCTATCCTATCCTATCCTATCCTATCCTATCCTATCCTATCCTGTCCCGTAACCCGAAGGTCGTAGGGGCACCACAGATGATCGTTTAACCAGCATACTCCATCTTTCTCTGTCCTCAGCAGCCCTGATGGCTTCGCTCAGTGTCAAACCAGTCCATTCTCGAATGTTGTCCTCCCACCTCTTTTTCGGTCTCCCTCTTCTTCTACCTCCTTGCACTGTGCCTTGCAGAATAGTCTTTGCAAGGCCTGATGATCTGGTGACGTGGCCATACCATCGGAGTTTCCGTTTCTTCACCACTGTTAGCAGGTCATCGTGTTGTCCAATGGCTTGTGTGATGGTCTGTCGGACTTCGTCGTTGGTGATGTGTTGGGTATAAGAAATGCCCAGAAGTCTTCTGTAGCACCTCATCTCCATGCTTTTTTATTCTTCGTTGGAGATCTGCTGTGAGGGTCCATGCTTCGCAAGCATATAGGAAGATGGAGATGACAGGATCTAAATCAATTTTGCCCTCTGCGTCCACTTGTCTTGCTAGCCTTGGAGTCATCGTCTGACGCCCAGACCTCTTCTGTAAATGAAGACAATAAGGCATCTTGTATCTCACGACTTGCGAAGTGACAATAATGAATAACGCAAATTCCTTGAAAACCTTGAAACTCAGTTCCTTTAAACTTGGGTTGTAACGCACTTGTTTACACCGGCTGATGTCCCAAAAAGACTTAAGTAGACACAAAACAACAGCAACAACAAGGCTGGAGAAAATGATGTATGTTGTTTTGCTGGGCCGAAGAAACGTTGCCCCGTTCTATGTGTTGTATAGATTTATTCTCCAGTCATCTTTTTCTTTCCTTCTGTTCTTTTACAAAACCCATCTCTCTATCTCCTTCGTTGTGCATGGGTTATATCTCAATGTCGGTATGTGTGCACGCGCGAGTGAGTGATGGTGTGTGAATGAGATTTGAGGGGGTGGGGGAGTTGGTGGTAGGGGTGTGAGGAAGTGAGTTACTACTACTACTACTACTACTACTACTACTACTACTACTACTACTACTACTACTACTACTACTACTACTACTACTATTACTACTACTATTACTACTACTACTATTACTACTACTATTACTAAGTATATTTATTTAGCTTTTTTTTTTCTTTTAAAGTCTTAATAATAATAATAATAATAATAATAATAATAATAATAATAATAATAATAATAATAATAACAATAATAATAGCATTTGTTTTTCTTTTAAAGTCTTAATAATAATAATAATAATAATAATAATAATAATAATAATAATAATAATAATAATAATAATAATAATAATAATAATAATAACAATAATAATAATAATAACAATAATAATAACAACAACAACAATAATAATAATAATAATAATAATAATAATAATAATAATAATAATAATAATAATAATAATAATAATAATAATTTTTTCCCCTTTAGTATTAATCAGTTTCAAACGCAGTTCACAGTAAAATGCTTAAGGATTGTGTTAGTTCAGTGGTCCCTGCCAACATACAGCCTTGCGCTGCTCCATGACCTAGTAATGCGCTTACATTCTGATGACAATCCAATAAAGTATGTACGTACATCCTTACGTCTTGGAGCAGACAGCTTCGATCCTGGCTGGGAAAAAAACACAAAACAAATAACTTCCCAACTATTTCCTATATCCTAGGTTTGTTCAAAACTACCAACACTGCAACCTTAGAGTTTAGAATGATATTTTCAGAAAGTTATGTTCATTCTCATCTCCGTTGCGAGCCAGCCACAGTGTGGATACTTTTCTCGCATGAAGATGTTTGTGTTTTCTGAAAACTTCATTCAGAGGTCTTCTCATACTTTGGAAAATCAGTCTCTTCCACCAAGTCCAGCTGAAACACTGACGAGCTGATGGTTGGTTGGTTGTTTTATTAACGTCTTTTCTCATCAAGATGATAAAGAACATTCATACAGATTCACGCGTTTAAACAGACATATATGAACACATACATACATACACACATGGACTATTACTATCTCTCTAACATAACAATAACAATGTCAGTTAAATAAAACGAGCGACTGGAGAATTGATAAAAGCATTTGTCAATCCCATACTTAATTCAATGCTAATGTTTTAAAATGATGTTATAGTATTTACTTCAAGGGGGCAAAAGAGGATGAATCTGAATACAATCAAATAATACACAAAAACTGGTCCGAATTTTGACACCACGCCGCTAGTCACTCCGGATACATACCAATTGCCAACGATCATTTGTTGATATCGCTAGAGTAGCCCACCCTTCAGTAGACCAAATAGCATGTGTTAATAGGCGACCAATTCGTTTCGTTTCGTGGTTAGATTAACGTCCCCGGACACAGTGCATATAGGGGACAACGCGACCAATGAAAGCGCGCGCAAGAATGTATCCGGAGTGACTAGCGGCGCGGTGTGAAGATTCGGACCAGCTTTTGTGAGTGCTTTTTAGAACAAATTCGCAGTGAATTTTGAGCTGAATTCGTTTAAAATGATACGAATGTGTCGCTATGAGTGTTTGTGATTCATCAAAACCCTCCGTTTGAGTTTGAATTGGACACGAAAGGTGGAAAAAGTGTTTTTTTGGGGGGAGGGGGGGGGGGGGGGTCAGTCGCTGAAACGGAAGTTGGTGAGTGTTAGACCTTGTATGTATAGTATGCAATTGAGGCCTACGAAAGACGAGACTTCACCGCCTGTGATCCCATGCAATTGGTTATGCTAAATGTGAAAAATAACTCCACACTAACAACATTCATAACTCAGAAGGCATTGGCGCGAACGTCATACCTTATGCTAGCATAACCAGCATGCTGTCAAAGACTTCCTTTGTTCGCACACCCATGGCTGCTATTATTTCACGTCGCGAATTCTGGGATTAAGAATGATGACATGTTTCATAATCACCGGCGTCTCACCCTTTGAGAGAAAGAGAGAGAGAGGAAAAAATGTCCCCAATAAAAGCCTCCTCACATTTCTGCATGGAAAACCTGTAAACAATGCTCTCTGCAGGATAGGGTGTATCGAAACCACCACGGGCATTCACTGTGGAAAAACAACAGGGAAAACTGATAAATGACGTGACAGAACGTTAGGTGGGATTCTCGGGGGAGGAGAGGAGGTGGGGAGGGGGAAAAAAGAGAAAAGGAGAGAAATGACTTGTGACGGAAATAGGAAACTGACGCCGACGTGGATTTGAACAGCAAGTATAAAGGTGATTAAATCTCGTGCTTGCTTTTAAAAAAAAATATTCCTCTGCCTGTGCAAGAAGGTAACACCAAAGTCAAAAGAAAGACAACTCTTGCAGTGATCTACTCCACTAGTGGCCTCAACATGTTCAGGATAGCCTGTATAGCGACATCGAATTCAACAACAGTCGTCTTCAGAGGGTTTCAATGTCGTCTGGATGGCAGAGTCTACATACTTTCCAACAGTCGTCTTCAAAAGGTTTCAATGGTGTCTGGGTTGCAAGGTCTGCATAGCTTACTTTGCAACAGTCGTCTTTAGAGGGTCTCCATTGTGGCTGGATGGTAAGCAGTGTCTGAATACTTTGCAGACCTCCGCTTCCTAACTTGGCATGCGGGCACAGGGACCAAAACAGTGGCGTAACTGTAAGTCTGCATGTCGTCCACACAGACGCCTTAACATACACTGCCCTCGCATTGCCTTAACGCAATCAAGCATCTGGCGCACTGCTCGCATCATCGGTCAGCGCAGCCAACACATCACGAAGAAAAAAAAAGTTGAAGGAAAAAGAAAGAAAAGGTCAAATTAAATAAAGAAGACAAGGAAAGAAGGAAAGAAAGAAAGAAAGAAATGGAAGAAGATAAAAGAAAGAACGAATGAAGGAAAGCAGCAGGTAATAGAGAAAGAAAAACAGAGAGAGAGAGAGAGAGAGAGAGAGAGAGAGAGAGAGAGAGAGAGAGAGAAACATTAGAATATAACAGAAAAAAGAATAGATGGTTGAAAAGAAAGATGAAAAAATAATATTTTGAAAACAATTTTTTTTAAAAGACTGAAAAAAATAAAGAAAGAAAAAGAAAAAAAAAGAATTGAACTAAAAAATAAAGTCAGAAAGAAAGGAGGAAATAAAGAAAGAAAGAAGAAAGAAAGGATGAAAGAAAGAAAGAAAGAAAAGATAGAAAGGAAGAAAGAAAAAGAAAGAAAGCAAGAAAGAGAAAACTGAAAAGACACTTACAAGCCGTCACAAATTTAATGTTTAGTTTGCTATTTTGCGTCGCACTCAATCATAGATGAGTAAACAATTTTGTTTCTGCGTGGTTTTTGCAACGATAGTCCCTGGTGTTTTTCTTTCATTAACAAAAAAGAAAGCAGAAAAAAACTTTTAAATGTAAACTTACAGAAAAAAAAGCTAAGGGAAAAACGCGGTGTACTGTACAGTATATGTGCGAATGTCGTGTATGCGTGTGTGTGTGTATGTGTGTATGGGTGTATGTGCGTGTTGTACTGTGTGTGTATAGGTGTGTGTTGTCCTGTGTGTGTGTGTGTGCATTGGTGGGCACACTTACACAGTGTTAACTGGACAAATCAGTGAACATCTACATAACTTGTATAGACATGCCTACTTGTTTTGACGTCAGAACAATGATCCGTTAGTGTTAGGGCTGGGTTAGGGTAGGGGTAGGGTTAGGGTTAGAACACTTCAAAGTACTCAAAAATGGGGACGAAATATGACCCATTGTCAGCACAACGTATGTGGCGTTTCTGGAAAGTCAAGATAATACTGCGTAACCTCGGCTGGGCGTCCTTGTGTACACAGTATTATGTGGACAAATCAGTGAACATCTACATACCTTGTGCTGTGCGTGCGTGTGTGGGTGTATGTGTGTGTGTTGCGTGACTTGCTCCGAAAATTAGCATCAAAAAGCAACATGCAGCTTTAAAAGTAAAAATAAATAAATACATTTATAATTCCATCAAAAAGAAGTACTGCTCAACGCAATCCAGTATAAAATTGAAAATATAAGTGTCAAAGAAAAACAACTTATCTTTAAATGTCTCTCGATAGACCCTAACCTTTAATAAGTTGTATTTTTGGGGTGGGGTGGGGTGGGGTGGGGTGGAGTGAGTGGGAGGGAATTGGGGTGTCAGTTGGGAATGGGGGTAAGGGATGGACAGAGCAACTGTGTAGTCTAAAGTTGAAGATTTTCTGCTAGCTGCACATCACCAATACGAGAGCAGCACAGAACATCAATTCACCTTCATCATACAGCATCGGCAACAACGAACTGTACAACACACGAGAACAACATTTACTTTACATTTCATACATATACTACAACTCAAACATTGTAAATTATGTTGGGGGAAAATCCCTCCACCACTAATGCCGATTCTTCTTCTTCTTCTTCTTCTTCTTCTTCTTCTTCTTCTTCTTCTTCTTCTTCTTCTTTTTCTTCTTCTCCTTCTTCTTTCCTCCTCTTCTCTGTAACCTCCTACTAATTGTAAGAATAAGCTGTAAGCCAAGGAGTACTAAAGTAGTACTCCTTGCTGTAAGCATAAAGTTATTATCCTTGCAATATGTTGTAATAAACATTCAAAGTACCCATACCCTCTCTCTCTCTCTCTCTCTCTCTCTCTCTCTCTCTCTCTCTCTCTCTCTCTCTCTCTCTCTCTCTCTCTCTGTCTCTCTCTCTGACTGCCCCATGGTAAACAAAAAAGCAATTCAAAGAACAGTGCCAGTTAGATAGCGGAAACTCTAATCCTTTAAGCAATACACACAATGATAAAGTAAATTAAAAATATGAAGCATACACATCAAAAGCAACATGTCTTGATGCTACCGTTAGCGCTTTACATATTTCTGCTAAAAGGTACTTCTTTATTCTAGTCGTGTGATTTAAAATGTTTTATTTTTAAATTTATTTTATTTCCTTTCTCAGAATTTTAGGTTTCTGTGTTTGTCTTTTTAATGTGTAACTAGTTTTTCTGACCAATGCAACGGAATAGGAAGCGAGAGATTTCGTTGCTGCAAAAAAATCACTTTCGCTTGGAGTTTCGGTTGTACTAGTACGTCACACGTTTTTGAAGGTCAGGTGACTTCCTCCTTCACGCGATACGCCTTTTGTTATAATAAACGAAGCCACTTTCGTGAGAATCCAAGATTACACGAAAACCCATTGCGTCATTATTTTATAATGTTATCTTGGTCAGTTAACAGCATTTTGTTCTGAGAAATACTTAGATTGATATTCGGACTATTAATTCGCGCGTCTTAGGCCCATTCAAAATGCTGTTATATGACTATAGTCATTTCTTGAATGTTGCATGTGTTGAAAGCCTTGGAACTGTGGAACCCAAAATGGCGACAAGAGGAACCCCATCGATTGGCATTTTATTCCGGCTTGTTTGCTTCTAGGTGACATAATATGTACATCTAAGTTGCTTTTACATGTAACTTATTGTTGTTTTTATTAATGGGACGATTTATATATCTATATAATATTTTTAAAGTGGTAAATTAGGCGTTTCAAGTTCTTCTACAGTATCAGTATTGTAGGCCTGATTATAGGATACTGCTTGGCAGAGTACATACGAGTACTCTCCCTTGGAAACACGATTTTTCTTGTTTCACCACCGGATAGTTACTACAAGAAATCAATAAACAAAAGGTTGCGTCCCTTCTTTCAGCGACGCGAAGTTCCCTGACCCGTTTTTCTATGCTGCCAAAGTTATACGAGAATGGTTGATTTGTTACGGCTGCGCGCGCATCCTTCATGCAAGAAAAAGTTAACGAACAGAAACTCCAACGAAATGCGATCTATCTTTCTTTAATGATTCCGCACTACTTTTTACTTTCGTTTTTGCCACGAGGCGGCTTCATACGCCACGCAATAACGGACTTGACCTAATTCCAATACCACGCTTCAAACTACCTTCCAAATCTCAAAACAAGTGCATATTCTCATTTTCACATCTAAAATGGTTGAGTAAGATCCCTTTCACACAATCACATCATTTTGGATGTCACACAAGCAATGTAATAAAGTACTTTTTCTCCGGCCGAGAAAGATTTCGTGAACTTTCACCTTTACATACGACTGAGAGTATAAACTGCTGACATCACGGACAGAAAGTCGTGCAGAATCACTTTCACAATGAAAATCACTCGCTTTCGAAAGGTCATTAATTGTCTTAAAGTGTTTTTGCTCTCTGTTGTAACTGGCGTGTCCGACCAGCTCAAGAACCTTTGTTGATTTCCTTCGAAGATTAGTTGACGTACCTATGTCACCGTCCTCCTAACAAGGCTATTAGAACAGCACGATGGTGTCACTGAACAGAGTGAAAAAGATGGTAAAAGAAAATGAGGAGGAGGAAAAAGAAGAAGCTGAATAAGAAAAATGAGGAGGAGGAGGAGGATAACGAAAAAGAGGAGGTAAACGATGAGAAGAAGGAGAAGGAAGGAAGAGGAAGATGAGAAGGAGAAAAAGGGGAGGCGGACAAGAAGAAGATGAAGAAAGCGAGAGAGGATGAGCAGAAGGAGGAGGAGGAGGAAAAAGAAGATGGAGAAGAAGAAGAAGAAGAAGAAGAAGAAGAAGAAGAAGAAGAAGAAGAAGAAGAAGAAGAAGAAGAAGAAGAAGAAGAACAACAACAACAACAACAACAACAACAACAACAACAACAACAACAACAACAACAACAACAACAACAACAACAATAAGAACAAGAAGATGCCGGAGGAAGAGGATGAAGAGAAGATTGAGAAAGAGGAGGAAGACAAGGAGAAGAAAAAAAATGTGGAGGAGGAGGAGAAGATGAAGAGGAGGAGGAAGTGGAGAAGAAGAAGAAGAAGAAGAAGAAGAAGAAGAAGAAGAAGAAGGAGGACGATGAGGAGGAGGAGGATGGGAGTCAAGAAGAAGTTGTGCAAAAGAGTAGATGAAGAAAACAGAAGAGGAAGAGTAAAAGAAGAGAAACAAATGGCAGAAGTGGGTGGGGTAGGTGGGGGTGAGCTTTTGGAAGGAAAGATCCATTGCATGCCAGGAGTGAATTTGTCTTCTCAATCTCCTGCCTTTTTCTTCTTTATCTTTCCTATTATAACTTCATTGCCTTTGTCAGGCCTGTGTACAGTTTAGCTTGATAAGGGGGGGGGGGGGGGAAACCATTACGATTAGTTCTTCCGTGTGAAGTGTTAGTTAAGTCTTAGACGAGTTATAAACCTCTTCATAATCTTGTTATATTTATTATTTGATAGTATTTACTCCCTTTCCCCCCCTCCTAACCATCCTCCTTTCCACCCCCACCCCCCCCCCATTTCTCCCTCCACAACCCCCATCACAACTGCTTCCCCTCTTCATCTTATAATAATAAAAATCCTCACACCATCTTTGAGCAGCTCTTGGAGCCAGAAAAGCGCTATATAAAAACAATGACATTAATTTTTAAAAAATAAATAAACTGCTCATTTGGGGGGCTGGTGAAGTAGATGTCAACACCATGACCACCACCTTCAACTCAGCTGTGACAGATGCCGCCACTGAGATCCTTGGCAAGCACCGACCAAAGAAGAAGCCGTGGATCACACCTGAACTTTTGGATCTGTGTGATAAACGAAGAGAGATAAAAAAGAAAAAGAACACCTCACAGGGAGCTGATGTCTACCAAAAAATCAACAATGACATTTGAAAAGGCATGCGCACAGCAAAGGAGAACTGGATAGTAGATCAATGCCAGGTAATAGAGAACAGTCTGAACAAGAACAACAGCAAGAAGGCCTACCAGACTGTGAAGCGGTTGACAAGTGTCAAACAGCCCAAAGTCTCCACGATCCAAAGCAAGTCTGGCATATGCCTTACAGAAGAACAAGAAGTCTTGGACAGATGGACAAAGTACTGCTCTGACCTTTACAACCATACACCAAATGCAGACCCATCAGTTCTAGCATGTCCCCGGGAACAGAGAAGAAGAAGAAATCCTCCCAATTCTCCGGGAAGAAGTTGAGGCAGCAGTGCAATCGCTAAAGAAAGGGAAGTCAGCGGGAGTTAATAACATATCCGCGGAACTGCTACAAGCAGGAGGAGAAGCGATGATTGATGCCCTCACCATCATCTGTAACAAGATCTGGCAGAGTGGGGAGTGGCCTATACCATGGACCCAGTCGCTTGTCATCACTCTTCCCAAAAAAGGTAACCTTCAGGAGTGTGAAAATTACCGCACCATCAGCCTCATCAGCCATCCCAGCAAGGTCCTCCTGAAAATAATACTCAACAGGTTGAAACCCCAAGCTGAACAAATCATAGCGGAAGAACAAGCAGGATTCAGGGCAGGGCGAAGTACCACTGAACAGGTTTTCAACCTCAGAATAATCTGTGAGAAATACCTACAGCACCAACAACATCTATATCATGTGTTCATAGACTTCAAGAAGGCGTTTGACCGAGTCTGGCATGCAGCTCTATGGGCAACAATGACAGTGTACAACATCAGCCCTAAAATTATTGAAGTCATCAAAAGCTTGTATGACAAGGCTACCAGTGCAGTCCTCCACAACAGCGCCATCGGGAACTGGTTCGGAAAAACAATCGGTGTGCGTCAAGGATGCCTACTCTCTCCAACACTCTTCAACATCTTCCTAGAGCGCATCATGTCAGATGCTCTTGCAGATCATGAAGGCACAGTCAGCATAGGGGGTAGAGCAATCTCCAATCTTCGTTTTGCGGATGACATTGATGGATTGGCTGGAGAGGAACAAGAGCTTGAACAGCTGGTACAGAGGCTTGACACCACCTCCAGAGCTTATGGAATGGAAATAAGTGCAGAGAAGACCAAAATGATGAATGGTTTGACACTAAGCGAAGCCATGAGGGCTGCTGAGGACAGAGAAAGATGGAGTATGCTGGTTAAACGATCATCTGTGGTGCCCCTACGACCTCTGGGTTACGGGACAGGATAGGATAGGATAGGATAGGAAATAAATATAATAAATAAATAAATAAATAAATCCTATCCCTATCCTGTCCCATAACTCGAAGGTCGTAGGGGCACAACAGATGATCGGTTTAAACCAACGTACTCCATCTTTCCCTGTCCTCAGCAACCCTGATTGTTTCGCTCAGTGCCAAACCAGTCCATTCTCGAATGTTGTCCTCCCACCTCTTCTACCTCCTTGCATTGTGCCTTGCAGAATAGTCTTTGCAAGGCCTGACGATCTGGTGACGTGGCCATACCATCGGAGTTTCCGTTTTTTCACCACTGTGAGCAGGCCATCGTGTTGTCCAATGGCTTGTGTGATGGTCTTTCGGACTTCGTCGTTGGTGATGTGCTGAGTATAGGAAATGCCCAGAAGTCTTCTGTAGCATCTCATCTCCATTCTTTGTATTCTTCGTTGTAGATCTCCTGTGAGGGTCCATGTTTCGCAAGCGTATAGGATGATGGAGATGACAAGGGAGCGCAGCAGTCTTATCTGATTATCTTATCTTAGACTGATGGTCCTGTCTTTCCAATTTGGCTTCAACCTCGCCAGGGCAGCAGTAGTTTGTGCGATCCTAGAGAGGACTTCCTGTCGGGACCCATTGTCTGATACAATGGCTCCTAAATATTTGAAGCTATGCACTGTGTTGAGGGATTGGCCTTGGACTTTGTTGTCCATGTAGATGCCATTGGTGTTGTAGGTCATCATTTTGGTCTTTTCTGCACTTATTTCCATAGACTCTGGAGGTGGTGTCAAGCCTCTGTACCAGCTGTTCAAGCTCTTGTTCCTCTCCAGCCAATCCATCAATGTCATCCGCAAAACGAAGGTTGGAGATTGCTCTTCCCCCTCTGCTGACTGTGCCTTCGTGATCTGCAAGGGCATCTGACATGATGCGCTCTAGGAAGATGTTGAAGAATGTTGGAGAGAGTAGGCCGAAAAAAAAAAAATAAATAAATAAATAAATAAATAAAAGAAATTAATTAATTAATTTTATGCGTGGTATATTTATACAACTTTGAAAATAGTCGGGTATCAGAACGACCCAAATATTGGTCTGTAGACCCTACGTCCGTATATTATAAACATTTATGTAGTAGACTAAGTACATATAAACTACATACATACATGGAGGCAAACGCGGGCATGAACATGACAAGCTTTTCTAAATTAAGCCTGCGCGAACAGACGCATAAAACAATTTAAACCCACACTTTGCAGCTTTGCCAACGCTCCAACTTCAAAGCGAAAGAGGACGTGAAAAATTATCTGGGCTGTCGAGCCGTATTAATACACTCTCGCCATCGCCTCGTCCGCAAAGACATTCATGAGTTCCCCAGCTGAATAATAATTAACATGAACTTTCTGAACGCATCTTGCTAATTTCCTCTGTTTTATTTCTCTTGTTCTTGTATTTGTTGTTGTTGTTGTTGTTGTTGTTGTTCTTGGTTTTGTTCTTGTTGTTGCTGTTCTTTTTTCCGTTATTCTTTATTATTATTATTATTATTATTATTATTATTATTATTATTATTATTATTATTATTATTATTATTATTATTATTATTATTATTATTATTATTCGTTATTCTTGTTCTTCTTGATCTTGTTCTTGTTCTTCTTGTTCTTCTTCTATATAGTACATAATGTTCCATTGATGCGCCTGTATGGGCAAATTAATACGTTCTTGTTGTTCCTCTTCTTGTTCTTCTTCTTTTTGTTTTTGTTCTTTTGCTTCTTGTTCTTCTTCTGATTCTTCTTGCTCTTTTTTTTTCTTGTTGTTGTTGTTGTTTTTGTTGTTCTTGTTCTTGTTCTTCTTCTTGTTCTTGTTCTTCTTCTTCTTCTTCCTCTTCTTCTTCTACTTCTTCTTCTTCTTCTTCTTCTTCTAATTGTTCTTCTTCTTCTAATTCTTCTTCTAGATCTTCAATATAGTAAATAATGTTCTAGTGAAACACTTGTATCTAAGTCCAAGACCAATCCCTCAACACGGTGCATTGCTGCAATTATTTAGGAGCCGTTGAACCAGACAATGGGTCACGACAGGAAGTTCTCTCCACGATTGCGCAAACAACTGCTGCCCTGACAAGGTTCAATCAAGCCTATTTGGAAAGATAGGACCATCAGTCTACACTCGAAAGTAAGGCTGCTGCGCTCCCTTGTCATCTCTATCTTCCTATACGCTTGCGAAACATGGACCATCACAGCAGACCTACAAAGAAGAATACAAAGTATGGAGATGAGATGCTACAGAAGACTTCTGGGCATTTCCTATACCCAGCACATCACAACGACGAATTCCGACAAACCATTGGACAACACGATGACCTGCTCACAGTGGTAAAGAAACGGAAACTCCGATGGTTTTGCCACGTCAGCAGAACATCAGGCCTTGCAAAGACTATCCTGCAAGTCACGGTGCAAGAAGGCAGAAGAAGACGGAGACTGAAAAAAAAGATGGCAGGACAACATTCGAGAACGGACTGGCTCGACGCTGAGCGAAGCCATGGAGGTTGCTGAGGACAGAGAAAGATGGAGTACGCTGGTTAGACGATCATCTGTGGTGCCCCAACGACTTTCGAGTTACGTGATAGGATATGATAAGATAGGATAGGATAAGATAGGATAGGATAGGATAGGATAATTCATTTATTTTTAAAATAATATATTTATTGTTTAATCGTTCTTATATAGCGCTTGTCCATCTCAAGACCTGCTGAAGGCCGCTGGGCGATACAGGATCTAACTCGAGCGTATGATGCGCCCAATTGCAGCGTATAGGTGCACCGTCTGACGCACAAACAAATGAGCGCAAACCTTTTTCTTTTAAAAAAATGTATTTATTGAGTTCTTCCTTAAATTGTTTTTATATTGCGTTTTTCCAACTTAAAAGCTACTCAAGATTTAAAAAAACGCAGTTATTATTAAGGACCCTTTAAATTAAATGAGCATTAAAGTTTATACACCCACCATAGGCAACACGTACGGCAGACTGAGGACAGCCGTGCCAGGGTAAAGGGGACAGTAGGGTCCTAAATCAACACTGAACCATCAGAGCCATCATTCTGCTGATGCAGACAGTGGAAAATGGCCACTTTTATCGTGACCAACAAACAATACAAACGCAATACATCTTTATTGTCCAGCATACGGGATTGGATGGAACCAGGGTTATCGGTGTAAACACGTATATATTTGGGCCTTTTACACAGTGTACAACCAGTACACCACTTGTGTAAGAATGCCCTGTGCAGAGACTAGTGTGTTGTCAAGGTCTGAAGAAAAAAAACAAACACCACCCCCTGCTAGCGGTTTGGAAAAGTTTGCGCATTAAATAAAATGGCCTTGTCAAGCCCTGATCGTTTAACGTAAGGAGCTTTCAATTTATAGAGTTTTATCACGCACGTTATTAAATATCGCATGGCAGTGCCTCTCCAGCGTAACAGGGTTGAATTTACTCTCTGTGTGTGGGAGGGGGTAAATGGGAGTGAGCATGTGTGTGGGAGTGAAAAAGAGAGAGAGAGAGAGAGCGAGAGAGAGAGAGAGAGAGAGAGAATGTGTATGTGTGAGAAAGAGAGTATGTGTATGCGGGTGTGAAAGAGAAGGAGAGTGCGCGTGTGTGTTTGTGTGTGCGTGTGGAGTGTATGTGTGTGTCTGATTTTATTTATTGACAAGACCTATTGCATTTCGAATTCGAATTATTTGTTGTTGCTGGGTGTTGCTGTTGTTATTGTTTAATAAAGCAAAAAATATCACAATCAGAATAGTTTTCCGTTTTATTATAATTGTATTTTGTGTTGTATTTTTCCATCCACAATCTCTCTCTCTCTCTCTCTCTCTCTCTCTCTCTCTCTCGCTCTCTTCCTGTGCCCCTCTCAATCTACACACCCACCCACCCACCTATTTTAACACGCGGACTACAGTAATACCACAATCATGCCTGCAACAACTTAACTGCACAACAGACCAAAAGTTGTACAAGTTGTTCGGAAAGATCAGAAAAAGAGAGAGAAAGAGAAAAAGAGAGAGAGAGAGAGAGAGAGAGAGAGAGAGAGAGAGAGAGAGAAAGAGAGAGAGAATCAGAGAGAGAGATGCTTGACAAGCAAACCACTATCGCCGTAAAGACTGACAGCGGATCTCTTTGACTTTTTGCTTTCTCCTACACACAATTCTACCTCACAACAAACAACTACGCCTCCAGCCCCAAGGGCCCTGCAGATGGTGATAGATATAGAGCACTCACATTTACATAAAACATACCAAAACCTTGGCTAGTATACTGAACACTATAGGAACAAATCGCTAGGTGCATAGTCATGGGAAAGAAATAGAAAAAAGGAGTGAACAATGTGCCTTTTTTATTTTGTTTTTTAATAAATAATCCCAGATCGGTGTTTTATAGTACTTGACTAAGGCATTTAATAAAAACCGAATATTTGTGCCTTTTTTTTGTTTTGAGAGTTATGAGTGTGCTTATTTTCTTCTGTTAAGAGTTACAGATTGGTGTGTGTGTGTGTGTGTGTGTGTGAACGTGTATTTATGTCAAAGTGGGAACTCGACTTTGTTTTTTTAGTCATAAATGGGGTCTTTTGCTCGGACCCCACTTTTTTCCAGGGCCCCACTTTTTCCAAAGTGCACGGGAGTGCTCTTTTAGTGCATGGGAGTGCAGTTGTAGTGCATGGGAGTGTTTTAAGTACAGAGGAGTGCACTATCCGGGACGGAGAAAATCCAGTCAATTTTCGGAAAAATTTTGAAGAAAGTTCGACCTATTTCGTCGCTCCTAGGAGACGAACTAGGTCAACTATTTAGTCGGAACTTTCCTCGACGATTAGGGTAAGGCAGTGCCTCGACGATTAGGGTAAGGCAGTGCCTCGACGATTAGGGTAAGGCAGTGCCTCGAAAAGGGTTAGGGTCAGGGCTAGTTGCAGCGCTGCAACTAGCCCTGACCCTAACCCTTTTCTGGAATGGGTGCCTTACCCTAATCGTCGAGGCACTGCCTTACCCTAATCGTCGAGGCACTGCCTTACCCTAATCGTCGAGGAAAGTTCCTTATCCTAGCTGTGTTTTTGAACAAACTTGACCTACTTTGTCCCTTATAGGCGAGGAATTAGGTCAAACATTTTGCGAAAAGGGTGCTTTTTTCAAGAAACTTGACCTACTTCGTCTCTTAGGAGCGAGGAATTAGGTCAAACTTCTGGCAAAAAGGTGTCTTTTTTGAAGAAATTTGCCTCTTAGGCGGCGAATTAGGTCAAAGGACCCCATTTAAACATGAATACACATATGTGTGTGTGTGTGCGTGTGTGTGTGTGTGGAAAAGGGGGCGGTGGGGAATGGAAGGGTAAGGGAGGGAGAGGGTGGGGGAAAGGGCCTATCGCTTGTCTCATCTCAATTCTCCTCGACTCCAAGGCCCCCAACTCTCACAATGATTCTTTGGTGTCGCTCAAAGCTTATCTCCCTTGAAACAGCAATGGCGGCGCTGCGATCGGCACCGCTCAGAGAGCCGGGAAATAATAATGAAAGTCTAGATTTACTCTGGATTTCCTTTCAAATATAGAGAACAGGCTTGAGTTGTTATTTCTTTTTGTTTGTTTGTTTGTTCTGTTAACACTAGAGATGATTATGATTTTCTAGTATTAGTGTTTCGTTCCATACAAACACACGCTACTTCAAAAAATCCATCTTTTTCTTCTTTTAAAATTTCATGTTTTATTTATTTATTTATTTATTTATTTATTTATCATTTTTATATAGCGCTTTTTCAGCTCAATAGCTGCTCAAGGCGTTGGTCGATATAGGATCTAACTCAAGCCGCCCGAAGAGCCCACGTGCTGCCTTGGGCGCACAGTCTGACGTTCAGATGTTTTGTTGCTTCTCCAAACTCTTCTTCTTCCTGCTGTACTCATCTTCCGTCTCCTCTTTCTTCTTTCTTTCTGTGTTTCATGCCTAGTTATCTCTCTCTCTCTCTCTCTCTCTCTCACTCTCTCTCTCTCTCTCTCTCTCTCTCTCTCTCTCTCTCTCTCTCTCTCTCTCTCTCTCTCTCTCTCTCTATATATATATATATATATATATATATATATATATATATATATATATATATATATATATATATATATATATAAAACACCAGTTATAACGATACAACAAAATGGATCCTCTACTGCTTAAAAGTAATAGGTTATGCCCCGTTCTCCATCCCTTCCGCCTTATTGTCAACCACCGTGGTCAATAATCACAGTGTTCGTCGTCCTTGTCCTTCTACACTTCTTTTCCCCTTGTTTACCCCTTTCTCTATCCCATCCCTTTGTCTAATCCAACAGGTCTTCACATAATACAGTGAAAAACTTTGCTGAAAGACCCACGCATTCAGTCCACTAGCATGACGCAGTATCCATAGGGGAGACTACCGCAAGCGCCGACTGAATAACAATGGCGGTAGCAGACGACATCAACAGGTGGAGTTGGCACCGCATTTCCATATATGTCAGATTTTTAAAAAAAATATCTAAATCGTACATCATCTCGCGCGCAAGAAATTTTGTCCAACTATCTTCGAATTAGTCCGGTATCCCACTTTTTTGTTTTACAAACTCCCCTTCGGCCACCAAGCTCATTCTAAATTTTATACCGCCGGAAAAAAAAAGTGGTTGCCCTGTAGGGTCTACATTACCTGGAACCAAGCTGACTTTGCTCATCATTCCCGTGTTCAGTTCACACTAAAGACCCAGAGTTTACAAACTGCTATTCAAAAAAATGCACTTGAAATTTTCGCTCTTTCTCTCTCTCTCTCTCTCTC
This sequence comes from Oncomelania hupensis, assembly GCA_036898135.1. Lineage (NCBI taxonomy): Eukaryota > Metazoa > Mollusca > Gastropoda > Littorinimorpha > Pomatiopsidae > Oncomelania > Oncomelania hupensis. Next base: position 54,748,662 of record CM072516.1, on the reverse strand, counting down.
TCTCTCTCTCTCTCTCTCTCTCTCTCTCTCTCTCTCTCTCTCTCTCTCTCTCTCTCTCTCTCTCTCTCTCTCTCTCTCTCTCTCTAATAATAGTATATACATATCGGTTTGAAGCAATTGGTCCTGGACACTGCATAAATCAAAGCACATAGGACAAACGATCATTCTTATGAGGAGCACTAAGAGGCAGAACATTACTCAAACTGGACGCCTGTAGTTTGATAGCAAAGCGGTCTAGAGTATACTCTATTTACAGGCGTCGGTATCGGAGTCTTACCAGACTCTATATTACTAGTAACACTATATAGTAATATCGATCCGCCAACATTCCGATACCGGCGCCTGTGATTCTGTCCTACGTCAAGCTGTTCAATCCACCGCTTTGCTATTACTGTATTAGAGAATCCGCTACAGACGCCCAATTTTGAACATTGTCCCTATGTGTGTTGTTTTTTTGTGTGTGTATGGGCGTGTGTTTGTGTGTGTATGAGGCTGTGTGTGTGTGTTAGTGCGCGCGCATGCGTTGAAGGGTGAAGGTGGGACTTCAATTAAAGCGGGAACGCCATAAGCAGTGTAGGAAACCACCACCCCGACCACCACCAACAACAAAAAAGTGTTGCTAAATATTCGGAGCTGCGTGGGCAAAATTCTACAATTTAACTTTTTTTTTTGGAAGTGCCAATTGTCTCAGGGCTAGAAAACGTGACGAGAAATACAGAGCCTCACTTGGCTTACTGTTGAATGCCCTGTGTGTGCGTGTGTATGTGTGTGTGTGTTTGTTTGTGTTTGTGTGGAATAGGGGGAGCGGGCATATAATGTGCGTGTGTGTGAGGGAGGGGAAGGGGTATATGTGTGGCGATAGTGGGGGTGGGGTATGTGCGTGTAGGGGTACAAAAGCAAACAAAAAAAAATTAAGAAAAACTGCTTTTTTCCAAAAATACATTTTCAAACATAAACAAAATCAAGTACTTTAGCATAGGTATTCAAGGAAAAAAACCAATTGATTGCAACAAAGAAAAACATGTCAGTTGGTGCCATTATCAAACGCATGTAAAATCGCACATAAAGAAAAAGGAATAAAAAAAGAAAATAAAAAGAATGAAAGAAGAAAGATGCAAAGAAATACCGGGAAAAAAACCGAAAGAAACAAACAAACACCCAAAGAAAATGGAAAAACGAATAAAAAAACGTAAGAAAAAAATAAAATAGAAGAAAGAAAGAATAAACAAAATAAGCGAGAAAAAAAAACACACAAAGAAAACAAAATAAAATAAAATATATATATATACAAAAAAAAAAAGAAAAAAATTTGAAAGAAGCAAAAACAGAATGTAAAGAAAAGAAAAGAAAAGAAAGAAAGAAAGAAAGAAAGAAAGAAAGAAAGAAAGAAAGAAAGAAAGAAAGAAAGAAAGAAAATAGAAAAGAAAAAAAAAGAAAGTATAAAAAAATATTTTTTTTAAAAAGGAAGAGTCAAAGAAAGACAGACTGACAAAAAGAAAGACACGAAGACAGAAAGAAAGACAGACATAAAAATAAAGAAAGAAAGAAACAAAGAAAGAAAGAAACAAAAAGATAGAAAATATGCGACCCAAGGAAGAATGAAAAGACAACTTCAGAGCAACAAACGAAGGCTGTTCACGTCCATCTATTAAAGGAACATGACATAATTGCCGCGCCACGAAATGGAGAAGGGAAGAAAACAATTCGTATTTACGCATGAAATTAGACGGAGGAAAAAAAAAAGACGTAAATGGCAATAAGATGCAGACAGTTTAGGAAATCGTGCCAGAAGGAAACAGAACAAAATCTGTGGACAAAAACTCCCAGAAACGTGAGACTGCATGTAATCGTCTCAATCTCGCATCTCCATCGTTGAAAGGGAAGGGGCGAAAAGTATTACTAATCTCTGCAGGCAATATTGAAATCCGCGCGAGAGAGAGAGGGATGGAGAGCGAGAGAAAGAGAGAGAAAATAAGGAAGAGAGAGAAAGAGAGAGAGAGAGAGAGGGAGGGAGGGAAAGAGAGAGGGAGGGAGGGAGGGAGGGAGAGAGAGGGAGAGAGAGAGAGAATGCGACAATCAGTTCAGGGAGCAAAGAAAAATATCAATGTTAAGCAACTCGGATTTCTCGATTACATCCTCCTTGCTGTTCTCTCCTATTCCTCCTTGGATTCTTCTCCTTTCTCCTCCATCATCAACATCATCATTGATGATGATGATGATAATGATGATGATGATGATGATGATCATCATCATCATCATCATCATCATCATCATCATCATCATCATCATCATCATCGGCAACAGCAATTTCGGTCCCTTATAATCTTCCCCCTCCTCCTCTTTGTTCTTCTTTTTTCTTCTAGAGACTACCCTCTCTCTTCGTCTTAACGTTGTGAAGCTAAGAGTAGGGTGAAGGAGATTTAAAATAGCGCCAAATGGCACGAAAGGGTGTATAGTTGCATGTAGTTCATTAACATTCTCTATTATTCGGTTCCACCGTGACATTTTCACGACTTTTTCAACAAAGTTTTTTCTCTCCTCCATCCCATCCCAGCTATAAAAATATCGACACACACACAAACAAACACACCCACACACACACACGCTCTCTCACACACACACACACACATACTGTAACGCGCGCGATTTCCACAAACATCCACATTCAGTAAAGCACAGACATAGGTACACTAACGTGCTTGCCCGTACAAACACACACACACACACACACACACAAAGCGCACGCACACATACATACACACACTTGGGGTGCGCGCGCTCACACACAATTAGTAATTTCATACCGTTTGCTACACAACGCCAACACACAGGCACCGAACAATAACACACTACTACTATTCCATCTCCCGCTTCTCCCCGGCCGTCGCGACACCACCCACGGCTCTTCGACCTTGGCATGACCTTGAACCTTGACCTTGTCTAGTGGCGCCGCCTGTCTGGCGCCAGGGAACTGAAATACGATGACGTAACAGGTTGGGCAGCATCGATCATCAGTTGTGCACCTTTGTTGACACTTCAGGAGAGGTGACAGCTTGCTATTCACCTTGAGTCTTGTTAAGATCTGCGAACGCTGTTTCCCACCATGGCAACACGGACATTATAGTATAGAAGCTACAATGGATCGCGCGCTCCGCTGATTAACCCTTTCGATGCCTTAGGTGCCTCAAGGCACTAAAGACCAACATGACGCATGACTACGGCACCAAATACGGACATGACGCATGATAGGAGCCCTAGCATGCTTATTTCAGGAGCACCAAAGTACCGGTGACTGCTTGGTCAACATGGAATATTGCCATTTATTGCCTTGTGTATTTTTATTTGTATTGTATTAAATCAATCTAACATAGCGCATTTTCAGCTCAAGAGCTGCTCAAAGCGCTGGTCGATACAGGATTTCACTCAAGCCGCCCGAGGCGGCCACCTTAAGCATCTCCAGCATTTTACCCTACCCTTCCATGATCTCTATGGCGGGCAGCAGTGGTGTAGTGGGTCGAGCACCCGCTAGCACTATTTCGTGTTAAGCAACCGTCGAGAAAGTTAGAACTAGGGTGGGTATCCATGTTTGGAAGGCAAACCACCAAACGACACCAAAAGATTGAAACAAGCGAACGACACGACACACCTCTGTCCACCCGGGGACCTGGCCGAGCTCTGTTTAGAACAGGGGGGAAGGGAAAGCAGTGAGAGAGAGAGAGAGAGAGAGAGAGAGAGAGAGAGAGAGAGAGAGAGTCACCGCCCTCATTAAGCTGGCCTTGAGGAAAGGGAGGTCCCAAACGCTTCCTTTCCCAACGACCGAAAGTTTACGGGGACCTTTTTACCTTTAGATGATCTCTGTAAGCGCAACCACACAAAGGGTAATTAATTAATTAATTAATTAATTAATAATATTAATAATAATAATAATAATAATAATAATAATAATAATAATAATAATAATAATAATAATAATAATAATAATAATAATAATAATAATATATCTGAGTATATTCCATGATTTGGATATGGATTTTTGGATTTGGGCTTCTATTTTATGGTATGACTTGCCTGCAATCCCTCCACGCATCACTCGTTCACGATGGTTTCTTGGGAAAATATGGAATCGCACGATCACGTGTACGTGCGCGAGTATAATGTGTGTGCTTGGGTATGCACGTTATGTGTGCATGTGTGTGTGTGTGTTTTGTGTGTGTGTTGTGTGTGGTTTGTGTGTGTGCGTGTACGTGTGTGTGTGTGTGTGTTTTCAACCTGATCCAGCCACCCAACGGCAGCAACACAAAGCAACAGCAATGTGATATAATATCGCAAGATACTACATCATTCTGACAAGGCATCACACGCTTACTTCCTCTCCCTCAAAACCCCTCCCCTTACCCCAAACCCTCCACACTCCTACCCTTCCTCACCCCTCTCACACTAACTGCGGATTCCCCTCGACCCCACTCCCGCCGTAACTGCTTCACGCCTACTACTGTGCAATAAGTTCAAAAATATAATGCCCTGTTGTTGTTTTTTTGACGTTGCATTATTTAACCTACCCTAACCCCAAACATCACAAGCTCTCCATCTTTTCCCCATCGCTCTACCCCTCAGGCGAACTACCGTGTGCATTGAGCAGTTCCCAATACACCCGTCACAGTGTTAATCGGAAGCGGAAACACGTCATTATTTGGGCGACGGAGCGTCATAATTGGTTTGCGTGTCTTGGCTACAGGATACTATTGTGAAGGAGAACACTTCGGCGTAGAATGCGACACTGGGTTAATCGTTTATTTGAGAAAACAAGAGAGTGGCACAGCGACACAGCGACTCTCTCACAATTCGTCAAAAGGAAAAAAAAAACACAAGAAAGTTTAGTGGCTTGTGTTGTGATTGCCTTTGTCCGTGGTGGGGTGTATGGATATCGATCGTTCGTTCGTAATATGCATCAGTGGATATCATATGAATGTGTTTGCTTGTGTTATTGGTGATGGTGTGTGTGTGTATGTGTGCGTCTCTCTCTCTCTCTCTCTCTCTCTCTCTCTCTCTCTCTCTCTCTCTCTCTCTCTCTGGGTGTCTGAGGACATATGAAAGTGACCTACTCAGCTAGATATGATAATAAATAATACTGGATGCTATAATACTCTCTTCTCCTCCTCTTTCAGCGAAGTTGTGGTCTTGATTTTGTGGTCCTGATTCGGCTATACTGGTCCTGATTTGGCTCGGAAGAGTCCCCTGGACCTAAAGCAATAATCATGTAATGTAATGTATTGTAATGTAATGTAACCAAGAAAGTAGAATAAGCAGTGGTCTGATTTTTTATATTTGGCCCTCGCCCTAAAGAGGGACTATTTTACGAGAGAGAAAGAGAGAGACCGACAGATAGGGAGACAGAGAGATAGAAAGAAAGACAAATACAGACATGCAGATAGAGATCTAATATATTTGAAGCGATCTTTAGCTCTACTCCGTGGCAAAACGGCGTGTTTTGGATCATGAAGGAGTAAAGTGGACGATAAACTTGAGGGCAGGCACAGACACGCTTCTGTCCAGTAGGGCACTAATAGGTAGGTCCTTCTTTGAACGGTATCCCACAGCAGCTTTTCGTATGACGGCCTACTAGCGCCAAAACCGAGAGTTACCATTATCACGAGATAATTAAAATTATCACGTCCTATCCTATCCTGTCCCATAACCCGAAGGTCGTAGGGGCACCACAGATGATCGCTTAACCAGCATACTCCATCTTTCTCTGTCCTCAGCAGCCCTCATGGCTTCGCTCAGTGTCAAACCAGTCCATTCTCGAATGTTGTCCTCCCACCTCTTTTTCGGTCTCCCCCTTCTTCTACCTCCTTGCACTGTGCCTTGCAGAATGGTCTTTGCAAGGCCTGATGATCTGGTGACGTGGCCATACCATCGGAGTTTCCGTTTCTTCACCACTGTGAGCAGGTCATCGTGTTGTCCAATGGCTTGTGTGATGGTCTGTCGGACTTCAACGTTGGTGATGTGTTGGGTATAGGAAATGCACAGAAGTCTTCTGTAGCACCTCATCTCCATGCTTTGTATTCTTCGTTGGAGATCTGCTGTGAGGGTCCATGCTTCGCAAGCATATAGGAAGATGGAGATGACCAGAGAGCGCAGCAGTCTTACTTTGGAATGTAGACTGATGGTTCTGTCTTTCCAAATGGGCTTCAACCTTGTCAGGGCAGCAGTTGTTTGTGCGATCCTGGAGAGGACTTCCTGTCGAGACCCATTGTCTGACACAATGAAATTATCACGTGTTCTGTGTAATTTACAGAGATATCGGTAATCCGCAGTGTTAATTAATAATTAACAGTATTTGCCACGCTTTCCTAGCGCCAAAACCTGATAATTACAAATATCATGAGATAATTACAATTATCAAGAGATAATTACAATTATCAAGCGATAATTACAATTATCACTGAAAATTATAAATATCAAGATGAGCATGCGCGGCCGATACGCGATGCGCATGCGCGGCAGAGGCACTGTTCCCAGCACGCCTGGGGTTTTGGCCCTAGTAAAGCGTGGCCAAAACTGAAAATTAGTAATTAACACTGTGAATTACCGGTATCTCTGTGAATTACACAGAACACGTGTTAATTACAATTATCACTGATACATGTAAGTTTTGCAGGTTTTGACGCTAGTAAGCCGCCTTACCAGAATTAGGCATGATCACGTGAAAATTATAATTATCAAGTGAAAATTGTAATTATCATGTGATAATTACAATTTTCAGTTTTGGCGCATTTCCAGGCGGATTGATAGAGCCAAAACTGAAAATTAAACATGATCACACGAACATATTTGTAATTTTCAATGATAATTGTAATTATCTCTTGATAATTGTAATTATCCCATGATATTTGCAATTATCACATGATAATTGTAATTATCAGGTTTTGGCGCTAGTAGGCCGCCATATTTTCGCTGGCTATGTATGTTTCATCCACGTATATTTAAGGCCACAAAAGAGAGAGTGTTACGTTGAAACGAACGAAAGTGTGTCTAAAGCGCGCACGATAGATCTAATCGTTTCGTTTTGCAAAGTATTCAATAATGGAGTTTATTTACCTTTGATTTGAGTTTGCATTGTTGTTAGGAGAGGCTTTGTATAACGTTGATGATTTGCGTTAGTCGATATTGTTGGAGAATTTTCGGGATCTGCATGTTTATTACTGTCGATAGAAATTTCCCGATGGATATCGAAGGTCGTGAATGTTCCCGGAAGTAGAGGAAATGTGTATGACGTAAGCCAGTGATGACGATCTTTAGTTCGATTGGTGGCAGTGCGTCATTTCTACCGTGTACCAAATTGTTCGAGAAGAGAGAGAGGTTATTTAATCGTGTGCCGAGTTGCTGTTGAGATAGTAAAGTTGTTGATAGTGATTTGAGAGTTGCTGTGAAAGTTGTTGAGTTGAGTTGAGAATTGTATGCAGTTGTTGGTGTGTGCTGAATAAAAAGTGGAAAACTTCATACGTCGACTTTGTGACTTGTATGCTGTTTGGACGGGTTGCGTGGATAAACGAATCTGAGTTACACAACTATCAGGAATTCAAGCATCGGGGCTGAATCAGATACTGATAGGAAAACACCATCATCAAACTGAGTGTAACAGAGAGAGATTACTCTTATATAGCGCACTTACAAACTCAGAGAGCTTCTTAAAGCGCTGGCCACTAATATCCAGCAATCAAAAAATAGTTTGCTGAACTGACAAATTTGATTTGAATCTAACCACTAATTGTACTACTACTACTACTACTACTACTACTACTACTACTACTACTACTACTACTACTACTACTACTACTACTACTACTGATGATGATGATGATGATGATAATGGTGATGATGATGATTTATAATAATAATAATAATAATAATAATAATAATAATAATAATAATAATAATAATAATAATAATAATAATAACAATAATAATAATATCTTCTTTCTTTGCTTAGAGAAAGACGGAGACACAGAGAAACAGACAACAGATAGAGAAAAACAAGGATAGAGAGAGAGAGACAAAGAGAGAGACAGAGAGAAACAGAGAGAGAGAGAGAGAGAGAGAGAGGAGGAGGAGGAGGAGGAGGAGGAGGACTATAAGTATATGATACTAATGAAAAAACTGTTTTAAAAAAATGGACAATAAGGTAAATAAAATAAAATAAAATAAAATAAAATAAAATAAAATAAAATAAAATAAAATAAAAAAAATAAAATAAAATAAAATAAAATAAAATAAAATAAAATAAAATAATACACTTAAATGAATTAACTTTTTTTTTAAAAGAAACAACACCGGAATAAAATGAGAGTTTGCGAGGAATGAGGCATGTAACTTTGACAGACAGTGCGACAAACAGACAGAGAGAAAGAATGTAAAGAAAGAAAGAAGGGAGAAAGTTACAGCGAGATTCTAGAGATACTAGAAGAGATACGACGACTTGTAGAAGACGACGAAGCACGCAAAGACATCATTCTTGGTTTCTCCAACCCTTGTCAAAGAGGCATCCACAACTAAATAAACACCCGACAGAACACTGTCGATGCTGCCGCTGATTGCAGCAATCTTTGAACAACACAAAGCCACAAACTGGGTCTTTAGAACAACGCTAAGTGATTTCCCGCCGCCAACTTTCTTTCCAAAGGTCTGCTTTTTTCTTTACTGTCACTGTTGAAAACAACGAAGATGAAGAGTTGTTCTGTATTAAATGATGAAAAGTTGTGTAGAGAATGTGACAGGAGACAGAGAGAGAGAGAGGGGGGGGGGAAGCACAAGAATACTTTATTATCTCAACAGAGAAATTATGACATACAATTGCTGATCGGTATGAAACATTAAAACAATACATACATAGATAAAACAAGTACACAGTAGACTACATCTATATTAAATTTCCAGTATTAAATGACATCTCAAACATCATCACAAACATCAAGATCTTATATATAAAAATATTACTTAGCGCTTATTTAAAAACTCAATAGATTTTGGAATAAAACTGTTTTTTGTTCTTACGAGAGAACATTTAGGCACACGCAGTCTGCGACCAGAGGGCAACATTTCATAATACTTTGCCAAAACATGTGAAGTGTCTTTCATAACCACTCCCGCCTTCCTCACCACACGGTATTCATGCAGTTCTCTCAAACTGTTTTGTCTTTCACCGGTCACTCTCGCACACATTCTCACCAATCTGTCAAGCACCCTCTTGTTCTTTACACTTAGCCCTCCAAACCAGCAGATAAAACCAAAAGTCAAAACTGATTCAATAAAACAGCGATAAAAAGAAGAAAGAATGGGTCGACTGATGTTCAAAGAACGGAGTTTCTGAAGGCAGTACAGTCGAGGTCGGCATTTCTTTTCTATCGCAGCTGTGTTTTGGTCAAAGGACAGTTTGTTGTCGAGAATCGTCCCCAGGTATTTGTAGTTTGTCACTCTTTCCACTTTCGCACCGTCTATGTCCAGGTCGGGGATGGGGGCGGGGTCTCGTCGGAAGTCGATCGTCATTTCTTTTGTCTTCGTCACGTTAAGGTCAAGAAAGTTGTCTTTGCACCATGTGCAGAAGCGGTTAACTTGTTGAAAGTAGACGGTGTCAGAATTTGAAAGGTCTTCGAGAGCGGTGTCGTCGGAGTATTTGATGAGAGGTGAGGAGTCAGGGCCAGTACAGTCATTAGTGTAGAGGGTGAACAGAATCGGTGACAGAACAGTACCTTGAGGAGAGCCAGTAGAAGTTTTTAGGGTGCCAGAGAGAGAGTGTTGAAAGGAAACGGCTTGAGTTCTATTGGTGAGAAAACTGGTGATCCACAGAATTAGTTTAGGGTCGACATGGAGCTCCAGGAGCTTCATTGCCATCAGGTGCGGTTGAATAGTGTTAAATGCAGAAGAAAAATCAATGAATAGGATGCGAACGAACGAGCCAGCTTTTTCTAGGTGATTGTATGCATTGTTGAGTAGGGTCAGTGTTGCGTCGTCAGTGGATCTGTTTTGCTTGTATGCGAATTGGTGTGGGTCAAGTTGATGTTGTGTATGCTGCTTAAGCTGGCCCAGAACGATTCGCTCAAAGCATTTAAAGACGATAGGAGTCAGAGCAACAGGTCGGTAATCGTTGAGTTTGGAAGGGCTTTTAGACTTGGGAACAGGACAGATTGTAGAAGACTTCCAGAGAGAGGGGACAGTGCAGGAGCGAAGAGACCAGGAAAAGAGCAGAGCAAAGACAGAGGAAAGTTGAGAGGCACAGGAGTGTAGAAGTCGTCCACCTATCTGGTCAGGGCCAACAGCTTTGCGGATTTCAAGTCGCCTGAACAGCGACTCGACTGCACTGCCCTCGATCTCCAAGCCCGCCGAAGCACTCCCCTCTTCCACCCCTCCCCCCTCCCCAATCCTACCCTCCAAATCTAACATGACACTGGTCAGATCTGATTGAAGGTCATTACGCTCAAATCTGCAATAAAATTCATTGAGTTTGTTAGCAAAGTCTGTGTTTTCTTGTTTTGACATGCCTGAAACTGTAGTATGTGACCTATTTTGACCCGTTAACTCTTTCAACCCTCTCCATGCATCCCTCATGTTGCCTGACTGAAACTGTGACTCTACTTTCCGTTTATATTTCTCCTTGGCTAACCTAATTTCATCCCTCAGCTTCTTTTGAATCCTTTTCCTCTCTATTATATCTCCTGACTGAAATGCTATCTTCTTTTCATTGATCAAGTGCTTCAGGGACACGGAGACCCAGGGTTTATTGTTAGGAAACACTTTAACAGTTTTGGTGGGTAAAATCATATCCTCACAAAATACAATATAGCTAGAGACAACGTAGCTTCACCGACATCATCAGAAGAGTCTAAAAATACATTCCAGTCTGTGCATTCATAGCAACCCTGAAGTTGCTCAACATATTCTGTAGACCAGATTTTGACAGTCTTAGTGACAACAGGGTTTGTTTGAACAATAGGCCTATATGCAGGGACCAAATGTACAGCATAGTGATCGGATTTTCCGATGTTAGGGAGTTGAAAGGCCTTGTAAGCATTTGGTATGTTGCCGTAGCAACGATCAAGGTTATGTTTCAGTCTGGTAGCACATTTTACATATTGTTTAAAAGAAGGAAGTGCCTTTTTCAGGTCACAAGAATTAAAGTCGACCAATATAAAATTCGGGGCATCAGGAGAAATCATTTGCAAAGAATTAACAACATCAGCAATCTGAGCGGCCGCACGCGCAGGATTGGCTTTAGGGTGGCTATAAATAGCTGTTACAAAAACATTACCAAACTCGCGGGGCAGGTACTTAGGCCTCAATGACAGACTCAACAAATCAACATCAGGTGTGCTAATCATCGTTCTAACAGTCACATTGGCACGACTGCAATAGTTTTCATTGACATAAATACAAACACCACTACCCCTTTCTTTCTCACTCAGCTGTCTGTCTCCATCTCCACGGTAGGGCGTGCCAAAGCCGTCGATACGCACGCTTTCGTCACTAATACAATCGTCCCACCACGTCTCAGAAAAACATAGTAGTGTGTCGGATAGCACAGTGGTTGGAGCACTCGCTACTGTGTGGCAAGTTAAACACCGTCCAGTGCGGTTAGCACTTGGAGGGGTGACCGCAAAACGTGAAGCGACAAATAACAACGCCCCCAGTTGACTCAACTGTGACTGAGTACCTACTCTCTTAAGGGTGGGGAAGGTAAAGCAGCGAGGGAGAGAGATGGGCATCACCCTCATTACGCTGGCCCAAGATAAGTGTGATCTCCAACATCACGCTCCCCCTAAGGTCACAAGGCTATGGGACTACCTTTACCTTTTTACCTTTAATACAGTACAAATGCAATGCAATACAATACACTACAACAAAATACAATATACAATGCAATACAATATACAATACAATGCAATACAATGCAATGCAATACAATACAATACACAATACAATACACAATACAATACAATACGATACAATACAATGCAATACAATATACAATACAATACAATACAATACACAATACAATACGATACGATACAATACAATACAATACAATGCAATGCAATACAATACATTACAATACAATACAATAAAGTGCAATACCATGCAATACCACATAATACAAGTTAACTTTATTGTCCGAATAAAACAGTTGCCATTATATAATTATACAGTATATACCTCACATACTGACATAGACTTCCCTTCCTACGCCCTCACACACATATACCCATATGGAGAGAGAGAGAGAGAGAGAGAGAGAGAGAGAGAGAGAGAGAGAGAGAGAGAGAGAGAAAGAGAGAGAGAGAAATAGAGAGAGAGAGAGAGAGAAAGAAAGAAAGAAAGAGAGAGAGAGAAAGAGAGAGAGAGAGAGAGAGAGAGAGAAAGAAAGAAAGAAAGAAAGAGAGAGAGAGAAATAGAGAGAGAGAGAGAGAGAGAGAGAGAGAGAGAGAGAGAGAGAGAGAGAGAGAGAGAGAGAGAGGCACATTCAAAAGGCAAAGTACATAATCGCACCAACACCCAACTACATTTACATCAGGAGCCACAAAAGAAATCGACTCTTTGATAAATTAGACAAGTTTCTTTTCATATAATCGGGGAATGTTATGTTTTGAAGTTCCACATCTTGAAGAAGTTCTTTGTCTTTATGAAGGTTTTTGATTCGATGTATTTCTTTGAAGTTCTAAGTTCCTTTTCTTGATGACATTCTTTGTCAGGATGTAGTTCTTGGTCTTGTAGTTAGTTCTTTGTCATGACGAAGTGCTTTGCCTTGTTTATTTGCTCTTTGTCTTGATGAAGCTCTTTGTCTTGATAAAGATCTTCGTCTTGAAAAAGTTCTTTGTCTTGTTTATTTGCTATTTGTCTTAATGTCGTTCTTTGTCTTGATGACGTTCTTTGTCTTGTTTGTCTGTTTGTGCTTTGATGACTTCGCATGCCTGGATCTCACAATCAAATTAGGTTTTCAAACACAAAACACAATGTAATAAGTAGCCTGTAATAAGCAGGACAATGTAGAAAGAAAATAATCAATGTTGTGTGATAGCTTATGCCTTTTCTGTTGTCATCACAGGTCAGCCGTCAGACAGCTTAGCTGAGAATCGCCGAGGAACACCCTCCCCATATCCCTCCCTCCTCTCTCTCTCAGAACTAGTGTCTAACGCACGCCTCAGCTACGCATTGTGAGCTGCAGCCATAGAGGTAACAGAACTAGTGTACGATGGAGGAAGAGGAAGAAGAAGAAGAAGAAGAAGAAGAAGAAGAAGAAGAAGAAGAAGAAGAAGAAGAAGAAGAAGAAGGAATGCAGTATGAAGGAAGTAAAAGAGGGAAATAATGTCAAGAGTTTGAAGAGCTGCATTGCCGCCAGTGCGCGCTGCGGAAAGGGAGATAGAGCTAAAAGGCGGGCAGTGCCAATATGGCAAATCAGACATTGTTATCTGCTCCTCTCTAAAAAAAACCTGCTGTGAACTGCTCGCGTAGCTCAAACATGGCAGCTGGCTTAAAGTTCAAACTCTGGGATGCATGCTAGGAGTGGAAAGACAGAACTATGAACTTTTTTTTTTTTAATGGGTTCAATCGATGTTTCCCATGTGAACTCGTGGAATAAATGTCTTTTGTCTTTTATGTTTATATTTTATTTCTATTAAAAAACAACTAATGACTCTGTCACACACACACACACACACACACACACACACACACACAAGCACGCACACACACGTACACACATATATACTGCAAATTTATTCAGGTTCTCTGATGCACCCGATTTAGATTAAAAAAAACACAATCACAACAACCAGCATCAAGGCATTCTGCTCGAACACTCCTATGCTATCTTATCCTATCCTATCCCGTTACTCGGAGGTCGTAGGGGCACCACACATGATGGTTTAACCAGCGTACTCCATCTTTCTTTGTCCTCAGCAACCCTGATGGTTTCGCTCAGTGTCAAACCAGTCCATTATCGAATGTTGTCCTCCCACCTCTTTTTCGGTCTCCCTCTTCTTCTACCTCTTGCATTGTGCCTTGCAGGATGGTCTTTGCAAGACCTGGTGACCTGGTGACGAGGCCATACCATCGGAGTTTCCGTTTTTTTCACCACTATGAGCAGGTCATCGTGTTGTCCAATGGCTTGTGTGATGGTCTGTCGGACATCGTCGTTGGTGATGTGCTGGGTATAGGAAATGCCCAGAAGTCTTCTGTAGCACCTCATCTCCATGCTCGAACACGGGAAGTAATAATCCTAAACGCTAATCATTTCGTACAGGTCACCTCACTCCTTACGGTTCCTACTCCACATGAAACATATGTAATATAAACATATCGTACACATACATTTTCACTACATTTTGTTTTGCAAATAAAGATTTGTATAACTTGAATGTACTAACCAATTGTATAAATGTGTGGGAACAAGTGACATTATAACAGGAATATATATAAATACAAATGAAAGATATTTGATTTTATTTACATACCATTGTTCGAACCCTCCCCCAACACACACACACACACACACCCACACCTAGGCACATACCCATGCACACACATACACACAAACACACACATACACATATACGCACATATACTTATATCTTAATTATTATATGTTACGAGTAACGTCTGCAATGAAAGATCTTTAGTATAATGATGCATTGAGGAGTCCTAAACACGCAGTCCTAAGAATGGAACAGTTGTCCTAGTTCAAATCGCGTTGCAAGCAGTGGTTTTTGTTCGAAGCGTTTAGCCCCAAACTTCTGGTTATCGCAGTTTTATTCATCGAGTTCATAATAATAGTAGCCCTAAAAACAAGGTCCTATAGGCATTACCAGCTGTCCTAGTTCAAATTTAGTCTCAAACTTCTGATTATCTCAGTTTTCTGCATCGCAGCAAAACACCGATGTTTTCTGGCAAAAGCTGGAATTTAGAACCCCAGATTACAAGCCCTGTTTGGCGGGTTCGTAAACGGTGAAGGCTTTTGTTCAACTTCGTTCAGCACTATAATAACGATCTGGCCGACTAGGGTGGCTTTGTGGTCCACAGCGTTTGACGAAGGAGCAAAGTTGAGGTAGGTGTGCGTTAAGTACGATGGTTATGTGTTCCGTCCTTGCTTCAGCCACTTACCTTACGCTTAGCATGACCAAGGTAATTCATTAGTTAGTTATACAATCGATAAAGATTGTTCAACAATAGTCGCTATCCATTTATCAAATGCACAAATGGCAAGGGGGTTTTTCCCCATGCGAAGTCAGTTTTCATTATTTTCATGTACTGCTGAATATTGGAGGACAGCTCCTGAGAGTAGGTCTTCTGTGTTGGAAAGTGCACTAGTTTAGAACATATCTCATTCCATACTTTTTCTTCTTTCTTAGGTTGAAAAACGCGCAGGCATCCCCGGTAAATACGTGGGGACAATTTATGAGAGGTCGAGAGCAAATGTTTGCGGGTACTAAAGGCTGATAACTTTGATCAATATGAAACCAAACATCATCGAATGGGTTTATTATAATCATCTTGCGGGTCGGAACATCAGTACGGTCTTGTGAGTGCGTGGGTTGAAAAACAAACAAACAAAAAAAAGACTGTTTACAGTGCCAACCAAAATCGATGGAGAATTACGAACTGAGAACGGATACCTGGCTGCCGATCTTATTTCTTCCAAACCCTCTCTCTCTCTCTCTTTCCCTCTCTCTCTCTCTCTCTCTCTCTCTCTCTCTCTCTCTCTCTCTCTCTCTCTCTCTCGTTATCTCTCTCTGGTCCTGATTTGGTTAAAAAGAGTCCGTTGGACCTAAAACAGCAATCATGTAATGTAATGTCTCTCTTTTCTCTCTCTCTCTCTCTCTCTCTCTCTCTCTCTCTCTCTCTCTCTCTCTCTCTCTCTCGCTCTTTCTCTCTCTCTCTTTCTCTCTATCAGAGGAGAAGAATATGATGATGATGATGATGATGATGATGATGATGATGATGATGATGATGATGATGATGATGATGATGATGATGATGATGATGATGATGATGATGATGATGCTTCATTATAAAGATTCCGACGAGGATGCTATTAATAAAGATTGTAGTGATGTTGTCGCTCAAGAAGAAAGAAAATGGCAAAAGAAAAGGAACAGGGAAAAAGGAAACAATCAAAAAAAGAAAAAGAAAAAAAAGAAAGACATACAGAACAGAAAGAAAAAAATAAAGAAAAAAAGATAAAAGAACAGAGCAGAAAGAAAGAAAGAAGGGGAAAAAAAAGCCAGAAAGAAACAAAGAAAGAAAATTAAAAAAATAAATTAAAAAATGGGAAAAAAAGAAAAGATAAAACTAAAAAAAAAAATAAACGAAAATAAAGAAGAAAACAATATAAAAAAAATAAAAACAACAAAGAAAAATAGAGAGCATATTTTTTTTTTAAAAATTCAAAGAAAGAAGAAAAGAAAGACATCGGGATAGAGAGAGACATTCATTTTAGAAAAAAAGAAAACAACAACAACAACAACAAAATCGAAAGAAAGAATGCGAAAAATAACACAAAATAAGACCAGAAAAGACAAGAAATAGGAAATCTTGACACCTGATTGCTTTGATTGACAGGTAAAGCGAAAAGGGAGAAAATGACCAGATAAAAAGACAGAACACAGAAAAGAGAAGAGAGAAGGTAAGGAACAAGGAGTAGACTAAATAGTAAGGGCCGAGACGACGAGCACTAGCAGAAACAAAGAAGGGTTTGGTGGGTTAGAGGTGAAAGAACGCTTGCTAAGGAAGGCCAGGATTAAAATATATCATAACGCACCTGCCAAAGATGGTGTGAGCAGGGATGAGAGGTAGGCGGGGGGGGGGGGGGGGTGACTGGGGGCTTCAAGCATCAGGCGTAGCTCATTCTGCCTTTCTTGACAGCCCAGCAAATTGAGTGACAAAAACAAAATCACCTCCCCGCCCCACCCCCCACCCCTTTTTTATATAAATAAAAAAAATGTAATGGGCGAGCACAGAATTAAGCCCCAGCCTCTACTTCCCGAACGCAGCGCAGCAATTTCAAGCCCGTTATCAAACTACCTGCCACAAACGCCCGAGATAACTTTGGAAGGAAGTGGAATTGTGGGATAGAAGGAGGGCGGGGGAGAGGGGGGGAGGGTGGGGAGAAAGTAAGATGAGCAGAAGAAGGGAGAGGGTGGTGGGTGGGTGATTAAATAATGAAATAAATACTTTTTTTTAATGCACCGCAAAGAAGTTAATAAGGACTGGGTGAACGTATTTTCCTTATCAGGCCAATTTCCATTAACCAGACGAATTTGACGCTGTGTCAGAAAAACTGCCAAGCATAATAGGCTGTGTGTGTAAGGCGTGTATGACCTCAACAGCCTCTTGACACTCAAAGATAGGGGTCAGCGTCGCTTTCGGACTGACTGCTTCTATAAGTTTATTAACAGCCCACTAGCGGCAATATCTCTATTTTTCTGTTGGACTGGTGCGTGGGTATGCGGTGCTGGAGTTTTAGGTGTGTGTGTGTGTGTGTGTGTGTGTAAGGTTGTGTGGACGCGGGAATGTAGCTGTAAGGGAGAGAGGTGGGGGTGAAGCAGCAGGGGAAGAATCGGAGTGTATGAATGAATGAGATTTTGTTCTATCTCATGCTCATTCTGCCACCTCCCCCTAGACACCCCAACCATTTAAAACATGTTTTACTTGGGAGCAAAGGGGTGGGGATGGGTGCGTGTGATGATGGTGATGGTGGCGAAGAGGAGTACCGCCTGCTTGTTAGCAAGTCAACTAGAGAGAGAGGAGAGAGAGAGACAGAGAGACAGAGGGGTATGCGTTGTATCAGGACATATTAGCTGTGACATGGTCTTGAAATGTTCAAGACTTGGGAACCTTCATCTCGTTAGTGCCAGACCCACCTCTGTCGTAATCATGCAGTGTTAATAGACTCGTCGCTGACAGTGGGGTAACTGTGGGTTGCATATATTGCGGGTGATGTAAATTGTGCGTGGCACGGTACAGCACCAAGAGGCTGACTTAGGTGTCGCAGAGTACAAAAAAAAAGACGCGCAAGATCTGTTTTGAGGACGTGTCGCTTGATATTTTTTGGTAGGCTTTGAGCTGCAAGGGTAAAGGCGGGTGTGGTGGTGATGAGTGTAGACATTTAAGTAAAAGGAAAAGGTTAACATCCTCATTTATCATCATCATGATCATCATGATCATCATGATCATCATGATCATCATCATCATCATCTTCTCCTCCTCCTTCTTCTTCTTCTTCTTCTTCTTCTTCTTCTTCTTCTTCTTCTTCTTCTTCTTCTTCTTCTTCTTCTTCCTCCTCCTCCTCCTCGTCTTATTCCTGATCAGCATTCTCAACGACGAGAAGACAGTGTGAGAAAGAAGAAAAAAAGTGTGAACGATGTCAGGCGAATCTAGTTTAGAATATGTTGGGTCGCGTCATGCAAAGTACCATCATCTTCTTTCTCAGAGTAATATCCTCTTCTATCTTCCTTAACATCCTCAACCCCTTCTAGCATGAAGAGGGTTGCTATCAAACGTGATCCAGCGGGATGGATCATGTCTAGCATCTATTTGATGGTGTCATGCAAAAGAACCATCCTTTTTCGCAGGTTTATTATCCGTTTCTATTCCTCTTCTCTATGCTCCTCCTCTCCTTCTCACTCTAAACAGCATGAAGAAGGTTGTTATAAAACATGGAGTGTAAATGATAAAAGGGGGATCCTGTCTAGAATCTATTTGCTCGTGTCGTGCCATGAGTGTACCCAGACGGGCTAAACTCTGCCTTTGCTAGCTAAAATCCTTTGTACCCTTACGCCCCCAAAACATCACCTGTAGGAAGCTTTGGAGGGTGCGATCGGGTAGACGGCGACTAAAGAACCGACGGGTTGGAACAGGGGGATGAACTAAATAAATGTTGTGAAATCCTCTGTACCCGGTGCCGCTTCGACGTTTAAATAAACATAGCATGCGCCTCGATAAGTATGTCTTGTGAGGTTATCAACATCATTATCACCATCCTCCTCCTCCTCCTCTTCCTCAGCATCATTATGATAATCATCATCAACAGTCCCACAGTATGTAGGGTCGTTGGAAATGCACGAGGGATGCTGACGCAGTGTTCGCGCCCCTTCGGTCTTTTGCAGCTGGCGTTTCTTCTTTTGCGTGCTCATTATAATTTTTATTATTATTATTATTATTATTATTATTATTATTATTATTATTATTATTATTATTATTATTATTATTATTATTATTATTATTATTATTATTATAGTAGTAGTAGTAGTAGTAGTAGTAGTAGTAGTAGTAGTAGTAGTAGTAGTAGTAGTAGTAGTAGTAGTATATTTTGAAGGTGCAATCTGGACTAAACGATGAAGACCAGTGCACACATAAACTTGTGTTGGACCTCTGGAACTCATATTGGCTGCCCGTCAAGAAACCGCAGAAGCTGTGAAGGTTTTGGTCCTATGTACCCCTCACAACCAACAAGCCTCTCTCACGTCAAGACCATTCAGCATGGATGGCCGCAATTCTAAGAAAAGAGCCGACTGGAACAGAGTCTCAACTTATACTGCTTCATCAATTTGTTTGCTAACGACTTGATTGGTTGAGAAAAAGGTAGAGACAAAAGATAGATGATAAAAGGGAGTGGCGCAATTTATTAAGAGTGGCCACAGCAGTACCTCCTGCCCTGCAGCAGTTAAGTGAGCCATTTTGGGGCGACTTTGGGTTCAAACCTGGCTTCGGTCAGCGGCTTTGGAGCCTGTCTTTCAGCTGGTAAGCACATGACAGAAGAACTTGTGGGTTTTTTCCCCATGGAGTTGCAGCACCTTAACTATGGCTGTTTTAATGCACGCGACCTACAGTAAAGCTTCACCATAATTGTGTTGTGAGCCATCAAGTGCGTGCACTTGAAAGTTCTTCGGTGTTAATGAGGGCTCGGCGATAAACGATAATAATTATTTTAAGCTTTCGAGTTCAAAACTAATGATAGACTGCATGACAGGTTGATAGGATTTTTTTTTACAGTACTGCACCTAACTTTCTATTAGGTCATACATGTTTATTTTTACCAGGTTTTCCAAAATAAATAAAAAGGAAATACGAGAATCTAAAAACACACACACAAAAAACAATTAAATGCAAGCAGTTTCCTGTTATCGATTTTTTTATACACACACACACGCACACACACACACGCACCCATACAAAAATACATACATACACACACATCCAATCCAGACACTAGCTACAAGGTTTGGTGATGTAGTCTACATGTACTGCAGTTAACTTCGCTTCATAACCTCGTCTAAACCATTGATCTAATGTGTAAATGCTATGAGTCTAAAAAACAACAACAGGTAATTCATAGTTTACGCGAAATGTAATTAAGCTAGGTGTGATTAGGCAGGATGGGATTAGGCCAAATGTAATTAGGCGAAGTGTGACGCTAGGTAGAGGTTTTTGAATAACTCGTAATTCACAACATATATATTGGTGGAACATGGATCACTGTCCACTTGGTGTAGAGAGTATTGTAGGTAGCCCCGAGCATGCTACCCGCGTGCGCATTACCAGTCAGCTTCATTCTCATATTAAGTTCAAAACATTTTCAAAACAATCTCGCCTAGACCGTAACGATCTGTGAATACTCTTCTATTACTACACATTTCTCGACAGATATAATATACAAAGATTGTTTGCCATTAAAACAACAACAACAACAACTATATATTACAGAGTTCTTACAAAGCGTGCTTATAAGCTCTGACAGTTTCCTTGCCAGTTGCACGTGGGCGATAAGGATGCACTAATAGTTTTAAATAGTTCCCTGAAGTCAAGAAGTCGAACCCACAGTCGCCCATAACACAAGCACATAATTTATTAAGGTTTGAGTCTTGAACCGCTGAGCCCATTCTGCCGCCAATACGAAGAGAAGAACATTCCATTACCCATGCAACACATACATAAGACTTTTTTTTTTATTCGGCCAACAAAAATGACATGGGGACGTGGGAAAAGTTACCTCCCACCAAACAGCGTGCAGTGAATAAAAAAAAAATCATACATCATCTTGAAGATCCATAGGGCTCATTCCTAATCGTCTTCACAACCTCTTGCGATACGGAGCTTGCTTGGTGCCACAGACACATTCTTCTTGGCACGCCTCACAGCATTTGGCAGACCACGCCGTTCCGACTCAACGAGCAAGTCAAACCACACTGAATGCTGCAGCTACACAAACTGCGGCGTTAGTTGCAGTGAATGATATGTGTGATTCTGAAACAGTTGGTTTCCTAACTGTGGTTATACATACAAAAGCAATAGGCATGTCTACATACATATCAGAAGAACTTATACATTTTAGAACTACAGACGAACAGCTACAGGCAAAAAATGTCCTGCAATAAATGGCATGTGGGCTACAGAACTACATAAATCATGGAATGAAATTTGTGTTTGCGTGCGTGTGGGTGTGCGTGGGTGTGCGTGTGTGGGTGTGTGTGTGTGTGGGTGTGAAATTGAAAGTTTCCTTTCCTAACCTTGGAAAATCAGAGTGTCTGCATATCTACGAAACTAACAACTTTAGAAATTTGCAGACCTCTGAGAAGGAGATGAAGTCGACAACAACGATGACCATAAGACAATGCTCCTGCTGTTGATTATGACGTATCTGCTTATGGAAGATGACGACGTCGATTGGGTGGGTGGGGGGAGTGGGAGGGGGTTGAAGGAAAATGAGAAAAGAGTCCTGTCGCCAGATCAACATTAATAGCATTCGTCGGGTAAAATCATCGGTCAACGATAATGAGCATGACGATGAGGAGGTTGCAATGAGGACGATGACAAGGACTACAACGAAATTGCTGCTGATCACGAGAACGAGGTTGCTACCTCATCTTTGGCTGGTAAAAATGATGATGATGAAGATGATGATAATGATGACGACGACGACAGTGACAACAACAACGACGACGACGATGATGATAATGATGATGACAACAACGACGACGACGACAATAATAAGGAGAAGGAGGGTGATCACAATGATGATGCAGAAAGTTCACACGAATTCACAATCAAAAATAAAATGGTCATCATCGGATAACAACATATATATCTTTCTCTCTCTGTGTGCTGCAGCAACGAAGCTCGGGTGAGAACGTGCATCAAATCTGCAAACCTTCAAAAAGCCAATGCCTACTTCTCAGCTCACTCAGGGTCGTGTTCTGTCCAAAATCAATATAGAAATGCATGTTGGACGGTGAAGCAAAATGTTTTGAACTTGACTGCCTGAATAGCCGAGAGAGCAAGACGAAGGCATGTCAGGAATCCATCAAAACGAATGATTGTTGGAATGAAATTCGAAATGAAATAAGAACGAAAGAAAAAAGGAAGGTAAATCAAAAATAAGCTATTTGGCGAAATAATGCATTTTTGTCTGTCTGTTTGTCTCTCTGTTTCTGTGTCTGTCTGTCTGTCTGTCTGTCTGTCTGTCTGTCTGTCTGTCTGTCTCACCTATTGTTGTTAGTTGCTAAATGTGTATTGGGGTTTAATTTACTGTTTTAATGAATAGTTATTTATAAGGACGGGCTGTAACAACAAATCCAATTAAATTCTTTGTCTGTCTGTTTGTCTGTCTGTGTTAAAAAAAACTAACTTTAAAGAACACCCCCTAATAAATAGATGCAAGAGATGATGGCATGTCATGGATCTATCAAATTCTTGATTGTTGAAATGCATTTGAGGAATCCTATTTGCTTTTTCACGCGTTCGGCCTGTTCTCTTCTTTCTTCCACCATATATATCTCCCCACCCCCAACTCCCCCTCTCTCTTTCTCTCTCTCTCTCCCTCTCTCTCTCTCTCACACATAGCATGCACAGTGCGATTGCTAAGAAGCCTAACCAGGGCGTCTGCATAACCAATAATAAAATGTGCATTAGCTGTGTGGCTCCTCCCCACACTCCTCCCCTTCTCACCTCCCCCTGTGTTGTACCATCATTAAAGAACACGCCATATTTAATGCGTGTCTTTGTGACCTTACCACCTGTCCCTTTTTGACTATCTTGCAGTAGGAATGTTCGGATTCCTTAACAGGCCGCCGAGGCAACACAATGGTGGGCCACTGAGAACAGTGGCAAATGAATCAACGTACTGATTGTGGCTGCTCAACCAAAGCAGAAGAATAGAATCGAACCCAGACCGGCCAGGGCAACTCTAACCATTGAAATACTACTGCCATCCCATAGCTGAAGATGAAGAAGAAGAAGAAGAAGAAGAAGAAGAAGAAGAAGAAGAAGAAGAAGAAGAAGAAGAAGAAGAAGAAGAAGAAGAAGAAGAAGAAGAAGAAAACAACTCCAAATACAACTCCAAATAGCAACAAGCAAAATTCTTTGAATCTGAGCATCAACACCTACTTCCATCATCAAATGGAATTATTACGCAAAGGAGAGCAAATCTGGAAAACTGCATGAACGCCCTTGGGGACCTCAAAGGCTCCGCTAGAGTGCGCTACAAGCAGACTAGCAGACGTCCCGAACGTTTTATTTTGGAATTTTACCGAATCTTAGAAGGGCGCATTGAAAAAAAAATTGGGGGGATCGGAAAAGGTTGAAATTGGCTGAAGGAAAACAAATTTTTATTATTATTATGTCAGAGATGGAGTGTGGTTGTGTTGCGTGCTTTTTGGTGCGAGTTAGGAATGTATGTATGTGTGCGTATGTTTGTGTGTTTGTGTGTGTGTTAGGGGAGGTTGGCTGGAAGAGGGGAATAGAGAGAGAGGATTGAGAATGTTAATGTAATAGTGGTTTCCATTTGGCAAAGATGCAGCCCTGTCACTCATGCGCTGATGCTCTTTTTCTGTCTGTCTGACTCTTTCTCTCTCTCTCTCTGTCTCTCTCTCTATCTGTCTGTCTGTCTGTCTGTCTGTCTGTCTCTCTCTCTCTCTCTCTCTCTCTCTCTCTCTCTTGCTCTAGTGGGTCTGAAATCAAATACAAAAACATTGATTCTGGATCATTCTGTGGTAGCAGGCCTGCATGAAGCCAAGATGTCAATGACAAACGAGAAGTCCCAGGTTGTTACAATTTCTGGGCTGGACAGGTCATCCTTCTAAAAGCGCTGCGGGGGTACGGCTATTCACCCTGAGGTCACTATCTTAGTTCTGTATATCGGCATTAACGACTGCAAGCGGGGTTATTTGCTGGTTAACCCAACATTGCGTGCAGCCGTGACAGAATGTCGTCGTTGTTTCCCCAAAGCTAGAATCATGATATCTACCATCCTACCACACCGTGATGGTCATGATCACACCAGCTCTTGTATCAAAAACGAACAAAAAACGATGCTTAACGTCCTATTGCATGAGCGTTAAGGACGATCACCACGTCGCCACCCTGACAACAATGACCATCATCATCATATCAAAAATGAGATCCAACGGATCTCTTTTTAACTTGTATCAAAAGATCAAATCATTGCCTTAAATAAGCCTGTCAACAATTCGCTGGAGTTGATGTAGTAGACAACAACGCTGCCTTCTACACCAAGAACGGTGGCGTTAAAATAGACTGGATGAGGGATGCTGTGCATCCGAACACTCGGGGACGCAAGCAGTGGTGTGCTGGCTGTCAACATCAAACGAAGCTACTCTGCATCTTTTAAAACAAGCATGCAGACCCAAAGCCATCACGTGCCGTCGCAGGACGCCCGTCGTGTCCAACTGAAGGGTGATACCAGTAGTCAACAAGACAAGGTTCCACGACGACCATCTGGTGGTCTACACCCAAATCCCTCGCTGAACCGAAAGCCCCAGCCTCTGTGGTCAGCGGTCGTTCAAAGGACCCACTTGTTTCCTCACAGCTCCTCTGACGCTGTTCCTCGCCAATGGTCTCCGCAACCGCTGTTGAACGACTTCATGAGCCCCAGGCCAGCACATATATGACTTCCAATTATCCATCATTTGTTATGTGCGTTTATTGCTTGTAATCATGGGCATTTGACGAGCGTTGAATGTTAGTTCTTTCTCCTCGGCAAGCACAGTCGGGAAAGGTAATCAAGAGTACTTTCTTCTCCTTATTATTTAAGGGCGTTGACTGACCCTGTTTTGTAAGGTCCAAGGGCCGTCACGGTGAAACTGCTGTGATGTCTGGCGATGTGCTGGCAAATGGTCTCCAAAACCGCTGTCGAACGACTTCGTGAGCCCCTGTGTGTGTATGTGTGTGTGAGCTTGAGAGAAAGAGAGAGAGAGAGAGAGAGAGAGAGAGAGAGAGAGAGAGAGAGAGAGAGAGAGAGAGTTGCTTATGGAAGACGCAAGAGCAAAAGAAGGACACAATACAAATTCATGTCGAATATTTTCTAAGCATTTCAAACAATTTCAAACAATCAAGAAGTTGATAGATCCATGACATACTATCATCTCCGGTATCTCTTTATATTATCTTTATTAGATGTTGTTTTGTAACGGTTTCAGAGAGAGAGAGAGGGAGAGAAAGAGAAAGAGAGATGTGCAAGAGAGAGAGAGAGAGAGAGAGAGAGAGAGAGAGAGAGAGAGAGAGAGAGAGAGAGTTAAGTTTAAATTGAATTACATTGAATTGTTCAATGCGCTAAAGGTTTGAAGCCCCAAATCAATCGCACTGTGCATGCTATGAGAGAGAGAGAGAGAGAGAGAGAGAGAGAGAGAGAGAGAGATGTGCAGGTACAGAGACGTGCAGAGACAGAGACGTGCAGAGAGAGAAAGAAAGAGGGTACAGAGAGGGAGACAGAGAGAGACAGAGAGAGAGGTAGACAGAAAGAGACAGAGAGAGAGAGGTGGGTATATTTTGAGAGTGAGAGAGAGAAAGAAGCAGGACAGGTGTGAGGGAGCGAAGTGAAAAGGATTTGTGGAGGACGGGGTGCGTTGTAGTACGAAGTCTCCAAGAAACGATAATAGACATTTAGACGGAGAATGAGATGAAGGTAAAAGGCACTTGGAAGCAGCGCTAATGGAATTCCAAATGGGAGTACCCGCTAAGATCGCAGATCAAAACCGTATCAAATGAAGATAACGAAAACTGTTGTTGTTGTTTTTTTAACAAACACAGAAGCAAACAAAGAAGGGGTCGTACCTGAACATTCCAACGGATCAAACTTGTAAAAAAAAAAACAGCAGCAAAGTAAACAAGTATTAATAGAGAAAACAAAACCGAATTAACAACATATACTTTTAAAATAACAAGGAAAGGAAATAAGCCTTTAATGTGATTCAATCTCGGAAGACTGATAGGTGCGGGCTGAGCAGGAAGAAGGCGGAAAGAGCAGCAAAAGTAAATAAATAAATAAATGGGGAAGAGGGGAGGGAAAGGGGGAAAAATGAGGGGAATGGGGAAAATGGGAGGGGAAGGGGGCGGAAATGGCAACAAATACTTCTAGAAAAATAATGAAAGGAAAGCAAACCAAAAAAAAACAAAACATTAGGTTGGGGACTTGGAAGTCGTAGCAGAGGGAAAGGGTGTGTGCGATACGAAGAGAAGGAAGAGAAAGTAAAACAGTACTGAGATAATAATTAGAATAACTTTGCAAATAGAGCCGTGTAACGCGTGCAGGAACAGTGAACAGAACTGCATGCACAAACTGGAAAAAAGAAGAAGAAGAAGAAGAAGAAGAAGAAGAAGAAGAAGAAGAAGAAGAAGAAGAAGAAGAAGAAGAAGAAGAACAACAACAACAACAACAACAAGAACAAGAAGAACAAGAACAAGAAGAACAAGAACAAGAAGAGGAGGAGGAGGAGGAAGAGGAAGAAGAAGAAGAAGAAGAAGAAGAAGAAGAAGAAGAAGAAGAAGAAGAAGAAGAAGAAGAAGAAGAAGAAGAAGAAGAAGAAGAAGAAGAAGAAACAAAAACAAAAAGGAGAAGAAGAACAAGAAGTGTCAATAAGAAGAGAAGAAGAAGAACAAGAACAAGAAGAACAAGAACAAGAAGAACAAGAGGAGGAGGAGGAGGTGGTGGAGGAGGCGGATGAGGAAGAAGAAGAAGAAGAAGAAGAAGAAGAAGAAGAAGAAGAAGAAGAAGAAGAAGAAGAAGAAGAAGAAGAAGAAGAAGAAGAAGAAGAAGAAGAAGAAGAATCAACAACAACAAAAACAAAAAGGAGAAGAAGAACAAGAAGTGTCAATAAGAACAAGAAGTGTCAATAAGAACAAGAAGTGTCATTAATACTCAAGAATAGTTTCACCATAAGAGAGCTAGAACCCAATGTGAGCACAACTACAAGAGAAAAAGCAGGATGGGAGCCAACAGGGGCTCAGCTGGAGAGCTTTTGTAGTACAGAGAAAAGGTGTAAAACGACTGGAAATTGTTCATGGACATCTCTCTCTTTTTCTTTCTCTCTCTCTCTCTCACACACGCACACGCCCACACCCACACAAACACTGTTTACTCTTTTCACAATGCGCACAATAGGTCAGCACCCTTTGTTGTGCTCTCTTGAAACTCTGGACTGGACTACACTTTAAAGATTTAAAGAGACCTACTTTGACCACCTCTTTCCCAACCCACCTACCCATCTCCTCCCGCCCCCCGCATCCACCTACCACCACTCCCTCCTTGAAAGATACGTTTAGCAATCACCGTGAATGTTGCCCCATTGAAAGAAATAGATTGCAAGAAACAAACAAACAAACACCCAACTCTTCCGAAAATATAGTTGTTGTTTTTTTCAAATCCATAGATGTTTTTGTGCCTATTACTAGCAACCTTTAGTTTCCTGTCTTAGCTTTCTAGCGCCTGTTCAAGATTCATCAAGCAAACCGTAGAGCGTATGGATGTACCGTTAAACAAGGTGAAAGCGCTCCCTGTCAGAACAGAAATGGAAAAATTCAATCTTTAGCGGTTAGGTCCAGCAATGTTTTAATATCATAACAATGCAGATTTAAGGGTAAAACCGTTTCCTCCAAAAGTAAACAAAGCCTTGGAATGGGGGGGGAGGGGAGAGGGGGGGGGGTCTCTAACATTGTGCATCACACTGTTGCTGCGCTCGCTTGAATATATCCTTTATATTTATTTATTTATTTATTTATTTATTTATGTGTAACGATTTTTTTGGTTACATTAATCTCAAGTGCAATTGCTGTCTGTGATATGGTGATAGATTATCCACAGTTCGGTCGTTCTTGGCATTTGTACTTTGATAGAACAGCCGGTTTCTCTAACGCAGTGTTGTGGAGGAGACAACGAATATGCATTTCTCACTGAATGTGCCACCTTTACTCCAACTTTGATTTGATTCCTGGGTGTCAACATGGCTGCCGTGATTTGACAAAACCGAGTAAGTCCACCTAAGGTCGAAAATGAGTTTTTTGCGCCATCAAACTTGCAAGAGAATGACGCATCTTACCTGTAAAAATCAAATCCGAACTATGTTTAGATTTGGAGATATCATAGAGTAAGTCCTTGTTAAAAAAATTTTAAGTGGGGGAATAAACTGATAAAACCAAGCAAGTCCCCTGCGATTTTGTTTCGGCGATCCTCTGGCTGATGCTCGAGTTGGCATGATGACGTCATTTTCTACAATAATCTGACAAAGAAAAGTAAGTCCTCCCGACCAATGAGAAAGCGCCTTAAGATAAAGTGGACCAGTGAGAATCCATGTTATTGCTGCTGTGCAATATTATTTTCCTGTGAAAATGATGACGAAATTTCGGTCAGCAAAGGACGTGTTCGGCTTTTTGAAAAAGAGTTTTCTTCATGTACTTTCCTGCCCACCATGAAGGATCCTGTAGATCTTCCGCCTACGCGGCAACTTCCACGAGGTGTGGAAATAAACAAACAAACTATCCTATCCTATCCTATCCTGTCCCGTAACCCTGAGGTCGTAGGGGCACCACAGATGATCGTTTAACCAGCATACTCCATCTCTCTCTGTCCTCAGCAGCCCTGATGGCTTCGCTCAGTGTCAAACCAGTCCATTCTCGAATGTTGTCCTCCCACCTCTTTTTCGGTCTCCCTCTTCTTCTACATCCTTGCACTGTGCCTTGCAGAATAGTCTTTGCAAGGCCTGATGATCTGGTGACGTGGCCATACCATCGGAGTTTCCGTTTCTTCACCACTGTGAGCAGGTCATCGTGTTGTCAAATGGCTTGTGTGATGGTCTGTCGGACTTCGTCGTTGGTGATATGTTGGGTATAGGAAATGCCCAGAAGTCTTCTGTAGCACCTCATCTCCATGCTTTGTATTCTTCGTTGGAGATCTGCTGTGAGGGTCCATGCTTCGCAAGCATATAGGAAGATGGAGATGACAAGGGAGCGCAGCAGTCTTACTTTGGAATGTAGAATGATGGTCCTGTCTTTCCAAATGGCTTCAACCTTGTCAGGGCAGCAGTTGTTTGTGCGATCCTGGAGAGGACTTCCAGTCGGGACCCATTGTCTGATACAATGGCTCCTAAATATTTGAAGCTATGCACTGTGTTGAGGGATTGGCCTTGGACTTTGATGTCCGTGTTGATGCCATTGGTGTTGTTGGTCATCATTTCGGTCTTCTCTGCACTTATTTCAATTCCACAAGCTTTGGAGGTGGTGTCAAGCCTCTGTACCAGCTGTTCAAGTTCTTGTTCCTCGCCAGCCAATCCATCAATGTCATCAGCAAAACGAAGATTGGAGATTGCTCTACCCCCTATGCTGACTGTGCCTTCGTGATCTGCAAGAGCACCTGACATGATGCGCTCTAGGAAGATGTTGAAGGGTGTTGGAGAGAGTAGGCAACCTTGACGCACACCGATTGTTGTTCTGAACCAGTTCCCGATGGCGCTGTTGTGGAGGACTGCACTGGTAGCCTTGTCATACAGGTTTTTGATGACTTCAATAATTTAGGTCTGGTGTTGTACGCTTTCATTGTTGCCCATAGAGCTGCATGCCAGACTCGGTCAAACGTTTTCTTGAAGTCTATGAACACATGATATAGATGTTGTTGGTGCTGTAGGTATTTCTCACAGATTATTCTGAGGTTGAAAATCTGTTTAGTGGTACTTCGCTCTGACCTGAATCCTGCTTGTTCTTGAGCTATGATTTGTTCAGCTTGGGGTTTCAACCTGTTGAGTAATATTTTCAGGAGGACCTTGCTGGGATGGATGATGAGGCTGACGGTGCGGTAATTTTCACACTCCTGAAGGTTACCTTTTTTGGGAAGAGTGATGACAAGCGACTGGGCCCATGGTATAGGCCACTCTCCACTCTGCCAGATCTTGTTACAGATAATAGTGAGGGCATCAATCATCGCTTCTCCTCCTGCTTGTAGCAGTTCCGCGGGTATTTTGTCCACTCCCGCTGACTTCCCTTTCTTTAGCGATTGCACTGCTGCCTCAACTTCTTCCCGGAGAATTGGGAGGATTTCTTCTTCTATGTTCTCGAGGGACATGCTAGAACTGATGGGTCTCCATTTGGTGTATGGTTGAAAAGGCCAGAGCAGTACTCTGTCCATCTGTCCAAGACTTCTTGTTCTTCTGTAAGGCATAAGCCAGACTTGCTTTGGATCGTGGAGACTTTGGGCTGTTTGAAACTTGTCAGCCGCTTTACAGTCTGGTAGGCCTTCTTGCTGTTGCTCTTGTTCAGACTGTTCTCTATTTCCTGGCATTGATCTTCTATCCAGTTATCCCTTTGCTGTGCGCATGCCTTTTCGGATGTCATTGTTGATTTTTCGGTAGACATCAGCTCCCTGTGAGGTGTTCTTTTTCTTTCTTTTTTTTAAATCTCTTTTCGTTTATCACACAGATCCAAAAGTTCAGGTGTGATCCACGGCTTCTTCTTTGGTCGGTGCTTGCCAAGGATCTCAGTGGCGGCATCTGTCACAGCTGAGTTGAAGGTGGTGGTCATGGTGTTGACATCTACTTCACCAGCCCCCAAAATGAGCAGTGGTGCAAATTTCCCTTCAATTGTGGCCTGAAATAGTTCTGCCACCTCCGGGTCTTGCAATTTGTCCAGGTCGAACTTCAGTCTAGTGCAGTATTTACTCTCTTCAAGTGGAGCCGGAAAGACATCATCAAGAGATCGTGTTCACTTCCGATGTCTGCTCCTGGAAAAGTGCGTGTCCTGCCAATGTTGATGCTTGATCTGAAGCGTTTCTTGACCATGATGCAGTCTATTTGGTTGTGATGCTCCCTCCCCCCCCACACCTGGGACTGTGCCATGTCCATCGTCTGGAGTTTTTGTGGAGACCAAGCGTGTTTGCCAGTACCAGATTGTTGTATCTGGCAAACTCCAAGAATCTCAGACCCCTGTCATTTGTCTCGTTGTTGCAGTGGGGTCCACATGTGTCTCCCCAGTTGTGGTGCGCATCTTGGCTAACCTTGGCATTCCAGTCGCCTTGCACCATGACTATGTCCTTCTTCGGCACTTGGTCAAGGACCGCCTGTAGATTTTCATAAAAATCCTCCACTTCGCTGTCGTCATAGTCTGATGTTGGGGCATAGGTCTGGATGATGGTGATGTTGAAAGGGGCTGCTCTCAAGCGGATGGTAATGAGTCTACTGGGCGGCAACCCATGACAGTGGCTAGAATGTTCTTGTGGACCAAGAATCCAACGCCGTGTTCGTGCCTGTCATCTCTACCGCTGAAATAGAGCTTGTGGCCTTTGTCTGTCGTTGTTTCACCTAGGCCTTTCCAGCGCAGTTCGCTAATGCCTAGAACGTTCCATCGATAGCGGTCCAACTCGTGGGCCATTTCTTCTAATTTTCCTTCCGCAGTTAGGGTCCTGACATTCCAGGTTCCTATGACGATGTTGTTTCTCGTGCGGATCTTGCTAAATTGTCCATCAGTAGCATACTTAACACCTCCGTCCTGGTGGCCAACGGAAGGCGCGGTCCTTGAGCCGGGCGACGACCTATCCGGTATGGAATTAATGGATAGTGTCATCATGCATGTAGTGTGTCTTGGGCAAAAAAGGACCTGGCGGTGCCCAATCCTCTCCAGGCTGTTGGGCACAGCCGAAATCCACGAATACAGTGTGGCTCGCCTTGGCCCCGAGCACGTGGTCGTTGAACCTGTAGCAACGTGAGGTTCCTCGCCCTGGCCGGTGACCCCTGTGTAGAAGACTTTCGCCCAGTGATGCCGTGCTAACATTACCCTGTTAGTCGCCTCTTACGACACGCCGGGAAACGTTGGGCCTATTCTATTCAGTGCCCGAACCCACAAACAAACAGCAACAAATATATTACAGACACACAACAAGGGCAACAAAATACAAGACATACACGTGGTGTAAAGGCAGGAAGATCGCTACAATAGGAAACTGAGAGGAAAATAGTTTTGTATTTTTAAAATTAAATTGGCTGCATCTAATATTATTTTGAAGGGAGAGCAAAAAAAAACCATGACTCCTGAATACCAACCCAGGAATATTAAGTGAAGAATGGCTAAAAACAATAAACAGGCACACATATACACTCACTGTAACTGACGCACCCACATCTTACAAAACCCAACTTATGTGACTCATCTCGTCAGACTTTTTAACCAAGAAACGAAACGGCCTATGGGACTTACTTGGTTTGGTGAATTTTGAAAACAAGGATTTACTTAATAATAAACTGACAAAACCAAGCGGATTTGACTTACTTGGTTTTGTGAATTTTTTTAACAAGGATTTAATTCAATAATAAACTGACAAAACCAAGCGGGTGACTTACTTGGTTTTGTCATGTTCTCAACAAAGATCTATCTCAAGAATAATTTGACAAAACAAAGCAAGTCCACAAATAGTCTTAAAACATCAAATCTATCAAACATTTCTTTAACATTCAAGGTATGCACTCTTAAATCGAGGAATTACATTATAATATGCCCTTAAACTTCCAGAAACGATCGCGTAATATAGCGCAACACAAAACGTCGATTTTCTCGAAAGTAGGTTTTGTGGACTTGCTCGGTTTTGTCAGTTCACGGCAGATGGGGACTGTCTTAGCTAGGGGGTGTCTCTGCGACAACAATCAGCCGCCACGCTAGATTATCCAAAGTTCATTTGTTCTGTACGTTTTAACAGAATTGCCTTTCTTTTAACGTACCGCTGTCACGGAGGCGACACTCAGGGATTGAAAACATTTCGGTAAATGGGTTTTAACGGAAAGTTGCTACGGTAACCGAGGAATAACTGAAACACGAAAAGGATGAGCAAGTGTCTGTGCGACTAGTTTTTTCACGTAAATAAATTGCTCTTTAGCTGTGCGTTGATCTGAAGCCAAAGTGTACCTGGAAGGATGGGCAATTAACAAGCCTAGAAGCGAGTAAGATTTATCGAACGTTAACATAATAATAATAATAATAATAATAATAATAATAATAATAATAATAATAATAATAATAATAATAATAATAATAATAATAATAATAATGCTATATACGCGCCTTTCCCCAAATCAATCAGGCTCAAAGCGCGGCGATCTATACCAACATACACGCTCACCTGTCTCATTCACCCTCACACACACCAAATACACATCCATCACTCAAACAGGTGGTGTAAAGGCAGGGAGATCGCTATTAGAAGACGGGAAAAAAATCTAATTTTTATTTTTGAAATGTTTATACTGACTGCGTCCTGTACCATTATTGAAGGGATGGAGGAAACCGGAGTCCCCGGAGAAAACCCTCGGTGACCTCAATAGTCTCGTACCTAAGTCACATACGTTCGCCCCTTGCGGGAATCGAACCCGCGACCTTCGGCATAGGAAACCGGCGACTGGGTACTGGTGACATCAGAGAATAAGCACTGTAAGAGAAAGAGAGAAAAAGAATAAGAGAGAGAGAGAGAGAGAGTGTGTGGGTGGGTGGGAGGGAGGGAGGAAGAGCCAGAGAGAGAGTGGGAGATTTAGAGTATGGAGGGGGGAGGGAGGAAGGGAGAGAGAGAGAGGAGGATCTGCTTTCTGGATCTGTGATTTGTGTATTCTATGAGTTTGCTGTCTGTGCGCCTGGTTTATCTGTGTGTTGTCTGCTGGTCTGTGAGGAAACGTTGAGCAAGTGTCTGTACCGGTGTTTACACTCAGAAGTTTTCCTTCTCAGTGGCAGCGAAAGCAAAGAAAACCTATCACCTAGCCTTAGCAATACAGAAAAACAGCACGATGTTGTCGTAACTTGTGCTCCGAGTCTGTTGCATGACTTTTCCTTTTAGCTTTCTTGTTGCTCCTCCACCCCTCCTCTTTTCCATTCTCCCCCTCCTATTCACCCTTCTTCTTGTTCTATTCACTCCTCGATCCTACGCATTCCACCTTCTTTCTTCCGGTATTTCTCTGTTTGTCTGTTTGTCTATCTGGCTGTCTGTGTGTGTGTCTGTCTGTAGTTTGAAATAGTCGGTGTTCAGAACGAGCCTCAACATTCTTCTTCTTCTTCTTCTTCTTCTTCTTCTTCTTCTTCTTCTTCTTCTTCTTCTTCTTCTTCTTCTTCCTCTTCTCCTTCGTCCATCATCATCATCATCATCATCATCATCATCATCATCATCATCATCATCATCATCTTTTTGTTCTTCTTCTTAGTCCAACGTCATCATCATCATCATCATCATCAATATTATCGTCATCATCATGAGAAGGAGAAGAAAAAAAGTGGATGAGCATCAGTCTTCATCATCATCATCATCATCATCATCATCATCATCATCATCATCATCATCATCATCATCATTATCATCATCATCATCATCATCATCACCATCATCAGAAGGAAAAGAAGAAAAGAAGAGTATGAGCATCAGGAAGAAGAAGAAGAAGAAGAAGATCATCATCATCATCATCATGATCATGACATGATGATGATGATTGATGTTGACTGAGTACCCCAAACAGTGTGAAGTCTTTGGTGAACAAGATGGATAAATGAGAGGCAAGCTGAGGCAAAACCTACCTGAGAAATTAATGATACACTCGACACTTCATCGACTTTTGATAAATCTGAGCTCACCTCGCTTAGATTGTGCAATATATTTTGTGGACAAAATAGGCAATGAAGCTGCCGAATTAAACTGTGTGTTTTTTTTTTAGATTTCGGCACACAATCAATCATTCCAGGGGTCAAATTCGGGTAATCTTCCTTAAAGACCTGTCTTACTTGAAAGGGTTTTTTTTGATTGTTTGTTGTTTTTTTTTTTTTGTCGAGGTTCTCACAAATAGTCATATTAGCGTGAATAACTTCTTTTTCTCTGGCAACTTTGATCTCAACCTTAGACCCACTTTGCACTACATATCCCTCTCTCTTGCAGGTACTGACACTCTACCTAATATAGGAAACCTTCAATTAGTTTAAACGGTTTAAAGGGAATCCTACAGTAAATTGGCAAGGCGCCAGCCAAGGAACAGATGCGGGAGATCTAGATGGGGGTCTGATTAATGAGGGGGAAATTTCGCCCCTTAATACTCTTCTTCTACAAATCAAGGAGGACTACTCCACTTCAGTTTCCCACCTGCTTAGATTTGTCTTCCTTTTGCTACCATTTTTTTAACCTTTTCTTTTCTTTGTTTCTTTTAATTCTATTTTTCCCTTTTATATTTTTTGGGAGTGGAAGTGGAGTGGGGTGCAGACGATTTCTTCACAAAATTAGAAACGTTTTTCGATTTTCAGTTTGCGCGAGTGACGCAAGAGAGGAATGGGCGGTGTGGGGAGGATGAGGAGTGGGAGGGAAGGGAAGTAGGTGGAGTTGAGGTGTGTGTGTTTGTGTGCGTGTGGTGGGGAAGAGAGAGAGAGAGAGAAAGGGAGAGAGTATGCGATTGTGTTTGAGAGAAAAGAGAAGAAGAAGAAGAAGAAGAAGAAGAAGAAGAAGAAGAAGAAGAAGAAGAAGAAGAAGAAGAAGAAGAAGAAGAAGAAGAAGAAGAAGAAAAAGAAGAAGAAGAAGAAGAAGAAGAAGAAGAGAGAGAGAGAGAGAGGGATAGACAGACAGACAGACAGTCAGAGACAGACTGACATAACGACAAACAGCGAGACACAGAGACAGAGAGAATCTATATGTGTAAGCCTATGTCACCATGTAAGTCTCTCGAAAAAAAAGAGAAAAAAAAAGCTTACTCCAACTCAAGGAAACAACACACACACACACACACACACACACACATCATCATCATCATCATCATCATCATCATCATCATCATCATCATCATCATCATCATCATCATCATCATCATCATCATCACCATCATCATCATCATCGTCGTCATCGTCGCCGTCATAAACATCATGTCAGGACTATTCACAAAACTTGTACGATCTTTGTACGGACGGAAAACGATGCTTAACGTCCTATTTCATGAGCGTTAAGGACGATCACCACGTCGCCACCCTGACAACAATGACCATCATCATCATATCAAAAATGAGATCCAACTCTTTGTACGGTTGTTCCTCATTACGCTTTTACAGTAAAACGAGCACGACATGTCCGCGTGCCAAGTTGGTCTACAACGACTGATTGAATGGACAGCGCCAAGACTGTGTGATTGGCAAGGGCCAGGAATTAATACTATACGTTTTAGAACGCGCACAACATGTCAGAAAATTAGCAGCTGCACGGACGACGTCGTCAACAATGGTCCCGGTGGGTTTCGCGTCTGCGTACTAAATATGCACAAACAAACAAAATCCATCTCTCTCTCTGTCTCTGTCTTTGTCTCTGTCTCTCTCTCTTTCTCTCTTTCTGTGTCTCTCCACCACCCCACCCAACACACACACACACACTTTCCCTCACTGTCTTTCTCTTTTTCTCTCGTTCTGAAACACACTGACGTTTGAGCACTAAAAGCAGACAGACAGACAGAGCGAGAGAGAGAGAAAGAGAGAGAGAGAGAGAGAGAGAGAGAGAGAGAGAGAGAGAGAGAGAGAATGAGGGATGGTGGGAGGAAGAAGAGAGAACAAAAGACGGGCAGACAGACAGGCCCACCATTATATATATCCTATTCCCTACCCCATCCTACCCTATCCCGTAACTCGGAGGTCGTAGGGGCACCACAGATGATCGTTTAACCAGCGTACTCCATCTTTCCCTGTCCTCGGCTGTCTGTCGGCTTTTAGTGCTCAAATACAAATAGGCCTACAAAGAATACAAAGCGTGGAGATGAGGTGCTACCGAAGACTTCTGGGCATTTCCTATACCCAGCACATCACCAACGACGAGGTCCGACAGACCATCACACAAGCCATTGGACAAAACGATGACCTGCTCACAGTGGCAAAAAAACGCAAACTCCGATGGTATGGCCACGTCACCAGATCATCAGGTCTTGCAAAGATCATCCTGCAAAGCACAGTGCAAGGAGGTAGAAGAAGAGGGAGACCGAAAACGAGGTGGGAGGACAACATTCGAGAATGGACTGGTTTGACACTGAGCGAAACAATCAGGGTTGCTGAGAACAGGGAAAGATGGAGTACGCTGGTTAAACGATCACCTGTGGTGCCCCTACGACCTCCGAGTTACGGGATAGGATAGGAGAGGATAGGGATAGGGATAGGATATATATATAACAATAACAATAATAATAAAAATAATGTAAAAAAATAATATTTTAAAAAAAATAATAATAACCAATAGACATTAAAATGAACATGGAAATGTTGTAAATTAGTATGGAAAGGTTAGGCAAAAAAAATGTCTTTTTACGGTATCCTATTTTTTTTTAGCACGACCCTAAACGTTTTTTGGGGATCGTCTGGACAAAAAAAATGAAAACAAAGCCCAAAAATTCGCACTCTAAATAAAGGTAAAGGTAGTCCCATAGCCTTGTGGCCATAGGGAAGCGTGATGTTGGAGATCACACTTATCTTGGGCCAGCGTAATGAGGGTGATGCCCATCTCTCTCCCTCACTGCTTCACCTTCCCCACCCTTAAGAGAGTAGGTACTCAGTCACAGTTGAGTCAACTGGGGGGCGTTGTTATTTGTCGCTTCACGGTTTGCGGTCACCCATCCAAGTGCTAACCGCACTGGACGGTGCTTAACTTGCGACACAGTAGCGAGTGCTCCAACTACTGCGCTATCCGACACTCCACGGAAAAAGTTAAAAAAAGAAAAAAAAAAAAAAGAAAGAAGCCGACCTACTGACCATAGTTTTCCTATGTTACCGTAAACAGACATATTATTTTGGGGGACCTTATAGCGGTCTATTCTTCTACTACGGGCTGTGCCAGGAGAAGTCACATTAATATACATGCACATAGGGTCGGCAATCAAACGTTACAGTGGTGACGTTCGCGCTCTTCGCAGTAATTGGCTCTCTTAAGTCTTAACGAAGAAAACGAGCGCTCTGAATACTTAAGAGTAATCACACGGCGTAGTTGAGACGGGGAAGGTTTACGTTCGCGATTGCCTCCACACGACTCCTTGTGAGAGTGGAAAGGGGAGGATAGGGAGGGGGACGGTGCCTCGGCGATTCTCAGCTATGCTGTGTGAAAAGTACATTACAGTACATGGTTATTGCTTTAGGTCCAGCGGACTCTTCCGAGCCAAATCAGGACCAGGGAAATGAAAGACGACTCACCCCTGATCCGCATAAATGATCTGCCGAAACAACCCTAGTGGTAAAACTGAAGGCAATCTACCAGCCGGTCACTTTATAATAAAGACATACCACGCATGGGACGTTGAGGCCATACTCTAATTTATCGAACCCTCGTTTACAAAAACAAAATATAATACAAACATCATTATACAATATCAACAAAACACATACATATAAAATGCCTACATTGCTAAATAATAACATCATAGGAAGACCCAGTGATCATTTGGCAGAAAGCGTCCAATATTCCCAAGCTCATCAAACAGACCTCATACACAATTGAGGAGTATTGTCCCGGAAGAGTTTTCAAGAAAAAAGGTAGGTGACTGGTCTAGCAAAGAAGAAGATAGTATAGTAGATTGATAGAACAGAGTAGGAATGAGAAAGAACAAAGGAGAAAGACAGCGACAGTAGGAATTTAAAGCACTAAATTTCCAGAAAGTGGGGATACTATTTATACTGAAACCCCAGGCACTCCCACAAGGGGGAGGGTGAGGGAGGGGAGGAGTGTGCAGAGTATCTTGGACAAGCAGTATTATAATAGGAGAAGTGGATCACTGGACTACATGTATGGCCTACATTAATGTGTGCGAGTCGTTGGTTAATCACTGGACGCCGCGGAGTCGGGGGTGAGGCGGAGCATTACATTACATTACATGATTATTGCTTTAGGTCCAGCGGACTCTTCAGAGCCAAATCATGACCAGAGAGACGTTATCTTAAAATGTTATAAAGTGGTTCAAATCTTAAAAAAGACCTGTTACTCTTAAATACTCAAACTTTCACCTGACACCTCTTTAAAAGTCTTCTTTAAAACTGATGTGTTAAAAATACGTTCTCTTTCCTCAACCAAATCACTAAATTCAGTCTTACCAATAAAATCCAAAACAAAACGACATGGTTTATAAGCGATAAAACAAACCAACATCATGTGAAAATTGAAACAAGTGTTGACCATTACATACTTTAAAAATCTCTTTGAATGGTATTGAACCCAAAATATGTTTCTCTTTTATCAAGCAGGTCAGCACATTCAGACATGAAATGGCGAACAGAAAAGGATTTATCACATGCAAAGCACCATGGTGGTTCTTCTCCTTTTAACAGGAAAGTATGCCCAATATGAAGGCGAGACAAAACTGTTTCTTCTTGGCGAGTGGATGCAAAGTTAGGCAAAGAATCCGACAAATCGGGAAGAATTTGAAATAATTTGTTGTTGATATGGTTAGACCAGTCAGTCTGCCACAGTCGTTTACAATAAGATCCAGTCATACAACGTAGGTCAGAGTAGGGCACAAACTGAAAAATCGCTGGAGGGAATTCGAGATGCAGAGCATCTTTAGCCGCTTTGTCCACCGGAGGCGGAGCGGGCTGGGTTGGAGGATGGAGAGCGAGAGCGATGGATGAATCCCGACTTTTTGCAAGCTGTTGTTTGTGTGTGTGTGCGTTTGTGTGTGCTAAATACAATGCAATACGACACAATACAATACACACACAATACAATCTAACGCGATATAATACGATATACTGTAATACAATAAGATAAATACAGCACCATGCGATATCAAATCCGTGCCATACAGTACAATACAATAGTCAACAAATTTGTATTCCAATTTCTAACAAAAAACAAAGGCAACTGAGGCTGCCAACGGTGCACGGACATGGAAGAAGAACAAAGAATACAATACAATATAATAAATACAAAACAATACAATTAAAAACAATATTCATCTTAACATGTCCTGTTCTAGCTCACATAGCGCAGTTTGAGCAGGTTGTGATGGAAATAGTTTGCTCCCTAAGCCAGGAGCGAATCCA
Organism: Oncomelania hupensis; assembly: GCA_036898135.1. Taxonomy (NCBI): domain Eukaryota; kingdom Metazoa; phylum Mollusca; class Gastropoda; order Littorinimorpha; family Pomatiopsidae; genus Oncomelania; species Oncomelania hupensis. The sequence goes on along the minus strand of CM072516.1, from coordinate 54,708,342 downwards.
CAAGATCAGCAATTTTGAGGTGGCTGCGCCGTAGCTAATTTCCCCTTCTTTGGACGACACACACACAAGTAGTAGCCAAAATCTTACAATCCACGCTAGCAGTCTTTTGACAGACAACGACCGCCCTCCCTCCCTCACGCCACTCCACGCCACCCACCTCTCTCTCTCTCTTCGCACCCTCCAACGCGCCTAAACCCCAACCCGTCTTTTCCCAAAGGCCGATGTGTTCAAAGCCAAACTTAACAGCCATAATGGTTCTCTGAAACCACGAGGTTGTCGTTTGCTGAATACCAGAAACCTTTTGATTAGTTCCCGAGCTGTCAAGCTCGGAAACTACCGTTATTGGCTTTTGGCGTCCGGAGCCGTCCGTCCGTCCGGGGTCCGGAGGTTATAATTTACGCACTTTTCTGTGAAACTAATGGACGGATTTTTTTTAAAAACTGGATGTTTAGTTAGGAAATAGTAAACTCCATCAAACGACCCAAAAAAATTGTATGTTCGGTGACGTCATCATGGTGATTTCATAATACGTAGTGTTTTGTTTTTTTCTTTTATAAACCAATTTTCTCCCAAACTGGTGAAGGGATTTAGTTCAAGTTTGGTACGTAATTAGACTTTACTTGTTCTTCCAAGATAAAATCGATTCAAATCGAGTAATGTAATCATCGTGACGTGTTTTTTTTTTGTTTTTTTTTTAATCATTTTTTTTTAATTTTAATTTATTTAAAGTTTCGTTACGTAATTAGAATGTTTAGACCAGGTGACTTATAATAATAATAATAATAATAATAATAATAATAATAATAATAATAATAATAATAATAATAATAATAATAATAATAATAATAATATTATTATTATTATTATTATTATTATTAAAAACCTTCGGAAATGGTAGTTCGCACTGACTTGACTTCCATAATAACAGACTTCGGGAAATGCGGCCAAACTCAGCAGCCTCAGACACTGCGTCATAAAGAGAAGAAAAAAAAAAGCCAATAATTGTTTCTTGAATCGAACTAACCCAAACACCCACACAACACACACAACACGCACACACACGCACGCACGCACACCCTGTTCCTATTGAAACTGAAGATAGGACCAATTTTCACGCAAACTATTAGTACAGAACGAATTTCATCAATAACGACCCGTACTTCATCATGTGCCTCTTAGCTAACCGCCGAGTTAACTCTCTACGTAATGCATTCCCTGCCCATAAAACAATTATTTTGTCATTTGTGAAGGTAGACGTACTGCAAGAAGGAGGATCAAGAAGACGAAAGCCAAAGACGAAAGTAGAAGACGAAAGAAGAAGAAGAAGAAGAAGAAGAAGAAGAAGAAGAAGAAGAAGAAGAAGAAGAAGAAGAAGATGATGATGATGATGATGATGATGATGATGATGATGATGATGATGATGATGATGATGATGATGATATGATAATGATGATGGTGGTGATGATGATGATGATGATGATGATGATGATGGTGATGATGATGATGATGATGATGATGATGATAAAGATGATGATGATGATGATGATGAAGGGTGCAGAGATTGAGAAATCCTTATAAAGATAACAAACACACACAACAAAAAGTAAAACAAAAAAGATTTTAAAAAGTGAATTGGAAAAGCTCTTTTCCAAGTAACGGAACTCCATTTCTGATCGTTAAACAAAACAAAACAACAACAAGCATACAAACAAACAAACAAACAAACAAACAACTACACAACAACTCTAAGCTAAGATTATGTTAGTATAATAGAGAGAGAGGAAAAGGTGTTACAATGTTGTGACTGCAAAATGGAACGCCAATTGTTACAGGGTAGGTTTTTCAAACGAAATTCTAAATCATCCGATCAAGAAGGATTGGTAACTGGTATCCCTTCTCCCTCTCGACCTACACTCCCCCCCCCCACCTAACCCCCCGCCCTTCTCGCTTCTTTCATTAACCCCCTCATCTCTCCACCCCCTGCTCTTGTAAACGCTTGAAGAAGAACCGGAAGTTAAGAAGGAAGGAGGAAGTGACGAACTCAGCAAAACAGAAACCTAAACAATCGACTTCCAGTTCTTTTATCTATACACACACGCTTGAGGTTGGTAAGCTACTCGCGCTTTTTAGTCTAATATCGTCATTTACTTTTCCCTGCCAGAAATGACATAGTCCAGGTAATAGAAAATAATGTACCACCCGCGTTAGTAGTGGAGATGTACTCTAGATTATATCACATCATGCATTTGGATAAAGTACAGGTTATATCCTGGCTTGAAGTTGAATAGACAATCAGACTCGAATCACGGAAAGCATTTGAGCGGATTGGAAAGTGTCTTTTCAATGGTGGCGTGTTTTGTACAAGAAATGGCGTAGCTCAGATAAATACTAAAAATCACATTTGTGGGGTTCTTTTACTGGGAGATTTATTACAGATAATATGTATTGATTTATTTTATCATTCATGTATAGCGCTTTTTCCAGCTGCTCAAGGCGCTGGCCAATACAGTATCTAACTTCAGTCGCTCGAAGCGCCCACTGGCAGCCTTTGGGAGCATAGTGCCATTTGGATGTGGTGCAGGTAATATTCTGGCTTCAATATACAGCGAGAATCACACCATAGAAAGCAATTGGATCAGTTGACTTGAGAGGAGGTGTTTTTTTTAAGACCTCAGTAAATAGAAATCCTAAACATCAGATGAAAAAAAAAAACACCACCACAGCATCTTATTTGAGATCTGGGTATACAAACCGGTTATGTTCCAGGTTTGTCAAAATGATGGGTGATTACATCAGGCATTACCCATGCTTTTAACTCAGCCAGCTTGTTAACACAATCTAGCAGCTTCAAAGGCACTCAGCCTCAATGAAAAGCACATGGCTTTATTGAGGAGGGAAAAACGCTAACGCCACAACATACGAGTAGACAGGCAGAAATGGAAATAATTTGATCAAAATGGAACTTAATGGATGATGTCCAAGCAATTGCAATAAAAAGCTTATGGCTTTATTTGAAAAAAAAAACAACAATACCATCACAACAGCATATTAATGGAAATAAATTGGTCATAATGGAAATGTAATGGATCATGTCTAAGCTAATATGTTGATTGCCTTTGATACCCAAACTACAGAAAATGGTTGTGATTAGTAATCTGAGCGCTGCTAATGCCAGTTCAGATCTTTAAGATCGTCCATTGTAAACATGAATAAATAAACATAAACATCATAATGCGAGTTAGTGGTAGTAAATACAATTACCTGCCTACCGAGTACTTACAATCAGTCAGTCTGTCCCTATCTCTTCATCTTATAGTTGGGCTATCTGTATGTTTCTGTTTGTTTGTCTTTCTGTCTCTCTTTCTGTATTTCTTTCTTTCTCAATCTTCCTCCTGCCTCTCTTTGTCCATCCCTTTCTCTCTCTCTCTCTCTCTCTCTCTCTCTCTCTCTCTCTCTCTCTCTCTATCTCTCTCTCTCTCTCTCTCTCTCTTTCTCTCTCTCTCGCTCTCTCTGCTCTTCTCGTCTTTTCTCTCACAACCATTAAGGCCTTGCTTCCACTTCCTCTCTCTTTCTCCCTCTTCACTCCAACCCTGCCCCTCGTTCACCCCCTCCCCCCTTCCACCCTTTCCCGCTCTCACAGATCAACACCCACTCCTCACCTCCCCCACCCCCATCTCTGTCACCTGTTCTTAATAATTCCTTTCTCTGTACCCGGAATCTCACATAACGAAGTAGTAGCAGAAGTAGTAGTAGTAGTAGTAGTAGTAGTAGTAGTTAGTAGTAGTAGTAGTAGTAGTAGTAGTAGTAGTAGTAGTAGTAGTAGTAATAGTAGTAGTAATCACTAATATCGTCCCCTATACGCTTATTGTGTCCGGGGACGTTAACTTTACTCAAAACAAAAAAAGGAGAATGAGTAGTAGTAGTAGTAGTAGTAGTAGTAGTAGTAGTAGTAGTAGTAGTAGTAGTAGTAGTAGTAGTAGTAGTAGTAGTAGTAGTAGTAATAATAATAATAATAATAATAATAATAACAATATTGATGATGATAATGATGATGATTATGATGATGATGATGAAGATGATAATGATGTAATAATAATAATAATAATAATAATAATAATAATAATAATAATAATAATAATAATAACAATAATAACAACAACAACAACACCAACAACAACAACAGCAACAATATAAGAATGTATTTAACGCGAACGCATCTGACGTAATAACCATTCGAGGACTCCTTACCCCCGATACTCAGCGAATCTCAGCTACGCTGTATGCCGGCATCTCTCGTCATACTCTCCTTCTCTCCCGCTCTCTCTTGCTCCTCGTTTATTGAATTATCCAATACGAGAGTGCGTGTAATAGTCTCTGTGCCGGCGTCTAGGGCTCCAGCGCTAAATGGAAGCTTGTTCCGTCTGGTGGGGACAAATGAAGAACAGAACCTGTGTAAGAACCCTTTGTACTTAGTCCCAGATACCAACTACGGCCGATCGCCAACGTGTGCACAGATTACAATAGACTCTGCCCCTATACTCATCTATTTCCATCAATAGCCCCAGAGATCCTCTGTCTATGTCTGTCTGTCTGTCTGTCTGTCTCTCTCTCTCTCTGTGTCTCTGTCTGAGAGAATTATTGAATCAACGTTTGAAGTTTAACGAATACGCCCGCCATTGACGAAACGGCAGACAGCAATAACCATCCCCAGAGAAGAGGGGGAGGGTAAATGGCATATGGATCTAAATCAACACTGAACCACCAAAGCAATCATATTGCTCAGGTAGACAGTGAAAATGGCAGTTTTTTATGTTTCCCACCACCACGGGGCTGGAATCTGGGTCATTGATGTGGCAGGAGAACGCACCATTACCCACTGAGCTACAATGGTGCCTATAACTGTAACTGTAGATTATAGTCACACGACACCTAAGCGTATAGGCGACTACTGGTCACATTATTCTGACACCAGCGAACCAGTTGATGGTAAGGGGAAAATAATATGGTCACACATTGGCCAATCCGGGATTCGAACCAGGTACCTTTCAGTTACTCGTAAGACGCTCTACCAACTGAGCTACCCGGCCCCTCAATGGTGCGTTGTCGAGTTAGCGAGCGTTATAGGCCGCGTGGTCTAAGGCGGGACTAACTTGCCTTGTCCACAAACCAATGGCGCCTGACAGGTGTGGGGTCGATCCAGCCTCTGAGCGTTATGTTTCTCCTAGTCGTATTTACTTTTCGATCCGGGCAATATCTCGGGGGTTTCTCCGGATACTCCGGTTTTCACCACCCAAACATTTTCAAGAAAAAAAACTACACACAGGTAAGGTTTTGGCGCGCCACAGGCTGCGACTACGCCTTCCCCAGTGGAGGCGGCCCAGAATTTCCCGATAAAAAGGGACAATAAAGTGTCAATACTCGATTTTTAAAGTGTCTGCGAAAGAGAGAGAGAGAGAGAGAGAGAGAGAGAGAGAGAGAGAGAGAGAGAGAGAGAGAGATTTTATACACTAAAAGAATACAGGTTTTAAGCGGGAGCCTCATTACGAGAGAGAGAGAGAGAGACAGAGAAGACAAGACAAGACAAGACAAGACAAGATAAGATAAGATAAGATAAGATAAGATAAGATAAGATAAGATAAGATAAGATAAGATAAGATAAGATAAGATAAGATAACAATGTTATTTAACGAGGGTAAAATAGTAAGAACTGGGTGTGATTTTTTTTACACCTTTCCTTTGAGGCTTGTAACAATGGTATAACAAAATAATGTTATAACAATAACATCATAATGTAACAGTCTACTCAAAATCTGCGCGCGCACACACGCACGCACACACAACTTATGTAAAACAATCTAATCAAAGTTATGACTGTAGAACTGCTGAGTAGCTAATTTAAGATGTTATTGTGCTGTAAAAGATTATTTGTAAAGGATGTATATTTAGAGACCGCACTGTGGGACCTGAATACGACAGACTGGTTTTAAACAGATTAATTCTTGGAAATGGGATATTTAAATTGGTAAAACATCTGGTAGTTTTCATAGAAAAAAGAGAAACCTGGAGGATACATTACCCGAAAGGATCTTGTGCATGAAAATTCCTTTATTAAATTTTAATCTGTTGGCAAGAGGTAGTATGTTGATCTGTTCGTAAGCATTCAGATAGATTTCTTTTTAAGAATAATAATTTTAATTGCGCGTGTATGATTCTTAAATAAAGGCTTCATAGCGTTGCTACTAGCAGAAACCGAAATAGTTGAAGAATAATCAATAAATGGTTAAATATATCCCAAATAGAATAGAATAGTTCTCCAGAATTCAGATTTAAATCATCCTTAATAGTTGATACGTCCTTCTTGAATTAGCTTTACTAACATTTAAAATATGTTGCAACCAAGAAATATTATTGTCTAATATCACGACAAGAAATTTATGACTCCTTTGTTGGAAAGCTTTAAGGGACGGTTTTTCATAGAAGAACTTTGTCTTTTTAGTCTAGTTGTAATTAGCATGGGTTTAGTTTTGTCTGGATTAAGTGTCATGTGATGAAATTCAATCCATTCCTGTAGTTTGTTTGGCCCCTTTTGCCAAAGGGAGGCGAGGTTACGCATTTCTGCATATTTGTGGTGTCATCCGCAAATAGTTCACAGGAAAATCATGTATATAGACAGAAAATAATAAAAGCCTTAAAATCGATCCTTCAGGTACTATAGTAGTAACAACTTCAAACTGTGATTTTGGTTATTAATAAAAACGCACCGATCTCTGTCAGAAACTAAAGCTTTTTAAAAGATCAAGCGATTTAAAGGTTTTACCATATAATTGTAATTTACGTAGCCTAATAGGCGGTCATGGCCAATTGCAGTGTGTGTCTTGGGCAAGAAAGACCTGGCAGGGCCCAATCCTCTCCAGGCTGTCGGCCACAGCCGATATCCACGAATACAGTGTGGCTCGCCTTGGTGGGGGGCCGGGTAGCTCAGTTGGTGGAGCGTCTTACTAGTAACCGAAAGGTACCTGGTTCGAATCCCGGATTGGCAAATGTGTGACCATATTATTTTCCCCTTACCATCAACTGGTTCGCTGGTGTCAGAACAATGTGACCAGTAGTCGCCTATACGCTTCGGTGTCGTGTCACTATAATCTACAGTTACTTGCCTTGGCCCCGAGCACGTGGTCGTTGAACCTGTAATAACAGGAGGTTCCTCCGTCCTGGCCGGTGACTTCTGTGAAGAAGACTTTCGCCCAGTGATGCCGTGCTGACATCACCCCAGTTAGTCGCCTCTTACGACACGTCGGGAAACGTTGGGTCTATTCTAATCAGTGCCCGAACTCACAGGGTTTGACACTGAACAAAACAATCAGGGTTGCTGAGGACAGGGAAAAGATGGAGTACGCTGGTTAAATGATCTGTGGTGCCCCTACGACCTCCCAGTTACGGGATAGGATAGGATAGGATAAGATAGGTCAATTGCATCAAAAGCTTTTGCGAAGACAACGAATAATGCTCCAAAATTGTGTGCTGATTAATATCAGTATGCCATTGTTCTGTCATAGATGTAAGAGCTGTTTGACAAGAGTGCTTAGCTCTGAAGCCAGATTTATTTTTATGTAACAGGTTATTTTTTGTGAATTGATCTAGAAAATGTGTTTTTCTTCAAGTTGCTTAAAAGGATAGAAAGAATTGAAATGGGTCTATAAATTGATGGGTCAGAGCTATCACCAGACTAAAAAAACGGAACAGATTTTGTTTGTTTTAACATGATAGGAAAATATGATATGTCAATACATAAATTGTATATATAAGTTAAAGTTTCAGTAATACGCGGAGCAGACAGTTTTAATATTTTCACATCTAATTTATCAACTCCTCTTAAATTTATTTGCTTAAGGTTTCTTAATTTTTTGTAAACAAATTCAATTGACAAAAAAAGAATGTAGGTTTTTGTTTTTAATGTTTTTAGATTGAGAAAATTCTGCTAATTTATGTAGTTTGTTTTATTTTGATTTGTCAGCAGTTATAATTCTATGTGACGTTTTGACAAAATGTAAATTATGTGTATGAGGGGACACATTTTTAATTACTGTAGATGAAGGTGATTTGTTTCTTAAGTAATTAATTGCTTTCCAAATCGTATTAAAATATTAAAACTGTTTTTGAATGATATTACATATTTAATTTATGTTTCCACTTTCTTTCTTATAAGTGAATTTTCTGCATTTCCCTGTTGTTTTTTACATTGACTTTAATTACCACACACACACATATATATATATATATATATATATATATATATATATATATATATATATAGAGAGAGAGAGAGAGAGAGAGAGAGAGAGAGAGAGAGAGAGAGAGAGAGAGAGAGAGAGAGAGAGAGAGAGAGAGAGAGAGAGAGAGAGAGAAAGCAATAAAAAGAGAGAGAAAGAGTGCGAGAAAGAGAGAGACTCAAACATTTGATTTATTAAAAGATTACTTTTTATAGGCGGCAGCAGCATATCGCAATCTTATGAGAATGAGGGAGAAAGAGAGAGAGAGAGAAAGAGAGAGAGTGTCTGTCAGTGTGTGTGTGTGTGTGTGGGTGTGTGTGTGTGTGTGTGTGGGTGTGTGTGTGTGTGTGTGTGTGTGTGTGGCTAGGTAGAAGCGCCTTTATTCTGACATACACTTAAACCTCTAGGTACTTTCTTTTGACGGACCCCGTTATTTTGACGTCAAAACAGTGTTCCGTTAGGGTTAGGGCTGTATTAGGCTAAGGGTTAGGTTAATGGTTAGGGTTAGGGTTTAGGTTAGGGTTTGGTTTAGGGTTAGAGTTAGGGTTCGGGTTCGCTTTAAAAAATGGACAAATTTGTAAAAATGTCAAAGTAACGTATGTAGAGTTTCATGAAAGCCATCACAACGGCGTTTCTACAAGGTCATTTGTGTGTGTGAATCTGTCTGTCTGTGTGTGTATGTGTATGTGTGTGTTTGTGTGTAAATCTGTCTGTCTGTGTGTACGACAAGTCACCGTGGATGACGAAGGACCAACCAGCCATTCATGGACAATTAAATAATGAAATGCGCAGAGGCCAGATGCAGAGAACTGGTCAGTATCAATGTCAGCTTTCTTCGTCTGCTGGCAAATCATCCCTGTCACGAGTTTTGCATTTTGGCAGATCTTACAGAGATCGGCGACGGAAAATCTGTGAGGAGACGACACTACACAAATTGTTAGCACCATCATCATTGCTCTCTGTCTCTCTCGCTCTCTCTGTCTCTTTTTTTTTCTACACATCTCCTGTTTCTTTTTTCTTTCTATAAATTTTCAGGGTAATCTCACGAATGGAATTCCATTCGAAGCCAGAAGTCACAGCTTTCTTCTTTTTCTTCTTCTTCTTCTTCTTCTTCTTCTTCTTCTTCTTCTTCTTCTTCTTCTTCTTCTTCTTCTTTTTTTCTTCTTCTTCTTCTTCTTCTTCTTCTTCTTCTTCTTCTTCTTCTTCTTCTTCTTCTTCTTCTTCTTCTTCTAGCATACAGTCTTTTTCTTTCGTTGCTTATTTCGTTTTTTATTTGTTTCTTTCTTTTTCTACTTTACCTCCTGCTCACCATTATTCTTCTTTTCCCCTTCATCAGTCTTCTTTTTCTTTTCCTCCTCTTCTTCTTCTCCTGATTCTTCATCTCATCCAACTCCTTTTTTTCTTCTTCTTCCTTCTCTCCTTCTCATTATCCTGCTTCTTCCTCCTCTTTCTTCTCCTCATGCATCTTTACTTCTTCTTCTTCTTCTTCTTCTTTTTTTTTTCTTCTTCTTCTTCTTCTTCTTCTTCTTCTTCTTCTTCTTCTTCTTCTTCTTCTTCTTCTTCGTCCAGCGTCTGCATTTAACCCTGTATGGACGGTTGGTCCTGATTTGGCTCGGAAGAGTCCGCTGGACCTAAAGCAATAATCATGTAATGTAATGTAATGTATGGACGGCGACTGGCAGAGAGGTACGATTGCTTGAAACGCTGGGCGGGGAAGGTCAGGCCCTAATGAGTTAAAAAGGCCGGGATTTGCGGGATCAGAGAACAGGCACGCCGGCACACAGCCCACATAACATGCGTTTATTTGTAGCATTGGGCATCAGGATATTACGCCTTCGCGCACCCGGTCCCTTAGTTCCTCTCTCTCTCTCTCTCTCCCTCCATTCTCCACTCCAGTTTCCTCACCTTTCTTCACAGTTGTGCTAGTTAGAAATCACGCATACATCCTCCCCCTCCTCCTCCTCTATCACTCTCTCTCTCTCATCCTCTCATCCTCGCTCTTGTCTCTCTAGTTCTGCTTACCAGGTGACTCAGGTTTGAATCCAGTAAGCCTCTGGGGATTTCCCCTCTTCCTTCCCACCCCTAAATCCCCATTCTTTTTATCTCCGTTAGCAGGCCTTGTTAAAAGATTATTGGACGTTTCTCATGCGTGTCGCTACAAGGGTACATTACAGTGTCCAGTAATCCTACCATAGTATACACGCTACAATAAACACACAATCACACACGCGCGCGCTCACCCACACACACTCAACACACACACACACATGTTATTTCCAGCACCTGCTGTTCCCGTGTTTCCTAGATGACATCGATCTCAAAATCCTCACTTCCATGAACTAATTTAACACACAAAGTAAAGACATTGACACTGACTAATACAGTTAAACGACTATTTTAAACACATACTCATACCCACATACACGCGCGCTCCCGTACAGACATATACACACACACACACAACTTCAAAACCCGGTTTTGTATAGCGCTTTTCCTGCTTAAACGCTGCTCAAAACGCTGGCCGACATAGCCCTGAGTTGCCTAGAAAGAAAGCGCCACAAAATGCTTGTGATTGCTCCGCACTAACTATACTTGTGCTTTTGGGCAACCTTTTGCCATAAGCGAACGCATTTAAAATGGCACAGCACATGTTGTCTGCACAACAGCCAATCCAATCAATTTGAGCCAATCAAATTGAATTTAGTTGAAAGTGAAATTTACTGTCAACTGCACAGACAACACATGACAATACAATCAAGTAAAAATATTTCTTCATACCGATTACACATAAAAATAATTATTCCTTAAAAAAAAAGTTTACAAATCTTACCAGACTGTAAATGACACATCGCCATACGCAAATCGAAAGCCCATCACTTTGGCCGCCATCTCTTTCTCTTCGCAAGCAACCTTTCGAGACCGCTACAGGAGCGCTCTCTAGAGCTCTCCGCGAACATTGGGTTGTGCAGACATTTCGCCAGAACAGCTACGTAGCATTACGTAGCGCTCTGGCTAGGCAACTCGGGGCAGGATCTGACTCGAGCGTTAAGCACTTATGTTCTGGCTTTGGCGTAGTACCTAAAAAGAACTTATTGGGTTAAACACCGCTTGCGCAAAAAAAGTGGGTTGAACGTCTACAATTATCTAGTCGTCTGCGCTTTCTCAATCCGGTCTTTCAGACAAGGAATGAGTGATCTTGGGTTTATCCTTTGTTCAATGAAACAAGAGGGGGGGTAAAAAATAAATTTTCATTACAAGCGGCCAACCTGCCGGTCTCCACTGTTGCGGATGGAAGTTGACTCTTCACGGAGGTGAGAACAGAATAACAACGGGGCGAGAGTGACTAACTGTTGAATAAAATATCAATACTGCACGTGCCACAGTCGCATGATTAATAGCCAAGCTTGGTTATATATCACAGGCTTCGCTGACGATGATGATAATGATGATGATGATGATGATGATGATGATGATGATGATGATGATGATGATGATGATGATGATGATGATGATGATGATGATGGCAACGACGGGTAATGGCCTCGAGCTGGCCTCGTGGCGCAGTGGATTAGTCGCCGGTTTCCTATGCCGAAGGTCGCAGGTTCGATTCCCGCAAGGGGCGAACGTATGTGACTTAGGTACGAGACTATTGAGGTCACCGAGGGTTTTCACCGGGCACTCCGGTTTCTTCACTCCCTTCAATAATGGTACTGGACGCAGTCTATATAAAATTTCAAAAATAACAATTCCTATTTCTTTTCCGTCTTCCAATAGCGATTTTCCTGCCTTTACACCACCTGTTTGAGTGATAGATGTGTATTTGTTGTGTGTGTGTGTGTGTGTGTGTGTGTGTGTGTGAGTGTGGATGAGACAGGTGAACGTGTATATTGGTACAGATCGCCACTCTTTGAGCCAGATTGATTTGGGGAAAGGCGAGTATATATATATATATATATATATATATATATATATATATATATATATATATATATATATATATATATATATATATATATATATTTATATATATATATATATATATATATATATATATATATATATATATATATATATATATATATATATATATATATATATATCATCCATTATTATTATTATTATTATTATTAATGATGATGATTACGAAGGAGAGGTTGTAGTGGTGGCGCTGCTGCTGCTGCTGCTGCTGCTGATGATGATGATGATGATGATGATGATGATGATGATGATGATGATGATGATGATGATGATGATGATGACCATGAAAATGGTGGGGGTAGTGGTTTCGACGGTAAGGCAACCGACGTTGATGATGATGATGATGATGATGATGATGATGATGATGATGATGATGATGATGATGATGGTACAGCTGCGACTGTTGGTAGCCTACTTTTGCTGTGATTGCTGCTGCCGCTGCTGCTGGTGATGATAATGAAGAGGGTGGTGGCGACGACGACCATGACCTTTGTAATGTGTCAAAGTGCTCCACGAGACAATAACTATGTGACCTTTCCATTTTCACAAAACTAACTTTCACACACGTATACAATAACCTTAGGTGCGTTTAACAGTGAGTGTAATGTCCGTGGCAACAATATGGGCAAGAGTGATTTGGGGTTTAACATAACCAGTTTCGCCAGTTTTAACTATAAATTATGTCTTTTAGTTTCAGTGATCAGGATTGTTGTTGTTGTTGTTGTTGTTGTTGTTGTTGTTGTTGTTGTTGTTGTTGTTGTTGTTCTTCTTCTTCTTCTTCTTCTTCTTCTTCTTCTTCTTCTTCTTCTTCTTCTTCTTCTCCGAAGGCTGCTGTGGCCACTGCTTCTGCTACTACTGTTGTTAATTGTTGTTGTTGTTCTTCTTCTTCGCTTCTACTACTACTACTGCTGCTGCTGCTACTACTACTACGACTACTACTACTCCTGCTGCTGCTACTACTGCTAGCCTATTAGCTATGGCATTGATTAGGTTAATGATGAAAAAACATACTAAGGGCCTAATAGCGTAATAACTATCTTAATGATGCATCATTATGTATACCCAATAAGCAAGCAAACAAATAAACAGAGAGAAAGAGAGAGAGAGAGAGAGAGAGAGAGAGAGAGAGAGAGAGAGAGAGAGAGAGAGAGAGAGAGAAAGAGAGAGGAGGAGAGACAGAGATAGAGAGAGTGGCAGAGAGACAGACGGAGGGAGGGAGAGAGAGAGGGAGAGAGAGAGACAGACGGACATACGGACAGACAGATGCACGCAAGACTAGTAGTATTCCTTCCTTCCTTCCACCTGCCCCTTCCCTCCCCACCCTACCCACACCCCTCCCGCCCCCACAAACCCACCGTACCCCACTCTCCACTCCATCCGTCTACACTACTGATTGTTGCACACTGTGAAGAATGAGGTGACGCCATCCATGATTAATGATGGCGGTAACAATACGATTATATTCAATGGAGCACCGGTTCCAACGCGGTCGCTCTCCACACAAAGCGCCGGGATCTGGGGGTAAGGCCGTTCTGACCCTCAGAACCCCTAATACTCTCTTATACACTGGGCTGTCAGGTAAGCCACGCACGATGCTGTGTTGCATGGTACAGCCCACTATTTCAAACAAGGCGCCGGTGTAACGTCCTATATCGTAACACACGTTACCCCTCTTAGCATATGTCTCACCGCCGTAGCTCAATTGGTAGAGCGTTCGCCTGCCACACCGATGACCCAGGTTCGAAACCCGTGGTGGGCGATATAAAAGGCGGCCATTTTCACTGTCCATTTTAGCTGTATGATTGCTCTGGTGGTTCAGTGTTGATTCAGGTCACTACCCCTCTTTCCCTGGGATGGTTATCCCCGTCTGCCATATCGCCAATAGTGGGTGTAGACGTTAAACCTCAATGTTCCTCCTCCTCTTAGCACTGGGGGGACAGAAAAACAAATGGTATATAAAACACAGATCTCGAGTAGTTGTTTCGCCTATAGAGTTATGACTGGAGTTTGTTGACAGCTTAGATATTTTAACCATTCAGGAGTGAGATTTAGCGTTCGCCCGGTCGCCCGAGGCGACTTAAAACCGGCTCGGGCGACCTCACTTTATAATTGAGCCAGCCCGCCTGGCGACCTAAAAAAAATGATACTACTTGCAGACTTTCGGTTTGAAGCGAGAGCGTTTTTAGGTCACTGTTCGTCTGCTACGAGTATGAAGCATACGCGAGCGTTATTTCCCTTTGCCTACTTCCCTTTCGCGCCAAGCGCGCTGTCTGCTTTGTTTGTGAAAAAGACACTCGCTACAAATTACGTGTATTGTCAAGGTGACGGTTGTTGATAATAAAATGTGGAACTTTATTTCTAGAATCTACCTCACCACGTCCGAACCCCGTAGCTACAAGACTCACCCGATCATCCTGAGAGGCAAGAACCCTCAACGTGATCAACAGACTCCAGCTCATGCAGCAGTATTGAAGTGAACGATTGTCGGGCTGCCTAAAAACCAGGCGGGCTACCTCACTTTACTTACTAGCTAGCCCGGCGGGCTAGTTAGTCTCCTGGGTTAAATCTCACCCCTGCCATTCATACACGTAATCATTCATTCGTTTTTATAGCGTGGTATAGCGCAATTAACCACTATTGGCGGGCAGCTTGTTTTGCGAGGTAATTCTTGTAAAGGCGCGGTCAATGGCAAAGATAAACCTAATGATGATGGGCCTTAACAGCATATAACTAACTATAGGCTACACAGATGAATCGTATAACTTACATGAAAACCTATGCACGATTACTGTTTTCCAACCGATTTGACGAGTTCTCAATGTTTCATCATGCGACAGGGTTGGCGCTTACTTTACAGTATCTCACACTGCGAAGCAGAGGCTAGCCGAGGCTTTACGTAAGTTTGTCTGCTACGCCGTGTGGCGCTCCCTGTCGCCTTTACATGAACAGACCTTTCGCCGCTATATGTGTGCATACCGCATGCGTTGGCGTTCCCACCTGTACGGACTTTAAAAAGATCTAGACTTAGCTCATGCCTTACGACGGGTGAGTGATGGCCAGGAACGCCAATGCACTTGACTTGACTTGCGTAGATTAACGTCCCCGGACACGTTGCGTATAGGGGACAGCGCCAATGCATTCGCTATATAGGTCAGGTTTCCCTTCCCTGTGGCGCTGCTCTTTGAGGCTGCCGAACTTTCGCTTTTAAAAAATCGAATTTGGCCTGTGTGGATAGACGAATAAAGTTGTTTTCAAACATTCCAAAAGATAGATCGTGTCTACCACCCTTGGTAATGTAACGGTCGGGCGCCGCAGAGACCTGGCAATGTCTAACAATCATAGCTGAGTCTGCGTGCGTGATTTGTTGTCTCCCCTGTCATAAGAGTCGTCTTACAACAGCCTTGACAGTTTCCATTGTCAGAATTGAGTCATGAAACCAGTAATCCTGCTTTACCGCGCGCTCTCTTTGTATCGCAGAATTTTATGCAAGTAGCCCTCGCGATGATCAAAAAGATGGAGAGACGTTGTTTTTTTTATAATTTAAAAAAATTCTCATAATTAAAAAATGTTAAATAATTTCATCGCCTTTTTTCTTGAGAGCATAATGACAATTTCATCTTACGTTTAAGTTTCCACTAAATAGTTTTCCACTAAACAGTTTCCAGTCAACTGACGACCTTGACGCTAGTACCGGTATACCAGAGATCTATCAAGCATGCCTGCCTGTACTGAATCATTGTACAGTCATGACGATCGAGTGTGACAGGGTATTGTTATGACGAGAAAAAAAAGTATCAGAGTCCGCGTTTACCGGGATCCTATACTTGGCTTGACTCTCTCTGTGAAGGGTGATATTAGTACTAAAAGTGTGACTCTCATATACTCAGTATTTATTAAGCAATTGTTCTCTTTCTCTCTCGTTCTCATTGTTTGGGGGTTACCGGATTGCGCATTGTAGCGAGAAGTTCTTTGTCAACGATATTGTCGTTAAGCAAGAGAGGAAAGGTGACGGTCGCCGCGCTGCAGTAATACACATACACACACGCACGCACGCACGCACGCACGCACACGCACACACATACACACGCACAAACACATCAGTGTGTGCCAACACTTCTCATGATCCGCGGTCTATTTCTGAACGCATACACGCTGCAATCCACGCGCTCGAGCGCACAAGCACGCACGCAATCCAATATCATTATGGGAGTAGAGAGCAAAGATAAACTACAGTTTGAAATAGTGCATGAGAGCGCACACAACCACAATGCTACCGTCTTTCTTCCCCCTCTGTGCGTCTGTCTCTCTGTCTGCCTGTCTGTCCGTCTGTCTCTCTCTCTCTCTCTCTCTCTCGCCACTTCTCCATGCATAGACCCAAAGTTAGGTCACAACTCCAAATGACACAAAGAAAGCGATCATAAGATTGTGGTCATTCTTTGCACTCATTTGTAATATGGATAAACCTGTTAACAAACACCAAACCACAGCATTTACCCCCGTTGGGGTGCCGGGGGTTTCAGTATAAATAGTATCCCCACTTTCTGGAAATTTAGTGCTTTAAATTGCCACTGTCGCTGTATTTCTCATTTGCTCTTTCTCATTCCTGCTCTGTTCTATCAATCTGCTATACTATCGTCTTCTTCGCTAGCCCAGTCTCCTACCTTTTTTCTTGAAAACTCTTCCTGGACAAGACTCCTTGTTTGTGTATGGGGTCTGTTGGATCAGCTTGGGAGTATTGGACGCTTTCTGCCGGATGGTCACTAGGGCTTCCTATCATGTTATTATTTAGCAATATAGGCATTTTATATGTATGTGTTTGTTGATAATTTATAATGATGTTTGTATTCTATTTTGTTTTTGTAACCGGGGGTTCGAGTAGTTGGGGTAAAGCCTCAGCCGTCCCCTGCGTGGGATGTCTTTATTGTAAAGTGACTGGCCGGTGGAGGGCGTTCAGTTTTCCCACTAGGGTTGTTTCAGCAGATCTTTTATGCGGATCGGGGGTTGTCCGGTCCTGATTTGCCTCGGAAGAGTCCGCTGGACCTAAAGCAATAATCAATCAATCAATCAAAAACCACAGCAATCACTGCAACAGAAACATCCTTGTCTACCTGTTCCCAATGATATCTTTACCTGTTCAATGGGTGTCATCATAGAAAATCATCCTGCAGTGCCATTGACAGTTGTTGTTTTCCTTCAAAAATGTACCACGACCCCCTAGTCTTCTTATAATTTGCTTTTGTTCCCCTCTGTTGTGGATAATGTGACATAATGTTTGAAAGAATATGGCTGATGTCAAATATATGACAGAAAACCTAACCGCACGTTGAGTATCAGAGCCTATGCGGGGGGTGTGGAGAGAGTTGGGGAAGGGAGGGGAGGGGAAGGGCAAAGAGAAAGGGGATGGGGTAGAGGGGAGGAGGTAGGGTTTGAGGTTTGCCTCACGTTTTAAAAGACTGTTTGTGACCCCTTAAACAAGACAAGTCTGTCAGTCAAGTTCTCCACGAGGGCCCTTCTATAAATTCCTCCGCCGTCAGCCTGTCAAACGTTAAACAAAACAACGACACACGCAAAACCCCAGTGGTCACAGTTTTTCTTTTCTAACCACCACCACCACCTCCACCATCACCAATCCTCTCACCCCCTATACCACGCCCACGCGTCCTTACTGTGCATGGGGATTGTGGGACGTCATGTGCAGAGTACACTTCTCGATTGTGGCGTTGGATTATGAGCTAAATACTCGCCGCCGTAAGCTCAGCGGAAGAGCGTTCGCCTGGCACAACGATGGCCCAGGTTCCATTCCCGTTTGTTAGCAAGATTTTTTTTTAAAGTGTCCCTTCCCCCGCCCTCCCACCTTCTTTTTGTAACTGTCCGTTTTAGCAGTGTGATCGCTCTGATGGTTCAGTGTTGATTTAGGTCCCTACAGCCCTCTTTTCTGGGATGGTTATCACCCTCTGCCCTATCGCCGTTTAGTATAGTATAGTATAGAATAGTATAGCATAGCATAGTATAGTATAGTATAGTATAGTATAGTATAGTATAGTATAGTATAGTATAGTATAGTATAGTATAGTATAGTATAGTATAGTATAGTATAGTATAGTACAGAATACATGTATGTACTATAGCATACTAGAGTATAATAATCATAGAGAGATGGAGTACGCTGGTTAAACGATCATCTGTGGAGCCCCAACGACCATCGAGTTACGGCATTGGATAGGATATGATACGATGGGATAGATAATAATAATAATAATAATAATAATAATAATAATAATAATAATAATAATAATAATAATAATAATAATGGAGGCTATACAGGCTCTTTATCATCAACCAGGCTCAAAGAGCGCGGCGATCTGTAACCAACATACACTCTCCCATGTTACACACGCCCCTACGTACACAACAAACACACATCTATCATTCAAACATGTGGTGTAAAGGCATGGAGATCGCTATTAGAAGATAGAAAGGATATCGAATTTAAATTTGTGTGTGTGTGTGGAAATTTTAGATAAGACTGCATCCAATACCAATATTGAAGGAAGGGAAGGAGGAAACCGAAGTACCCGGACAAAAACCTCGGTGACCTGAAAATAGTCTCATACGTTATCTCTCATATGTTCGTTCTATTGCGGGAATTTGAACCCACGACTTTGGCACAGGAAACCGGCGAGTCACCAACTGCGCCACAAAGCATATTATATAACTTTAATGGTGAGCAACGAATGAGTAATTAGTAATGAGTAATGAGTAATGAGTAAACGAATAACAACAACAACGACGACGACAAACCGACCCGTAGTATAAGTGTTTTTTTAAGAATGTATAACCAACCCTGTATACCCATTCACCTAGATTATGGAATAATTTTGAGTTCAAAAGAAAGACGAAGTGACAACATTGCACAGACAAAATGCACTCAGTCAACTTTTGAATTGTATGGATTTTCCAGCCACGAAACAGCTGTTTCACTACACACTGCGCAGCTGAGACTGGAGAGGGTGGCTTTACCGTCAAAGAGAGAAAGAGAGAGAGGGAGAGAGAAACAGAGAGAGAGAGAGAGAGAGAGAGAGAGAGAGAAGTCGAAGTCGAAGTCGAAGCCTTTAATTGAATAATAGCATTAAGTCCTATGGACCTGTCTTACAGCTAGTCCTTAATAAAATTGTAAAATGTAAAAAAAAAAACGTTTAGAACAAGCAAAATAATTTACATAAAATTGGTTTGAAACTAACCCAAACCTAAACAACGGTAAGAATTTTTTTTTTAAATACTAAGAAAATTAATGTACCGAAATGCACAAACTCCTTCCCCCCACCCCCTCCTACTCCTTCCCTACTCCCACTCTCCCCAACCACATCCACCACAACCACACACATACACAAGCTAATTCACACATGAATAAATTAAACTATCGCAAGATAGGAAAGAACAAAATGTATACAATCATCTTAAATATTAGGAGCAAGGGAAAATAGAAATTTGTGGAATCTAATTTTAAACAATGTTAATGATTTACTTCCCTTGGTCTCTTGTGGTAGAGAATTCCACATACATGGACAAGAATATGACAGAGATGTTTTAAATATGTCTAAGCGTGGCTGTGGCAAGGTTAATTTATGTCTGAAAATTGAATACCGAGATGAAGGTTTACTAAAAAGTACTTTTAAATAATCAGGAGCTCTAATTGTTTAGTATTTTGTACATTAATACGGCTTTATTGTAATTAAGGGGTTTGTTAAGGGGAAGCATACCAGCTAGTTTTAATTTTGAATCCGTATCGATGGAAGTGTTGGAGATAAGTAATTTTGCAGCTTTGCGGTGAATAGAATTAATCTTTTTAAACAAGGCATCACTGTAGCCGTCCCATACTATTGATGCACAATCAATGTGAGGTTTGATATGAGCATTATAAAAAAAAAAGCTTTTTAGCATCTGCAGTAATGATAGATTGAACCTTAGACAACATACATAATTTTGTGGAGAGAGTTTTTCAAAGATTTTCAATATGTGAATGCCAATGAGAGAGAGAGAGAGAGAGAGAGAGAGAGAGAGAGAGAGTAAAAGAGAGAGAGAGAGTAAAAGAGAGAGAGAGAGGGAGAGAGAGAGAGTGAGAGAGAGGGCCAACGTTAAGCCTCGGCCGGTCTCCGCTATGCAGTGTGGTTCCAAATAATCCCAATACCGTCAATAGTGAAACAGCTTGGAGGAAAAAGTGAACAAGTCATTGAGTGTGTTGGGTTGTGTTGTGCTTGCGCCTGCGTAGGTGTGTGTGTGTGTGTGTGTGTGTGTGTGTGTGTGTGTGTGGGTGTGTGTTTGTGTGTGTTGTGTGTGCAGGTGTGCGTGTGTATCTATCTGCTAGGGTGCAGGAAGGGGCAGGGAAGGAGAGTAGGGTGAGGGGTGGGGGTAAGGGTGGGGGTGGAGGGAACACATTTGGATTGAGGTTGAAGAAAACTGCTGGTCTTGCAAGTGAACGTTGGGGGGTAATCCATAAGTGTGGACGGATTTCAACTTTTTTTTAATGCAACTGCAAGCAGATGTGACATATCAATCATACGCACGCTTCGACTTATTCGCCGTTGGTGAGAGTATAAACCGAGGGTTAGTCTGTGTACGCAGGCAATCCAGGGCACCTACTTTAAAGATCCTGACGCTCATGTCCCATGCGGGTGAGTGCCGGCTACACCAATACACCCACCAAGCACTAGGTTTTATCTCCCCTATACCCGGTCGCTAAGGATTGAGTTAGGTCCTGTATCAATCAGCCAGCGCCTTGAACCGCATTTGAGCTGAGAGAGCGCTATATAAAAACGATTATTTTGTTCAACTTTAACACATTGTTTTCAGTTGTCTCTAAAATGTGAACATTGGAAGCGTGAGAGATTGTGATACGATTTCCCATAATGTGTTCGTTCGTTCGTATTTGAAACTTGAAATCAGTCCATATTTGTATCGATTTATCGCTTGCTTCCAGCCAGGGTCAGTTACATGGCTTGGTCTGAATTATGCCGATGAAGACGCCAGGTTGATGACAGCACTGAAATTATACTCCGTTGCCGAGGCTTACGTCTGTTTCTCTCGGCGAGTTTCGGCTGCGCTGACAGCACTGAAATGTGTGTGTGGGTGTGTGGGTGTGTGTGTGTGTGTGTGTGTGTGTGTGTGTGTGTGTGTGTGTGTGTGTAAGCGTCACCATCAAGCAGCGTAGCTGAGTCTCGCGAGGCGAACGTTAGCCTCGGCGAGTCTCCGCTACGCATTGTACATCACCGTAACGGTAATGAACTTTGCCTTAATGTGGCTTCCATGCTGAAAAGTCGTATCAGCCTGCCCTGCCTTCTATAGCTTCTGTGTTGTTGCAGTCTGTGATTGTAAAAAGGCTTCGATTTGGCATGCCCATACGCAATACTATTGATGTCGACGCACATACTAATTAAGCCTAACATAATCATCACAAGACTAAAAAGTCTTACTTATATGGGCTTCTTCGTCTTAGAGACGGCGAGAGAGAGAAAGAGAGAAAGTGGAAGAGAAAGCAAGAGAGATTGGGGAGGTGGCGAGAGAAGCGAGAGAGAGAGAGAGAGAGAGAGAGAGAGAGGGACGTAGTAAGGAGGGGAGTGGGGGGGGGGAGTGGGAGTAAACGCTCCAAGGCACTGCCGGTGTGACATCCTCACAGTTCCTAGTATCTTAGCTGGGCTGGGAGCGAATGGGAGCATTCTGATTGGTCGACGCGTTACAAAATTCGACGCATGCGCACAGTGCTATCATAGTCTTCGTAAGGGTTAGGGTTAGGGTTTGGGTTAGAGTTAAGAGTTTAGGGTTAGGGTTAGGGTTTGGGTTAGGGTTAGGGTTATAACGCCTAAGAACTTCGTGAAAAAGCCGGCCCGACATGACCTAGCGCATGCGCAAATGCGCTCGGATAAACTAGGAGACCAGGAACTTGAAGGACGTGACACCGGTCATTTCACAGTGGAAAAACGCCGCGATGATGAAGTCATCGCTGTGATTATTGGTGAGATACCATACCCTGCGCTTGGAATGCGAGAACGAAGGTCAACACTTTTAATGCGTTTGGTCTGTCATCGGGGAGGCTAGAAAACAGTCTTTGAGTGTGGGCGATAGGCGAGAGAGAAAAATGTTCATATTACAGACAGTGTTATCAGACAGACACACACGCGCACACACACACAAACACAGACACACAACCACACACGTATAGTTCTTCTACAACATGCACCCAAGTATTGCGTGTGCACAGACACATCGAATCGAGACACCTAATTCAACGGGAACACATTCATGCACGCGCATAGACACAGATTCGTTCTCTCTCTCCGAAATGTGTACTTTGTAATTAATTTTGATTCATCCTCCCCCCCCCCCCCTCCGCCCCTCTCCATTCGTAAGGGGGCCATGACCTTAATAGAATAAAACAATCTATCTCTTCCTCTCTCTCCCTCTCTCCCCATCTCTCTCTCTCTCGTCTTGAGCAACTCTTTAAACCATAGAAGTACAAACTATACTGAAGAATCCATGCCTCAAAATAACACATTGCGCTGTGAGAAAGAGGCATTATTTTTATTGTGCTCTGATGATCTGCAGGAGACAAAAACTCTTCATCACTAGTCTTAGAGTACTCGGTAAATGTAACCTGTTTGAAGTCGGATTCATGTACGATATACTGAAAGATACAAACGAACACACAAAACCCGTTTTGGCCCTTCTGCTGTTATGACATTTGAGCTTCTAATACGGATGGGTCAGAGGGGTAATATAAACACTATTCGTCAAGCGCACAAATACATCACAATTGGACACACCGCACAAAGAGAGGAAGCGAGATGGAGAGAGAGAGAGAGAGAGAGAGAGAGGGAGGGAGGGAGAGAGAGAGAGACAGAGAGAGAGACAGAGAGAGAGAAAGACAGACAGACAAAGAGAATGTGAAGGTCTTTTTTTCTGTCTTTTGTTTGTATTTTTTTAACTGAAACTTCAGTTGTATACAGTTCAGGCATTAGAACTTTAGTACTCCTTGGCATTAGCCTAATCTTACAACTTGTCCTTTAACGTTATGAACTTTAACAATACCATTAACTATAAAACAAGTATAATGTTAATAATTGGAACATGTTACAAAATGACAAATCAAACTAGTCGCATTCACTCTGTCTCACAAGCACCATTCACGCTCTTAATAAACCACCTCGTCTTGAACTAGATGAGAGAGAGAGAGAGAGAGAGAGAGAGAGAGAGAGAGAGAGACAGACAGACAGACAGACATACAGACAGACAGACAGAGAAAATACTACACCACACAGATTCCTATTCCGTCTGTTGATGATTTAGTTTGCTCCGTAATCGGTGGTGTGTGAACCTTATCTGTCATAACGTTGGCCTGAGAAGGAGTGTCTTGTTTATAATAATGCTTGGTCCATAATCGCGCTTCAAGCAGAAAGATGTCAGATCCTTATGAACTACACAAACACCCATGCATTCCAAAACTGCTGTATAATATCTCCTTCTATCCTTTGAAATGGTCGCTAATCGGAGTCTCTCTATCTTTTTCTCTCTCTCTTTCTCTCTCACTCT
Organism: Oncomelania hupensis; assembly: GCA_036898135.1. Taxonomy (NCBI): domain Eukaryota; kingdom Metazoa; phylum Mollusca; class Gastropoda; order Littorinimorpha; family Pomatiopsidae; genus Oncomelania; species Oncomelania hupensis. The sequence goes on along the minus strand of CM072516.1, from coordinate 54,684,511 downwards.
CTCTTTTTTCTCTCTCTCCCTTCTCTTTCTCTCTCTCCCCCTCTTTCTCTCTCTACCCCCCCCCCCCTTTCTCTCTCTCTTCCTGGAATATTTCTCTCAGTTTCACCCCCCCGCACTCTCTGCCGAGTTTTAACATCCCCATCTCTCCTTTTCTCAATGATCCTTATTTGGAGAATTTCAGCAGACTTCCAACAGGTCCTATAATTACGAAATTCGATCCTTGTTCCTCTCACCACCCCCACCTCTTCCCTCTACTTCTTCTTCTTCTTCTTCTTCTCCTTCTCTCTCTCTCTCCCTCTTCTCTCTCTCTTCTCTCTCTCTCTCTCTCTCTCTCTCTCTCTCTCTCTCTCTCTCTCTCTCTCTCTCTCTCTCTCTCTCTCTCTCTCTCTCTCTCTCTCTCTCTCTCTCTCTCTCTCTCTCTCCCTCCCTCTTTCTCTAGTTCCCTCTATCAATCATCATCCCCCTCTAATCATTCCTTGGAGGATTCCTGCAGACTTCCAACAGGTCCTATATTAAGTTCGACCACTAAAGAAACCCTTAATCTTGGGTCTCGGGAGGGTTGGTGCAGCGCAGCGGCGGAACCGAAATTTGTAAAGCTTGAGAGCTGGGAGTGGGGGTGGGGAGGGAGGGGGGATATAACCTAACATCTCAAAGAAAACTGAGAAGAAGATAAAAAAAATAGATGGCGGTGGAGGAAGAAGAGAACGACGAAGAAGAGGAATGGAGAAACAGAACTTAGCACGGGAAAGGAAAATGTTAGAGAGGGTAGGGCGGAGTGAAGTGGGGGTGGGGGTAGGGGAGAGGGTTGGGGGTGGATTGGGAGGGAGCGAGAGGAAGGAGGGAAGGAAAGAGAAGGAAGGGAGGTAATTGGAAACGACGGGAAATCGCAGCAGGTATTTACCCAAATTAGGAAGAAAATGAGGTTGGCAGTGAGCGGACAGAGACACAAGGCAGACGCCCAGCCCCCGAAACACCTGATTTGGGGGATCCTTGCTGCGCTATTCAATCCTACCCCCACCCTCTCCCTAACCTCACTTCTGTCTTCCAGTCATGCCAGCTTACTGCAAGAGCAACTTTGCTCCTTCTCTTTTTGTCTTGTTTTTGGTACCTACTTTTTTTTTGCAGATCTACCACAATGCTCGGTAGCCGGAGCGGCAATCGCAGTATACTAGTAGCAACTTCAAACATAGTATCACAACCAACCACAACCAATCCCAATTATCAACAACATCCGCATATCTATACCACGGACCTCCTCAGCATCCGCGTGAGCAGCCACAGGAGTTGCAGAAAGAGCAGCAGAATTAAATTCAGCATCCCCGCCACCCCTTCCGCAACAACAATAACAACATCGGCCAACTTCCATAATCTTATGGTTGCAATCCTCTTGTCAACTAAGCTTTAGCCTGTCCTAGGGTTTTCAGTGCTACACTCGACCCATTCCCATCACCATGAAGGTAATGATGATGTTGATGAGAAGGAGGATATGATGATGATGATGATGATGATGATGATGATGATGATGATGATGATGATGATGATGATGATGACGATGATGATGATGAGAATGAGGATGATGATGACGATGATGATGCCGTTTAGGGCTTTAATTACATTCATTACTGCCGTCGTCGTTTCACCATCATCATCATCATCATCATCATCATCATCATCATCATCATCATCATCATCATCATCATCATCATAATCACCACCACCACCACCACCGCCGTCGTCATCGCCATCGTTGCCGCTCCCTGTCGCCGCCGTCAACACCAACAAATAAAACGGCTTATTATAAAACTATTTAGCAACATTTCTACAAATCCATTTCCTATCCGATCTGGATCTCTGTCAAATAAGACACTATTTCTATTTAGTCCAACTCTGTCTCCTCCTCCCTATCCCCCTCTCCCATCCCCTCCCTTCCGACGTCGCCTTTCTCTTTCAACTCTCCCTCCTCCCCCCTCTCTATCTCTTGCCCTCACTCTCTCTCAGCACCTTTCTATCTTACACCTTCCCAATCCCAACTTCTCCCCCACCCCCACCCCCCTCAAAAAAAAGAAAGACATTACCACTCTTTTCCTCTACCGCCCTGTGCCCCAGAGCATGCCGTGGCTTCTGTATCGACCCTGGCCTGCTGTTCTCGAAATTTGGAATCCCTCATTGAAGGTCACATACGGGAACGATCAAATCCTATAACAGAAATTAGTGTGATGTGGGGTGCCATGGTGAGTAATTGCCACTGTAGGAAATGACACCAACAACAGAAATTATTCCGTTCAACGTATAGAAGAACTTTTTTCCTGGCACGGTTTTTGTATTTGATATACTAGTTCATGTGTGTGTTTGCGTGCGTGCGTGCGTGTGTGTGTGTGTGTGTGTGTGCGTGTGGGCGTGTGCTGTTGTTTTTTAATGACAAATTTGTTGGTAGCGATGTTTTAGATAATACAGTATATATAATAAAGTAGATAATATATTGGTATAGCTGTTGATAATCATTATTGTTATGATGTTGCTCACAGCGTCGACGACGATTAATGTAAGGATGGAGACGTCGGCGATGACGATGATGATGATGATGACTGATGATGGTGGTGATAATGATGATGATGATGATGATGATGATGATGATGATGATGATGATGATGATGATGATGATGATGATGATGATGATGATGATGATGATGATGATGAAACAACGACGACAGCAGTGAAAGTAATTAAAGCCCAAAACGTCATCACCATCATCATCATCTTTGTCGCCGTTGTCGTCGACACCATCGCCACCACTATCACAACCACGGTACACGTCTAGATCTTTCAACTGACCACAGTATTCCAACGTTGTTCCACAAATGATCAAACACCTTTCCAAAAGTGACGTCACCATCATACGTCATCAGGGTGGTGATGACATCACTAAAGGTGATGCATGAGGTGTGGATTGCAATGGCGGTTGATTAGATTGCAGTCGGCTAATGAAATAAAGCGCCAGGGTCAGTCTTAAGCTTTGGCAATCTCTGGGGATCAAGCGGGCTTTAGCTTTGAGAGGAGTGGGTGGGAGGAATTGGGGTGAGAGGGTCGGGGTCGGGGTCGGCGACGTGGGATGTTTCACTAGAATATACCAGAAGCGCACTAAGTGTTAGATCTATCAAACATACGGCTTGATATTATGATTCCGGCGTGTGCTTCAGCCAGTCAAGTCAGAGAGTGAGGGACCTATCAAGTTCGCGCTTCAAAATACTGCTTCCTTTAAGGACAGCAAGTAGTCGTGGCGGGGAAGTAAGGAAGGGTTGAAAACAAGCCAATTGTCGGTCGGTCGGTCGGTCCTTTGGTAGCCATATCCCAAGAACCACTGAACGGATTTTGATCAAATTTCATAAGAATATTATCTCGGTTAGTGGCCCACCTCCGGGTGCCGAGACGCCCACGTAATGCTGCCTTATGCACATCGTCTGACGACGACCAGGCAACTGCGGAGCACAATCCGGGGCAATCGGGGATGGAGAAGAAGGGACCTAGTGCTTGGTGTATTTGGGTAGCTGGCACTTACCTTCTAGGACATGAGCTTCAAGAGCTTTATTAAAGTCAGTGCAGATGGAATGCGTGGGTGCACTAGATAGGTCTCGGTTTATACTCTCATGCGAAGGATCATCTTCACACACTTGTTTGTGTGTGGGTGTGCGGGTGTGTGTGTGTGTGTGTGTGTGTGTGTGTGTGTGTGTGGGCGTGTGTGTGTGTGTGGGTGTGTGTGTGTGTGCTTTGTTTGTATTTTACTTTCTTTTTTTTTACTTGCACGTGATTTTTCATTTTCTTTTCTTTTTTTTAAAATTTCCCCTCCTCCAAACTGATTTTTTTTCTCATTGTTTTAGATTGCTCCAGGCATTCATTTATCTTTTAATTGACAGCTACTATATTGTGTAAAGTTTAATCTTAGGTGCATGGATCTGTTTCTCGTTAGTTAGTTCATTCATTTATTTCTGTATTAACTTTTTTTTTCTCCTTTCGATGTTATTGTATTTCTTGTCTCTTATACTATAGTTGTTTTCTTTTCATTGTTGAGAAGATTAATTAATGTATTTCGGTTTTTATTACTTTGTACTTGTTCCTGTTTGCCAGACATTTTATTGTTATCCTTTGTTAAAGGGTAGCATTTATTTAAGCTTTGCTTTTGTGTGCCCTTTATGTTCTCCATGCTTTGTTAGCTTGTCTCCTGAATAATACAATTCTGTTTAAATCAAGGATCATCTTCTCTGTGGACTGGGACAGTCATATTGGGTCCTATGATCCAAACAAATCAGTCATCAATCCTAACTCGAGCAAGACACAAGATCCCGATGTTCTTCAAATTGACATCGCTATATTTTTTTCCACTTTTTTTTTCCAATCCGTTTTGAGCTTGTTGTCATCGAGAAGTTGTGCGCATACCGAGTGACATCATCATCATCATCATCATCATCATCATCATCATCATCATCATCATCATCATCATCATCATCATCATCATCATCATCATCATTATCGTCGTCGTCGTCGTCGTCATCGTCGTCGTCGTTATCGTCGTCGTCGATGCCCTTGATGTACTTGGCAATTGTCATTGTTCGGAAGCCTGCCACCTTTGTGTGATCTCAAGGCACTCAGTATCTAATCATTGCCCTAATGGGAATCAGCTCAGCCTAGAGTTGCCCAGCCAGAGCGCTACGTAATAACTTTGTCGGAATGTCTGGGCAACCCTATTCACACTTTTCTGCTATCACTTTCTGTCGATGATCGTTCTTTAAGCGTTGTTGTATCGCTAGCTCTTCCATCTGACGACTGGCGTTTTCGTGGTGGCTTTCTGCCGATCTTCACTTTGCTGTCGTAACCAAGAAACAGCTGGGGAGATGGATTTTGAATGGTGAGCTCTCGGTCAGTAAAATGAAAGGAACAGACAAACATTGTCTTCGGTGGACGTTTTAAATGTAGTTTTGACAGCCACTCTCTTATCTGGTCACTATTTGAAGGGCTAGGGGTGTGCAGTTTGTAGGGCTCCTGACACACGCACTCTCCATGAACCATTGGGTAGTGATCAATGCACCTCCGAAGTCGCCACAAATACAGGCCTCTACGATTGTTTTTGCATCCTTTCACTGAGCATGTACTTCCTCCACCGTTTTTATACTTATCCCACTCGTTTTCTGGCTCTAACAATCGTCGTTTTCGGCAATTTGCCATATTTAAAAGTCACGCATCAAGCTTTGAGAAAAGCAAAACAAGCCGGACCGGAACTTGGTTTTACTCTAACCTCGTTTTGATTTATTATGGCGATACCCACGAGTTTTTACGAGAGGTGCCGGAAAGTTGTGAATATTCGCGGAGAACGCTAGAGAGGTAGTGGTCTGGAAAAAAATTGTTTGCGAAGAGAAAAGGATGGCGGCCAGAGTGGTGGGCTTTCGATTTGCGAATGGCGATATGTTCAACAGTGAACTAGCAAGGGAGGACCTTTGTCTTTTACAGTTTGGTAAGATGTGTGTACTTGCTGTTTGACAGAATAATTATGTTTATGTGCAATTGATATGAATTAATATTTATATTTGATAGTATTGTTGTCATCAGTATGATTAATAGTAACTTTCACTTTCAGCTGACTTCACTATGATTGGCTGTTGTGCAGTCAACATATACTGCACCATTTTTAAACGTTCGCTTATGGCAAAAGGTTGTCCAGAAGCAAACATAGTTCGTGCGTTTTGTGGCGCTTTAATTCTAGGCAACTCGGAGCCGGTATAGTGCTTGGCTGAGATGATGGAACGGATACTTCTACACTCCAAGGCCAAAATGAATTTAAAAAAGGACGATCTGTGTGGCATTGGAATTATTGGGTTGGGTCGGCTTGTCGCACGAACGAATGTTCAGACTGCTCTGCGCGTTGGGAACAATTATACTGTGCAGTTTAGTTGCACTAGGGAATTTATTTCAAACTTCTCTGTTGCGTTTGGGATTACTGTTGCGCTTGGGAATAATTAGAGTCAGTTCATGCTAGACACCATCACCACCACCTTATCATTCATTGCCTTCGCTCCCCACCCCCCACCCCCCTCCCACTCTCCACACACAAACAACAATTCCCTAAAGGCATCTGCCCTTCCAGCATTTCCTCCATAGCAAGCGCCCATCGGCCATACTGATCCATTCTAGTTCGTGTTTCGGTTGTTTTAGTTTTACTGAGGCCTACATTATTTCAAATTCATTAAGTTCATCCAGAATGTTCTCTACAGAAATATAATATGCATTGAAATAACAGTCGCCGTTTAGCAGCCTTAAGATCCAATTACAAATATTTGGGGCAACAATTAGGATCGAACTGGCAGCCCTCTGAGAGAGAGAGAGAGAGAGAGAGAGAGAGAGAGAGAGAGAGAGAGAGAGAGAGAGAGAGAGAGAGAGAGAGAAGGAACTCTGCGCTCTACCGACTGGTCTAACCGCATCAAACAAACCACAACTATCATTCCCCCCCCCTCTTTTCTCCCTCCTCCCCCCGTTCCCGTTCCCAGTCTCACTGGTCTCATCCCTACCGTACCCAACAAGAACGATTCCCGGCTTGTAATTCCATTAAATCGCAGCCACCGTTTGTTCCCGCCACTGTTGCTTCCGCGTGATGGCGTCCAGCAACCAGCACTCCAGTCTCTGCGGCACAATTGTCAGGATTTGTCTCCCTTTTAAAAACTTAATGCCGACCACGCTGCATGCAGATCATGCCAACATTTTGGAAGCGATCGGATGGGGAGGGTGTGTGTGTGTCTGTGTGTGTGTCTGTGTATGTGTGTGAATGATTCTCTCTCTCTCTCTCTCTCTCTCTCTCTCTCTCTCTCTCTCTCTCTCTCTCTCTCTCTCTGTCTCTCGTTCCTTCTTCGCAGATGCCCCCACGCCCATTCCCCTACTCATTCATTTAAAGTTCTGAAACCCTTATCTTCATAAAGGTAATTAAATTCACCCACCGGTCATGACAATTGTTATTATTGAACAACTTCTCTGGAGGTGTGTAAGTGTTGATAATTTTCTTTTCTTTTCTTGTTTTGTACTGTCGATGTAATTCTACATCATCAATCACTACATCCCACACAAAAATGGGAAACCGTAGAAAAGAGATGCAATGCAAATTAAAATGCAATTGCTTTGAGAATCTGAAAAACCACCGACTGCCATTTTGTGGCGCATTGAATTGTTGTTACAGGAAAAATGCCACTTCTAGTATGTAAAAGATATTTCTTCTTCTTCTCAGATACCATTTTCTGTCCTTATTTTCTTCTTCTACTTCTTCTTCTTCTTCTTCTCCTCCTCCTTCTTCGTTTTCTTCTCCTTCTTCTTCTTCCTCTTCTCCTCCTCGTTCTTTGTCTTCTTCTCCTTCTTCTCCTTCTTCTTCTTCTTCTTCTTCTTCTTCTTCTTCTTCTTCTTCTTCTTCTCCTCTTCCTTCGTCTTCTTCTCCTTCTTCTTCTTTTTCTTCTTCTTCTTCTTCTTCTTCTTCTTCTTCTTCTTCTTCTTCTTCTTCTTCTTCTTCTTCTTCTTCTTCTTCTTCTTCTTCTTCTTCCATGATTATTAGATCTATGATTGAATTAAGTAGTGCAATTGATCCATTCAGTCTTTCATCCATTCACTGTCTTTTTTTTTTTTTAATAAAGTCAAGATTCCAGTGGTCTAGTGTAGGAAACCATGACGGCTCCCCGTCCGGCTGATGAAAGAAATAGGGGGTGCTCTTTTGGCGGAAAAGCACAGCAGTCGCAAAGCCCTACAACCCAGAAAACGTGTGGAGACATAAGTCTAAAGTCGGGTTGCTTCAGTAATGATGTTTATATGTTGTCTATCTAAATTTTTAGAAAGAAAATTCTTGTTTGAATTCCGTCTTCTATTAAAAGATCTTCCTGCCGTTTACTTCACATGTTTGAGAGCTGAATGTGCCTTTGTTTGTTGTGTATGTGGGAGTGTCTGTAACCGAACATGTGAGCGTGTATGTTAGTTACAGGTCGCAGCACTTTGAGTCTGATTAACTGGAACTTGGAACTGGAACTTTTATTATTATTATTATTATTATTATTATTATTATCGAGGATTTTATAGCGCACATATTTCGCCGTACTTGGCGACTCAAGGCGCTGGCCGACACAAGATCTAACTCAAGCCGCCCGAGGCGCCAACTTGCAGCCTTTGGGCGCATCGTAATAACGCTCCAGACAACTGAGCACAATCCTGGGCAGCCAGGGACGGGGGAGAAGGACCTAGGTGCATGCTAGGACATGAGCGTCAGGATCTTTCAAGTCCGTTATGATGGAATGTATGCGACACAGACTAGACCTCGGTTTATACTCTCATCCGAAGGAGTAGAAAACAGGAGTAAAGTTGTCTTTCCCAAGGACACAACACAATGCCCCAGCCTGGGCTCGAACCCGGGACCTTCATATCCGCAAGCCAAAGCTCTATACCATTAGCCTAGGCCACCGTGCCTTTAGCCGTACTTTAGGAATAAAGCGCGTATGTTCAATTATGGTATTGGATGCAGCTAATCTAAATTTTGGGGTGTCGGATAGCGCAGTGGTTGGAGCACTCGCTACTGTGTCGCAAGTTAAGCACCGTCCAGTGCGGTTAGCACTTGGATGGGTGACCGCAAAACGTAAAGCGACAAATAACAACGCCCCCAGTTGACTCAACTGTGACTGAGTACTTACTCTCTCAAGGGTGGGGAAGGTAAAGCAGCGAGGGAGAGAGATGGGCATCACCCTCATTACGCTGGCCCAAGATAAGTGTGATCTCCTACATCACGCTTCCCTACGGCCACAAGGCTACCTTTTTACCTTTTACCTAATCTAAATTTCAAACATAAGAAAATTATTTCTTTTCCGCCTTGTGTAATAGCGATTTCTTCAGACCACCGCACTTTGAGTTCGATTGAAGAAAAAGCGTGTGATAGCATCCTATTATATTATTATTATTATTATTATTATTATTATTATTATTATTATTATTATTATTATTATTATTATTATTATTATTATTATTATTATTATTATTATATTTGTTTTTAATTTTTTTAAAATTTTGTTTAATCATCCCCGGCAGCAGTACCGGGCCGGAAGCGAATCATTAAAGGTTGATAGGTAGTGCACCTATTCAGCGAACATCCGCGAAGTTCAACTACAGCCTGAATGAACCGCTCCTAAATCACGCTCTCTCTTTCTCTCTCTCTCTCTCTCTGCTCAAAAGTTGCTCAAGGCGCTCACTGTAACACAGGTCTATAAACTCAACCCGCTCAAGGCGTCAACTCGCTGCTTGATTGATGCGCAACTCTTGAGCCAAGGTAAATAACTTTACCCAGGTAGTTGCATGCAACTATCCTCAGAACAGGTAAATAACTCACAGTTATACGGGTAAAGCAAAAAAAGGGCCTCATGCATCTCCCTAGTGTAATATCGAGTCTCGCCTCCTCTGAGTTGTCTTCCTTGCAGATCTGACAAAAGCAGCCCGGATGGATCAGTGAATGATATAAATGGAGAAGAGCGAAAATAGAAACTTAGCGTGTGAAACAAAACGGTTAAATCAAACAGGAACTAGCTGGAATAGAATTCTTTAGAGAAGTGAGGAAACAGTGGGGAAAGAAGAGGGGGAGGAGGAGAGGAAAAAAACGGAAGGAGTTGAGAGAGAAACATGCAGTGTTGTTCTAGGTAAGTTGTATATGGGGAAGTTCGTTACTAGTTTACTTTGGGAAGTTGAGGTCTACTGTAATGGGAGATTGAGTTTTATTGTAATGGGAAGTTCAGTATTAATGTAATGGGAAGTTGATTTGTAAAAGGGAAGTTAAGTTCTATCATAATGGGAAGTTGAGTGTGTGTTTAAAGATACGAGAAATAAAGGAGGTACAATTGCAGTGCCAGCGTTCTTTCGTGTGTACGTGTGTATGTGTGTGTGTGTGCGTGCGTAAGTGAATGCGTGCGACAAGTTGGAGCCTTGGGCCATTTGAGTGAGATTAAATGTTTGTCCAGCGACTTAAACAGCTCGTTGACCTGTAAAGTACTATACAAAAACAACAACTATAATCACAAAAACAACAACTATAATAACAAAAACAACAATTCATCAACAGGATGTCCTACTTTCGAGGAGAATGCGACAAAAATATGTTTCCTCATGGATAAGGTAGATATGTATGTAAGTGTTAATAAGAATCATATCCTAGCCAGTTCTACTCTTTCATGGGTAAAGGCATAAATAATCCTCAAGTCTGCAAACTAAGCAAAATGGATTGCAAAATGTCGCTAATATGGCCAAGTGAAGCAAGAAATAATTATTGTTGCACACAAAACGAAACGATGCGCATCATTTTTTTCTTCTCTTACGCTGCATCCCAATTTCCGATCGTCTGCTGAACTGTCCTGCTTGATTTGAGTGATCTCCCCTAATTCTTTCATATTACCTTCCCCTCTCTCTCTGTCTCTTCTTTTTTTCCCCTATCAACTGCGCCTACTTGGAATCTTACATGTACGCACTTGTAACAGAGCTACAAAACCACGATTAACTAATTGTACAGCAGTGTTAGGCACTACGTAAATCTGATGAAATGCGCTCATAAATATCCTGCGTATGAATCGTGATACATGCGGGAGGAATGCAGGTCTGCAGTCCGCGTATCCATGAGTGCACCGCTTCCTGTGTTTGATCTTGATGAGATCAATAAATTCGTCTGCTGCAGACAACACCCCATCAGATATTGCTAGTTTGTGTTTTTTGTCTTTCCGGTCATTCTTCTCCGTTTTCTACGATTTTCCCTCTTACGCTACCCTTTTTCTGTTCCGCTGTCCGTCTCTCTCTACTACAGTTTCTCATACTCTTTATTTTGTTTTTTTTTCTTTTTCTCACCCAAATAAGGAGGTTTAAGTATGTTAATCTACGTCCTCTCTCTCTCCCCCTCGCTCTCTCTTTTTTTTCTCTCTCTCTCTCTCTCTCTCTCTTTCTCTCTCTCTCTCTCTCTCTCTCTCTCTCTCTCTCTCTCTCTCTCTCTCTCTCTCTCTCTCTCTCTCTCTCTCTCTCTCTCTCTCTCCCCACACAATCTGAACCGTACCAATCTCTGTCAAGACCACGAGTGAATTTTAGGGTTTGTGACGAAAGATTGGATTCTCGGAGTTTTCTCGTTGCGTTTTTAATCACAGTGGGCAATGTTAAGAAAAAACATGAACCTTGCCTGGGATATACACCGAATGCGGTTCTAAAGAAAAGGGGTAAGCGTTTAGCCTATTATTTGGGTATACTATTGTACCCTCAAAAGCTCTTACTGACAGGTCAAAACCATTGCAATATACACTGGGTGACGTATACGCACATAAATTAATATAATTCAGGTAAAACACGATTTATAAATATTCAAAACGGACCAGGAAATATAACTAATAATTTTTTTTCTACGCCTGAGTCTAAGCCACTTTTCTCTCTTACGCAATCAATTCCACAGAAAGAATATTATTCTAGGAACAGGGTCACACACAGAACTGGCGCCGAGGTCTCCCAAGCACCAACATTGAGGTCAATCATTCCAGCTGGCTGCCTTCATGTAAGGTCAGTCCTTACTAAGGAGTACAGTCCTCACGTGTCTAAAGATCCACTCATCTTCCTCCCCCACCCCCCAATTGTCCAGCCTCTCTGCTCAGCCCCTCTTGACCGCTGGTCAGTCATGGTCACTTTACTCCAACTCGTCGGACAACCCCCCACACACCTACCCCTCCTCCCGGCCCATAAAACCCACAAAAGCTTAAATCTTTTGGGTTGCTGGCCAAGATGGTCGAGGTTTCCTACTACTAGATAAGATAAGATAAGATAAGATAAGATAAGATAAAATAAGATAAGATAAGATAAGATAAGATAAGATAAGATAAGATAAGATAAGATAAGATAAGATAAGATAAGATAAGATAAGATAAGAATATTTATTCACCAAGTAAAAACGTTACAAGGATTTTGGTGTGGCATGGCGACAATGAAATACATCATTTCTTGCACAGTCACACATGCATTCATCGTGTCATACGCTTCCTTGGCATACAACATATGTATACAGCACTAAAGGATAGGTAAACACAGTGTTAAACATACAGCAGTCATATAAAGTTATGGAGTCAAACACACCCTGCAATTAAAACAAAATACAGCAGTAAAACAATTTAACAGCATTAAATAAAATGATGAGAATAATTAAAAATGTTAAGCTTCACATCCAAATTTACACACACCACAACACAACACACCACACACACACACACGCACACACACACAACATAGCATACTCCTATTTCACAAAGGTACAAATCAAGCAATAGTTGTGAGTTTTCAGTTTATACAGATCATTCCATGGTTGGTGATGTACTGAGGACAGCGTCTGGGAAGAAACTGTTTCTGAATCGAGAAGTTCTGGCTCTTAAAGCACGGAACCGACGGCCAGAGAACACTGACCTCAGTTATGATTTATATAGAGTACAGGGTGGTCGGGGTTTACTACTGCTATAGACACCACTCAAAGCACTTAGTTATGGTTTATCTCGCCATATTGGACTGATGATACCGTTGATGGTGGTGCTGCTATTGCTGTTATTAATTGTGATTGAATCAATGAACTGAATTGAACTGTTCTTATATCTGGCCTACTATACTGTAATGTAACAGCAGCAGACAGACTGAAATGGCGAAAACTCTGATTCGGTCAGCAGCATCCTTCATGTCTTACCCCCAATGGGCCCGACAGGTTGAGGAATTAAATACTTAAGAGACAAGACAGATACTGAGCGCCTTACTCGATCTCACAGATTTGCTCAAGGCGATAAACCGATCATAAGGCTCTACACTTAAGCAGCCCAAGGTCCCAACTTGCTGCATGATATACATGGTGTAACGCCTCAGACAAATGTATACGATCCTGAACCTAGTGCTTTACTGATGTTTATGTAGCCTATCTGGTACTCACCCGTTTAGAACATGAGCGTCAGGATCTTGAAAGTCCGTGCGCATGAGTCCATAAAATGCACAGACCCTAGTTTTATAATATATTTGTATGAGATATATCCGCGAAGATACAGATTATTGCTGTTGTTGATATTAAACCCGCAGCTGCTGAACATGGTACATTCACAGGTCAAGTCATAAAGGTGATGGAGCTATTCATTATTATTATTTATTTCATATTTCTTCTCTTCACATAATAATTATTTATTGTAATGTCAGACGATCGGTCTGTCATTTTCTCATCTTTATACTAACACACTTTCTGCACCTCTCTCTCTTCTCTCTCTCTCTCTCTCTCTTCTCTCTCTCTCACACACACACACACCACCCACACCCACACCCACACACGTATACTACAACACACAAGAATTCAATAAATAAACACCCTGTCCTATCCCGTAACTCGAAAGTCGTTGAGGCACCACCGATGATCGTTTAACCAGTGTACTCCATCTTTCTCTGTCCTCAGCAGCCCTTGTGGCTCCACTCAGTGTCGAATCAGTCCATTCTCGAATGTTGTCTTCCCCCCTTTCCCCTGTTAACATGCTCCCAAAGGTGAAGCAACGGAAACTCCGATGGTATGGAAACGTCACCAGTGCACCAGGCCTTGCAAAGGCCTTCCTGCAAGTACGAGTAAGGAGACAGAAGAAGAGGGAGACAGAAAAAGAGGTGGGAAGACCAATAAACATATACAAAAATATAGGTAAACATATGAAATGTTGCTTAAAAAAAGAATTTCTAACAAGGAATGAAAAGGTTCATCAATCAGTTGTGAACTATTAAGAGATGTAAATTTGGGTAATTGATAGCAAAACCAGGAATGTATTGCTTTATTATAGCGCATGACAGAATGCATTCGTGAGAAATAATGCCACTATCTATACTACACACATCTTATTCATAATTATATCACAGACAAAACCGGACGATTTGCGAGACTATTCACAACTTTCCGGCACCTCTCATAAAAACTCGTGGGTATCGCCATTATAAATTAAAACGAGGTTATATGAAACCAAGTTCCGGTTTTGCTTGTTTTGCTTTTATCAAAGCTTGATGCGTGACTTTTAAATATGGCAAATTGCCGAAAACGACGATTGTTAGAGCCAGAAAACGAGTGGGATAAGTATAAAAACGGTGGAGGAAGTACATGCTCAGTGAAAGAATGCAAAAAACAATCGTAGAGGCCTGTATTTGTGGCGACTTCGGAGGTGCGTCGATCATCGACAGAAAGTGAAACGGGACCTGAAAACTCTTGTAATTTTTCCATAGCTTCGCCGTCGCAACCTTCACAAAACACAAAGTAACTGAATATGTTAGGCTAGCGTTGTGGCCAAGTGGGCTAAGGCGGGACTAACTTGCCTTGTCCACAAGCCAGAAACCAATGGCGCCTGACAGGTGTGGGTTCGAGCCAGCATCTGGGCGTTATGTTTTTCCGAATATTTTTCAAAAATTCACAAATAATGTTAGGTAGGTAGGGTTTAGGCGCGCCACTGGCGATAGAAAGGGATAATAAACTGCAGCAAAAAAAATAAAAAAATATGTGAGGGTACGATACAGGTGGCCAGTGACACATGTTATTATTCTTGAATATTTGGAAATAACTCACTAAAACACGCGGAGAAAAAAAACCGGAAGTATTTTTCATAGAGGGGGATTCCCGTTGGTGCATAGGATAGCAGAAAAGTGTGAATACAGTGTACACGACTGTGTTAGATAAATTAACGTCCCGGACACATAAAGCGTATAGGGGAAACGACTGTGTTACTGATACGTGTTCAGAACTTAAACGTTTTCTATCGTTATTCGCAGTAAACTCCTACAATGGCGGACATCAAATATTAGCTAGAATCACTTCCCACAACTTTCTGCGCCACGCTGATGTTCAAACAGGTGTCAAAAGCATTCTTAACGAGCGTGGTCACGAAAGCGCGACAAACCGTGGTCACTTAAGTGAAATAGTCAGTTCAGACCGTGTCAATCGTCCACTAGCTGATCAATACTGAGAGAGAGAGATAGAAAGAAAGAAAGAAAGAAAAAAAGAGAGAGAGAGAGAGAGAGAAGATAGAAAAGGAGAGAAAGGGAGAGAGAGTGTTTGTGTGTGAGAAAGAGGGAGAAAGAGAGAGAAATTCTGCACATTACATAATACGCACACACACACACACACACACGCACACACACACGCACCAAAGCACCCACACATACTCACACGCAAACACATACACACATATATATCCATATTCACACAGATACTCAAACATACAGATCAAACACTGCCTTCCACGTACCCAGCACGAAATAAATGGCAAGACACAGGATGCTGTTATAAAAAAATAAAAAAAGAATTAATGAAAATAGAATGTTGGAAAACAACGAAAACTTTACTAATTAACATAATTATTTAAAAAAATGTTGCACACAGGACTCTCTCTCTCTCTCTCTCTCTCTCTTTTTTTTTTTTTCTTTCTCTCCCTTTCACATAGATACACACACATACACTCACACACACTTCTCCCCTATCTCTCTCTCGCACACATCTCTCTCTAACACACACACACACGCACATACACATATCACACATACCTAAAACACGCAAACACCCAAGGGTAATCAAGTAGACGGCAGGAAGGCTGTTGTGACTTGGAAACACATCATAATAATGAATAAGTGATGAACAGAGCATGACGGGCAGACAAAGAATACCTCATATTTTGTTGATATAACATGATTTACAAACGCAAACAAGAATTAAACCACAGACGGAATAAATAGTTTAAACAAATAAAAAGGAAAGAAAGAAAAGACAAACAGAAAGACAGTAAAAACGTAAACAGACTACGATATATAGATAAGAGAGATCTAAAATGAATAAAGAATGGATAATCAACATGTGACGAAAGAAAACAAAACAACCATCAAATCAATATTTCATTTATGGTCTAGTCACACATTCAGGTGATATTAGACATTACTTTATAACAACAACAATATCAATCAAATCACAATGAAGAAACCTTATAACAAAATGGAATGAAAGGGGAAGAGGGATTTAACACCAAACTATAAAAGTCTACCAAAAGGCGTTATTGCAATAATTTTCACAACTGCTGTTATCTGTGATTGATGTGATACATCATCTAAAGAATGTCCATATTCAGTCAAATGATGTCTTTGGCTTTCATACATTTTATTTAAAACTGGACATTCAAATAAAATATGGTAAACTGATATTTTTTGCAACACATTCATTGAATATCTGCGGATTATTTAGTATTACATGCGTTCATTCCTAACTTTTATATTAATTTTGCCAACTGTCGGGACAGTTCGGTATAGTAACCATTTTAATGCTAACTTGACTTTCTGCTTTTTTTAATAACGAATACATTTCAGGATAACACATACCCAAATTGTTGACAGAAATAGAATCTATTGATCTTATTATTATTATTGAAGTCATAAAAAGTCTGGATGACAAGGCTACCAGTGCAGTCCTCCACAACAGCGCAATCGGAAACTGGTTCATAACAACAATCGGTGTCCGTCAGGGATGCCTACTTTCTCCAACACTCTTCAACATCTTCCTAGAGCGCATCATTTCAGATGCCCTTGCAGATCACGAAGGCACAGTCAGCATAGGGGGAAGAGCATTCTCCAACCTTCGTTTTGCGGATGACATTGATGGATTGGCTGGAGAGGAACAAGAGCTTGAACAGCTGGTACAGAGGCTTGACACCACCTCCAGAGCCTATGGAATGGAAATAAGTGCAGAGAAGACCAAAATGATTACCAACAACACCAATGGCATCAACATGGACATCAAAGTCCAAGGCCAATCCCTCAACACAGTGCATAGCTTCAAATATTTAGGAGCCATTGTATCAGACAATGGGTCCCGACAGGAAGTCCTCTCCAGGATCACACAAACAACTGCTGCGCTGGCGAGGTTGAAGCCAAAATTAATTGGAAAGACAGGACCATCAGCCTACATTCCAAGGTAAGACTGCTGCGCTCCCTTGTCATCTCCTTCTTCCTATACGCTTGCGAAACATGGACCCTCACAGCAGACCTACAACGAAGAATACAAAGCATGGAGATGAGGTGCTACAGAAGACTTCTGGGTATTTTCTATACCCAACACATCGCAAACAACGAAGTCCGACAGACCATCACACAAGCCATTGGACAACACCATGACCTGCTCACAGTGGTGAAGAAACTGAAACTCCGATGGTATGGCCACGTCACCAGATCGTCAGGTCTTGCAAAACCATCCTGCAAGGCACAGTGCAAAGAGGTAGAAGAAGAGGGAGACCGAAAAAGAGGGTGGAGGACAACATTCGTGAATGGACTGGTTTGACACTGAGCGAAACCATCAGGGTTGCTGAGTTCAGAGAAAGATGGAGTACGCTGGTTAAACGATCATCTGTGATGCCCCTACGACCTCCGAATTAGGGATAGGATAGGATAGGATCTTAGAGCTCCCTCTTTGGCTAACTTGTCACAAACGTCATCCCAATAAATTCCACAAAGTGCTGGAACCCAACAGAAATCAACAACTATACCTCTAGATAAAATACAATTTAATATATGTTTAATGTCATATACGAATTCATTTCTTACTTTGGAATTATTATGTTTTAAAGCATACTAAACCGCTTTTGAATCGACACAAACCAGTAAACCAAATAGCTCTAACGGTAGTCATAAAGTAGTTTACAGCCAGTACAATAGCATAAAGCTAGATATAGCATAAAGCTAAATATAGAATACCCCTTTCTTAGATAATATGAGCAGGAATGATAAAGGCCCATTCACAATCTAAAGAATCTAATACCGAACCGTCTGTAAAAATCATCAATTGGTTTAAACAATTATTTTCAATGTGCTCTTTTACCTCAGTAACTAAGAGATTAGTGTTATCATCTTTTTTTTTTAGTTACACTTTAATCAATCAAAAACAACAACTTTAAGGTAAAGAATACAATATGAAGACAGCAGAACGAGAAGAATGCAATAAGACTATAGATCATTAAGGAGGTAAGAAGACACATACGTAAACAAAGAAAACTTCGTATTTCAGATGAGAGGGGGAGAGCAGAGGATTGAGAGGTCGAGGGGAGTAGGAGAGGATAGCGGAATGGGAGGTGGAGGGGGTGTAAAAAAGATTATATAGAATTGGAAGAAAAATCATCTGTCAGTAGGAAAACAAATAGTTTATAATGACAGTGAGGAATTGTTATCACACGAAAGAAGAAGAAGAAGAAGAACAACAACAACAACAACATCAACAACTCCAACAACAACAACAACAATAGCAACAGAGAAGAAGAAATGAGGAAATTTAAGGCTTCGAATAGTAGTAGTAGTAGAAGAAGAAGAAGAAAAAGAAGAAGAAGAAGAAGAAGAAGAAGAAGAAGAAGAAGAAGAAGAAGAAGAAGAAGAACAACAACAACAACAACAACAACAACAACAACAACATAAACAACAACATAGACAAGTAGAACAAGAAGAACATGAACATCTAGAAGAAGAAGAAGAAGAAGAAGAAGAAGAAGAAGAAGAAGAAGAAGAAGAAGAAGAAGAAGAAGAAGAAGAAGAGAACAAGGAGGAGGAGGAGGAGGAAGAAGAAGAAGAAGAAGAAGAAGAAGAAGAAGAAGAAGAAGAAGAAGAAGAAGAAGAAGAAGAAGAAGAAGAAGAAGAAGAAGAAGAAGAAGAATAGTAGAAGAAGGAGAAGAGAAAAATAAAAAATAAATAAAAAACAAAACACCCACCCACTCAAAAAAAAAAATTAAAAAAGAACAAGAAAATAAGAAACAAAAGCACAAACACAACAAAACGAAGAACAATAACAACGACAGAACACAGGAAAATCAAACAGAAAGAGTCCACATTGAGAAGAAAAAGAAGAATCGAAAACGATGACAAAAACAGATAAAGAATTCCGTCTTTTATTACACAAGAATGCCATTTTATAGCTATTCAGCTCAGGCAAAGAAGGCAACAACGTCTTTCTTGTTTGGTATTTTTACGATCTTTAGACAGCATCATCAAGACATAATGGAAGAATCAACACAAACAACAATCGTACAATCTGGAACCTTGCCCCGCTGGAGTTGTTTTTAGTATCAGTTCTTTTTCTCCCTAACCTTCATTGCCTTTCTGTCTCAATACCCTTTCCTGATCTTTTGTTGTCTTTCTGTTGGGCTTTTTAATCCTTCTTTTCTGCCTTCTCTTTGCATTTGTTTTCTATCTGTCTGTTTCTCTGTGTTTCTGTCGCTGTCTGTCTTTGTCTCCCGCTCTGTCTGTCTGTCTGTCTCTCTCCCTCTCTCTTTCTGTCTTCCTTGCCTTCTCTTTCTATTCTGTGTGCGATCTCTCTCTCTCTCTCTCTCTCTCTCTCTCTCTCTCTCTCTCTCTCTCTCTCCCTCTCTCTCTCCCTCTCTCTCTCTGTCTCTCTCTCTCTCGCTCTCATATCTTTTCCATTCTGTTGAATTAATTTCCTCTGTTTTATTTCTCATTCTGTTTTCTTTTTTTACACTTAAGTTCTCTTCTCCTTCAGCCCCGTTTCGTGTTCTTTCTGTGTTTTTTTTTAATGTCATTTACTTATTCACTTTTTATTCATTGATACAAATATTCTGTAATTTCTGTGTTGTATTCATTATTTAAGCCACGGAAATTTATTTGTTCCTTTTGTTTCAGTTCGGTCGTTAATGAATTTGGATTTAAATTCATTAATATATCCAACTGATATAGAGGACTGCACTGGTAGCCTCGCCATACAGGCTTTTGATGACTAGTAATGCTGCGGCTGACGTAGTACACTCTCATGGTTGCCCACAGACTCAGACAAACATTTTCTTGAAG
The DNA here is from genome assembly GCA_036898135.1 of Oncomelania hupensis. Taxonomy (NCBI): domain Eukaryota; kingdom Metazoa; phylum Mollusca; class Gastropoda; order Littorinimorpha; family Pomatiopsidae; genus Oncomelania; species Oncomelania hupensis. Next base: position 54,664,633 of record CM072516.1, on the reverse strand, counting down.
TCTACAAAACCATGATACAGATGTTGTTGGTGCTGTAAGTATAAATCGCAGATTATTCTGATGTTCAAAATCTGCTCTGTCCTGAATCCTGCTCGTCCTTCAGCGATGATTTGTTCAGTATTATTTTCAGGAGGACTTGCTAAGATGATGCGGTAGTTTTTTTTACACTCCTGAAGGTTACCCTTTTTGGGAAGAGTGATGACAAGCGACTGGGTCCATGGTGTAGAAACCAAATAGACCATCATTCAAGGCACGGTGCAAGGAGGCAGAAGAAGAGGGAGACAGAAAAAGAGGTTGGAAGGCAACATTCGAGAATGGACTGGATTGACACTGAGTGAAGCCATGAGGACTGCTGAGGATAGATGAAGATTGAGTACGCTGGTTAAGCGATCACCTGGGTTCCGCAAACTTCGAGTTACGGGATAGGATAGGATAGGATAGGATCGGATATATTAAACAATATTTTGTGTTTTGTTCAAGATGTTTAGTTTGCTTGTTTCGTTAGTAATATTTTAAAAAAATCCTTTAATTAATTGCGTTTTGTATTCAACTATTCAATCAACCACACATTAATTCATTAACTTTATCACTCAACCCCCATGCATTTTTATTTAGAAACTGTTAGCAAAGCTCTCCTCAATATTCGTCTACGCACTAAATCTCATTTCTCAAAACTATTCCGTCAATGAAAAATGTCCAACCCATTGCAGATTACCCGGTAACTGGTCGCACAGACTTTACATTTTGCCACAATTAGCACCCATATTCGATGCAAGCAACTCAATGTTGGTGTGGGGTGTTTTTTTTTTTTTTTTATAATAATACAAACAAATACAGTTCTCTAAACAGTTCCTAAGATGACTGGCACATAGCCCGTACATCAGTGACCTCCCTTGAAATTCACCGTCCAAAATTCAACATTAATTTGTGGAAGAAAGCAAACAATATTTAGGAGCTGCCTTTCCTCTTTTTAAAAATTATTTTTTAAAACTTCGGATAGGTTGTAAGACTAAGGCTTTAAAGCCTTAAGCCTTTACCCTAGTAAACGATCCAATATTCATTTTCAGAGCCATTCAAGAACTTGGCAATTCTGTCCGCGAAGTAAAGTCCAAAGTTTACAACACAACGCAACAAACACTGCGGGCGCCTCAGACTTTTTCCGGCTCATAATTTATTCAGAAGTTTTAAAAGGCACATTTACATAATTATATAGTAACGTTTAGTTTTGACGGTCACAGGTATACTGAATATGTGTATTCCCCCCCCTCCCTCCCCCATGTCAGATAATAATAATAATAATAATAATAATAATAATAATAATAATAATAATAATAATAATAATAATAATAATAATGCGCTCTCTTGTCATCTCCATCTTCCTATACGCTTGCGAAACATGGACCCTCACAGAAGATCTACAACGAAGAATACAAAGCATGGAGATGAGGTGCTGCAGAAGACTTCTGGGCATTTCCTATACACAGCATATCACCAACGACAAAGTCCGACAGACCATCACACAAGCCATTGGACAACACGATGACCTGCTCACAGTGGTGAAAAAACGGAAACTCCGATGGTATGGCCACGTCACCAGATCATCAGGTCTTGCAAAGACCATCCTGCAAGGCACAGTGCAAAAAAGTAGAAGAAGAGGGAGACTAAAAAAGAGGTGGGAGGACAACATTCGAGAATGGACTGGTTTGACTCTGAGCGAAACAATCAGGGTTGCTGAGGACAGGAAAAGATGGAGTACGCTGGTTAAACGATCATCTGTGGTGCCACTACGACCTCCGAGTTACGGGATAGGATAGGATAGGATAGGAATAATAATAATAATAATAATAATAATAATAATAATAATAATAATAATAATAATAATAATAATAATAATAATAATAATAATAATTTTATGTATATAGCGTATTACCAAACAATCTACTCAAGGACGCGTCCAACACAGGGGCACTCACAATAGCTGTATATAGCTCTGCGGTTGCAAGGGAAGAAAGCACTAGTCTAGGCCTACTTCGCTGCTGCAAAAGAAAATAAATTCCCTCTAGTCTCCTTCACTGAGTTTTGACTGTAAGTTAGAGATGCTATTTTGGTTGAGCTGCGAGGTTTCAGTTTCCCAGGCTTCCTAAATTTCAAACGGGACCGACGGCGGAAAAATAGGCAAGTTTATGCGTTGCACTCGTGATCAGATGTCCTCGAGTCGCTGTACGTTGCACGCTTTGTTTACAGAGTGGCACCAGATCATCTCCCTTCGTTAGGGACTATTCGAAGTTAAACAATGGGAAAAAATTATATAGTTTAGTTGGATAATGATAAAATTTGTATCGACGTCATCTGCTTCACGAAAGCATGACGGTCACAATGCAGTACCGTATTCATTGCTTAATTAAAATTGAGATTGTTTGTAGACATACTTAGAAGAGTTCTTAGGAGAGTCAGCTTCAAAGATACCTTTCTGCGGGTGCCGCTTTGTGAGCATACAATCTGTGATCGTCCGCGAATTTATTTTTAATCAGCCTGTTGTAATATCTTATATCGATTTGTACTCTACGCTTATTACTAGTAGGCTGTCTTTTTCTATTTCTTTCTTTTTTAAAATTATTTTTAATAGCTTTTTTGTTTGCTTTGTATTTGTCCGTCTTCTTCTTGTTCTTCTTGTTATTGTTCTTCTTCTTGTTATTGTTCTTGTTCTTCTTCTTCTTGTTCTTCTTCATCATCTTCTTCTTCTCCTCCCCCTCCTCCTTCTTCTTAATCTCTCTCTAACTATTTCTCTCTCTTTCTCTCTCTCGTTTCTTTTTTTCATCTCTCCGGCATTGTCTGAGAGTGCGGCAACGTCTGGATGCATATCATCGCAGACTGGAAAGTATGTCTGTGAAGAAGTTTTTAAAAAACCCCTCATTCCGTTAGCACAACATAACACAACTATAGCCGCGTGGGGCGTTCTCTGAGATGTTCCCACCCCGAACATGCAGTTCAAGCAGGTTTCGCTGTCACAACGTTTCTTACTTTTGTCACAACGAATTTGCGATTATATTAGCGCGTTAGTTTTTTGCTGCTTTTTTTTGTTGTTGTTGTTTTTATTGTGTGCAGTGTATTATCCATTTCTATCGGGAAACTCTGGGCCACCTCCCCTGGGGAAGGCGTGGTCGCAGCCTGTGGCGCGCCCAAACCCAACCTTCCTAACATTATTTGTGATTCTTGATTTTTTTTTTTAAAATTTTGCTGGGTGAGCAAACCGGAGCACATGGAGAAAACCCCCGAGACGTTGCCCGAGTCGAAAGTAAATATTAGTCGGAGAAACATAACGCCCAGAAGCTGGATCGAACCAACACCTGTCAGGCGCCATTGGTTTCTGGCTTGTGGACAAGGCAAGTTAGTCCCGCCTTAGGCCATTAGGCCACAACGCTTGCGGCTCTAAGATCTAATCAAGGTGCCAGTCACCTTTGGAATCAAAGAAATATATTTTGGCAATGAGTTCTCTTTCAAAACGTTAGTTTCCTTCCCATCTCGGTTGAACGAAGATTTTTTTTCCCCCAAGGATTTCATACAGGCGTCTTTCTTATGCTTTGGAAAATCAGTCACTTGATTTTCAGCGAGCCGAGCTGATAAGCTGACGAACTGAGAACACAGCGAAATAGTCCATCTGTATCTTATGGCACAAAGCCACAAAGTCCAAGGCCAATCCCTCAGCACAGTGCATAGCTTCAAATATTTAGGAGCCATTGTATCAGACAATGGGTCCCGACAGGAAGTCCTCTCCAGAATCGCACAAACAACTGCTGCCGTGGCAAGGTTGAAGCCCATTTGGAAAGACAAAACCATCAGTCTACATTCCAAGGTAAGACTGCTGTGCTCCCTTGTCATCTCCATCTTCCTATACGCTTGCGAAACATGGACCCTCACGGCAGATCTACAACGAAGAATATAAAGCATGGAGATGAAGTGCTATAGAAGACTTCTGGGTATTTCCTATACCCAGCACATCGCCAACGACGAAGTCCGACAGACCATCACACAAACCATTGGACAACACGATGACCTGCTCCGATGGCATGGCCATGTCAACAGATCATCAGGTCTTGCAAAGACCATCCTGCAAGGCACAGTGGTAGAAGAAGAGGGAGACCGAAAAAGAGGTGGGAGGACAACATTCGAGAATGGACTGGTTTGACACTGAGCGAATCCATGAGGGTTGCTGAGGACAGAGAAAGATGGAGTACGCTGGTTAAACAATCATCTGTGGTGCCCCTACGACCTCCGAGTTACGGGATAGGATATGATAGGATAGGATAGGAAGCAGACAAGGAGAGATAGGTCTTTTTCCTATCATTTCTTTACTCCACGGAGGACAGCATCTTACATAGGATTGTGTCGAGGACGCTGTCAATAGACTCCGTACCATCTCCTTGGGCGAGGCGCACCTGTATCATTTTAAGTTCTGCACACGCCTGTTATCTCCCTATGGAATCAAAGTATAAAATCATGGTCGCCGAAGATACAAACGGGCCTGCAAGGTTGCGCCTTGCATTAAGCGTGAGTGTGTACGAGTCTTACACTAGACAAGCTTGGAGGACTGCGTCAAGGCCTATAATGGATCTTGGAAGCAACATGCAGATAAAACATGTTTCTGAGTCGCCTTTTGGCTTGTAAACAACAACGAACTGTTCTTATACATACACACACAGAGCGCTGCATCTAAGAACGATTAATTCAATTTTTAAAAAAAGTTTTTTTTAAAAAGTAAGATCTGAAAGCATTGCGATTCTAGACCAACAAACATAATTTATTAAAATAAATATATAAATAAATAAAAATTCTGCGCGCTTTCCAGCCCTAAAAGAACAATTCAAGGCACTGCCAGACGACGAACTCTAAATATCACAAAATGGTTCTAGTTAAGTCAGAATGGATCAGCGGCGTCATGTGTCCCGAAGGCGCAAACTTGCTTTACGCTTAAGCACTGTAAAAGTACTTAAACCCATCAACTCGAGCTATTATACCTTTCAGCGTTGCAGTCGCTCTGTGAAACGGGGTAGCATAAAAACAGGCAAAATATCTGGAAACTGTTAAATCCAATATTTAGCTGTAAGAATTTATTTGAAATTAGGTTTCACTACAGAAGACTTTGAGCATTTCCGATACCCTGCACAACAACGAAGTCCGACAGACCATCACACAAGCGATTGGACAACATGATGACATGCTCACAGTGGTGAAGAAACGGAAACTCCTATGGTATAACCACGTCGCCAGAACATCGGGCCTTGCAAAAATCATCCTGCAAGGCACTGGGCAAGGAGGCAAAAGAAGAGGGAGACAGAAAAAGATGTGGGAGGACAACATTTGAGAATGGACTGGGTTGCCACTGAGCGAAGCCATGAGGGTTGCTGAGGACAAATAAAAATGGAGTACGCTGGTTAAACGATCATCTGTGGTGCCCCAATGACCTTTGAGTTACGGGATAGGATATGATAATACAGATCGGTTTCCAAGAATTAGTAAAATACCCTCGCGTTATGAGAGTGTATATCGTTCGCTGAGGGCAGTGGAGCATGTAGAATTAATATTATGCGCGACTTCGTGACTATCAACGTTATCAGCGGAAATGTTTATGTAGACAAATATGTAAACATTATATTTCCAGGATTTTGTTAAGTATTTATAGTACTCCTGAATGTCATGCGCTCCAATTAAGAACATTTCGGTTTTAGTATTAGAAGTAGCAATAGTAGTAGTAGTAGTAGTAGTAGTAGTAGTAGTAGTAGTAGTAGTAGTAGTAGTAGTAGTAGTAGCAGCAGCAGCAGCAGCAGTAGTAGTAGTAGTAGTAGTAGTAGTAGTAGTAGTAGTAGTACATTAAACACTGAAGACAAAGAAGACTGAAGAACCTTGATATCGCCGGGGGAAGGTAGGGGGGGGGGGGGTGGTGGTAATTTTATTCTGTGAAACGAGACTACCGTTTATCAATAGGCGACTTCTAACTCCAATAATGTGCTGGAGTAGATAGACAACAGACATTAGGTTTCCTAAGATTGCCATTCAGTAGCGTAGTACAGAATAATGTTGGCTCTTTCTTTTCCTCTGACTGTGGTCGGTTCCAGACTCACACGGAGTATCCTGCACCCCACTGCCCTTTCCTGTGAGAGACAAGACACAGACCAGAGAAGTCGTTGTTTCTACTACTCTAGACCGAGGCTTGAGGCCCGTTCGGCGGCGTTGGCGCAGTCGGCAGGGGAATAAGAGTTTGTTTTCTTGGGTATTAGTTGAGAAAACACGCGTTCGACCCTCGTGACTAGACGTGCTACAGCAATACTTAGGCTTGCATAGCTTTGGTCCCTCTTTTTTTATTCATCTGAGGCATGCTGTCTCATGAGAATGGGAGAATGGAAGAGAGTAAGGAATGGGATGGATGAATGGAAGAATGGATGGTGGAGGGAGTGGGGAGGAGAGAGAGAGACAGAGAGAGAGAGAGAGAGAGAGAGAGAGAGATTATGACTTTAGATTGAAGCTTTGAAGCTGATTTCTTGAACGTGAAAATTCTCCCATTATAATGTGGTCTGGAGAAATATAGTGAGTCAAACAAAAAAAAGAACCGGAAAAGGAGGCGGAGCGGGAATGAGGTAGACAAATGGAGTAGATAAAGAGAGAGACAGAGAGAGAGAGAGAGAGAGAGAGAGAGAGAGAGAGAGTGTGTGTGTGTGTGTGTGTGAGTGGACGAACTATAGTGAGCGCCAAAATTCCTGTAACAGGTGTTCAAGTCTGGCTCTGACCCTCCCGATGAAAGAAGAAATAATGTCTTTTGTATTGTAACGGGGCGTGGTGTTCTCTTCAGAGTAATAATGCTGAGGCCAACGCCTCACGAGTCCCAGGGATTCTGGTTTCAAATCCTGAAAGTTTCAGGAAAAGATTTAATCTTATTCTCCAGCACATTAATGCTCTCACTCTCTGTTACGAAAACTTTAAGATGAATTTCATTGAGAAGATTGAGAGAGAGAAAAAAAAAATAAGACGTAAGGACTTTAAAACATGAACATTTTATTTTTCAATGTACAGTAGTCAAATTTCTTCAAATGTTGGTTTTACAAATCTTGACGATGATGACTGTGATGATGATGATGATGATGATGATGATGATGATGATGATGATGATGATGATGATGATGATGATGATGATGATGATGATGATGATGCCTTCAGTGTTTTCTTCAAAACGATGAACTTATAGAGGTTTTGGTTGGGGTGGGGCGTGTGAGGAAATTCTGGGACTGTAGCTCGCCAGCCTACCAGTTGTCCCAGAGATAGGACAGGACAGGACAGGACAGGTCTGTCGAAGAAGGTGAGGGTCCAGCAAGATTTCTTTACCAAAGGAGCACCAGCAATGACGCTATTTTGGTTATCATCGATATTGTATAGATTTTGCTGAGGGCTAACGCAGATACTCGCGAGGCATCCGCTAGAGGCCGCTCTTCCGCAGCAGTGAGGCATATCCAAAACCTGTAGGCACCTCCATGACCTCATACGTTCCTCAGTCAGGCAGCTAAGGCTGCCGCCCTGCTGAACTTGCCTTTCCCCTCCTTCAGCGAGAGCTGTAGGGTGGGTTGGCTGAAGATCCTCCATCTGCCGCTGGCAGCTTGGCCGCATGGTCAAGTCTCCCTGGAGATTCATCTGCCACTGCCAGCTTGGTTCGCAAGGTCAGATCCTGATCTCTCTCGATCTCACGGATACCAGAGTGAGATGAGATTCAAACCAATCTTGATGGCACATCCCTTACTGATGGTTTGGTGGGCCAGGAAGAGAAATCCTCTTCCTGAATGGTAATCCCAGCCATTTCTGGTTTTTCTTCCCGCAAGGGCCTGTGCCGTGGGCATTTGGAGTCAGAAATTGACTTATATGGCCAAGTGCAGCTCGGAGAGAGACTTTGCATACGATTTAGACTAACTGCATCCAATATCATTGTAATAAAGCGTGAGAAAGTCGAAGTACCCGGAGAAAACCCTTGGTGACTTGAAATAAATCTCGCACCTATAAATCACACGAGTTCGTCCCCTTGCGAGGTTCTAACCTGCGAACTTCTGCACACCAAGCTAGCGCCTTTACTAACTGCACTACCAGACGTCTCTCTCTCTCTCTCTCTCTCTCTCTCTCTCTCTCTCTCTCTCTCTCTCTCGCTCTCTCTCTCTCTCTCTCTCTCATTCGTACACACACAATTACACCCCCTAGCATCCATCTCTGTCTGTCTTCTCCTCCCCCCTTCTCTCTCTCACACCCTCCTTTCTCTGTCTCTCTTCCTTCCCCTCTCTCCCTCCCCTCCTCTCTCTCTCTCTCTCTCACATAATACACCCTCATCACACTCACCTCTTTCTGTCTCTCTCTTCCTCCCTCTCCATTCCTCCCTCTGTCTTTCTCTCTCTCTCTCTGTCTCTCTCTCTCTCTCTCACACACACACACACACACACACACACACACACATTATGGATGTCGTGTTCGAAAGTCTGTTCAAACTAGACTTGAATGCAAATGTAAGATTGTTATAGCATATAATGAATGTGGGAGTGAGTGACGCAAGGACAGATTATAAGTTTAGGGTTCCATAGTCTAACAAAAAAATTGTTGTGTTGTACATAAAATGTCGGAATCCGAGTCTCGGCGCAACAGACCAAGCTAACAGTAACTAGTGTCTTACCCACGGAACACAATTTTCTACTCGTGAGTTTTTTCCCCCAAAGATTGCGTGAAGACTTGAAGGACTGCACTTCTGTTGCTGAGCTAAAGTGTAGTTAATCTTCTAAGGATAGAATGCGCTCTCTGCAATGCTCCCACCTCGCCTTCGATGCAAAGACTTTGCGTCTTTTTCTAATTCTCCTTCTTTTTATTTCACCATTACCCTCGTCCTTCTCTCAACCCCCACCTCTCTGTCTCTCCCTCCCTCCCCCCTCTCTCTCTCTCTTTCTCTCTCTGTCTCTCTCTCTTTCTCTGTGAGTTCCTGTATGTCGGCCTTGTCTTGCTCTTTTTGTTCTTCTTTTTCCTCATTCAACTCCTCCTCCTTCCATTTCTTCTTTCTTTCTTTCTGTCTTTATTTATTTATGCATTTGTGTATTTTTCATCGAAAAGATAACACCCTTTTTTCTTCTTCTTCTTCTTCTTCTTCTTCTTCTTTTTCTTCTTCTTCTTCTTCTTCTTCTTCTTCTTCTTCTTCTTCTTCTACTTCTTCTTTTTCTTCTTCTTCCTCTTCTCTTTCCCTTCCTCCTCCTCCTTTTGTCTTCCTCTTCTTCTTCTTCTTCTTCTTCTTCTTCTTCTTCTTCTTCTTCTTCTTCTTCTTCTTCTTCTTCTTCTTCTTCTTCCTCTTCTTCATTCACTTTCAAATGAAGTAAAAACAACCAGTAATCTTACATCGAACGCTTCTACAGAAAACCTTTTGCCTATATGTAGTACAATGTTAAACTATTGTTCTGTTGGACTCTCTCAAATTTTCTAACTACAAAAACAAACTTACCACCGCAGTTTTTCCATTTCCTCTATCATATTACAATAGTACCCTATGTTGTCTCCATAGTAAATTGATTTACATGCGAGGTGAACAAGGTCGCGATGTTTTAAGTGTAAACTTGAAAAAAAAAGCAGTAAATCTCCGTACAGATGAGCGAAAAAGGGTCTGAAGAGTGCCAGCGGAAGAGGTACCTTTTTTTTTCTCGACGCCAGCGAACCGCTGAGGTTGCCGCTGAGGTTGCCACTAAACATTCTATAAGTGTTAGAAAAGAAAAATTCAAATACAGTGCAACCCCGATGCTGGAACTTTGAACTTTATTTTTAGATTACAAGCTTGTTTGGCAAATGTTCGTATACGTTTCCCAGCCACTGCACTAGCGATAGAACTCAGTGATTTCAAAGCTAACCACCTAACTCACTAATTAGCTAACTGACGAACAGAAATCCGGCCTTCCAAACTGTGCATAAGGTTACGTAATTCTTGGTTTAATAGTAAAGGTTGAAAAGCGTAAAGGTTGAAAAGTGGAATCCTATTCTATCCTATCCCGTAACTCGAAGGTCGTTGGGGAATCACAGATGATCGTTTAACCAGCGTACTCCATCTTTCTCTGTCCTCAGCATGATTTCCGCTCAGTGTCAAGCCAATCCATTCTCGAATGTTGTCCTCCCATCTCTTTTTCTGTCTCCCTCTTTTTCCTGTCTCCTTGCACCGTGCTTTGCAGGATGGTCTTTACAAGGCCTGATGCTCTGGTGAAGTGGCCATTATATACTCTAAACTTGTGTGGAGTGTGTGTGTGTGTTTGTGTGTGTGCGTGTGGGTGTGGGTAGGTGTGTGTGTGTGTGTGTGACTGTTTACCAACAGGGATTGTTTCCATAATATGCAATGTATGTTGTCATTTGGATTAATACATTCCATATTCTGTAATCTTGGCATAAAAAAAACGAGCAGTGAGTCTGTTAGTCAGACCCATTGGCACACGAATAACTCGCGAAACGTTCATCCGATGTCGATGCTATTTGGCACCCTCATACATCTCATTTGTGTTGCCAATTATCTGTAAAATGATGGGTTCCAAATCCAAATCGTTTGACTGTCACGTGTTCAAATCCCCCCCCCACCCACCCACCCCCCCAAAAAAAAAGTAAGGAATCCGTTTGGTGGGGGTGGGTGAGGGAGACGCAGCAAAAGAGAGAGAGAGGAGAGAGAGAGAGAGAGAGAGAGAGAGAGAGAAAGAGAAAGATTGATTGATTGATTGATTTATTGTTGCTTTAGGTCCAGCGGACTCCTCCGAGCCAAATCAGGACCGGACAACCCCGATCCGCATAAAAGATCCGTTGAAACAACCCCAGTGGGAAAATTGAATGCCCTCCACCGGCCAGTCACTTTACAATAAAGACATCCCACGCGAGGGACGGCTGAGGGTTGACCTCAACTACGCGAACCCCCGGTTACAAAAACAAAATAGAATACAAACATCATTATAAATCATCAACAAAACGCATACATATAAAATGCCTATAGTGCTAAATAGTACAATCATAGGAAGCCCTAGTGACCACCCGGCAGAAAGCGTCCAACACTCCCAAGCTGATCCAACAGACCTCATACACAAACAAGGAGTCTTGTCCAGGAAGAGTTTTCAAGAAAAAAGGTAGGTCATTGATCTAGCGAAGAAGAAGATAGTATAGCAGAGTGAAGGACAGAGCAGGAATGGGAAAGAGTAAATGAGGAAGACAGCGACAGTGGGAATTTAAAGCACTAAATTTCCATAAAGTGGGGATACTATTTATACTGAAACCCCCGGCACTCCAACGGGGGCTGTTGCCGCAGTGAATTAGTCATGCCTATAAAGGCAAGACAGGTTTTCTACTGGGGCTTTCTCTGTTCCCTTTATAGGTTAGAACTATCTACAGTGGCTAGATTGCTATTGACCCCCAGGGGTGAAAGAGATAGAGAGAGAGAGAGAGAGAGAGAGAGAGAGAGAGAGAGAGAGAGAGAGAGAGAGAGAGAGAAGAGAGAGAGAGAGAGAGATGATAGATAAAGAGAGATGATTTTTGTCAACGATTCCAGAGGATCTTAAATCTTCAACAGCTCAAGAAACCTACCTCTTGTGACGCTATTTAAATGGAACAATCCTCTGCGGCCTCGAGCGTGTACTCTGTGACATGGAGTGACATTGCAAGTGTAGACATCGGACTTGGGCGGCTTGCATATTACATCCTTTTTTTTTTTTTTTTTTTTTTTTTTGATGTCCGTCCATTGCTTTGAGCTTGAGCTCAAAGAGCCGGCAAAGCACTATATAACAAGATCTATACGCCCGTCCTTACTAAAGAGGCGACCTTGGCGCTAGCTGAGTGTGGTCAGAGACCTGTCAAGCATAGGCTTTGTAGAGGCGTACGAACCTCAACAGCTTCTGACACTGCGTTTGGGGATAGCGTCACTTTCGAACCGACTGCTTATTATAAGCTTGGTAACAGCGGCCCGAGGGCTGCAAAAGCGTCAAATTCACAATCTTTGGGAAAGGACCCGCCAACTCCCTGCTGAAGATGAAATCAGGAAAAGGAGATGAGGTTGGATAGGGCATACCCTACGCAAACCAGCGACGAACGTCACCCGGCAGGCGCTGAAGTGGAACCCCCAAGGGAAAGCGAAAGAGAGGCCGTCCAAGGAACACCTGGCGACGCGACCTCGAGGCCGACACCGCCAAGATGGGCTACACCTGGAGTCAGTTAGAAAGAATGGCACAGGACAGAGGGCTCTGGAGAGCTGTTGTTGGCGGCCCATACCCTGGCAGGGGTGGACGGGCATTAGGTAAGTTAAGTAAGTAAATGCCCCACATGCACATGCAGTAGCAATGGTAGTAACAGCACCAGCCTGTGGCTTTCAGCGCCTGAGAGGAATGGGATATAAGGGCGTGTTCCTTTTGTTCCAACTTCAGAGCTCAGTCTTGTCACTTGTAATGCATGTCAACCAACTGTGACATTACATTATTTTGCAAAGAAGCGAGCTGTGTATGTTTCGTCCTTCTCTCTTACTTTCTTTGTCCTGGTGGGGTGGCTCTAATAGTCCATGGCGCTACGCAGTGCGTGAGCTTGGGGCAAGCGCGAGTCTTTAATTTAATGAGTCTCTTTGGGCTGGCGTGAAGTCGTGGCTCGAATGGTCCGCGGCGGTGTTAGTATTCAAACATGCAACAAGTGCCCGGGTTTTAACCGGTCCCGCTACTAATCAGCACACTGTTGTTACAGAAAGGCTGGCTGGATTTGAAGCCAGTGTGACCTGGCTCAGTGGTCCCAGACGTTTCACGTATTCTCAAGAATGCAAGCGTGCGTCTTCAATGATTTGGATTTATTCCGACTTGTCCTTGAAGAGAAATGGAGACAGAATTCAACGGTTTTGAGACTGACCTGAACCGGTTGAAATGTGGGTTAAAAATACACGTAATGATTTCTCTTACGGCTTCCAGTTCTGCTATTATCCACACCAGTGGCAGAATTCTGCTATTTCTGCAAGCAAAAAACATTTGGATTTTTACATTGTGTTGGATTTTTCGATTTTGTTGGATTTTTCGATTTTATCAGTCACACATGCGGTCGAAATTCGGACCCGCTACCTTCTCGGTTTATACTCTCATCCGAAGGCGTACGTTGATGATTACCGCTACTTCTGCAAAGGATAAGATATGATCGTTCTTATATAGTAAGCGCTTTTCCAGCTCAAGAGCTGCTCAAGGCGTTGGCCGATGCAGGATCTAACTCAAGCCCACTTGCCGCCTTTGGGCTCACAATCTGACGCCCAGACAACTGAGCACAATCCTGAGCGATCTGGTATGGGGGAGGGGGGAAGGGAGGAGGGACTTGGCGCTTTGCTGGGTGTATTTGTGTAGCCGGCACTCACCCGCCCAGAACATGAGGGTCAGGATCTTTAAAAGTTCGTGCGATTGAAGCACAGCAGAGGAAGATGTGTGCCGCTTCTGCCAGACTAGCAGTGGAAGAAGATACGAATCAGAGGCTGCATGTTTCCATTGCAGAAGGAGAAAGTTCCGGTTCGCTTCCATCCCTATTGATACCACAACTTCGCGCCCAAATGGTCGTCTGTCTGCTACACAAAGATTAACGGCTGCGCTGTCTGCTACACACAATCAGATTACAACTCGTACCCCTAAAGGTTCTGCAAAATTGCGCTACAGCTCTTGAATTCCAGTGAATAAAAACCCACGATCCTATCATATCCTATCTTATCCCATAACTCGGAGGTCGTAGGGGCACCACAGATGATCGTTTAACCAGCGTACTCCATCTTTCCCTGTCCTCAGCAACCCTGATTGTTTCGCTCAGTGTCAAACCAGTATATTCTCGAATGTTGTCCTCCCACCTCTTTTTCGGTCTCCATCTTCCTCTACCTCCTTGCACTGTGCCTTGCAGGATGGTCTTTGCAAGACCTGATGATCTGGTGAAACCCACGAACTTGCTGCATATTTGCGTACTGTGTAATAACAACGTGTTAGCATAACAGAGTCATTCTACCGTACATTATATATTCTTTCTGAATTGTGAAATAGGCTTTCTAAAGTAAAGTCTGAGTTTTGGACAGTCGTTTAAGATCAGATTAAACGGTCTTTCTAAGTACAATTACCAACATGTCATTTCTCGCATGACATTTGTATCTTATAGATCTGGTCAGAATTGTCAGCAGGCTATAGGTAGTTTGGTCAGTTTATTTAGTGCCTCGCCATTGAACACAGCAGGTAACGTTATAGAGGTTATCGTCCCTAGTCTAGACTTTGGTTGGGTTTTCTACGATTTCCTTTGGTCGTCCATCTCTCGACATTGTGACATGACGCGGTGAGTGATTATAAATCCTCAGGAATGTGTCCAGGTGGCAATGCAACACAATACAATATAATATAACACAATACAATACATAAGGAAATTACAGCAGGCGCAGAATCACATAATAAAAATAGTAATAATAATGGATGATGATGATGATGATGATGATGATGATGATGATGATGATGATGATGATGATGATGATGATGATGATGATGATGATGATGATAATAATTATTATTAATTATTATTATTATTATTATTATTATTATTATTATTGTCCTCAGCAACCCTCATGGCTTCGTTCAGTGGTCTTCTCTGCACTACTACTTTTTCTTCTTCTTCTTCTTCTTCTTCTTCTTCTTTTTATTCTTCTTCTCGTTGTCGTTGTAGTCGTCCTCCTACTCCTCCTTCTTCATCTTGTTGTTGTTGTTATTGTTGTCTTTGTTATTGTTCATCATCATCCTCCTCATCATCCTCCTCATCATCATCCTCATCATCCTCCTCCTCCTCCTCATCATCATCATCATCATCATCATCATCATCATCGTTATCATCATCTTGTTGTTGTTGTTGTTGTTGTTATTGTTGTTGTTTTTCTCCTTCTTCTTCTTCGTCTTCTTCTTGTTCTACTTGTTCATGTTCTTGTTTTACTCGTTCATGTTTTTGTTGTTGTTATTGTGGTTGTTGTTCTTCTTTCTCTTCTTCTTCTTCAGTGATTTTGGATATTTGTGAGCTGGCTACATTCTTCTTTCTCTGTCTGCGTATATGCAGTTTGCGCCTCGGGCTGCTTCAGTTAGATCCTGTATCGGCCAGCGCCTTGAGTCGCCAAATACGGCAAAATATGTGCGCTATACAAATCCTCAATAAATAATAATAATAATAATAATAATAATTATTATTATTATTATTATTATTATTATTATTATTATTATTATTATTAGTTGAGCGTTGAGCAGCAGTCTGTATAGTAGGTAGACACTGGCGGCGGGTTTCTGAGAGTGGAGGGGGGGGAGGGTAGAAAGGTGAGTCGGGGTTGGAAGAGGGGGTGAGGGTGTGGAGGAAGTGGGGGGCTGCAGGTGAAAACACCAATTATTCTATTTTGAAATTTTCCTAAATCTGCCTCTTTATCGCCATTCTGAAATTCGAGCCTCCTATTTGCACGTAATTCGGTCTGTTCAGCTCTGCACATATTTATTTGAATGCCAGGAGGAGGTGAAGCAGACTTTCTTGCGGGAAGTGAAAATCAAGATAATCAGTGAAGTGAAAATCAAGATATTGTAAGTGAAGTGATAGCAAGATATGGTGAGTGAAGTGAAAATCAAGATATCGTGAGTAAAGTGAAAATCAAGATATTGAGTGAAGTGAAAATCAAGATATCGTGAATGAAGTGAAAATCAAGATACCTTAAGTGAAAGGAATATCAAGATATCGTGAGTAAAGGGAAAATCAAGATATCGTAGAATTATCGGGTTTGTCTTTATAGTTCAGACCTTGATTTTTTTCTTCTTCATGTTTTGAAGTTTTGGGCGTAAAGCTCAAATTTCAGAGTTCTAGATAGTCTGGGTATTATGTAGTGACGCTATCGCACCCCGCACTCGGTGTACCCGTAGTAAGAACGTACCCTGCCCGAAGAAAAAGAGGTAGAAAAATCATGGTTCGTTTCACGCCGGCTTAAGTCTCTTCATTCGCTCAGCTGAAGCGTTAAGACGTACTTAAAGGCTTTGTTGTTGTCTAGTTAAGTTTGCGCTGTTTACTTTAAGTACCACTTTCCCAGTTTTCTCCGTCTGTGTCTGTGTCTCTCTCAGTCTACCTCTCCCTCTGTCTGTCTGTCTTTGTCTATCTCTTTCTCCCCACCTCCCCCTTCTCTCTATCTCCTTTCTCTCTCACTCTCGTCACTGACGCCCAGTCGACTGAGTACAATCATGAGCGATCGGGTTATAGTGGAGATCTTGGGAAAGGCCCTAGTGCTTGCTGGGTGATTGTGTATAGCCGACACGCACCCATCTCATCATAATAATAATAATAATAATAATAATAATAATAATAATAATAATAATAATAATAATAATAATAATAATAATAATACAGCATGCCATCACGCGCTTTCTTCAATCTAACTCAAAACGCGGCGATCTGAACAGATCGCCATTACAGAAGTCAGAATAGAAATCAATAGATCTAGTTTTAGTTTTGAAATTTTTAGATTGACTGTATCCAATAACATTTTAGTACATGAGCGTCAGGATCCTTAAGTACGTTTAAAAGTCTTCATGTTTGCCCTCTCTCCATTTCAGCTCTCAGTCAAGCCATTTTTTTCTATATGTCCCCAGTTGGGAAGTCCAAATAAAATCCATCTTCACTCCAGCTAGACATTAATATCAGATTCAGATTCAGATTCAGAAAACTTTATTATCTCCAAGGAGAAATTCTAACATGGATTTGCTGTCAGCAAAAGGTAATAAAATGTAACAGTACTATAAACATGTAAACATGTACGTGTACTCACGCTTATGTACATATTAACAAGAACATTTCCGACACATTGTAAAACTTAAAATACATATCACACTACATGTCCTTATTACACTTCAACATAAATAAATAAAACACCTACCCACAAAACACACACACCCAAACACACACATCCACACACACATGGGTTAGACATTAGATTATATTACACCAAAATTATAAACGTTATAAAGCATCTTTAAAAAAAATATACAATCATCAAACTCTGCGTATCATTCTAACATTGACAATCACAGATTTTAAAACTTATGCATTAGTTAACTTACATACTGAATAGTTGAAAAATTGCTGCATATTATAAAATTCATCTCTAGTACTCCCATAAACCACTCGCACCCAACTCATTCAGTCAACACTTATTAAGAATTTGTACTGATTTGGGTACAAAACTGTTCTTAGCTCTAACTGTAGAAACATTTGGCACTCTGAAACGGCGACCAGAAGGAAGGAGCTGGTAGTGCAGGGCTAGGATGTGAGTGGAGTCTCTTACAATCATTCATATATGGTATCCACGTTATGCACGAACTCCACAGTATTTTCCCATATTGAGAAAGCGTACGACCATTTTGCTTTCTCTCCGACTGATTAGGTAAAAGTTTGCTCGGCTTTTTCTTCTGCTCGGGTCCAACGTTTGCATATTTTCGAAATACATTTTTCGCTGCCATTTAGGAGTCTGGTGATTTTTTTCTTTCCAATGACATTAAAAATGACAGACGTAACGCAGTCACTTGATTTTCTGTCAAGATTCTTTCAAGCGACAAAGACTATAGTTTGAGACTCATCGTGGAATTCTTATAAGCGAGATGGAACCTAGTTTCGGTGTTATTATTATGTTCATAAAAAAGCTTCTTTTCTCCGTTGTTTTATCCGAATCTGTCTTTCTCAGTTCCCCCAACAATTATATGCCCATAGCTGTACGATTTTTTTTACAAAAATTAATAGCATCGTATATCACTGTATAAAATCCATATATATCTTAAACAATTCGTGATTTTCCTTGTTGTTGCTTTTCAGATTTTCTGAATGTCTGCAACGTATTTTTTGTTCGTCCGTCTGGCTGTCTATTGTGTCGTCTTTCAGTCTGTCTGCCTATCAGTTCGTTAGTTCATAGTTCATTCTTCCTCCACCCCGTTTTCTTGCCATGTTCTTGCTCTTCTTCTTTTCTCCTCCTTCTTCACCTCTTACTTCCATCCTCTTCATCTACATCCTTTTCCTTCGTCGTCTTCTAAAGCACTCATCACCACTATTTTAAACTAAATCAAACCAAATAACCAAAACACACACACACACACACACACACACACAAGAAACACGTGCACTCATACTAATGCTGAAAGTTTGCGAACAAGTAGTTACAGTAGATAAAACAAGACAAGCGAGATTACGCTTTTTAACCCATGCAGGCAGGATGAAAAGTGAATTTACTTTGAATCTTGACCGTGAAAACGGTAATGAGATAGTAACAGCTGTCTCTCAAACGTGCTCCTTGGCTTTTAAAAAAGAAAAAAAAACTTGTGATCTTTTCTTATTCCTCTTCTTCTTCTTCGTTCTCCCCCTCCTTCTTGTTGATCTTGCACTTCTTCGTTTTCTTGTTCTTGTTGGGAAGTTTTTATATTGTCTCTTGTGTCTCGTCCGCCTGACGAAGAGCTTAGCTGGAAATTTTGCACTGTGTCGTTTTGTCTTCTTGTTGTTCTAATTAGCATTATTTTGGCTTGTATAAACATTAGTTTTTTTTTCTTCATTCTTGTTCTTGTTCTTCTTGTTACTTTTCTTCTTCTTTCTTTCTTTCCTTCTTTCCCCTCCTTCTCTTCGTCCTCCTCTTCTTCTTTTTTTTCTTCTTCTTTTTCTTTTGCGTCTGCAAAAATAGCCTCTAACTTAAGAATCAAACGCTCGGCAAATAATTATTGTGTTTGTTTGTTTGTTTTTTTTTGTGTGTGGATCAAACATCATCAGCAGCATCATTTCTTCCTTCTACCTATTCTTCTCCTAAGATAGGTGTGCAGTTGCGGATCGAGTGATTTGAACTGAAAAAAAAACAAAGCTGATAGCAAATCGGGATGCAAACACCGGGCCTCCTCGTCGGTGTTGTATACTCGGTGCGAAGGCAAATCATTTGTATGCGGTAGCACGAAACATCGACTGTACGCAACATTACACACCCACTTGTTGATCTTCATCTAACGAAATTAAGATCGAGGAGGATGGAGCAGAACGGAGTAGAAGAGGTAGATGAGAAATAGAAGAATGGGGCAACACCAAGAGAGAGAGAGAGAGAGAGAGAGAGAGAGAGAGAGAGATGATGATGGGGTGAGTGGGAGGAGAAGAGAGTATTATAGCATCCAGTATTATTTATTATTATATCTGGCTGGGTAGGTCACTTTTATATGTCCTCAGACACCCGCACACCAGAGAGAGAGAGAGAGGTACCTGGTTCGAATCCCGGATTGGCCAATGTGTGACCATATTATTTTCCCCTTACCATCAACTGGTTCGATGGTGTCAGAATAATGTGACCAGTAGTCACCTATACGCTTCGGTGTCGTGTGACTATAATCTACAGTTACTGATACTCCTGTCCACTTTGAAAATCTTTATTTGATAACACTTGAGTTATATAGTTCATTTTCTACAATTCTAGGCACTTCTGTCAAAACCCTTTCCCCAAAAGGCTAGTCTTCATTCATAGACCTATCTATAATAGCCACTATAGGGTAGGAATTGTACACCTGTACTGTGTGTTCCACCAAACACTAGACATAATACTTTAACATAACTTTAGCATATATGCTTGACTTGACTTGTGTAGATTAACGTCCACGGACACGTTGCGTATTGGGGACAGATCATATCTGCAATCGGTACGTAGCATTTAATACTATTTGGCGGTAAGCTGAACACAGCCGCAGTGCGCGATTATTGTGAACTGAGATTAGTATCATGTCACTGACGAAAGGGCAAATCCAGTCGTTTAAGTCTACGACCAAAGGAATATCGTGGTTTTTGTATACATACACTAGGAATGTAGTATTTTGTTTTGTTTCCTGTTTGGCAATATTACCCTTAAGACATTTATCGTTGACAAACGATGTGACAGTTTCCATATTTCCATATCATACTTCAGTGTTTGCGTTAAAATCAGTTCAATTCCATTCAGTTCATCTCAATTCAATCAATTCAATCGATTTATTTAAAGTCTTTTCAAACTTAACTTATATTAGACTTTAAAAAAAAAAGTTCAAAACAGTTGTTAAAGTTTAACTAAATTGAACAACAGTACAGTGTTAACTAAAATGAATCTGATTGGGTAGTTGGGTCCCCCCATTCCCCCCCTCTCCTCTTTAATTTTAAGATGGTATACTTCGTAAGCTAAAGAGATTGCGGTCACTCAAAAACGCGTCGATCACGCACACCACCACACCACTCTCTGTTTATGTCTACGATTAAAGCCACTCCATAATTATAGTGCAACGAAGAACCTCAGACCCGCCTCTCGCCCTATCAGGAAACTCAACAAGAACCGATCTCACTTCTCTCCTCTCTATACATAGTTAGGCATAGTTTTCATTCAGCAAGGAGATGGCAGTAGGAATGAAAGTGTTTTTGTACCTCTGTGTTCTGGAGCGAGCACAGCGAGAGGAAAAGAGCGTTGTTTTTGAGATTGTTGTTGCATGGTGTACAACAGCCTGTGGGTTTTTGGAAAGATGTAACATCAGGAGGAAGAGAGCGTTGCTTTTTGAGATTTTGTTGCAAGGTGTAGCCTACACACGTTATGCAGATTAACCACTGAAGTGCACGCGAGGGAACTCTGCACCCGTTAGGGTCCTAGCACTTGTTTTTGAGATCGTTGCTGCATGTGTAACAACAACAATCAGCGGGTTTTGGG
>CM072516.1:54627534-54643387 GCA_036898135.1 Oncomelania hupensis | reverse complement strand
CATGCACAAAAAAAACATATATTCTTCGCTCAAACTTGTGGTATACAGGCAAGTCGCTATTAGAAGACGAAAATTGAAATCATAATTTATTTTTGAAATATTAGATAGACTGCCTCCAAGGTTCGAACTTCGCGACCTTCGGCACAGGAAACCAGCGCCCTATCCACTGTGCTAGCAGGCCATTTGTATGAAGAACACATGGGATACTTAACCTCTAAAGTTATATGAAAACTGAAAGATGCAGGTCTTCTATTGCTTCCTTATTCTTGTTCGTAGAATTGGCCCTTGAATGTTAAAGATGTTCCACAATGTTTGTGTTGATGTCAGTGAACTCCAACTTATATGGGAATTATGTGATGGTCATTGACCATTTCTGTCCAGTAGTAGTTATTTTGCATGTAATCTGTATATCTATCCAGATTCCAGGAAATAGTTTCATTGTTTTATAGTCTTTTGTTTTGTGTTTGCATGTTTTTGTTGGGGTTTTATGTATTTGTGATGGTATGTTACTTTTAGATAATAAAGGAGTGGATGTGTTTCTCTTATCCATATTTAGCTTCTAGTAAGTAGCAGGGTATATTTTTTCCATCAAACTGCGCTTTCTGTAATGACATTTTAATGATTTGTTGCTTGGATGGTGTAGACTATCAGGTCAAAGTGTACAAGTGACACAAGCTTTCATTCATGTGAGAGATAGTGCACAGAGGATGCTTGTGCATTTATGTGTAGAGCGACTTGGGTGTCACTGTTTGGTGATCAATATTTTCAACAACAATAGCAGTAGCAACAGAAAAAAAATATTAACGCTATCTTTGTTAAACATTCCATTGAAATCGATGTATAACTATTCAAGAATCCACTGACATTTTGTTACATAGCCCGGTAATGCTAGGTGATGCTCGAATAATTTACAGGTCTGCAGTTGGTAAACTTTTGTAGTAAGCTTAATGTTACGCTTTGTGGTTATAGCTCAACTTTATTTTTAAAAATTTTATTATGAGTTGTTATGAGTATGAATATTATGAGAGTGACTGTATGGTCTAAAATCACATATGTGAACGGACGTCAACATAAATTATGGACTTGAATTGAAAACATTAAATACATAAAGGAACAGAGAGCGATTACATCCTACAATGGAAAGGTTTCTGAGACAGTTCGTGATAACAGGAACCCCACCATGAAGAAACGCATGGTCCAGCGTGGAAGAAGAAACAAGACGGTTTTAGCGGCGTATTTCACAGGGCCAGACAAGTGAAGCAATTTAGGGAGCAATTACGCTGTATAAACAATAGCGAGACCTGTCGGATGAAAATGGCCAAGGTTTGCCTGTATCCTACCGCCCCCAAGACGAACCCACCCACCCCACCCTCTCCTTCCCTTCCCTCCCCCTGCTGCCTCACCTTTGCCACCGGCCCAACCCTCACTTTCTTGTATTCTATCTACCGCACGCAACCCTCCTTCTCCTCCCCCCCCCCCCCACCGACCCCGCTTTGCTCACCTTCTCCACCATCGGCTCAACACTCACTCACGTTCTTGTATTGAAAAGATTAAAACAACAAACACCTGTGTTGAGAGCTACGAATTTGTCGGTTTATTAAGATATTTTTGATGTAAAACCCATGGACAATGATACTAACAAACGTGTGCTTGTAACTTAAATTGTCACTTAACGACAAACTCACTCATAATTATTAGAACAACCCAAACACAAAACTCAGAATTAAAGAGAATAAATACATAAAATACAACCATTTAAGTTTTAATTCTTATGAAAGTTTACACTTTCTTGTTTTCTCTTTTACTATTCTGGGTATCAAAGAGCGTCAGCATTTTTTTTCTCCTAAGACGGGGGGTGCAATGATCTTAATGAACTTGTTGCCAACTCACACTGCGTAGCAGAGAACTAACCGAACCTCGCGTTTGCCTCTCTGCTTGTGGAGAAAGTACTCAGCGAGTCTCAGTAACGCTGTGTGGCTGCAGATTTGAGGTCTTGGGCTCCTGGCCTATTTCGTAAGATGTTGTGTTTATCTGGTAAAATCTTGGAAAACAGACCTTTCTTGATTCAAGTTTCTTGTTTATTTCCTTGGCTAGCTTATTTCACGGAATATTTAAACTTTTTTTAAAAAAAATTCTTAATAATAATAATAATAATAATAATAATAATAATAATAATAATAATAATAATAATAATAATAATAATAATAATAATACAGAATGCTATAACGCGCTTTTTCTTCAATCGAACTCAAAGGGTGGCGATCTTATAGCTATTACAGAAGACAGAAGAGAAATCGGTTTTTATTTTTTGAAATTTAAATTGACTGCATCCAATACCATTATTGAAGGGAATGAGGAAACCGGAGTACAAGAAAAAACCCTCGGTGTCCTGAAAAGTCTCGTACCTACATGTAAGTCACTTAAGTTCGTCACACGCGGGGTTCGAACCCGCAGCCTGTCGCCTAACCTTAAGTAGCTCTTTCAGCGCTTGCGGTGGCATTATTTGAGAACAACCCGAGTTCATTGTGCGCTTGTTTTGTTTTTATTTTAAACTGTGTGCATGTTGTTATTTCTGTTAAACCCTTTTAAACGAGGAGGAGAAAAAGAAGATCGAAGAAACGTAACCTATTGTTTATAACTACTGTACTCTCTCTCTCTTTCTCTCTCTTTCTTTCTCTCTCTCTCTCTCTCTCTCTCTCTCTCTCTCTCTCTCTCTCTCTCTCTCCTCCCTTCCACCCCTCCTCTCCTGGTGAATGAATGAATGAATGAAGAAGAAGAAGAACAACAACAACAACAACAACAACAACAAGAGAGGAAGAAGAAGAAAACAACAGCAACAGCAGCAACAACAAGAGAAGAAGAAGAAGAAGAAGAAGAAGAAGAAGAAGAAGAAGAAGAAGAAGAAGAAGAAGAAGAAGAAGAAGAAGAAGAAGAAGAAGAAGAAGATGATGATGATGATGATGATGATGATAATGATGATGATGATGATGATGATGATGATGATGATGATGATGATGATGATGATGATGATGATGATGATGATGATGATGATGATGAAGAAGAAGAAGAAGAAGAAGAAGAAGAAGAAGAAGAAGAAGAAGAAGAATGGTAGTATGCACTCCCCCCCCCCCCATCCTGGTTTACAACTGCTGTAGACTGTGCCTCTCTCGACCCTCGCGCCACAATGAAGAAAGTTATTAATGGACAACTTCACCTGTTCTGATGCTGTGCAAGCACCTTGCCTAGATTAATGGAATGGAGCTCAGAGAACAACTGAATGGTTCACTATCTGTAGGACAATACCTGATTTGTTGAATATAGTTTGTATTTAGCAGATCTACAACGAAGAATACAAAGCATGGAGATGAGATGCTACAGAAGATTTCTGGGCATTTCCTATACCCAGCACATCACCAACGACGAAGTCCGACAGACCATCACACAAGCCATTGGACAACTGCACGATGACCTGCTCACAGTTTTGAAAAAACGGAAACTCCGATGGTATGGTCACGTCACCAGATCATCAGGTCTTGCAAAGACCATTCCTGCAAGGCACAGTGCAAGGAGGTAGAAGAAGAGGGAGACCGAAAATGAGGTGGGAGGACAACATTCGAGAATGGACTGGTTTGACACTGAGCGAAACAATCAGCGTTGTTGAGTACATGGAAAGATGGAGTACGCTGGTAAAGCGATCATCTGTGGTGCCCCTACGACCTTCGAGTTACGGGATAGGATAGGATAGGATTTATTTATTTATGTGTTTGTTTTTTTAAATTATTATTTATTATGTTATTTTGGAAGAACATGCATAATCAACGGCAGCAGTATGAGTAAGAGTATAAAAGGAGCGGAGGATTTAAAAAAAAAAAACGGCAACAATAACAACAACCACACAATGATTAAAACATAACTTCTAAAAAAAATGAAGAAATGAATTTAAAACCCTTTTATTCATGCACATTATTAGTAGAATACTATGAACGTTGGTGTTTTGAAAACTAGTGTGCTGCTTCAGAAAATCCATCATCAATGTTGTATTCCCCGATCATGCTCTTCAAAATTTAGTCAGTTTGTGCTCTGCCCTAGGTTAATTAATGGTAGTAGTCGCGTTTTGCACAAACATATTTTGTCTTGGGTCTACACCTTCTTTGTTGCTATCATTACGCGGTATGGCAGACTGGAATTTCTTACAGCAAGGACCATTTTTGAGCATGCAGTGGGAACTCACAAGTGCCAGACAGAAAACAAAAATGTATAGCACTGATGCCGTTAATTGTGTCAGACAGCTTAGCCTGTAGTCCTAATTAATGGTTTTCCTCCCTGGACTAACGCATGGGTGATTACAACAAACCAGTGCGTTAGGTCTTGTAAGCCTGACGCTGTACAGTCTCTATCTTCTCACTTTCGTTTTGGGTCCTTTTTAAAATGACATTTAGCAGCTTCCATTTATTTTTCTTCTTCTTCTGTCATTCTCTTCTCATTGATTTTGTTACGTTCTCTTTCTTTCTTTATTTTCTTTCTTTCTTTTCCTCTTTTCTTCTGTTGTTTTCTCGTCGCTTCTTTTCTGTTGTCTTTCTTTCATTCTTTCTTTCATTCTTTCTTTCATTCTTTCTTTCATTCTTTCTTTCATTCTTTCTTTTATTCTTTCTTTCTTTCTTTCTTTTCTCTTTTTGTTCTGCTCTGTTCTCTTCTCATCGGTTATTTTGTTTTCTGTTCTGTTCTATTTATGTTTTGTTCTTTCTTCCTTCTTCTATCTTCTTCTCTTCCGTTCTCTTCTCAACACTCCTTTTTTATGTTTACTTTTGTTCTGCTCTTTTCTTACTTTCCTTCTTTTGTCTTCTCTTCTTCTCTATATTTTCTCCTGTCCTCTTCCTCGTCTCTTGTCTTGTATTCTCGTCTGTTCTGGTCTGTTCTTTTTTCGTGTTTAAATTGAACATGTGAGATTAACAGAATTTGATGTTTGGAAATGTAGTTCTGTTTTGCTTATGGTCTTTAGAGAGAGACATATACAGACACACAGAGACAGAAATCGCGAGTGGTATATAATTATATGTATATGCGTAGTGTATGTGAGAGAGAGAGAGAGTGTGTGTGTGAGAGAAAGAGAGAGAGAGATGTGTGTGTGGTGTGTGTGTGTGTATTTGTGCCTGTGGGACCTGTGTGTGAAGAATGTGTGTGTGTGTGTTTGACGTGTACACGAAAGAGAGAGAACAAGTGGCCGGCTTTCCTTCGTGCGCATGGAAGATCTGCAGGGAGGGAGGGAGTCACTGTAAAACTGTCTGCCTATTTGTCTATAAGCCTATGCGCAGAAGACTGGGACCTGTGCAGCAAAGTGAAGAATGGGCAAGTTCACCTTTAGTGACGTGTACACGGTACAAGACATGGAAACAAGTGGCTTTCCTTCGTGCAATGGAAGATTGCAGGGGAGGGAGGGAGTCACTGTAAAACACCCACTGCCACAGTCGATGCTTAACAACATGCTACCAATCACCCACTGCCACAGTCAATGCTTAACAACATGCTACCAATTATCCACTGCCACAGTCAATGGTTAACAACATGCTACCAAACACCCACTGCCACAGTCAATGCTTAACAACATGCTACCAATCACCCACTGCCACAGTCAATGCTTAACAACATGCTACCAAACACCCACTGCCACAGTCAATGCTTAACAACATGCTACCAATCACCCACTGCCACAGTCAATGCTTAACAACATGCTATTAATCACCCACTGCCACAGTCAATGCTTAATGGTCCTGATTTGGCTCGGAAGAGTCCGGTGGACCTAAAGCAATGATCATGTAAAAGTCAATGCTTAACAACATGCTACCAATCACCCACGGCCACAGGTAATGCTTAACAACATGCTACCAATCATCCACTGCCACAGTCAATGCTTAACAACATGCTACCAATCACCCACTGCCACAGTCAATGCTTAACAACATGCTACCAATCACCCACGGCCACAGTCAATGCTGAACAACATGCTACCAATCACCCACTGCCACAGTCAATGCTTAACAACATGCTACCAAACACCCACTGCCACAGTCAATGCTTAACAACATGCTACCAATCACCCACTGCCACAGTCAATCCTTAACAACATGCTACCAATCACCCACTGCCACAGTCAATGCTTAACAACATGCTATTAATCACCCACTGCCACAGTCAATGCTTAATGGTCCTGATTTGGCTCGGAAGAGTCCGGTGGACCTAAAGCAATGATCATGTAAAAGTCAATGCTTAACAACATGCTACCAATCACCCACGGCCACAGTTAATGCTTAACAACATGCTACCAATCACCCACGGCCACAGTTAATGCTTAACAACATGCTACCAATCATCCACTGCCACAGTCAATGCTTAACAACATGCTACCAATCACCCACTGCCACAGTCAATGCTTAACAACATGCTACCAATCATCCACGGCCACAGTCAGTGCTTAACAACATGCCACCAATCACCCATTGCCACAGTCAATGCTTAACAACATGCTACCAATCACCCACTGCCACAGTCAATGCTTAACAACATGCTACCAATCACCCACGGCCCGTAGCTCGGTCGTAGAGCGTTCGACGGTCATTCCGATGATCCAGGCTCGAACGCCACTCGTGGTGGACATGTTGCGTTTGTCCAGCT
Source organism: Oncomelania hupensis (assembly GCA_036898135.1). Lineage (NCBI taxonomy): Eukaryota > Metazoa > Mollusca > Gastropoda > Littorinimorpha > Pomatiopsidae > Oncomelania > Oncomelania hupensis. The sequence continues at coordinate 54,636,718 of CM072516.1, read as the reverse complement.
TAAACAGTATGATTGCTCTGGTGGTTGAGTGTTTATTTTGGTCCCTGAACCCCTTATTCCCTGGGATTGGTTATCCTCGTTTGCCATATCGCCCAATGGTGGGTTTTGGTGCGCAGAGGTTAAACTATGTGTGATGTTCATTCATTCATACGCCGAAAAGTCTAAAATAACCCGTGTTTGAATCTTCGGGGCACCATGATGTGTTACGGTCCCCACTCCATCGCTTTACGTTTTTAAGCATGAAGGTAATAACAGTCAGTTCATATACCACGTTCCTGTTGCTCTCTCTCCCTCCCTCCCCCCCCCCACTCTCTCTCTCTCTCTCTCTCTCTCTCTCTCTCTCTCGCTTTCTCTGTTTGCTTGGATGAGGTGCATGTTTGTCATGTTTATTATGCACTTGAGAGCGTGTGAGAAAGGTGTATATGTCTGTCGGTCTGTTTATCCGTTTGTCTGTTTGTCTGCATCTGTTTATGCGTACATGCGCGCATGCATGGCAACTTTAACCTACAAAAAATGTAAAGATCATGCATTTAAATATTACATTTTTTGGGTCTCTTTAAAAAAAATTATTAAAAGGTGTGTGTTCTTGCTTTTCTGAAGGGTGTTGCTATTAAGTGTCAGGGGAAGTCACCGGTTCAGTTCAGTTTAGTGGATAAATTAACGTCCCCGGACACAGTGCGTATAGGGGACAAAGTCACCTGTGTCTGTTGTGAGTGTTGTTATATTGCGCATTAAGGCCCTTTAATTGCCGTCCTTGTTTAGGCAGCCCTACATTATCGCAGACTTAGGCCTACTACACTGTGTATCACTATTTTATTGTATTGTTTTAGGGGAAGAAGAATGGGGAGAGAGGTGTAGGGTGGGGAAAGGGTGGATGGTGCAGAATACTTAGTTCGCACTGGCGCGGGCTTTTGAATGTGAGAGATGCCGAAGCCTAGGGCTTGGCTATATAATTAATACTAGTATAATTATTATAGAGAGCGCTTGTGCTCTGTAGTATAGTTCTTCTTGTCTTGCTGTTGGGAGCGATCCAGGAACGATTGTTTTTAATTACTGACTTTCTATACTGAATATGATTTGGGATACAGAGAGGCTCAGTGTGTAGAATCCTCTCTTTGACGCGTTCAGGAAAACCTAAGGTGCGAAATCTTGATGGTAGATGCATACTCAGAATGGTACACTTCTTTTTTTTTAAATGTTTCTTTTCACTATTTTCCCGTGTCGCCTCAGCTCAATATTAATTTATAAAATTCAGGTCATTGTGTTAAGGTGACCAATCGTGTCACGAGCAGCAGCATGTCACGCAGTCGACAAAAGGTTAGAATCTCCGTACGCTTACGCACTGGGACCAGCAGCATGCCACGCAATCGACCAAAGGTTCGAATCCTTCCTACACTTACAACACAAGCTATGCTTTACAGGATGTACTTACAATAATAAGCTTGCGCTCTTTGCACCACTGATATGTAGAAATCCTGTTCAGTTTTGTTGCGAATGAAGGGCTTAGTTTGCAGTATCAGCCTGCTTTTTAATTTAACGTAATGCAAGGTGCGGACTGCTGTAGGATAACCTATAGTCTCTTAAGTCGCCACACAGCTTGTATGTAGGCCTACAATGCACTTTTAACGCAGCGCGAAAAGTTAAAGTGAGGGTTTTATTTTAAAAGGACCCATTTTGCGCATGGCAGCCGCTCCTCCCCCTTCCTCTACCCTACCCTACCTCACCCTACCCCAGACACCGAGGACGCAGTCTTCAAGCCGAGTTGGTTCACTCAGAAATGAGGTCAAAGGTCGCACGACTAGAAGATTGATGTACCGTTAAAACAAGGGAAATCATTCCCTCTCACAAACCGCAATGGACAAATATAAAATTATATAGGTTGGTTTCATGATTATTGCTTTAGGTCCAGCGGACTCTTCCGCGCCAAATCAGGACCAGCTGGTTTGATTAACAAAAGCCCACTTTATCCTTGTTTAATGTAATAACAATGCGAATTTTTAGGGTCGGGTAATCCCGTTTTTGCCAAAAGTAAACAACGCTTCCGAAATTGGATTTGGGACCTTTTAAGGGAACGCCGCTTTTGTGTGAGAACTTGCTCCCAAAACAGCTTTAGTTGAGTGGACGTAGAGCTCCAATTGTTCCTGGGTTGGGTGTCTTTGAGAATTATTGGCGGGCTGCCTGTTTGCAGGTGCTGCTTTCGTTGATACAGATCGCACACTGCGTAGCTAACTGAGTGCATGGACATGCCGGCGTATACCAAGTTGTGTATTCTCTGCTACGTATTGTGTACGACTACAGTTCCTTGACATCACCACTTTAACGTACAGAACGAAATGCTGTATACCTTATTGTTTGCGATATAGCGCTCGTACCAGCTCAAAGAGCGGCTCACTCACCTCGCTGGCTTATAATCAGGATTTAACCGAAACCGCTGGAGACGCTAACTGGCTGCTATACTGCAAACAAACATCCGTTACCGGACCGCGCCAGATGGACCTACCTTAGGTGTATTGGCCTTCGAGCATGACAGCTTACTAAATGTATTCTGTCTGTATGTATATCTTTCTGTCTGTCTCGTTCTCTGTCTTTCGGTCTTTCTCTGTCTCTGTCTCTCTGTCTGTCTGTCTCTTTCTCCCCCCCCCCCTTCTCTCTCTCTCTCTCTCTCTCTCTCTCTCTCTCTCTCTCTCTCTCTCTCTCTCTCTCTCTCTCTCTCTCTCTTTTTCATTCACATACACAGCATATACATCAGCCACTTCAGGTGCCGTCGTACTAAGTGTCTTATATTTTATTTCATTGACCAAGTCGAGTGTGCCTAAAACTGTTATCGCATGGTAATTTACCAAATCACAGATGGCAATGTTTCTAGCAAAGCTTGCATAAAATATGAAAGTGGTAAAAATACTTACTCGCGCTACTTACGACCGGGGCGTACCTGAGACTCGCCGAATACCTTTGATACTAGAGAGAGAGCCAAACATAAGACAAAGCGAGTCTCAGCTAAGCACTATGGCATAGATCTCTACTGCTCGCTACCGTGCTAAGAAATGTAGGAAGGGTAGGGGAGGTGGGGGGGGGGATGAAGGAGTGGGGCGGGGGCGTACGTCAACGTATCAGTTTGTGACAGAAAACATCTTACAAGAAATTACGGCACGACGTAAAAATTCTTATCACGTCACCCTGCATCATAGATTCATTCACGACTGGAGTGCCTCCAGACGTTCAAGGGAAGGACCCCCTCCCCCCTCCCCCCTGTGGCGTCTTTGCCCTGGATTGCTTCCCTTGCCAACTGGGGTGCACCTAAAGTATTTAAGTTTGGTATAGCTTACCTTTTCTTTGTTTCGATGCTGCGTACAGCTTAGGTCTAGGAGCTTCGTTATTTGTAAATCTGATAAACTACATTCATCGTCTGCTTGGAAATTGGATTTTAGTATCAAATCGGTTTTTAGTTTCAAATGTTCTACTGTTTATTCCTAATATCACACAAATTTGAATATATATTAAAATAAAATCAAACAAAATAGAAAAAAAGCTAATTGATAGCCGATATAAATGTTTCTGTTGTGTAACTAATGAGCATTAAGAGCTGTTATATATAAAAAACATGGCTTCGAAGAGTCGCACTTTCATTATTCTAACACTTTGTTTCAGATCAACGTTCACGCTTACATTTTGGTTCCCTGTGAAACTTTGTCTTATTATCAGTATATTGTGCGGAAAATACAAGCAATTTAAAACGTAATCGAAGCAATTTGGAAAATTTTCGGTATATTTTACGGAAAATACAAGCAATTTAAAACGTAATCGAAGCAAATTGGAAATTTGGAAAAATCTTATTTGGCGAAAATCTGATGTCACATAAGATTAGCCTGAATGTCTCTTGATTCATATCTTACATCATTATGCGATGACGTTGGTGATGACGATGATGACGACGATGAAGTATTACATCGCAAAGCCTTCGAGAATAGCAACTTATGAATGGATGACTGAAGCTTACATAGCACTTAAACACATTTTACACCCAAAGCCGCGATAACGGCTAATTGACAATTGCTATATAAAAAAATTTTAAAAGAAAAAAAATTATTTAAATAGGTATTTATTTATTTATTTTATTCTTGTTATTATATAGCTCTTTTCCAGGTCAAGTTCTGCCCAAGGCGCTGGCCGAAACAGGCTCTAACTCAAGGCGCCCGAATAGCGAACTTGTTGCATTATCCGACGCCCCAGACAACTAAGCACAATCCTGGTCAATCGCGGTTGAGAGAGAAGGGGCTTAGTGCGTGCTGGGTGTATTTATTAAGAAAGCTGACATATGGGCGTCAGGATCTTTTAAACATGTTTCGGGGAATGCTGGGCAAGCACAGACTAGACTTTGATTTATATTCTCATTAGTTGGTCTCATTATATACAATATGTAGGTGATACTCACGTGTCAAGGACATGGGCGTCAGGATCTTTTAAAATCCATTTGACGCACAGACTAGACCTCGGTATCTACTCTCATTGTCGTACATATTAAAACGAATGACAATAGATGATACACATGAGCACAGAAACAGAGAAAGGGGAGCAAGCAGACTCAGTTATTACGAGTATCTCCGGACTAACAAACCCGAAAACGCTAAGTAAGCCTTTAAAAGCTATAAGCACCAAGAAGCTAACCCCCCAGGCCCTAAGAAGCTAAGCCCAAGCCCTAAGAAGCTAAGCTCTAAGTAAGTGGTTTATGGAGTTCCGGCTGATTTAGCGAGGTGACTGCAAGACAGACTGCCTGTCATAGCGAGTGGAAATAGCGACCGCTATCTAGCTCTCCCCTAGCTGCACATGGAGCTAGGCTCTCTATCTCCGCTATCGCGCTATCTCTGGCATACATCAAACAGGTGCGGCGTCTCAGACTGGCTTGCCACTCTGGGAAGCCAGCAACACGTTATGCAAAAGGCTGGGATTTATCAAGAGTATATGTACGAAGCTAAGTTACAGAGGGTTTAGAGAACCCTAGAAAAATTCGAGGAGAATAAAAGTTAAACTAGACTGCAAGGTCTTAAAAAAGGCGGCAAAGTAAACCAAAACACAACCTAAAAAAAGGGACTTAAAAAAAACAACACGAAAACTTTCATTGTAGTTAAAAAGAGGATTTTCTTGGTTAAATTTAAAGTGACGCTCCGTCGTTTGAAGATTATTAGAATCCAACCTCCGCTCAAACAAAAGAGAGGGTTGGGAGGGGGGAGAAGGAGAACGTGTTTGTTCCCCCCCCCACCGCCCCCCTCCTCCAATGAAAGCAAGTGAAAAGGTTTGTGACAGCCACACAGATTTCTTGTTTTTTTTTGTGTTGCTATCTTTTAAAGGTTCCCGCTTTGACCGCCCCCGCGACAGATCCTTTTAACATTCACAGTGAATGTTTCCCCATGACAAAAAAATTATCTTACCAGCAAAAAATATCTATCCTATCCTATCCTATCCTATCCCATAACTCGGAGGTCGTAGGGGCACCACAGATGATCGTTTAACCAGCGTACTCCATCTTTCCCTGTCCTCAGCAACCCTGATTGTTTCGCTCAGTGTCAAACAAGTCCATTCTCGATCTCGAATGTTGTCCTCCCACCTGTTTTTCGGTCTCCCTCTTCTTCTACTTCCTTGCACTGTGCCTTGCAGTATGGTCTTTGCAAGACCTGATGATCTGGTGACGTGGCCATACCATCGGAGTTTCCGTTTTTCCGTTTTTTCACCACTGTAAGCAGGTCATCGTGTTGTCCAATGGCTTGTGTGATGGTCTGTCGGACTTCGTCGTTGGTGATGTGCTGGGTATAGGAAATGCCCAGAGGTCTTCTGTAGCACCTCATCTCCATGCTTTGTATTCTTCGTTGGAGATCTGCTGTGAGGGTCCATGTTTCGCAGGCATATAGGAAGATGGAGATGACAAGTGAGCGCTGCAGCCTTACCTTGGAATGTAGACTGATGGTCCTGTTTTTCCTAATTGGCTTCAACCTCGTCAGGGCTGCAGTTGTTTGTTCGATCCTGGAGAGGACTTCCTGTGGGGACCCATTGTCTGATTCAATGGCTCCTAAATATTTGAATCTGTGCATTGTGTTGAGGGATTGGCCTTGGACTTTGATGTCCGTGTTGATGCCATTGGTGTTGTTAATCATCATTTTGGTCTTCTCTGCACTTATTTCCATTCCATAGGCTCTGGAGGTGGTGTCAAGCCTCTGTAACAGCTGTTCAAGTTCTTGTTCCTCTCCAGCCAATCCATCAATGTCATCCGCAAAACGAAGGTTGGAGATTGCTCTTTCCTTTATGCTGAATGTGCCTTCGTGATCTGCAAGGGCATCTGACATGATGCGCTCTAGGAAGATGTTGAAGTGTGTTGGAGAGAGTAGTCCGACAGACCATCACACAAGCCATTGGACAACACGATGACCTGCTCACAGTGGTGAAAAAACGGAAACTCCGATGGTATGGCCACGTCACCAGATCATCAGGTCTTGCAAAGACCATCCTGCAAGACACAGTGCAAGGATGTAGAAGAAGAGGGAGACCGAAAAAGAGGTGGGAGGACAACATTCGAGAATGGACTGGTTTGACACTGAGCGAAACAATCGGGGTTGCTGAGGACAGGGAAGATGGAGTACGCTGGATAACGATCATCAGTGGGGCCCCTACGACCTTCGAGTTACGGGATAGGATAGGATATGATAATAAAATAAAAAAAATAATTATAAAACGGGTGAAATTACTCATTGTCAGAACCCGAATGGAAATTTCAAACTTTAGCGGTTGGTCTGTGCAACGAAAGCCCATGTTATCATTGTTTACCGCAATAGCAATGCCAATTTTAAGGTAAGCCCGTTTTCGTCAAAAGGAAACAAAGACTTCTAGGGCGGGGGGAAGACCTTTTAAGCGAAGGCGGGGTGTCGCGATGTCTTGAGATGGACGTACCACAGTTAGTTTAGTTTAGTTTAGTTTTATGGATTAACGTCCCCGGACACATAAGCGTATAGGGGACGATCACTGATACGTACCACACGTAGGAGGGAACATTTAAATACCAATCGCCGAAGCTCAGTGGTAGTGCTTTCGCTTGGCACGCCGATGACCCAGGTTCGAAGCCTGTGGTGTGGAAGGCAAGTTGGCCATTTTTTCACTGTCCGTCTTAGCAGTATGTTTGCTCTGGTGGTTCAGTGTTGATTTAGGTTCCTATTTTATGTTTCCTAGGACGGTTATTTGTGCATGCCATGTCGCCAGTTGGTGGGTTTGGACGTTGAAATTCCTTACGTTCATCATTTTAACTCATATTTGCAATGAAAGTCAGATTGATAATACACTGTCAGTCTTGTTGCCAAACCGAAGGCAAGGCAAAGCAAGGTTATGTCAAGGTTATTGCGATGACTCAAAATATTGCAACGAGACTTACTCACGCTGAATTTAAGGGAATTCCACTTCAGTTGAAACCCTTGCTAGATACGCCTGAAGTTTGATTGTTATCACTTGATCAGCCTGCGCCGACAACAGGCAGGGTGAAGCACAGGTTACGATAAATCGAGACTTAATAGCAAGCAGAAGGGAAATTCACCTAGTTAGACCTAGCCTACACACTAGTTGAAAAGTGCAACAAGGAAACCAGGTTTGACATGAACGTCGTCTTCAACTTTTCAAGACTTGTTCCGGCAGTGCAAGGAAGGCTTCTAATCTCAATATCTTTGCACTTCCAGCCCGTGTGCTATGGAGCAAGCCTCTCAAGCGATACGTCTACACAAGCTAAGGATGCGTTATGTCTATATTTATAGTCTGTGAGAATATAGACCCTAGTTTGAATAGGGACTAGACTGGTCACGATTTGTGCACAATCATAGAACCTACAGTTTGATTCTCCGTTGAGATCTTCCCCATATTATCTCAAATGAGAATCACGTACTGTGTGAGTAAGACATGACGTATAATTCAGTTATTAGTGTCATGTTTCGCCTATACCCTATTTGTGATTTAGATGGTTGGACTGGTCGGAGATTTTGTTTTTAAATGTGTGGCACCGCAAATCAACTCAGGGCTGAGCTTTAACGTTCGCCAACTCGCCAATGGCCCCTAAAAATAGTGTGTGGCGAGCTCGATTTGGGGTACCATTCGCCCGGCTGGCGACTTGAAAATACCGCTAGTGGTAGAGATTCTGTACCTGTACACGGACTTTTGACTTGCAATGTAAAACAAAACACGCGCAAACCGCTTCTGCAGTCAGCACCGGAGACCCGTTCCGATGCATGCTAGGAAGTTAGGTAACGCTAGCAAAGCGAGGGATTTGCGAATTAAAAATAGCCTTTTCTCGCGAGACTTTCTTCTTTCCCTCGCCGCGAAACGCTACTGCCCTGCGAGATCCTAGCCTTCTTGCTTCCTTGCGTGTATCGGAACGAGTCTCTGACTTCCTTGATGAGTCACGCGAGACTTGCCGTACTTTCGATATTCCCCATTCTCAGTCTTTTGTCAATCTCGAACGCTGTGGCGCTTTTTAAGCGATGTCTCGGAGCCTCCAGCAAAAACAATAAAGTCCGAAGAAGAAAAGAAAACAGCTGAAGAAGGCACACCCAAGCTCCTTCAAGTTTTGGAACATTGAGGAGGAGGATGTCGATGATGAATAAATTATACAGTGCTTGTTTTAAAAAATGAAAAAGTGTTGTTGTTGAAATTTATCTTGTTTATTAGCTGCAATAGTTATACAGTTTAAAAAATGACCGTGCTTTCAATCAAGGGGTCTGGCAACCTGAGAAATATTTTGGCAACTTCAACTTCCCAGGTTAGGAGCCCGGCTGGCTCCTTAGCCTGGCTTGCTAAATCTCAGCCCTGTCAACTTCCTGATGTAACGAGTCGGGGGAGGTGATTGATGCAGAGAAAAAAGGCGGTCAGTGTCATTATGCACTTCACTTCGTCCTGCATGGGACTGATTCAACATTGCATACGAGATTTTGTTTTTAAAAAAAACGATGCGCTTGTTAACAATAGTGGTTGATGACGATGTTAACGTTTACGTTAACCACTAAGTCCACCACTAAGATTTGAATGTAGTTATTTTAAGTCTATGTGTAATGGAAAATCCCATAGTCAAAGATGATTTTTTTTTAATTTAATGTGATGTGAGCGTGCGTGCGAGTGTGCGTCTTATCATTTCGATGAAGAAGACGTTAGTAAAACATCCAAC
>CM072516.1:54590034-54622534 GCA_036898135.1 Oncomelania hupensis | reverse complement strand
CTTTATCATATCATTATCATCATCATCATCATCATCATCATCATCATCATCATCATCATCATCATCATCATCATCATCATTATCATTATCATCGACAACAACATCATCATTATCACTATCAGCATCAACATCGTCATCATCATCGCTATAGGTGTTTTAATTAACATTTCAATATTTCATGACATCTTAACAATGGTTGAAACAGTAGGTGATTACGAATAGGGCACTCTTACCTGCAGCGATGCATCGTTAATAATTATGATTGTAGCCGCTATTCGAATGTCATTAACAATTCTTTTCTTGGAGATTTCACTCTTATGGAATCAGTGATAAAAAATAATAAAAATTAATATTGACAAATCCGTGACTGATTAATTATCGAGGATCGATATTGTAACGTGTAGCGAACGATCCTATTTTTTGTATGGAGTAGTCAACACAGTTATTATAATAATAATAATAATAATGTTCGTCATTTGTAAGGCGCCTTAGCCTAAGGATCAAGGCGCTGGCCGATGCAGGATCTAACTCAAACCGCCCGAGACGCCCACCCGCAGCCTTTGGGCGCATGGTCTGACGCCCGGACAACTGAGCACAATCCTGGGCAGCCAAGGATGGAGGAGAAGGACCAAGTGCATGCTGGGTGTGTTCTTGTTACCGGCACTCACCCGTCTAGGACATGAGCGTCAGGATCTTTAAAGTTCCTTTATGGTGGAATGCATGCGACACAGACTAGACCTCGGTTTATACTCTCATCCGAAGGAGTAGGAAAAACAGGAGTAAAGTGTCTTTCTCAGGGACACAACACAATGGCCCGGCCAGGGCTTGAACCCGGGACCTTCAGATCCGCAAGCCGAAGCACTACCATTAGACCACAGTGCCTCCTAATTATTATGATACCTAAACCTGTCACGACCTCATTTCCGTAAATACTGTAAAAGTGTTCAAGGGCTAGCTATCCAATCCACTCCACTGCAATGTCTACGTGTATGGCACACCACTCCATGTCGTAGAGATATGGCCTGAGGTGGGAGAGAGTGGTAGGAAGTGTGCTAGTTACTGCCTTAAGAAGAAGAAGCAGGTCTGGTATGACCTTCCGCGAACAGAGTGTATGTCTGTAGAAGAATCTTTAATATCTGCTGGAATCTAGTATTATAGGTTATAAGTACAAACCTTTCTGTTACGTATTTATAGAAACCTTTCTGTTACTGTATAGATTTATAGAAACCTTTCTGTTACTGTAAAGATTTATAGAAATCTCACTCTTACTAACGAGGGAGGGACGCAGACAGACAGACCATACTGAAGCAATAACGTTGTCACCGCATTTCAGGAAATCAAGATTCGCCAGTTTGCACGTGCGCTCGTAAAGCAGCAGACAAACGAGAGGCATCTAGATGGACGGCGTTACGGATAAGAGCATACTAACGACTGCACGGTGTGCTTCAAGGCTTCACTAGATTTAGTTACCTAGGACGAAATGTCTGCCTGTTGGGGGGTTCGCAGAACAGGACAGCATTAGTGCTAAAGTCGCACGGACTTTTAAAAATCCTGACGCTCATGTCCTAGATGGAGGAGTGCCAACTACACGTAAGTACGCCTAGGAAGCACTCATGGGTCCCTCCTCTCCTTCATTTCGACTCACCCAGGATGGGTGCTCAGTTGTCTTCGCGTCACCCCCGTTGGGGTGCGGGGGTTTCAGTATAAATAGTATCCCCACTTTCTGGAAATTTAGTGCTTTAAATTCCCACTGTCGCTGTCTTTCTCATTTGCTCTTTCTCATTCCTGCTCTGTTCTATCAATCTGCTATACTATCGTCTTCTTCGCTAGACCAGTCTCCTACCTTTTTTCTTGAAAACTCTTCCGGGACAAGACTCCTTGTTTGTGTATGAGGTCTGTTGGATCAGCTTGGGAATATTGGACGCTTTCTGCCAGGTGGTCACTAGGGCTTCCTATGATGTTATTATTTAGCAATGTAGGCATTTTATATGTATGTGTTTTGTTGATAATTTATAATGATGTTTGTATTCTATTTTATTTTTGTAAACGGGGGTTCGATACGTTGGGGTGAAGCCTCAGCCGTCCCCTGCGTGGGATGTCTTTATTGTAAAGTGACTGGCTGGTGGAGGGCATTCAGTTTTCCCACTAGGGTTGTTTCAGCAGATCTTTTATGCGGATTGGGGGTTGTCCGGTCCTGATTTGGCTCGGAAGAGTCCGCTGGACCTAAAGCAACAATTATGTAATGTAATGTAATGTCTTCGCGTCAGGTGATGCGTCTCCTATAAGGCAACACATTGGCGGCTCTGGCAGCTAGCGTTAACAGATCCTGTATCGGTCGGGGCTTTGAGCAGCTCTTGAGTTGGAAAAGCGCTGTATAAAAACTACAAATTTAAATTAAATTTAATTTCATTTAAAAAATTAAATTAAATTTAATTAAATTTAAATTTAAATGAAAATTAAATTAAATTAAATGTATTATTTAAATTAAATTAAATTAAATTAAACTGAACCTTGCAAAAGCGATGATAGGTGTATTTGAGCCGTAAGCTAACAAAACACAACTTATAATTAAAGGGTTTTATAGGACAACAGCAACAACAACAAAACATTAATGAACGAGTCTAGGGTTTTGCGATGAATAGACAACGCGTGAAATGGATATGAGCCATGAATAGGCCAGCAACCCATGAGCGGTGAAACCCGAACCTCGTGGGCGGGTAAGCAGGACAAACGGCTGATGAAACGCAACCGGTGTGACAAATACCTTTTTTTAAAAAAAAAAAAAAAGACGCACAAAACAGACCGCTGTTTTGGCTTCATTTTTTTTCTTTTAGGGACAATAGAAAGGAGTCAACGCGAGTCAACGCGATAGGGGAAGCTAGTTTACAATTACAGCCATACTCATAGTTGTGAAAACAGTCCACTGCACATTCATTTTAACTCGTGTGGAGAAGAAGAGTCAACTGGAGTGAATGTATACATGTAAGTGAGAAGAAGAGTCAACTGGAGTGAATGTATAAGTGAGAAGAAGAGTCAACTGGAGTGAATGTGTAAGTGAGAAGAAGAGTCAACTGGAGTGAATGTATATGTGAAGAAGATAACAACGTGCCTTATCATTTGGCACTGAATTATCGTTTGTCTCCCTTGTTTGATATTGGCTAGTAGCCAGTTCAGTTCAGTTCAGTTCAATGAGTAGATTAACGTCCCCGGACACAGTGCGTATAGGCATATTTTTTTTGAGTAAAATTTACGTCCCCGGACACATTAAGCGTATAGGGGACGGGTTGTTTAACCATATGCGTATAGGCATTCACAAAAACGTTGTTTAGCACTACTGGACTGTAACCCTTGATTTTGTTTAAAGAAAATGTTTGGCTATGAATTACGAATTTTCCAAAAATTTCGATTCCTTCGCATTTTCTTTTCTGTTGTCAGGCAGCCAATTTGTAGGTCCTTTTTGTTCCGCATGAAGATGTATTTTCCTGCAGGTTATGATTCAAGCGTCTTCTTTATGCTTTGGGAAATCAGTCACTTGATTTTCAGCAATAGTCTGTGATGCAACTGATCCACCGCATGACGAGCTGGGAACACAGCGACAGGCTATCTGTAGGTATGGCACACTTCCATAAACTCATTCCCACCAAGAGTGGAGATAGACCTTTCCCACAAAGATTTGCACGGATGCTGTAAATGATTTACTCCAGTCCCATTGTAAAGGCGAAGCAACTACTACTTCGGTGTTTTTTCACAAACTTTCTGTTTCCGATCCCAGAGTTTAGCGGAAGTTCTGGACAGTCAACCACACATTCATCAAATGAGTCAACCAGTCAGGAGTAAGCCCGGATGAGCGCAGAGGATTTGTTTGTTTGTTTTTGTTTTTGAGTATTTGGTGTGAATTAAATAGATAAAAGGATAGATGGGTAATAGATGGGTAGTGATTTGTACAATGAAAACACGTTTCTTTCATCAAAAGACATCTATGTTAACCTTTAACACACTTACAGAAATGTTTGGACGAAATACAGTACGTGTTTAATCTAGTGAGTTTTATCTTCATTAGCATTTTTCAAAGCTCTTTTTCATCTTCTTTTAACAGCCCGTGACCTTCGATCATGCACTGCTGTTGGATTTGTCTCCCTTTAGTTTCTTCCCGAAACTCTTCTTTGGCATGCATACATTCTCTTCAGTGCAGTGGTTTGAACGCACGCTACCAATGTTCCAGGTTAAAGCAACTCCGGAAAAGTTAGTTATTGATTGCTTACAGGGTCCAGCGGACTGCAAAGAGCCGAATCAGGACCACAAAATCGAGACCACAACTTCGCTGAAAGAGGACTCACCTTTGAAACGCATAAAAGATCTGCCGAAACAACCCTACTAATAACGCTGAAGGTGCTCCACCAGCCGGTCACTTTACAATAAAGGCATCCTACGCAAGGGACGCTGAGGTTATACTCTAATTTATCGACCCCCCGTTTACAAAAACAAAATAGAATACAGACATCATTATAAAATATGAACAAAACACATACATATACAATACCTTTATTACTAAATAATAATATCATTGGAAGCCATAGTGACCATTTGGGCAGAAAGCGTCCAATATTCCCAAGTTGATGCAACAGACCTCACACACAAATGAGGAGTTTTGTCGCCGAAGAGTTTTTTAGAATAAAGGTAGGTGACTGGTCTAGTGAAGAAGAAGATAGTATGATAGATTGATAGAACAGAGTAGGAATGAGAAAGAACAAATGAGAAAGACCGCGGCAGTGGGAATTTAAAGCACTAAATTTCCAGAAAGTGGGGATACTATTTATACAGAAACCCCCGGCACTCTCACGGGGGGAACGCCGGGAAAGGTTTGTTCTTGGATGGGTGACCACGCTTAGAAGGCCCCCAACAAACGACACATAAAAGATTGAACCAAGCGCACCTAACACCCAAGTCTCCTTTATGCCTAGAGTGTCCGGGGACGTTAATCTACCTGCCTGCCTACCAAACACCCCAGTAAACCCAGTTGTGAATGAGGTTACAGAAATCTGTTTAGAACCTGGTAAAGATGAAACAGCGAATGAGAGAGGAGACATTAGATACCGCCCTCATTAAGCTGGCTTAGAGAAAATGGATGTCCCAAAAGCTTTCCACCGCATCGAACGAAAGGTTACGGGAGTAGGGGATGGTGATGGAGGTGGGAGTGGGACACCTTTTTACATTCTCTTCAACGATTCAAACCAATGATTTCAAACTGTCACAACGTGTTTTGCTGTGCTGGAGAGAGCTAGCCTTGCTCTGAAGATGACCTGTGACTAAACCCAACCGTTCAAACCAGTATAGCAAAGTGGAGATTTCATTATTTATTGCTATGATCATTCCCTCAACACTTGCAATCTTAGTTTCATTTAACAGAAGCCTTACCGCAACAGGCTTGTTTTAGTGGATGCGTCCTTGCTGTCGTTTCTACATGTAACCCTGTTCATGTTCATTACTTGCTTAATCCTGACTGAGGTTGTATGCAGCGCTTTTTCTTCAATCGAACAGAGGTCGGAATAGAAATCAATTTTAATTTTTAATTTTCAAATGTTTAGATTGACCGCATCCAGTACCACTATTGAAATGAAGGAGGAAACCGGAGTACCCGGAGAAAACCCTCGGTGTTCTGAAAAGACTCGTACTTACGCGCGCATCGAACCCGCGACCTTCGGCAATGGCAACCAGCTCACTATCAACAGCTAGCAGGCCATCCCGTAATATTCTTTATCCTTGTCTGCTACAGCATGGCCCAAGGCTATATTATAAAGACTTCGTATTTTTATGTATCTGTGTTGAAGTTGCAGTAATCAGTTGATCAACACCCGGATAATGATCTGCGGAGAGGGAACTTTGTCTTGTAAATAATGCCATCGATAATTTTTTGGTGTGTTTTATTTATTTAGTGCGTTGAGTAATTGGCGTTAGTGTGGTGAACTCGGGAACTAAACAAATTAATCATCAGCTGAACTGTTGGTGTTGATCATGCAACTAAAGACCAAACAAACAACAGATTGTTCTCTCACTGTCGCTCTGCATGTGGGTGTGGGTGTGTGTGCGTGTGTTTATGTGTGTGTGTGTGCGCGCGCGCGCGTTTTGTTCGCGTTTTGAGTTTGTGGTTGCGTTCCCCAGCGCGCAGTGTGCGTCTGTGCATATGCTCACGCATGAGTGTGGTTTGTATTGTATGTGTGTGAACTTCCGGAACATGTAATGCCCACAATCTAAGCTTCAGCCATGTAGTCTGGCTCGTGTCACGATGACGTAACACAACCATGATGGAAGACATCATAATGAGAGTTCATACGAGTATCTGCAATTTACGGAGTTTACTTCTTCTACAATAAATCGTAAATTGAACCACAAGCAGGGCCTAGCTAGATCGAGACACTCTGCACTATTAAAGAGGCTGGAGCGACATGTGTGCATTCGATAGCACGATCACAATAAGGGCTGCATTATTTTCTGTTGTAATAAGCTGGTCTTTGTTCGTCCTTTACCTTCTCTCACTCACTCCTTCTACTCTCCACCCTGCCTCCTCTCCTCGCTCCCAGTCTTTCGATCTCTGTTTTCCTGTCTGTCTGTCTGTCTGTCTGTCTGTCTTTCTCTCTATCTCTCTCTCTCTCACACACACACATTGTTATTATTATTATTATTATTATTATTATTATTATTATTATTATTATTATTATTATTATTATTATTATTATTATTATTATTATTATTATTATTATGATTATTATGATTATTATTATTATTATTATTATTATTATTAGTATTATTATTATTATTATTATTATTATTATTAGTATTATTATTATTATTATTATTATTATTATTATTATTATTATTATTATAAGCACATCATCACCATCATCGTCATCATTATCACAATCAGCCGCAGCAGTACCACCACTACCGCCATTATTATCATCATCATCATCATCATCATCATCATCAACATCATCATCACCACATCATTGTCGTCATCATCAGTCCTCGTCTTCTTTACCATCATCGCTTCTAACAACAGCCGCTACAGGTGCAGTAAGAACAATACTTCCGCTCCATCCCTGTCCTCGTTATCATCAACATCATTAGCACCGCCATCATCACCCCCAATAACACTACCAACCCCATCACCAACCACTTCAGCTTCATCTTCATTATCAACACCATCGGTATTATCATCACCACCATCAGCGGCAACTACAAAGCCGCATGTTACGAATCTGACAGAAGACCAATTAACGACCTGGTAAATCAAACGAGTGAAGATTTGAAGATGAGAAATTCTTCGCCACATATACTCGGAGAGTGACCATCGAAGCAGTTCGTTCTTATATTGCGCTTTTCTAGCTCAAGAGTTGCTCAAGGTGAATCGCCTGGCGCCCAGACAACTGCGCACAATATCCGGCGACCGGAGAAAGAGAAGAAGGGTTTTGGTGGGTGTGTTTTGCGTAGCCAGTGCTCACCCGTCAAGGACATGAGCGTCAGGATCTTGGTTGGAGTGTTGGCATCAAGAATATGTCCGTTTGATTCATTCATGCTCAGTCTGTCATCATCAGTTCATGCTTGTGATGATCCGCGGGACTGTTACCATGCTGTGTGCACTTCGTGACCAGATGCTCCGGGGTTGATTCTGATCTATACGAGATGAGGAGATTGTGCTATCTGTGTCGCAACTTCGTCTGTGCCGCAACATTGTCGCGCTGTTGACTTGGAATCGCTCTTTCATTACTGTCAACGTATTGTTGCTTTGATGAAGTGAAAATAGCCATGGGCAGAGAGAGGATGGAGGTGGGTAGGGGCGGGAGTGTGTGTGTGTGGGAAGAGGGTAGAGTGAGGGGAGTGGGGTTGGGGGGGTAATTTGGGCGGAAGGTCTAGGGGGAGAGGGGAGGGATGAGGTGGGAGGAGACATTTTTATCAAAAATCAAACCCTTAAATTGATTTGGAGGGAGTGAAGTGTTGGCGTTATCATACTTTTAAATCAGAACCTTACATAACACTCGTTATGGTCAGTTAGATTGACACGTGTGTGCGAGTGTATGTGCACTTGAATAAACGCACAAATGGGTACCAGACCTTATCTTTCTTAGTAACAAATGGGTTTATTTGCTTGGAACCCACTTTTTTTTCCAGGACTCACATTTTTCTAAGTGCGCGGGAGTGCTCTATTAGTGCATGGGAGTGCAGCAGTTGTAGTGCATGAGAGTGTTTTAAGTACAAGGGAGTGCTCTATCCGGGACACCCCTTGGGGTCATGAGCAATCTTGTCACTGTAGATTGTTCTAACCTATAAAGGGAACAGTGAAAGCCCCAGTTGAAAACCTGTCTTGCTTTTGTATGCATGACTAATTCACTGCGGCAACAGTTCCCCCCGTTGGAGTGCCGGGGGTTTCAGTATAAATAGTATCCCCACTTTCTGGAAGTTTAGTGCTTTGGATTCCCACTGTCGCTGTCTTCATCATTTGCTCTTTCCCATTCCTGATCTGTCCTATCACTCTGCTATACTTTCTTCTTCTTCTTCGCTAGATCAATGACCTACCTTTTTTCTTGAAGGCTCTTCCTAAACAGGACTCCTTGTTTGTGTGTGGGGTCTGTTGGATCGGCTTGGGAGTGTTGGACGCTTTCTGCCGGGTGGTCACTAGGGCTTCCTATGATTGTATTATTTCGCACTATGGGCATTTTGTATGTATGTGTTTTGTTGATGATTTGTAATGATGGTTGTGTTCTGTTTTGTTTTTGTAACCGGGGTGTTCGCGTAGTTGAGGTCAACCCTCAGCCGTCCCCCGCGTGGGATGTCTTTATTGTAAAGTGACTGGCCGGTGGAGGGCGTTCAATTTTCCCACTGGGGTTGTTTCGGCAGATCTTTTATGCGGATCGGGGGTTGTCCGGTCCTGATTTGGCTCGGAAGAGTCCGCTGGACCTAAAGCAACAATAAATCAATCAATCAATCTATCCGGGACGGAGAACATCCAGTCACTTTTCGGGCAAATTTAGAAAAAAAGTTCGACATACTTCGTCCCCTATAGGAGACGAATTAAGTCAACTTTTTGGACGGAAAAAGCCAACATTTGCATCAGATTCTTACATTTTTAGATGAAGTTTGCGCTCTTTCCGTCAAAAATGCCACTTTCCTATTCCTACATTCTTAAATTAACCCAGTTCTGATATTTTGCAAATGTGTGTGTGTTTGTATCCATCACATTATATTAACTTGGAAATAGCTGAGTTGTCTGTGGGAATTAGCTGAGTGGTTGGTTTGTGGCTGAATTTACTACGCTTGTGTCATTTATTAAACGTGATTCTGGATTACCACACGTTTTGTCATACACCTTGTGTTAAATTGGGAGAAACACGCGCCACCTTGACCTTGAAGCATAGTTATGTTTTGTTCACACTGCGTAGCCGAGGTGGTGAATCTGTCACGAGTAGATCCGGTTTGTCTCTGCCGCGCGGTGTGTTTTGTGCTTTGTGTGTGAGTGTGGGGGGGGATGGGGGTTTGCTCAGTGATTCAATCCGCTTCACTATGCGCGAGACTGTCAGATGTACCATATTGGACAACGTAAATCTAATCCCGAATTGATCCGGGACGACGAATTGTTCTGCCATACTCCATAATAGACTTTCCGCAATGACTTTTTAGATCAGTGGTTCACTTTCCCCTTCTTCCCCCTTTCACAAACCGCAACGGCACGTCAAAGTACGCGGACTTTTTTTTTTCCCTCCATCTAACAAATGACAATATAAATAGGTCGATCACACAGGCTCCTTTGGTTATTCTAGTATTATAGATAACCAAAGGGAGACGCGTCACAGGCATAGGCGCTCGCGTGTCTTGATACAAGCGCCTGTGGTCGATCAGGATGGCTCAATCGTCCGATGCGCTTAACAATGCCCTTGCCTTGAAGCCGTATGCAAGTTGGCGTTGTTGGGTGGCTTTAGATAGACCCTGATTTCTCCACCACTGAGCAGCTCTTTTGAGCTAGCAAGTGCGCTATAGAAGAACAGTTGGTTTTATTTAAAATAAACAACACCTCAACATCCCCCGTTAGCCATGTACCAGCTGCAAAATGACAGAATGGTATTACAGTGCAAACATTGGTCAGGTTTTGTTCATTTATTATTCCGACACTTCTTTCAACAAATTGACACGATAGGATTTTACCATCTCATCCAAACATGTCGTTTTTAAATTAATATATCCAAACAATCATGCCATAGATAAGATAAGACAACTTTTTTATCTTTTACAAGAAATTATCATGCCATCATCAGCGGACAAACAAAAATTATACAATGTTGAGTATTATTTTCATACATCTTATAGCGATACTTCTACGGTACACGTTATGTCACAATAGGCTAGTTTGAATCCAGCACCAAGGCTTCACGCCTCTAATAGTTCAGCCTGTTGTAGCCTTTTGTAGCCTTTGTGTGTTACTCATTTATTGTCTATTATTCATCTAAGTGATTTAGAAGTAGCCTTTGTAACTTAAAGTCGATGCCTAGCAGACGACAGAAGTTAAAGGTTTGGTCTAAGCATGGGTAAGCTAACTCCTCACAAGGTAGGCAGTGACCTCATCCCGCTGACCTATAGCCGTCACCCCCGTCAGAGGGCGCTACAGGTATCTCACGAGAATTCGCGGGCTTAAGCTGACCACAGGGTTAAGGTAGTCAGTCTTTGTCTAACCCTCCCACGAGAAGGACATACACGTTGAAAGATCTCTCTCACGAAGACTAAGCAGGTGACAGGTGAAATTCATTCATCGCAGTATAGCCATAGCCTGACATTGTCTAAAAGGTAAATGATCAATCTTTTGTTTCACTGCGATTTATTGATAATATTATTGGATTATGTTTGTGAAGTCTTGCCATGTTTTATAATTGTGAATGTTTGTAAAACTTTGCTTGACCACATGGCTGACCCACGACCAGTTTCGACACCATGAGGTAGCCCCTACTGGCCAACTGTTGTTTCTCCTATTTGTATTATTGCAGACCAGTGGCTGTACCGGAGAAAGTGTACATTATTAATTATTTCTCCCTGTGTTTATTTTAGCCATGATGTATATGTATAGGAATTAGGATGGAGATTCCAGTGGACCCGGGACATAGAAGATTGTTCGTCGCTTATCTATATAAGTGGAGCGATCTCGCTGAGGGCTGTATCAGTCCTCTATTCGCTATTGTGACGTGGGACTTTAATTTATCTAAACGAAACGAAATGAGGGCTGTTTCTGCCAACAGTGAGATGCTCTGCACACCCTGTGTAAACATTGAAAATTGAGAAATTGAGGGATTTCTTTGAAACTTGGTATTTAGCTAGGAAATGGTGGATCCTACCTGAGGACAACAAAGGTATGCATGTCAGGTGACGTAATGTTGGTGAAGTCATAATTTGTTGTGCGTTTTTTATGATCCTATTTGTTCCTAAACTACTGGAGGGATTTCGTTCGAGTTTATCATGTACTTAAACTTTACCTGTGCCTCCAGTGTAAAACCAAACTTCGAGTGAAGTAATCATCGTGACGTCATTTTTTGTTGAAAAAGAAAATTTTATTATTACTTTCATTAAAAACAAAACAAAACAAACTTTCTAAGTAATTAGAATGGACATAATTATGCATTAAGCCTTAAAAGCGACTAAGATATATTGAGTGAAGTCATCATGTGACATTTTTAAAAAAAAAGTTTTGATGTTGATTTTTTTTCTAACCCTATTTTGTCCCAAACTACTGGAGGGATTTGGTTCAAATTTGGTATACACTATGACTTAGACTTTACCTGTTGACTCCGACGTAAAACCAAACTTATGCAAATCGAGTGATGTAATCGTCACCTTTTTTTCTTTTCTTTGTTGTAAATTTCTTTTAAATTTTGTCTGTAATGAGAGTGTACAGATGCTTTGAGCCTTAGTCTTCTAGTAGGATTCACTATTTTGCAGATAAATACAAAGTTTCACAAATATCCGTCCATTAGTTTCAGAGAAAATTGCGCAAAATAATTACCTAAATTAAAATAAACACATTACGTCACAACGATGATGTCATTGTATGTATATATATATATATATATATATAGAGAGAGAGAGAGAGAGAGAGAGAGAGAGAGAGAGAGAGATAGATAGATAGATAGATAGATAGATAGATAGATAGATAGATAGATAGATAGATAGATAGATAGATAGATAGATAGATAGATAGATAGATAGATAGATAGATAGATAGATAGATAGATAGATAGATAGATAGATAGATAGATAGATAGATAGATAGATAGATAGATAGATAGATAGATAGATAGATAGATAGATAGATAGATAGATAGATAGATAGAGATATCCAATGACATCATCGTTGTGACGTAATATTTTTATTCTCTGAAACTAATGGACGGATTTCGGTGAAATTTAGTATTTTTAGCTGCTATCTACTAGATGACAAAAACTATGTTTATTGCGTAACGACATCATGGTGACGTCATAATACCCAAAACCCAACTCAAACGTCCGAGGCACCAGCTTGCATTCTTAGGCACATCGTCTAACGTCTCAATGGTTGTATTTATGTAACTTGCACTCACCCGCCTAGGACCTAAGCGTCACTATCTTTAAAATCCGGGAATCGTATCTTCATAATCCTCCTCTTTCTCCTCCAACTTCTTATCCCCCTTTTGCCTTTTTGTCCTTCTTCTTATTTATTGTCTAAAATACAAGATGGGGGGGGATGGGAAGGGGGAATGTGAGTGTGAGAAGCAGTACGCGAGAGAACTCTGCATCAGTTGGGTTCTAGAATTTGTTGTTTTTTTTTTTAATTTGTTTTTATGATGGCAGGGTGGGAGAGTAGGGGCAGGAGTGGGTCTATCGAGTTGGCGTGGTTTGTTAACGTCTCGCGCGCACGACACCTTCGCAAAAAAACATTATGCTAGGAACAATTGAAGGAGGCAGGAGCAGAGGAAGGCAAAGAAAGAATAGGACCGATGACGCCTAAACGTGGACGGCACCCCACCTTGCAACAACAACAGACTGACCAAAGTGGAGAAAGCACTCCGCAATAGTGTCTCTCGTGTCTCCCCAACAACCCCATAGGCTGAGGGATACGATATATAGTTAGAAAGATAGGTAGAATCGAGGCGTGAGCCAGGTTGGAACTGACATGAAACTCGGATGCCAACGACTGCATTAAAAAATAATGGTCCGGTGACAGGAATTATTCGAACGCCGTGTACCTGAGACCGGATACTATCATCGGGTTTAACAAGTGGGAGGGAGTCAAGTCCGGTACGTCAAAGAGATGCTTGACCGTATGGGCGATACCCATCTAACCTTCCTGACCACATGACCCAACTCTTGGCCTGCATTGTCGGTGGCATTTCTCTTTGATGTTTTCCTAAGATTTGGCCGAATGGTTGCGAGTCGAATTTCTGTGGACGTCTTCTGCTCAGTGTTGTCTGGTTGTTGTTGGTTTTTTTTTCGGTTTCACTTCCCCTTGATCCCGACCGTGTGGTCGATCTTGTCTATTTTGTCGGTCGTGCTTCTCCTTGATGCGGTCAGCACTCCCTGCTGTGCCCGTCAGTCAGCTTCATCGTCACCTCGCATGCAGCGTATTAGAGATCGTTGGATTCCGCTTATTGCGATTTAAAAGCAAACTATCTGGATGACTTTTGTCATTCTCAGTGTTAGTATAATCATCATGAAGAAGAAAGAGGTATAGAGAGAATCAGAGCCGGACTCTCTCTCTCTCTCTCTCTCTCTCTCTCTCTCTCTCTCTTTCTCTCTCTCTCCTCTTTGTCTCTTTGTCTCTGTCTCTCTCTCTTTGTTTCTCTGTCTCTGTCTGTCTGTCTCTCTGACTCTTTCTCTTATCTTCCCTCTATTCACACTTTTCTGCTATCCTATGCACCAACGGGAATCCCCTCGAAAAATACTTCCGTTTTTTTTCTACGCGTGTTTTAGTGAGTTATTTCCAAATATTCAAGAATAATAACATATGTCACTGGCCACCTGTATCGTACCCTCACATATTTTTATTTTTTTTTGCTGCAGTTTATTATCCCTTTCTATCGCCAGTGGCGCGCCTAAACCCTACCTACCTAACATTATTTGTGAATTTTTGAAAAATATTCGGAAAAACATAACGCCCAGATGCTGGCTCGAACCCACACCTGTCAGGCGCACAGCTTGTGGACAAGGCAAGTTAGTCCCGCCTTAGCCCACTTGGCCACAACGCTCGCCTAAAATAGTCAGTTACTTCGTGTTTTGTGAAGGTTGCGACGGCGAAGCTATGTTGTTTCACTTTCTGTCGATGATCGACGCACCTCCGAAGTCGCCACAAATACAGGCCTCTACGATTGTTTTTTTGCATTCTTTCACTGAGCATGTACTTTCTCCACCGTTTTTATACTTATCCCACTCGTTTTCTGGCTCTAACAATCGTCGTTTTCGGCAATTTGCCATATTTAAAAGTCACGCATCAAGCTTTGATAAAAGCAAAACAAGCCATACCGGAACTTGGTTTCATATAACCTCGTTTTAATTTATAATGGCGATACCCACGAGTTTTTATGAGAGGTGCCGGAAAGTTGTGAATTATGTCCGAGGGATGGAGGATAGATGAGAGGGGGGGGGTGGCGGGGTGAAGGTTGGGTTGACCTCTGTGCGCGTTCATTCCCATTTCCTATCTTCACCTTCATACCAACCAATTAAGCGAGCGGAGGAAGAGGACCCTGTGTCAGGGTGGCGAAACACCTCAAGACGATATCATATAAATAAACCACCAGAACTGGAAAATATTGGACTTGTTTGACTTTGGGCGTTCCAACTTGCTGGTTCAAACGCGAGAATTAGAGAAAGAGAGAGAAAGAGAAAGAGAGAAAGTGAGAGAGAAGGGAGAAATAGAGAATGAAAGAGAGAGAGAGAGGGAGGAAGTGGGCGGAAGGGAGAGTATGGGGAAGTTTTCTTTAACGCGAAAGAAACTAATCTAAATCAGATAATAATATCGTTAAGCGCTCTTAATTACAAATGAAGAGAGATCATTCATGGTGATTACGCTGTGTAGCCAGAAGGAGGAGTCCAATAGCTCAGGGTTGGAAAATAGAACTGAACGGGAAATTAAAGAGAATACTTTTACACTTCATTGGACGGATGGCTCTCATTTAGATATAATAATTATATTACAAGAATAAAAGTGATTATCTAATGTTCTCTTCGGTCGTCTTCTTTTGTTTTGATTATACAAGTAGTAATCTCGTCATCTCAGATTTCTATTCCTTCTTTAAAGCTAGAACAAAGCGATTTCTCATTGAAGAATCTGGATGTCGAAATGTTTAATGTAAAACCTCATTTATGTATGCTTTGTATGTTGTAAAAAAACAAAAACAGTAGAAAGTAATTACACGTTTCCAAACAGACAAGGCTACAGACGTTTAAAACTGTTTGTATAATACATATAGATCGTCCGTGTAATGTTGTGACCCTGCTTTTGAATATTTATTATCAACTAGAAACAGGACTAGAAGAAGAAGAGAGAATAGTTAAATCCCAAGGATGTTTACTGCAGACACCCTGCAGAAAGTGACGTCAGTTTAAACAGCAAGGGAGATCGAGACTATTCTCAATAAAGAGCACACTTCAGAGCAGACTACCTGAACTTAAAGGACGTCAGTTGAGACAGCAAGGGAGGCTATTTGCAGTAAAGAGCACATCACATTACAGAGCAGACTCCCTGAACGGAATGGACGTCGGTTTAAACAGCGAAGGAAACTATCCGCATTATTTTTTTTTAAAGCACACGGCAGACTCCCTGAGCGGAAATGACGTCAGTTTAAGCTGCAGAGGAGACTATTCGCAATAAAGAGCCCACGGCAGACTCCCTGAGCGGAAATGACGTCATCATTCCATAGGCTGTAATGGAGACCGCAAGGGGCACTACTCGTTGGCGGTATTAGTTTTCAACTTTCTAATCACCAAGAGCTCAATGTCGCATCGCATGAGGAGCGCTGCATTTTATTACCTACGGGTCCATGTCTTGCGAGAGTTGGTGTTTTGTTTTATGCATACACATGACCATCGGGGAATCGGAGGGAGTGAATTGGGGTTGGAGATAATCTCTCTCTCTCTCTCTCTCTCTCTCTCTCTCTCTCTCTCTCTCTTTCTCTCTCTCTCTCTCTCTCCCTCTCTCTCTCTCTCTCTCTTTCTCTCTCTCTCTCTCTCTCTCTCTCTCTCTCTCTCTCTCTCTCTCTCTCTCTCTCTCTCTCTCTCGCTCCCCAGTCTTCCCCCATAGCTGTTGTACATTCAGTGTAATTCATTCTTCTAAACTTTTTGTTCTCTAGATGATAGTAACTGTTTTACTTGTAGTTGCCATACTTTTAAGAACGATTCGGCGTATAAAGACAGCATTATATATTGTTAATATAATTAATATGGTTTTAGATGAGTGTGTGAGTTCCAGAAATTGTGAAGCTATAAGCCTATGCGATTGTGGCTAAATTCAGCACAATGCATATGATAAATAGACGATAAAATTAAATATTGATACACGATTATATATCTCCAGTTTTAAACGCGATAATTAATGAACGCACGCTGTAAATATCAGCCTGATGTATTAATCAAAAAATGATCTTTTACCCGAACCCTAACCATTAATGCAACTACTCAAGCCTAAACCGCATTGTCTTGAAACATAGTTTAATAAAAAAAATAAATTATAGTCTATCATTTACACGTGGTCGTCGACAGCAACGACACAATACCTGTATCGATATCAAATGGCAGTGCCAAACTATTCTTATCTTCTAAGAGCTTGATTCCGGGGATATTTTGTAACATTTATTATCGCGTAAAGCCTTGATTTTTCAAGAGTATCTTGCACAAACATTACCCCCTTTATCAGCAGTTTCCCTTTCAAATGCACGGGGCCGGGCAGTTATACCGGTCATGACGAATTGAGTCGCGATAAATCTCAATTGTGATTGCAGTAGCAGTAACATACTTCTTCTCTCTCTCTCTCTCTCTCTCTCTCTCTCTCTCTCTCTCTCTCTCTCTCTCTCTCTCTCTCTCTCTCTCTCTCTCTCTCTCTCTCTTTCTCTCTCTCTCTCTCTCTCTCTCTCTCTCTCTCTCACTCTCTCAGTACAACCTTTTGCAGCCCTCAAACATATTTATTGTTATTTAGATAGAGTTCTAATGGTCGGATCTGAAAGCGGATCTGTTGTATAGAGCATACAATAATAGCTATACGGTGCAATACAAGATGAAAGTATAGACTAATTCAGCCGAGGTCTAGACTGTGTGCGCATTGCATTCCATCGCACGCTCTTGTACATGGCCTGTCCTATCCTATCCTATCCTATCCTATCCTATCCTATCCTATCCTATCCTATCCTATCCTATCCTATCCTATCCCGTAACTTGGAGATCGTAGGGGCACCACAGATGATCGTTTAACCAGCGTACTCCATCTTTCTCGGTCCTCAGCAACCCTCATAGCTTCGCTCAGACCAGTCCATTCTCGAATGTTGTCCTCCCACCTCTTTTTCGGTCTGCCTCTTCTTCTACCTCCTTGCACTGTGCCTTGCAGGATGGTCTTTTCAAGGCCTGATGATCTTGTGACGTGACCATGCCATCAGAATTTCCGTTTCTTCACCACTGTGAGCAGGTCATCGTGTTGTCCAATGGCTTGTGTGATGGTCTGTCGGACTTCGTCGTTGGTGATGTGCTGGGTATAGGAAATGCCCAGAAGTCTTCTGTAGCACCTCATTTCCATGCTTTGTATTCTTCGTTGTAGATCTGCTGTGAGGTTCCATGTTTTGCAAGCGTATAGGAAGATGGAGATGAAAAGGGAGCGCAGCAGTCTTACCTTGGAATGTAGACTGATGGTCCTGTCTTTCCAAATGGGCTTCAACCTTACCAGGGCAACAGTTGTTTGTGCGATCCTGGAGAGGACTTCTTGTCAGGACCCATTATCTGATACAATGGTTCCTAAACATTTGAAGCTATGCACTGTGTTGAGGGATTGGCTTTGGACTTTGATCTCCGTGTTGATTCTATTGGTGTTGTTGGTCATAATTTTGGTCTTCTCTGCACTTATTTCCATTCCATAGGCTCTGGAGGTGGTGTCAAGCCTCTGTACTAGTTGTTCCTCTCCAAGGTGTGTGAGAGCCAGAAACACCAATACCAGCCAGCAAACACTATCAGCCTATAGGTCCTGTTCCCCTCCCTCCTATCCTGGGTGGCGTTGCTCTCGCGGCTGCTGCGCTTTCTTTGCTGAGAGAGCAACCCGAATTTTTTTTTTGCATGGGTAGACCAATTTTAACAAATCAAATTAAAAACTGAAAATCTAAATTGATCATCCGATACTGTGCAACATGCCTTTTTGTGGTTTTCTTGCTTGTGAAAGTGCGCAGTTAGTTGGCAAGGTGAGAAAGAATGGACTCTGTCGTGGTCTTTAAACCGACCACTAGTTCTACCCGTTGTGGCAATCCCTTTTATTACCTAATTCATCAGACTCACACCCTGTCTAGTGAGGTTTAAAAGGATTAAGAGGCTTTCCTCCACGATTTGTTCATTTAAGACGTGTGTGCACGTACATAGTCCATGGTATGTGTTAAGACATTAAGATTGTGTTGCCATTGAGCGAACTTTTCGATTTTTAAACTCTTTTAACATTCTAGAGCAACATTCTACTTCGTGGTATCAAAGGTTTAAATAGGAGGAAGGGGCGCTTTTCAACCTAATGTGTTCGTCTTAGACTTGTGCACACGTATTAAGCGCAACTTTGATGTATGTTACATAGGGCTAACTTTTCCGAGTGTGCAGCACCGCAATGGCTAGTATTAGTTGGGTAATATATGAGGCTAAAACCCCTTTTATTTTGAGTTTTAGAGGTTTTAAGGGTTTTCAAATTCGAATGCTCTGCTTAGGACGTATGCACGTACTTTAGTTTTCTGTTTGGCGCGAACTGGAGCTTGTGCTTTATTGAGCGAACATTTCTGATTGAAAAGGTAAATCTTTTGGTCAGAGAGGAGAGATAGAAGCGTTTATGGTTTTC
This sequence comes from Oncomelania hupensis, assembly GCA_036898135.1. Taxonomy (NCBI): domain Eukaryota; kingdom Metazoa; phylum Mollusca; class Gastropoda; order Littorinimorpha; family Pomatiopsidae; genus Oncomelania; species Oncomelania hupensis. The sequence goes on along the minus strand of CM072516.1, from coordinate 54,603,462 downwards.
TGTTGTCTCAGAGCCAGGTTGATTGCGATGACGTCTCTCCTAGCTATTAATTAAATTGACGTCCCCCACTTCTAATTAAAACCAGACCCATATGTTTGGACAGGAGCGCTGTTGTGAGCTATTTGGATACTTTCTACCGTTCAGTAGTAGTCCTATCCCAGAGTGAGACAGAAAAATAGGTGGGAAGACAGCATTTGAGAATGGACATGCTTGACACTGAGCGAAGCCACGAGGGTTGCTGAGGACAAAGAAAGATGGAGTACGCTGGTTAAGCGATCATATATGGTGCCCCACCGACTTTCGAGTTACGGATAGGATATGATAGAGAGAGCATGTTTTTTTTTTTCCATCTTAGCTTACCTTGTAAAACTGTTCATTGGCAAAACCGGAGCTTTTGAAACCTGTGAAACGAATACGACAACGAAAACGACAACTTTATTATCTCTGTGGAAAATAACAATGCTGGAATGATGTTGGGTGTTGAACTCATGAAAAGTTTCACCGCCGTATTTCAGTGGTAGAGCGTTCGCCTGGCACACCGATGACCCAGATTCGGATCCCCGTGCTGAGGGCAACCTAAATAAAAGTGACCATTTGTCACTTGTCCTTCTTAGCAGTAGGATTGCTCAGATGGTTCAGTGTTGATTTAGGTCTCCACTCACCTCTTTTTCTTGGGATGGTTATCCCCGTCTGCCAGACCGCCAATGGTGGGTGAAGACGTTACACTTCAACGATCATTCATTCATTCACTTCTGAAAAAGCATTTTATCAAAATGCATGTATTGGGATTTTTTAAAATTATTATTTTTTAATATTAATTTATTTATTCATGTTATTTATTTGTGTGTATGTGTGTGTGCGCCCGTGTGTGCGTGTGTGGGGGGCGGAGGAGGGTGTATCCTGCGTTTTATATATCAACTTCTTCCTTTATCTCGGTTTCTGTTTGTTTGTTCTCTGGTATTTGTTGTGCTATAGCTAGCTGTCTTCTTCTCCAGAACCAGACAATCGGTGTCTAGTGCTCAGATAATCTGTATAACATCAATTCCTCCCCATCCCCTCCCTCCTCCCACCACGACCACCACCTCCACCACCACCACCACCACGCTCGTTGTAGGATTTAAAGTGTTGTTTGGTGAGGCACTTATGGCTAACACGTCTGTTGTTCCGTACTTGTCACTGGAGGCGTAAAGCTGTGTCAAGGTTGCGTGTATGTGTATGTGTGTGTGGCTAGGTAGAAACGCCTTTATTCTGACATACACTTGAACCTCTACGTACTTTCTTTTGACGGACCCCGTTATTTTGACGTCAAAACGATGTTCCGTTAGGGTTAGGGCTATGTTAGGCTTAGGGTTAGGTTAAGGGTTAGGGTTCAAGTTAGGGTTAGGGTTAGGGTTAGCTTCAAAAAATGGACAAATTTGTAAAAATGTCAAAGTAACGTATGTAGAGTTTCCTGAAAGTCATCACAACGGCGTTTCTACACGGTTGTGTGTGTGTTTGTGTGTGTGTGTGTGCGTGTGTGGTAGGTGAGAGTGGTGATGTGTGTGTTTGCATGTGATGGTGTGTGTGCGTGTGTGTGAACAAGAGAGAGAGAGAACGTTCGTGTGTGAGAGGGAAAGAAAAAGAGAGAGAGAGAGCATGTGTTGTGTGTGTGGATAGATAGATAGATAGATAGATAGATAGATAGATAGATAGATAGATAGATAGATAGATAGATAGATAGATAGATAGATAGATAGATAGATAGATAGATAGATAGATAGATAGATAGATAGATAGATAGATAGATAGATAGATAGATAGATAGATAGATAGATAGATAGATAGATAGATAGATAGATAGATAGATAGATAGATAGATAGATAGATAGATAGATAGATAGATAGATAGATAGATAGATAGATAGATAGATAGATAGATAGATAGATAGATAGATAGATAGATAGATAGATAGATAGATAGATAGATAGATAGATAGATAGATAGATAGATAGATAGATAGATAGATAGATAGATAGATAGATAGATAGATAGATAGATAGTGTGCGTGTGTCCATGTGTGTGTGGACGGGTGCAGGGGCGGGTGGGGCAGGGGTGTTTTTCGTGGGTTGTCCCTGGAGATGTAAAGCCGTGCCTACGAAGTGCATGTGTATATGCGTATGTTCGTGTGTGTGCGTGTGTTGTGCGTGTGTGTACGTGCGTATGTATGTGTATGTATGTGTGTGTTTTGTTAGATGAATAAAAAGTGGTTGGGCGTGTGAGGGGAGTGTTTGTGTGTTCGTGAGTTGTCTCGGGAAGTGTAAAGCTGACTTAATATCTGTAACGGACACACGCGAACCTCTTTGTGTGTGTGTGTGTGTGTGCGTGCGTGTGTGCGAGCAGTTGTTCGTAAGCAGATTATTTTAATCTGTTAGCGTAGGTCTGTGGTATTACAGCTGTTAATGCTGCTATTTAAACTTCCACGTGGCAGCGTGAGAGGCACAAATTGAGCAAAAGTACCTTAAGAAAGGTGCCTTTCTGATTTTTCTCCTCTAGTCGTTGAAGTGAATCACCGTTAAGCCTACAGTAGGTTTTTGTTTAGACTAACTAAATTGCATAGTTCGTGCCCTTTGATGTTGAAGAAGATACATGCGTACCGAGATAGTGTTTGATTTGTTTTTGTCCAGAGAAACGGACATTGGTATACGTCAGACCAGCAATTCGGCTCACTTAACATAGCTGCACAGTTGATAGAGCGCTGGCTTCCTATGCCGCAGGTTCGAACCCCGCATGGGTCGAACTGTCGTGACTTAGGCACGAGACTTTTCAGGACACTGAGGGTTTTCTCCGGGTACTCCGGTTTCCTCCCTCCCTTTAAAAATGACATTGAATGCAGTCAATTTAAATGTCACAAATAAATTTTGATTTCTCTCTCTTCCTGGAAAAGTCGATCTTTGCAGAGTTCGATTGAAATATTGGCGCGAGATAGCACCCTGTATTACTTATACGATTTATTAAGAACAACATATTGTTCTTCATACTGCACAAGTCTTACGTGCCATTGTTTTAGTATCTCAAAATATTTTTATTTTTAAAAAATGATCTTTCTAGTCTACATGTTGTACAGCAATCGTCTTCTTCGTCTTCCCAACTTCGCCTTCCCCTCTTCCAAACCTCCCACTCTCTACCCCTATCTCTTACCTTCCCCGTCTAGTTCTTCTTCAGGAAAACCTGAACTAGTAAACTATGTCTTGGTGACGCGTTGTTTTCAGTATTAAGGCATGCAAACTGTTAGCGTTGAAGAAAACTTGAGCGCGGCGCACACAGCGTAACTAAGACTCGCCAAGTCCTAGTGAAAAGCAAACGTAAGCTTTGGTGAATCTCAGCTACTGCGCGCTGTGCATTGAACAGTTACGGTCGATAATAAGCCAGATACAGATGCGTTTTAAAAAAAATCTTCATATTGTTTATAAAGCAGTGGACTTCCTCATATTCCTCAGATACTCTGTGTCATCAGATTGTTACATTACATTACATGGTTGTTGCTTTAGGTCCAGCGGAATCTTCCGAGCCAAATCAGGCCCAGATCAGATTGTTAAGCGCACTGAAACCTCATTCAGGGGGTGGGAAACAAACTTTAAACTCTTTAAACGCCTCAAGAGGATCTCCCCCAAGCTAAGCAGGTGAACTTTTCTTGTAGCCAGGTATGACAAGTAATCTCTCTCACAGGTAAACACCGCCCTTGTCTTAGTGATTGGAATAAGAGGAGAAAGGAACCACGATTGTATAGTGTAGTGTTCTCTATCAGTGTCCCACCGCCGTAGCTCAAGTGGTAGAGCGTTCGCCTGGTACACAAACGACTAAGGTCCGAATCCTTTCATGGGCAAGATAGCAGTTGTCATTTGTTCACTGTCCATGTTAGCAATAGGATTGCTCTGGTGGTTCAGTGTTGATTGAGTTTTCTACGCCTTGTTCCCTGCGATACTATCCCCGTCTGCCATATCGCCAATGGCGGGTGTAGACGATAAACTTCGATGTTCATTCATTCTATCGTTGGTCTGTCCAGGAGAAGGTAAAAGGGAAGGGGTGGGGGGGGCAGAGAAAGGGGTTTGACCATTTGGGTGAAAGTAGTTTGTTTTGTTTGTTTTGTTAAAGAAAAATGAAATGTAAAATGTCGATGTAAAACTCTTCAAACGCAGATAAGAATCAGTCCGAAGATAGATAAGGTTTTATGGTGGAACTATATTGATTTTAGAAATAATTTTGGTTATACATTTTTTTTTCAAAAGGTTACGTTCCTTCTCATTTCCGTGGCCAGTCTGCCAATGTGTGGAAATTTGTTTCGCATGTTGATGCTTTTTTTTTGTTCTGAGGGCTTCACCTAAACATCTTATGCCATTGGAAATTATCCAGTCACTTGATTTTTTTACTGATAACCCTGACGACCTGAAAACGCAGTGAAATGGCCAGCTGTATCTATGACACACTTCCACAAACTTAAACCACTTAGCAGCAGGGAAGGGGAGATATATTTTTCCTATTTTTGTTCTTCTACCTCCCTCCCCTCCCCCCCTCCACTCCTCATAATAATGCATTTTTTCTGTTCTGTTTCATGTTCCGCGTTGCTGCTGTCGTTGACGATATCAGGTATGCTCATTCCCACTTAAAGTGTTTATTCACTCGCTGTGTAGTGTTTTCTTTGTTTCTTTCTTTTTATTCTTCTTTGTATTCCCGCTTTGTTTTTAAGTCTTTCTTTTTAAAAATAAAAATAAAGAACTCTTTCCATCTGCCTGTACATTTGTGTGTCTTTTTTTAAAAATAAATTCTTTCTTTGTTTGTTTCTTTCTGTTCTTGTTTTCCCCTTTGTTTTGTAATTCTATTTACGTGTCCAGAACATGTTATTTCTATCTTACTGTTTGGTTCTGTGTAATGTGATGATTTATGTTTGTATTGCCGTTTGAAATATTTATTTCCAGTAGTTGTTCACTCTTCCTTCCTTCATTGAATTTATTTTTCTTTCTGTTGTTTTGTCTTTCTTTTTGTCCGTACCGTTAACGTTCTAATAATTTACCTTCATCTCTAAATGTTGAAAATAATTGTGTACTATCTTTATCTTACACTTTCCATCTTTTTATTTTATTTTATTTATGTCTGTCTCTCTCTCTCTTTGTCTCTGTCTGTCTGCCGTAGTCTCTTCCTTTATATGTCTGTCATTCTATCTCTCTCTGTCTCTTTGTCTCTTTCCGATTCTTTGTCTCTGTCTGCACGTCTCTCTGTCTATGTCTCTCTCTCTCTCTTTCTCTCTCTCTCTCTCTCTCTCTCTCTCTCTCTCTCTCTCTCTCTCTCTCTCTCTCTGTAATTGCAACACCTAAATTGATTGTCATATCTTTTTTTTATGCTGCGTATTTGTTCTTATAGTTATTTGTTTTGTCGTGTCATTACAGTTATTTGTCTTGTCGTTGGCCTATATGACTGAAAATCGCAAGAATGTGAGTGTGAATGATACGAGGAACGATTGTAAGATTGGGTTCGCGCCTAAAATCTGTATCTTTCTTGTGAATGTTCTTCTCTCTCTCTCTCTCTCTCTCTCTCTCTCTCTCTCTCTCTCTCTCTCTCTCTCTCTCTCTCTCTCTCTCTCTCTCTTTCTCTCTCTCTCTCCCTCCCTCTCTCATTTTCGATTCAGTTTTAGTAATAAACGGCGGCGTCAGTTCGCGGGAGAGTCAAGGGGGATAAGCCCATAAGCAATGTTTCTTTACTCCTGTCACAAAACGGGGAGATAAATGATGTGGGGAAGATTTCGGAAGAAAGGGGACTCAACTCAAAGAGATATATTTGGGAGGAAAGGAATACTACAAATTATAGAGGGGATAACTGAATAAAGAAGAAAGAATGGAGCAAATTTGGAAGAAGAGGGGAGAGAGGTAGAGAGAGAGAGAGACAAAGAGAAAGGCAGGCAGAGAGAAGTGGAGGAAGAGTAGACGAATGAAGAGAACGGAGGGGAGCAACTGTGGAAGAGAGAGAGAGAGAGAGAGAGAGAGAGAGAGAGGGAGAGAGAGAGAGAGAGAGAGAGAGAGAGGAATGTGGGAGAGAAGATAAGAGGGGCAACCGTTGTCTTATAGGAAAAGACTACCAATATAAATAAAAAGAATAGATTTCGAGGAAAGCTAGATAGATTATAAAAGTATTGTTGTGTGACTGTCAGGAGTTAATATACTATTATATATACGATTATATATAGAAAAGGGCGTTTATTACCACAAAAACAACCAAAAAAAAGAGGGAGGAAGTTTGTAAGTGGAGAAGATTATGTATTTGAAATACGAGAAGACAAATGGGCTAGAGGAGCAGGGAGATTAGACATGCAGGAAAGGGAAGCGGGATTTGGATAACAGAAGCAAGCACACTGCTTACTTAAGATTCGCCCCGCGGGGGTTGTTGTTGTTGTTGTTGTTTGTAGATTATAGTCACACGACACTTTCGCATATAGGTGACTACTGGACCGATTTATACTGACACCAGCGGGCCAGTTGTTGGTAAAGGGGAAAATAATATGATCACACGTTGACCAATCCGGGATTCGAACCAGCGACCTTTCGGTTACTAGCAAGACGCTCTTACCAACTGAGCTACCCGGCCCCGCGGGGGTGCCGGAGGTTCCTGTATAAATAGTATCCCCACTTTCTGGAAATTTAGTGCTTTAAATTCCCACTGTCGCTATCTTTCTCCTTTGTTCTTTCTCATTTCTACTCTGTTCTATCAATCTACGATACTATCTTCTTCTTCGCTTGACCATTCACCTTTCTTCTTGAAAACTTCCCAAACTTCTCGATCATTTGTGTATGAGGTCTGTTGGGTCAGATTGGGATTTTTTTTTAATTTTATTTTATTTACCTTATTGTCCCTATTTCCATAGGGAAATTCTGGGCCGCCTCCCCTGGGGAAAGCGTAGTCGCAGCCTGTGGCGCGCCCAAACCCAACCTACCTAACATTAGTTGTGATTTTAAAATTTTTATTGGGGGAGCAAACCGGAGTATCCGGAGAAAACCCCCGAGACGTTGCCCGAGTCGAAAGTAAATAATATTCGGAGAAACATAACGCCCAGATGCTGAATCGAATCCACACTTGTCAGGCGCCATTGGTTTCTGGCCTGTGGACAAGGCAAGTTAGTCCCGCCTATAAGCGCCTTAGCCCACTTGGCCACAACGCTCGCATTGGACGCTTTCTGCCAAATGGTCACTCGGGATTCCTATGATATTATTATTTAGCCATGTAGGCTAGGCATGTTCTACGTATGTGTTTTGTTGATATTTTAGAATGATGTTTATATTGTATTTTGTTTTTGTTAACGGGGGTTAGGAACATTAGAGTAAAGCCTTAGCGTCCCCTGCGTGGGATGCCTTTATTGTAAAGTGACCGGCTGGTGGAGTGCCTTCAGTGTTACCACTAGGCTTGTTTCACCGGATATTTTATACGAATCAGGGGTGATTCCTCTTTCAACCAAGTTGTGGCCCTGATTTCGCTCTTTGCGGTCCGCTGTACCCTGTAAGCAATGAATAACTAACTACCTTAAGATTCGGCCGTAAGGGGCGATCGAAGAGGGGCCGGGTAGCTCAGTTGGTAAAGCGGCTTACTAGTAACCGAAAGGTCTCTGGTTCGAATCCCAAATTGGCCAACGTGTGACCTTATTATTTTCCCCTTACCATCTGGTTCGCTGGTGTCAGAATAATGTGAGCAGTTGTCGAGTCGCCTATACGCTCCGGTGTCGTGGGACAATTAACCTTATGGCGATGGAACTAACAACCACTAGACGACAAGCCTCTCAGCCTCTCTTTTAGGCGCAATGTGGAGAAAAAACAGTTAAAGAGAGGAGAAAACGGACAGTATAACTATTGTGTGTATATATATATATATATATATATATATAGTGTAGGGATAGGAGGAACGGGCGGAAATGAAGATTTGGAATTGAGATGAACAATTGAAGGGACAAAGTGCGGACTAAAGGGGAGATTATTGTAAGGAGATCGGCTGTAAAGATTATTTCTTGAAGCTTGGATCATGAAAGATGGATGAAGGGGTAGTATAGCATAGATTAAAGAGGCAGAAAGTGAAATTTAACAGGGTTTTTCTTGTGTGTGTTTGTGGAAAAGACGGGGAGAGAGACTTAAAGAATCACGAGTCGGGAAAATACCTACTCACTGAAATTATGACCACTCGATCCACATTTTGGGACCCTACTTGTACTGTGCCATTGGAGAGACTCCTTTAGAATAAGAGACGATAATTAATCAATACGTGATGGAAAATAATAAAGGGAGGTAAGGATTAAGAAGGGAAGCGGAAGGGCGGGAGGGAACAGGTGGAGGAGGGGGGACACTAAGTGTAGGGATAGAGATCAGGAGGGAAGGGAGGTAACAACTAAAACATCTCGAAGGCGTTGAGTCGGGAAAGGATGTGCGGAGGAAGGAGTAGATGGAAGAGGGAAAGAAAGACTAAAGGGGAAGATAACTCTAGATTAAGAAGAAAGGGAGAGTATTAATAAAACGTGTAGATTTCGAAACAGAGCACATCCGTTGTGACCGCCTTGTGGCTCGCATGCTACAGAAGGACAGATGTGAGATTTTCTTGGGGTGCGGTGGAGGATTTTTAAAAACAAAATCGGATTGGGGCGTTACCGTCGGTTAAAAAGTGGGTGTGAGCAGTACGAGAGCAGACTTGGGGTGAGTAGAGTGGCCGTGTCTGTGTGAGAAACCATTGTGTGAGTGAAAGAGAGAGAGAGAGAGAGAGAGAGTAGGTGTGTGTGTGTGCGCGCGTGCGTGCGTGCCTTTATGCGTGTGAGTGTGTGTGTATGTGTTTTTGAGTTTGAGAGAGATTGAACGAGAGAGTGAGTACAGATAAGAATATAATATTGTAGATCTGCCTGTTGGTCACAACCCAAGGCAGTCGATCCAGCCATTTTGCTTGTCTGAAACTGGATATGGATTTCAAAGGACTGTTTTAAAAAATACAACAATTTCTACTTTTGCTTTATTAATCTTTCTGCTTGTTGTGTATGTGTGTGTTGGGTTCTGGATTCTATTACGAACCTGAATGAAAGCGGAAATGAGATGAGATCACTGACCTGAAATAGCATCACAGACGCCCCGAAGCGAAAATAGGCTACTGGCTAGCCAAATGTAAAATTCCGTCTACCCTACACCCCACCCCACCCCACCCCACTCTCTCCACTCCCCTAAACACACAGCCCAAACACATACACACGCAACTCCCCCACCCCACCTAACACCACACACTCTCACAACGCACACACCTAAGACACATTGGCTGTTTTGATTGTGCCTCCGGTGAAAAATTCTAGACAGTGGTAATGAGACACAATGCCATCTGTATTTGTCAAAGCTAAGGACCTTTTTGATTCTTTTAAAGGGGGACAATTCTGGATCTGTATGACACCACCACCACCATCACCACCATCCCCATTCCATACCTCTCTCCAACCATAACCCTTTCCTTCTAGCTTACGTCTCATTATTTGTTTCCATGTTGTCTTCTGCGTATGAAATCATAAACCGCTGCCTAGGCTGTGTACGCAGGCATTCCATTGCACGGACTTTAAATATCCTGAGGCTCATGTCTAAGACGGGTGAGTTGCGGTTACACGACTACACCCAGCATGCACTAGGTTCCTTCTTACCCATCCCCGGTCACTCAGGACTGTGCTCAAGTCGTCTAGGCTTCAAATTAGGCACCCAAAGGCTAAAAGTGGCGCCTTTGTTTCAGCCAACGCCTTGAGCAGCTCTTGAGCTGGAAAAGCGCTATATAAGAATGATTAAACCAATCAATCAATCAAATCAAGTACCCGGATGCCACTTTTTTTTTGGAGGGGGGTTACCTTTATATAGGGACCTAGTGTGCGTCAGGGTCTTTAAAGTCCATGCGATGGAATGCGTGCGTACATAGACTAGACCTCGGTTTATACTCTTATTTGAAGCTTTCTCCTCCATCATTCCCCATCTCCATTCCCGCACACACATACACTCACACAAATGGTGACAGTCGTATAAGCCAGCAACGCCACGCTTGCTACTGAGAACGATGACAACATTGCAACCAGATTATCTGTACATCTCTCTCTCTCTCTCTCTCTCTCTCTCTCTCTCTCTCTCCCCACCCCATTTATACCTTTCTACTTAACACAACGCCCACTACTCTGAATAGGAAGAAGACAAGGTTTAGGGTGCTGCTCTTCATTTATCATGCCAGTGACCTTCGTCCTCCGAGGACCCGGATCGTGTCCCCTCAGCCCTCTCGTCTTTCACTGTCATGGCGGCACGATACGGGTTAGCGGGTTTTGCAGGTGGCCTCAGGCGTTTGAAGAAGAAAAAAAGTGTTAGTTTGATTTACCTGAGGTAGAAAAGAACATTACATTAATTTAGCGCATTTGCCCTCCCAAAATCACCGCTCAGGGCGCTGGTGATTGTGGTATTATCAACAAACAAACACAACACGCACCATAACGCTGACCACCAGTATGATCTTTGGCCTCATCACCGTCATCACTACCACCACCAACGACAGCGACAAGGACAACTGAAGACAGTAACAATGGGCCCTGTTAAATAAGCTATGATGTACATCGGGTTTGTTGTTGTTGTTGTTGTTGTTGTTTTATTGCTGTGGCCTATACTAGTCAAGTCCGCAATAATAATGGATCCCTTTTTCTACATGCACAGGACGTAACATTCCTTTTGAAACCGAACATGTTCAGTGGTTCATTATCAATCGCCTATTCATTGTAACTGATAAACGAGACTCCTGCCTAGGCTTATTAGGGACTAAACTCATTCCCTGCTACACACTGCTATCTATTATCAATTATCATCTAATAACTATCTATTGTCCGCTGTTTCGTAGTGCTATTTTGGGTTCAACGCCTGTAGAATGACGCAGCGAAGTTTAATTTCGTAATCACTGATTTTTGACAACCAAAATGGCGCCATATACTTCGACAAAAAATAGGGTAATTTATACCCCCTCTCCCAGCCCCCTCCCTACCCATCTAAGTCATTTATTTTCCACCTGAAACATTTTAAACTTTGCACAATAGTGTTCCAATACGTCAACAATAACTCCTGAAATTGTCATGTTCTTTTGTGAAATACTTTTAAAGTGAATTTTTTTTTTTACTAAATAGTACAAATGGCCTGTAAACAGAGGAAAGCGTAGAACAAAATCGCCCAGTAGGGAGTGAGTCGTTCTGTTTGGCAGATACAGGACTCTTCATAACTCATTATGTTTTAAATAAAGTCTTCCCGTAACATTTCGACTGTCAATTTCAATTCATTTGTTCCTGTTCGCCAGACATTTAATTGTTATTATGTGTCAAAGGTTATCAATTATTTAAGCTTTGCGCTTGTGTGCCTTTTATGTTCTTCATATTTTGGATGCTTGTGTAATGAATAAATGATTGTGTGTGTGTGTTTAAACCAATTCAAGCCAATTTAATTTTGACTGTCAAACTCGACTAGAGCTGACACCCTCCATTGATAAGCAAGTTGAAATAAAGAAGAGGAAAATTAAGGGGAAAACAAAGTATTAAACACGTGTAATTTCTGAAAGAGATATAATTGTTATAATTTCTTGTCTTTTCTATTATTTCCACTTTTCGCTTTCATTAAAAGACTTCCTCATTTGACACGTTACAAATTCAAACAAAATAATTGATAAAACAATAGTGACAACAAACCACTCACCCACCAACCCCTCTTAACAAGTATTTTAACTACGTCAATCCAATCCTCTACATTAAACCAAAAGTCTAACAATCTCCTTAATCCAACGATAAACAAAGTATATTATTCCAAACGCTCATCAATACTTAACCTATTTCCAAATTTACATCCTCATCTATCAAATATAACAACAAATTTCTCCCATAAATAACTCCTGAAATTGTCATGTTCTTTTGTGATATACTTAAGTGAACTTTTTTTTTACTTAAATAGTACAATAGTACAAATGGCCTAGAAAAGCGTAGAACATCCAAAGTGACTCTTCATCATTATGTTTTAAGGAACTCTTCATTCATTTTCTTAAATACTTCCCAAATTTTTTAAAGAAATTTTCCTGTCCTTAATGTTTGTGTCTATTAATTTGTGGTGCTTGTGTGCTTTATGTTTTTTATATTCTAATTGGATGTTGTGTAATGACTAGTCTTTTGTGCTTTAATTTCAAGCAATAATAATTTGAACATAAACTTGTATTTCTTGCAGAGATGGTTCACGTGTAATATTTGTATATATTATTTCTGTATATATTTCTTTTAATTTTCTTTTAAAGACTTCTCATGCTGACCGTTACTCATTCAACAAGACTGTTAATGTGCCGTACTCTCACTTTCCACTTAGTATGATTATAGTGTTTAAGTACTGTTTTTAAGACTCTACTTATGTAGTTTAATATCTTTTTATATAGTACAATTCTTGGCTTAATATGAGTGTGGTGTTGCACTTTAACTGACTGTAACGTTCTGGTCTCTATTCTTATGTGACCCTCTTGTATCTTATTGGACTATTTCGAATGTTGGGGTATTAAGTAATTTCTTATGTTATTTTTGTTGTTATTTGCTCGCTGTTGTTGTTTGTGATCGTGGTTGTGGTTGGTTCTTCAGCTTCAATAAGGGGTCATTAGAAAGTTGTTGAGGTAGGTCATTGTTGGCCATTCATTTGGTCAACTGTTCGGCCTGCCCGCTTAGACCCTCATTATGTTGTCCTCTGTACAGTCGGTACAGTTTAGGTCTACATGGGTATGAAGTCCATCGAGGTACTTTGTTGAAAGACAAAATCTTGTCTACAATAATAGCCTTTCCGTTTGTGGAGACTTCGCTACATAAATTTCTACTTCCCGATTCAGAGTAGTGGGCGTTGTGTTAAGTATAAAGGTATAAATGGGGTGGGGAGAGAGAGAGAGAGAGAGAGAGAGAGAGAGAGAGAGAGAGAGAGAGAGAGAGAGAGAGAGAGAGAGAGAGAGAGAGATGTACAGATATCGGGTGACGTCACCACGGTGACGTCATCATTTGCTGTTGTTGATGTTATTTTTTTTCTAGTCGCATTTTCTCCCAAAAATCTACTTTGAAGGGATTTGGTTCATATTGGGTGTGTACACTTAGACTTTTTCAGATGCCTAACGTACGCAAATCGAGTGACGTCAGTGATGACGACATCTTTTTTTTAAATTTGATTTTTTTAAATAATTTATAATTTTTTTTATCAGGTGGAGTTAAGATTTGGGTTGAGGTTTGATACAGCTCAGGCAAAGTACTTTTGACACACCTCATTGACATCTGCTAATGACTGTGTTGTCGTTGTCGTGGTTGTTGTTGTTGGTGGTGGTGGTGGTGGAGGTGGTGGTGGTGGTGGTGGTGGTGGAGAATAGGGTGGTATAGGTGGGGA
>CM072516.1:54500034-54580034 GCA_036898135.1 Oncomelania hupensis | reverse complement strand
TCTGTAGAGTCTCTGAGAGACAAGGGAGAGTGCATGGGAAGTGGCGAGAGAGAGACAGAGAGAGAATTTCAACCGTGCAATATGATAAACGGTTTTAGGCTCAAGAGCCTATAGTTAATAACCTGTCTTATTCTTACCTATTAATTTAAAAAAAAATATCTTATTTCTAAAAGTAACATTAGACAACAGATCAAAGCTAGTCATAATTAATAATCAGAATCAAAACCTCAGAGAAAGAGAGAAAGAGGGGAAAGAGAGAGAGAAAAGAGAGAGAGAGAGAGAGAGAGAGAGAGAGAGTAGAGAGGAAGATGAGAGAGAGAGAGAGAGAGAGAGAGAGAGAGGGGTTTTTTAATGGGTGAAATAGGAAAGACACTTCACACAAAACTTTTGTTGTTATGGTTTGTTTGTTTTTTAATTAGGAAGAACATGTAAGACTAATTGCAAAGTCCAATCTCCAATCTGGCCCTTGAGAAATTAACCTGAGAGAAGAGAGAGAGAGAGAGAGAGGAGAGAGAGAGAGAGAGAGAGAGAGAGAGAGAGAGAGAGAGAGAGAGAGAGAGAGGATGTGAGAGGAAGAGAGAGGAGAAAGGAGAGGGTGAGAGAGAAAAGAGTGAGTGAGAGAGAAATAGAGAAGAGAGCAAGAGAGAGAGAGAGAGAGAGGAGAGAGGAAGAGAGGGAGGAAGAGAGGGAGAGAGGAGAGAGAGAAAGAGAGGAGAGAGAGAGAAAGAGTGAGAGAGAGAGAGAGAGAGAGAGAGAGAGAGAGAGAGAGTGGTGAGAAAGAGAGAGAAAGAAGAGAGAGGGTGGTGAAATAGGGAAAAGAACACTTCTTTGTTGTTATGGTTTGTTTGTTTTTTTTTAATTAGGAAGTACGATGTAAGACTATTTGCAAGTCCAATCTTTCCGATCTGTCCCTTGAGAAATTAACCTTGAGAGAGAGAGAGAGAGAGAGAGAGAGAGAGAGAGAGTGAGAGAGAAAGAGAGAGAGAGAGAGAGAGAGATTTGATTGATTTAGTGATTAAATAATGTACTGTTCAGGTAATTTCAGAGAATCCCCGTCTACGGTAAAAGGTGCCTTAAAAAATTTTTTTCATTCCTTAGGTCTGTTAGAAAAATTCCGATGTATAATTTAAAGAAATTATTGGGGGAAAACATTATTTATTTATTTATTTTTATTTTTTTATTTTTATGTAGCGCTTTTTTTTTTTAGTTCTAAAGGGGCTCAAAACGCTTCTTCCGAATGGTCAACGATATTGGTGTGTCCATTCTTCAAAATGTAAGTTTTGCTTTTCATAAAATTGAGAGAGAGACAGACAGACAGAGAAACAGAGACAAAGACAGAGATAATAATAATAATAATAATAATAATAATAATAATAATAATAATAATAATAATAATAATAATAATAATAATAATAATAATAATAATAATAATAATTAGTAGTACCGGGTAGTAGTAGTAGTAGTAGTAGTAGTAGTAGTAGTAGTAGTAGTAGTAGTAGTAGTAGTAGTAGTAGTAGTAGTAGTAGTAGTATATTATGCTATATACGCATTTCCCCAAATCACCATTATGAAAGCGCAGCGATCTGTACCAACATGCACGCTCACATTTTTCATGCACTCTCACACACTCAAACACAAATCTGTCACTCAAAGATTTGATAGAAGCAAGGAGATCGTTATTAGAAGACGGAAAGGATGGATTTTTTTTTTATTTTAATAAGTTTAGACTCACTGCATCCAACACCATAATTGTAGGGAGGAAACGGAGTACAGAGGCGTCGTTCATTACAGTTATAGTCACATAGCATGCATGTAGGGGACTATCGATTATTTATTATTATTTAAGAATTTCATTAAAAGCCCCTCACCCCCTCCCTCCATCCCCAGAGGGTGAATTTAAAAATCCTATCAGGACCACGGTGACGATAAAAGAGCTTATATGGACGTCAACATAAGCGAACTTTAGTATTAAAGGGTTAATACTATAATACAATTAAGCGATGAACCACGGAGGAAGGAGAGAAAAAAACTAACTTAAAAATATTTTTATTTAAAGGAATTTGTCCGTCTTTTATTACGTGTGACATGGAGACCTAACAATATTTATTGTGATCGTTTTATTATTGAACGATATTTGCAGTGTACCAAACCGGAGAAATCCGTCGGTGACCTTAAATAGTCCCGTATTAAGTCACGTAAGTTCGTCCCGTTTCATGCGGAAATCGAACCGCGACCTTCGGCATAGGAAACTGGCAATAAAAAGGAGAGAGAGAGAGTTACGCCCAGCTCAGTTGGTAAGAAAAATAATTTTTTATAACCGAGGTCGTGGTTCGAATCCGGTATGGTGTCAACGTGTGAGTGAGACATATTATTTTCCCCTTTACCAACATTGGAATTTGCAGTCCGTCGGTGCAGTATAAATCGTCTAGTCATAAGTTCGTAGTCACCATATGCGAAAGTGCAAAGCGACTGTGACAAATCTAAATAAAAAGGAGAGAGAGAGAGAGAGAGAGTGGAGAGAGTGAGAGAGGGAGAGAGAGAGAGAGAGAGAGAGAGATTTTGGAGAGAGACAGACAGACAGAAAGAGAATTCTTGGAGAAGAGACAGAGAAGGAGAGATGTATACACAAAGAGAGAGAGAGAGAGAGGAGAGAGAGAGAGAGAGAGAGAGAGAGTGAGAGAGAGAGAGAGAGAGAGAGAGAGATCTGTCCTGCAGTTTATCCCAACCCTTTTGACAATACCCAAAGGCTGTTATAAGCCAACTTGTGGCTCCGTGGCTAGCAGCTCTCTCCTCTCTCTCTTTCTCTCTCTCTCTCTCCTTAGTAGCTTTTCTGTCTTCTGCCAACCAAGCGTGCGTTCTTCGCCGTTGTGTGTGTGTATGTGTGAGTGGGTGTTGTGGTTACCTCTGCTGATGATCCACAAAACCATGCGCTACGTCGTCCGCCGACCTGAGATTTTTTTTCCCCCCTTCTTCTTCTTACTTCGTTTAACCCCCTTTAAAAAGAGTGTCGCTTTAAGGAATAACTTCTTGCACGTCTGCCGATCCTCTGGATGTATACGACGATTCTCAGGGATATAAATAAGTGCGATCTGTCGCGGAGTTTTACCTAAGATCATCTGTGTTAATTTCCTGTGCGTGGATTTGCCCTTCGTGATAATATAGACCCTTTCCTACCTACCTACCTCCGCCTTCTTTCTTCTTATTTGCACTACCGCTACAGTTCTGCTGCTACATTCTCACACGCATGTCCAGTGCATAAGGTGTGCGGGGGTGTGAGGGAGGCGGTATAGTGTCAGCGACGATAATGGTGATGATAAGGTGACGGTGGAGGTGATGGTGATGTAGTGCAGCGATGGTATATAATCTTGTGCGTTGCTCGTCTACAGGTTTTCCGTCGTCCGCTTCTTCTTCTTCTTCTTTGTTCTGTGGCTAGGATTTGAAACTATACAGAAAGAAAATAAAATTAAAACATTCGATGTGAGAAAGCAGTGTGTTGTGGTGGCGGTGTTCTTTTTTTTCTTCTCACGGAGTTTTAAACTGCATTGTACGGTTGTGTGAACATTTCTTCCAAGGAAAGGCTTTTTCTTATAAGTTTCATTGTTTCAGGTTTGTTGATTGCTGGAATTGGTTATAATGTCTGAAACGCTGATTTATTAATTAATTAATTTATTTATTTATTTATTTATTTATGTTTGGGGTTAGATTCTAAACTTGTATAGTGCAGAATTTATGCCTGTAACAGTACAAAATGATTATTCCTGTGTCTGTTTTTTTGTTTGTTTGTTTTGTATCGCTTTCTTTTCCTCACGGAAATTTTGTGTCATGGGTATATAAACTATAGTTGTTTCCCTTGTAAATTATGAAAATTGACGTTTCTAAGAATCATGCAAACACTGGGGAAAATCTGCGCTTTTTGCTAAATGTTCGTAAAATATAGTTTTAATAGAATTAATGTAAAAATGCTCGCTCTTTTCCCTGAGAGGTATGTGCGCTCTATAAATCCACGCATCCATTATTATTAGTAGTACATTAGTGCAAATATGCGAATATTACTAGTTTAATGGTTTCTAATTATATAGACGAATGATGATTTTTACAAATTAAATTTAAAAAACGTGTTTTGCACGTGTCATTTATAAATTTCATGTAAGTCATACCTACTTTAGTGACTTAAGTACTTGTCAACATATCTCTAGGCAACACGAACATGTTTATATGTTTGTAAGGAATTTAAAATAATTTGCTCTTACTTAGTAATTATGAAAGTTCTTACTTTATTTAACATAATATTGAAATGTAGTTTTGGTTAAGCGTTTTTCTAGGAGGAGGGTATATTTTAAAGCAAGGTGTTGATAACAGAATAATAAAATTGTTTGTGGTTGCATTCGTCGGTAAAAACTACATAAGAAAACACACTTGCCCCAAAAGAACAGAACAAAAGAAGAAACGAAGAGTAGTTTTATAATTTATAGTAATGATAAAATCGCTATCCTCGCTTCTTTTCGAAATTCATGACGGCTTGAAAACATCTGACCGACTTAGAAAAGTTGATACAATACTAAATTAAAATCATTAGCCTTATTCTTTTTCTTTTTTTTTTCAAAAGCATACACGTTTTGGAAGAAAGAAGGAATGAACGTTAACGTTAATCGTCTACACCCACCATTGGCCATTCGGCAGACGGGGATAACTATCCCAGGGAAGACAATGTATGGACCTAAATCAACACTGAACCACCAAAGCAATCATGCTGGAATTAGAACAACAGTTTGGAATAATGCATGTTGCTAGTCTACATTCCTTATATCATTTGTTCGTTTCCAAATGCTTGGCTGTCTGTGACTGCTTAGTAGACGTAAAGTGCAAGCCTGGTTTGTAATCAGACAGTCTTTAAGTTGCCGCATTTTGTAAATTTAGGGAAGAGACTAGTGGTAGCATTGCAGGTATTTATTTTAAATTAAATAGTAATTCTAGTACCTTCTCTACCTTAATGGTAGACGTGATCTAGACTAGTTTTTTTAATAACAAAAAAGAAGGTAGAAGGAGATGGAACACAACCAGATTAAACGAGCTCTCTGCATATAATAATAATAATAATAATAATAATAATAATAATAATAATAATAATAATAATAATAATAATAAAGCCAAATGAGATATTTTTTTTCTTCTTCTTCTTCTTCTTCTTCTTCTTCTTCTTCTTCTTCTTCTTCTTCTTCTTCTTCTTCTTCTTCTTTTTCTTCTTCTTCTTCTTCTTCTTCTTCTTTTCGTTCTTCTTGTTCTTGTTCTTCTTGTTCTTCTTCTTCCTATTGTTTTAAATTTATTATTATTATTATTATTATTATTATTATTATTATTATTATTATTATTATTATTATTATTATTATTTTTATTTTTATTATTATTATTATTATTATTATTATTATTATTATTATTATTATTATTATTATTATTATCATTTAATTTTTTGGTGCTGATTTGGCTTGGAAGAGTCCGTTGGACCTAAAGCAATAATCATGTAATGTATTATTTAAGCGCCTAATCTAGACTTAGCCATAGGCGCTTACATATAGAAAAAAACCCACCAGAACAACTTCAACTATAAAACAAAACGAGGAAAACTCATGAACGATCAACAGTAACCTTATTAAAAAAAACTAATGACTCCACTACATTTCACAAACGTTGTATATATATATATATATTTAGGATCCGTTAATTTTCATTATGAAGCATTCTAAACATAAAGACACAGCCTTTTTTTAGGACTTCAGTCCTCACATGGATGTCAATCTAGCGCAGAACGAAGTAACAATGGCGTTACTGGATCTGATGCCTATCATAATCACAGGTGACTCGTTACCCAGCTTGGTGGCAGTGCCCATTGGAGTGGAGGGGACATACTTGCCTGGTTTAGATTACCTCCAAAACTTTACCTGTCACGCTGGCTTACGAGTAACTCGCTGACTATCTATCTTTCAGCAAATTATTGTTATGACCCGTTCCTAAAAATGTGTACGAAACATTTTAACTTTGTGTTCTTGGTTCCATGTCAAGTGATCGTTTGTGTAAGCCTATTTACGTCGTTTTACTTGCACCTGCCTCATTTCTCACATTACGTCAAGACATGGGCAACGCAGGTGACGGAATGAAAATAGAACATCGTCAACAGCAGTCACAAAGCAAATCGCAGAAACTGGCGACGACGGTGTTGTTGTCGTTGCTGCTGTTTTTGTTCTTTACTGTCCGCAAGCGAACGTTGATGATGCTGCTGCTAATGTAGAAGGCGATTGCCATTTACCTCACGTTAAAAGCGCAGGGAGGATTTACTTTTTTTTAAAGTGCTTTTGCCTTTACAGCAGAATAATAATTTTGGAAAGGGTAGTGATAATGTTCTAAAGACACAAATGAGATTCAATCGATGTAGAGCAGAGCAATGAATTGCCATTCAGAAATAAATAAGTAAATAGATAAATAAATGTAAATAAATAAATAAATACATAAATAAATAAACAAACAAATAAATAAATAAATATAATTAAAGAAAGAAAGAAAAAACTTCTTCTTCTTCTTCTTCTTCTTCTTCTTCTTCTTCTCCTCCTCCTCCTGTATGTTGTAAATACTACGTTAAACTTCGAATGTCTACAACTGAATTTGGGGTTTTCAATCCCTTTAAGAAAACGAGATAATTATGCTGTTACATTAACTAGTGAATGTAGGCTAGCTGTGATTGCGTCATAGACTCTATGTCATAGGCTGGTACGGGGCGGTATTCACAGATCGACAGTCATAACTTGTCTTGTGTGATGATTAGTAATAATTATGATTATCGGGGATAGGGCGATAGTACGGTATGACATAGTCGCGACATGTGTATTGTATAATTTGCAAAGGGATGCATTGGTTGGAGATGAAGTAAACAAGGCAAATCAGTTTGCTTTACAGTATTTAGAAGACAAAATTGTGTGAAGGGAGGAGGTGGGGGAGGGGGAGGAGATGAGGGAAGGTAGTGGAACGGGTGCTTTAGATTTGAATGACGCAAAAATGGAGGGAGAGAGAAGGGAGTAGTAGGGGGTGAAGTGGGGTGGGAAGGGACGAGCGTAAGAGGTGATCATGAGAGGGATGTGAAGTGGTGGAGGTTGACAGCGCTAATCGGGAAAAGTCCGTAGCTGAGACTCTAGCCTAGGCTGATATGGGTTCGCCTCCAGAGGCACTGGGCCAATCTCAGCTACGCCGTGTAGGTACATTTGTTTATTTTGGTGAGAGATTGAAAGGGAGGGGGGGGGGAGGAGGCCGGGGGTTAACCTGAGTGGACAGCGCTAATGATGTAAACGGTTTAATATTATATCGGTGGGGGAGGAAGGAGCTGAGGGTTTAGGGGAAGAAGGACAGTGGAAAATCATGCCCAAGGTGTGTGTTGGGGGGGAGGTGTGTGTGTGTGTGTGTGTGTGTGTTTGTTTTGCTAACCGAGTAAGGACCTGACCTTATATACACACCAACCTTTACAGGACCTTAAACTTACTCAGGACTTACACTCGGGTCCTTAGAAGGTTTTACTTCATTTTCCCTATATTTCATTACCTAGAGGGGAACTACGCACTTTGATGAAGATTTGGTGGAGTCCTGACTTGGATGCCAAGATAATTTTTTTCGCATCCGGAGTGTGAAACTTTTACACAATTTCGTGGCCAAACGAGGACCTGGAAAATGTTACACTCCTTCCTAACCAATCAGAAGGCTTGGTTTATTTTGACCAATCAGAAGCCTTTGACGAGAGATTTGGCTGCTATGGCTTTACCAAGGAGTTACATAAAGCTGTTTGAAGATGGTTGACCAGATGCAAGGTAAGTTTGTTTTATTTCATGATTTTGTTTACAAAAGTTGTAATTAAAAAGTTCAATAATTGTTTTCAAGATTTGTCGGCCTGCATGCTCCCTAACTGTTTCAAATGTCAGTAAATGCAAGAGAAGCACATGGAAACGGGGGATTGTGTTGTGTCCTTGGGAAAGACATTTTACTCCCGTTTCCTACTCCTTTGGATGAGAGTATAAACCGAGGTCTAGTCTGTGTCGCATACATTCCATCATAACGGACTTTAAAGATCCTGACGCTCATGTCCTAGACGGGTGAGTGCCGGTGACTAGAACACACCCAGCATGCACCTAGGTCCTTCTCCCCATCCTTGGCTGCCCAGGATTGAGCTCAGTTGTCTGGAACGTTATTACGATGCGCCCAAAGGCTACAAGTTGGTGCCTCGGGTGGCTTGAGTTAGATCCTGTATCGGCCAGCGCCTTGAGCAGCTCTTGAGCTGGAAAAGCGCTATATAAGAACGATTAAATAAATATTTGTATCTATCGTTCTTTGATCAGTTGTACTGCTGTGTGGCCAGGTGGCGCTAGATCTGATGTTTGTTTGCTACTCATACAGACAGTTCTTTAATCTTATGTTCATTCCGTTTGATGCATTAATTTAGTGTAGCTGCAAACTGAAATGTGTGGTACTTTTTGACCTTTGGTACTCAGAAACAGACTGTGTGCTGAGTTAATGATTTGGAATTTCCAAATGCAGACGCCTAGGAAGAACCTGAACTTTTATACACACCAACCTTTACAGGACCTACGCACTCTGATGAGGATTTGGTGGAGTCCTGACTTGGATGTAAAGATCGGTTATATAATGTGCATTATACCACTTTCCTATGGAATCCCATTTGTAAACTTTTTTTTTTCACCTCTATCAACTAAGTAATCTTAATTTAGAAGCCAATTTTAAAGGTAATCATTTGGTTACCAGCAATGTAAGATTTATCTAAATAATATATTTTCCCAGTAAATAACTTATTATTTATATAAACATTATATTGTTTACGTAAATAAACCATGATATAGGTGCATAAGGCATTGTTGTTAAATAAGGAATTATTTACCCATTATGTAGTAGAGCATAAATTTTTTTGTATCAAGGTTTTATTATTAATTTCATTTATTTTTCAGATCGTTTATGGTTCCTCATTACTTTAGAATATTTTGAATATGAATCGACTGCAACATAGACATCCATTAATTTGCAAATACTATTTTGTAGATTTAGTTGGTGCTTTTTGGTGTTTGTTTTTGCAATGCTTACAAATACTTTCCCAATTTGTTCCCACACCACACTACAAGATCATCTTTTTCTGGTCCCAGCCTTTTGGGCGGGACGGATTGTATCCTGTCAACACCTAACGGTACACTGAGGTCTGGAATGTGGCCATCCTACTCAGTCCTTGATAAACCAACGCTGGAGTAGGATAGCCAATTTGTGAGCATCCATCTGGTTTAACTGAGCTCTGAGGGGAAAGGAAAAGGGGAGAGCTTCAAAGCATTTCCAACAGAAGAGGAACGATATTTTGTAGTGAATTGAGGGGTTAGCTGTAGTGAAAGTTGCTAGTTAGTGGAATGTAGAATAGTAGAATAGTAGAATAGTATAGCATAATATACACATGGACTACTATGTACACATGTGTTTATTTTATTTGGTATACTGATGTATTGCTTTATCGTCTGTCGCAATTCGCGTATTATGAATTCGACTTATTATTATTATTATTATTATTATTATTATTATTATTATTATTATTATTATTATTATTATTATTAGTAGTAGTAGTAGTAGTAGTAGTAGTAGTAGTAGTAGTAGTAGTAGTAGTAGTAGTATTGAGGATTTTTATAGCGCACTTATCTCGCCGTTTTTGACCAGACTCTAGGCGCTGGCCGATAAGGATCTAACTCAAACCGCCCGAGACGCCCACCTGCAGCCTTTGGGCGCATGGTCTGACGCCCAGACAACTGAGCACTATCCTGGCCAGCCAGGGATTGGGGAGAAGGACCAAGTGCATGCTGGGTGTGTTCTTGTTACCGGCACTCACCCGTCTAGGACATGCGCGTCAGGATCTTTGAAGTCCGTTATGATGGAATGTATGCGACACACAGACTAGACTTCGGTTTATACTCTCATTCGAATTCTCATTATGCTTTTGTTAATTCTCTATTTTCAAAATTGCTGTAAATATCTAGTTAGTGGGTTGCCAGTAGTTTGTTGAATGTGCTACAAGCCATTTTGAATGAGCTATTTTCCTTGTTGCACATATAGTGTTTTTTTTTTCAATTTTTATAGTTTGAGATATCATTTGAAAACAAATGTGAAGTAATTTAGTCTAAGTTTAGTTTATATGTATAGTTTGATACTTGGAAGAAAGTCCAAAAACTTGAAGTATCTCAAATAATGATTTTAATGTGATTTTATTTCATCTCTAAACAACGAATTGTTTATGTAAATAATGCGTTATTTATTTTTTTAAATCTGTTAAATAATGCCTTATTTAACAAATTCTGCTAAATAGTGCATTATATAGGTAAACAAATAATTATTTAGAAACATTTAAAAATAATACATTATTTCATGCAATCTGCTAAATACATGTAATTGTTACAAAGTGTGTGTGCATGAGGGGAAAATAGTAGTTCTCTGATACTCAAGGAGGGTTCTTATTCATCAAGAAGCAAAGTCAGAAAGTGAGGATCCACGACGATTCTAATTTCCATTCATCATCATCACCATCCTCCCCATCACCCATCCTTAACTCTCCCCTCCTCCCTCCCTCCCTCCCTCGTCTCAATATTCATTAGCAAGTGTCTGATTTTGTTTTGTATGAAGCCGCATGTTTAGAATGAATGCGTGAGTACTGCGCTTTGAACTGATATTGTTTATTGGGAAAAAGCGCTATATAAATATCTTTATTATTATTATTATTATTATTATTATTATTATTATTATTATTATTATTATTATTATTATTATTATTATTATTATTATTATTATTATTATTTTCTTCATAACCATTGAACTGGAATAGCTCAAATGGGCCTGAAGTATATATACAGTATATATGTAGATTATAGAACGATTATAGATGGATTAGGGATTAAAAAAAATTGTTGACGGTTTCCTGACGGATCATAATGTTTTGGCCCAACCCTACACTTTTTTGGGGATCGTTTGGGGAAAAAATGTAACAATATCTTCTAAATAATACATTATTTAGCAAACTGTTAAATAATGCATTATATAGGTAAACAAATTATTATTTAGAAACGTTTCTAAGACATTATTTCACACAATCTGCTAAATAATGTATT
Source organism: Oncomelania hupensis (assembly GCA_036898135.1). NCBI lineage: Eukaryota > Metazoa > Mollusca > Gastropoda > Littorinimorpha > Pomatiopsidae > Oncomelania > Oncomelania hupensis. Next base: position 54,568,857 of record CM072516.1, on the reverse strand, counting down.
AAATAGGTTAGTAATTCTTTAGTTAGCAACAATGCCTTATTGACCTACATCATGATTTATTTTCGTAAACAATATGTTTAGGTAAATAATAAATTGTTTACGGAGAAAATATATTACTTACAGAAATCTTACATTGTTTGTAAACAAATGATTATTTAAAAAATATGCTTTAATATAAAGATTATTTAGCTGAAATTGTTAAATTTTGTTTTTAAAAAATCGCAAATAAATAGTTAAAAAGGGAATACCATACTTTCATAAAAAAAAATTTTAAGCCGAAGAGCACACTTTTTTCCCATCAGAACAGTTTGACTAATGCTAACTTTATATATTACGTCACATTGTGACCACGGAAAGCGCTCCCTATGTCACATTGTGAAGAAGAAACGGGCTCTGCAGCGAGTGACAAAAAGTACCAGTCTGAGCCTCTTCGAAGTCAAAAGACTGGTAAAAGAAGCAGTTTGTAACAGAGCCAACACGAGAATTGGCAGTGCAAGCTGGTACATGAGACTTGAGATCGCTCAGTATTTCGCTACTTACTTCTGCATGCTGATTTGAATGTCTCTTTGTTTTAATCGACCCAGAAATAATTTACTTCCTAAATTCTTCTACCATGTGAATATTATACTACTAACATTTCAAACTGTTTTTCCCTAACCGTGCAGTTTTGTTTAGATCTCGACTTGGAGCTAAATTCCCGCGAAACACATCGCGTGTATACCAAACTTTTGATTTTCAATATACATGTAGTATACTGAATCTAATAATGTCACAGGTCTTAATCAGCCGTGTAAGTTGAAACCAACTTCTTGTGTCTTAATGTTCTAAACACTGGTGCCAAAAGGGTTACTAATGATATGCCTCTAAGGTGCCTATCACTCTCTCTTAATCTCTCTGAGTCTCTTCATTCACTCCCTCGCCCATAACAAATAAAAGGTCTAGTGGTAACGTCTCTTCGCGGTAGTGTCCTATCCTATCCGATCATATCCCGCAACTCGGAGGTCGTAGGGGCACCACAAATGATCGTTTAACCAGCATACTCCATCTTTCCCTGTCCTCAGCAATTCTGATGGTTTTGCTCATTGTCAAACCAACTCATTCTCGAATGCTGTCCTCCCACCTCTTTTTCGGTCTCCCTCTTCTTCTACCTCCTTGCACTGTGCCTTGCAGGATTGTCTTTGCAAGACCTGATGCTTTGGTGACGTGGCCATACCATCGGAGTTTCCGTTTTTTTACCACTGTGAGCAGGTCATCGTGTTTATGGATGGTCTGTCGGACTTCCGTCGTTGGTGATATGCTGGGTATAGGAAATGCCCAGAAGTGTTCTGTAGCACCTCATCTCCATGCTTTGTATTCTTCGTTGTAGATCTGTTGTGAGGGTCCATGTTTCGCAGGCGTATAGGAAGATGAAAAGATGACAAGGGAGCGCAGCAGTCTTACCTTGGAATGTAGACTGATGGTCCTGTCTTTCAAAATGGGCTTCAACCTTTCCAGAGCAGCAGTTTTTTGTACGATCCTGGAGAGGACTTCCTGTCGGGACCCATTGTCTCATACTATAGCTATACACTGTGCTGAGGGATTGGCCTTGGACTTTGATGTCCGTGTTGATGCCATTGGTGTTGTTGGTCATCATTTTGGTCTTCTCTGCACTTATTTTGATTTCAGAGGCTCGGGAGGCGGTGTCATGCCTCTGTACCAGCTATTCAAGTTCTTGTTCCTCTCCAGCCAAATCCATCACGTCATCCGCAAAACGGAGGTTGGAGATTGCTCTACCCCCGGATGCTGACTGTGTCTTCGTGATCTGCAGGGGCATCTGACATGATGCGCTCTAGGAAAATGTTGAGTGTTGGAGAGTGTAGGCATCCTTGACGCAGACCCACAGATTGTTGTTCTGAACCAGTTCCCGATGGCGCTGTTATGGAGGACTGCACTGGTAGCCTTGTCATACAGTCTTTTCATGACCTCAATTATTTTAGGGCTGATGTTGTACACTCTCATGGCTGCCCACAGAGCTGCATGCCAGACTCGGTCAAACGCCTTCTTGAAGTCCACGAACACATGATACAGATGTTATTGGTGCTGTAGGCATTTCTCACAGATTATTCTGAGGTTGAAAATCTGTTCAGTGGTACTTCGTGCCGCCCTGAATCCTGCTTGTTCTTCAGCTATGATTTGTTCAGCTTGGGGTTTCAATCTGTTAAGTATTATTTTTAGGAGGACCTTGCTGGGATGGCTGATGGTGCGGTAATTTTCACACACCTGTTCTGGAAGAGTGATGACAAGCGACTGGGTGAATGGTGTAGGCCACTTCCCACTCTGCCAGATCTTGAGGGCGTCAATAATCGCTTCTCCTCCTGCTTGAAGCAGTTCCGCGGGTATGTTGTCCACTCCCGCTAACTTCCATTTCTTCAGCGATTGCACTGATGCCTCAACTTCCTCTCTGAGAACTGGGATGATTTCTTCTTCTTCTCTGTTCTCGGGACATGCTAGGACTGATGGGTCTCCGTTTTGTGTGTGGTAGTGTTGCTCGCGGTAAATTCCTTCGCGGTAGTGTACGCTCACTGTTGTGTGCCTTGTGGTAGAGTCGCTCGCGGTAACGTCCTCGCGGTATTGTCGCTCGCTGTAGTATCCGGCACTCAGTGCTCTGAACACTCATATCTATTTAGCATACCTATTAGTGAGGAGCAGTAACTGATGTTTGTGTCAGGGTCAAGTCTATCTACACTTGCAAGGGTTTTGCGATACTCTGTCTCTCGCTCACGGTAGGGTAGTTGTCCCTTCGTTGTAGTGTCGCACTCACGGTAGTGTCACTCGCAATAGTGTCCCTCGCGGTAACGTCCTTACGGTAGAGTCCCTAGCAGCAGAGCCGCTCGTGTCCCTCACAGTGAAATCCTCGTGGTAGTGTCCCTCGCAGCAGAGTCGCTTGCGGTAGTATCCCAAACCCAGTACACTGAACACATATATAATCCGTTTAGAATAGCCATTATAGTGGGAGCATGAAAATTAAAGTCCTGGCAGTAGTGTCGCATTCGCGGTAGTGTCGCGCTCGCGGTAGGATAGTGTCGCTGGCGGTAACGTCCCTTCGCAGTAGTGTCGCATTCGTGGTAGGGTCGCGCTCGCGGTAGGGTCATGTCGCTCGGGGTAACGTCTCTTCGAAGTAGTTTCGCACACACGATAGTATCCCTCCCGGTAGAGTCGCTCGCGTAAGTGTCGCGCGCGATAGTGTCGCTCGCGGTAGTGTCCCTCGCAGTAACTTCCTCACGGTAGTCAGATGCGGGAATGTCCCTCGCGGTAACGTCCTCGCGATAGGGTCGCTCGTGGTATTGTCCGGCACCTACATGTAGTACTCTGAACAAACATATAATCAGTTTAGCTTCCCCAGTAGTGGGAACAGGAACTGATATTTGTGTAAGGGTCACGTCCATATACACATACATCTAGGGGTGAAGGGGTTAGGGGAGGAAGAGGTGTGTGGGGGGTATCGGTTAGTGTTATAACAGGACTCTCAAGTCTCATTGGGCTCAAGAAATTAAATGGCTCCGTTACACTTGAGGCTGACAATTACTTTCAATGATAATGGTTATACTAGTATTATTGTGCAACTTTTAGAAAACCTTTGCAACTAATATTTATGCATCTATTTCAGATGACCGACGTGATGGCCGAAAATAAGCCACACTGTATTCGTGGATTTCGGCTGTGGCCAACAGCCTGGAGAGGATTGGGCACTGCCAGGCCTTTTTTGCCCAAGACACACTACATGATCAAGCTATCCACTAATTCCATACCGGATCGGTCGTCGCCCGGCACAAGGACCACGCCTTCCGTTGGCCACCAGGACGGAGGTGATAAGTATGCTACTGATGGACAAACTAGCAAGATCCGCACGAGAAACAACATCGTCATAGGTACCTGGAATGTCAGGACCCTAACTGCGGAAGGAAAATTAGAAGAACTGGCCCACGAGCTGGACCACTATCGATGGAACGTTCTAGGTATCAGCGAACTGCGCTGGAAAGGCCTAGGTGAAACAACGACCGACAAAGGCCACAAGCTCTATTTCAGCGGTAGAGATGACAGGCACGAACATGGCGTTGGATTCTTGGTCCAGAAGAACATTCTAGCCACTGTCATGGGTTGCCGCCCAGTCTCCAGTAGACTCATTACCATCCGTCTGAGAGCAGCCCCTTTTAACATCACTATCATCCAGGCCTATGCCCCAACATCAGACTATGATGACAACGAAGTGGAGGATTTTTATGAAAATCTACAGGTGGTACTTGACCAAGTGCTGAAGAAGGACATTGTCATAGTGCAAGGCGACTGGAATGCCAAGGTTGGCCAAGATGCGCACCACAACTGGGGAGACACATGTGAACCCCACTGCAACAACGAGACAAATGACAGGGGTCTGAGATTGTTGGAGTTTGCCAGATACAACAATCTGGTAGTGGCAAACACGCTTGGTCTCAAAAAAACTCCAGACGATGGACATGGCACAGTCCCGGTAGGGAGCATCACAACCAGATCGACTACATCATGGTCAAGAAACGCTTCAGATCAAGCATCAACATTGGCAGGACACGCACTCATCCAGGAGCAGACATCGGAAGTGACCACGATCTCGTGATGACGTCTTTCCGGCTCCACTTGAAGAGAGTAAATACAGCAAAGTGCACTAGACTAAAGTTCGACCTGGACAAACTGCAAGACCCGGAGGTGGCAGAACTTTATCAGGCCACAATTGGAGGGAAATTTGCACCACTGCTCATTTTGGGGGCTGGTGAAGTAGATGTCAACACCATGACCACCACCTTCAACTCAGCTGTGACAGATGTCGCCACTGAGATCCTTGGCAAACACCGACCAAAGAAGAAGCCGTGGACCACACCTGAACTTTTGGATCTGTGTGATAAACGAAGAGAGATAAAAAAAAAAGAAAAAGAACACCTCACAGGGAGCTGATGTCTACCAAAAAATCAACAATGACATCCGAAAAGGCATGCGCACAGCAAAGGAGAACTGGATAGAAGATCAATGCCAGGAAATAGAGAACAGTCTGAACAAGAATAACAGCAAGAAGGCCTACCAGACTGTGAAGCGGCTGACAAGTGTTAAACAGCCCAAAGTCTCCACGATCCAAAGCAAGTCTGGCATATGCCTTACAGAAGAACAAGAAGTCTTCGACAGATGGACAGAGTACTGCTCTGACCTTTACAACCATACACCAAATGGAGACCCATCAGTTCTAGCATGTCCCAAGAACAGAGAGGAAGAAAACATCCTCCCAATTCTCCGGGAAGAAGTTGAGACAGCAGTGCAATCGCTGAAGAAAGGGAAGTCAGCGGGAGTGGACAGCATACCCGCGGAATTGCAACAAGCAGGAGGAGAAGCGATGATTGATGCCCTCACCATTATCTGTAACAAGATCTGGCAGAGTGGGAAGTGGTCTACACCATGGACCCAGTCGCTTGTCATCACTCTTCCCAAAAAAGGTAACCTTCAGGAGTGTGAAAATTACCGCACCATCAGCCTCATCAGCCATTGCAGCAAGGTCCTCCTGAAAATAATACTCAACAGGTTGAAACCCCAAGCTGAACAAATCATAGCTGAAGAACAAGCAGGATTCAGGGCAGGGCGAAGTACCACTGAACCGATTTTCAACCTCAGAATAATCTGTGAGAAATACCTACAGCACCAACAACATCTATATCATGTGTTCATAGACTTCAAGAAGGCATTTGACCGAGTCTGGCATGCAGCTCTATGGGCAACAATGAAAGTGTACAACATCAGCCCTAAAATTATTGAAGTCATCAAAAACCTGTATGACAAGGCTACCAGTGCAGTCCTCCATAACAGCGTCATCGGGAACTGGTTCAGAGCAACAATCGGTGAGCGTCAAGGATGCCTACTCTCTCCAACACTCTTCAACGTCTTCCTAGAGCGCATCATGTCAGATGCTCTTGCAGATCACGAAGGCACAGTCAGCATAGGGGGTAGAGCAATCTCCAATCTTTGTTTTGCGGATGACATTGATGGATTGGCCGGAGAGGAACAAGAACTTGAACAGCTGGTACAGAGGCTTGACACCACCTCCAGAGCTTATGGAATGGAAATAAGTGCAGAGAAGACCAAAATGATGACCAACAACACCAATGGCATCAACACGGACATCAAAGTCCAAGGCCAATCCCTCAACACATTGCAAAGCTTCAAATATTTGGGAGTCATTGTGTCAGACAATGGGTCCCGACAGGAAGTCCTCTCAAGGATCGCACAAACAACTGCTGCCCTAACAAGGTTGAAGCCCATTTGGAAAGACAGGACCATCAGCCTACATTCCTAAGTAAGACTGCTGCGCTCCCTTGTCATCTCCATCTTCCTATATGCTTGCGAAGCATGGACCCTCACAGCAGATCTCCAACAAAGAATACAAAGCATGGAGATGAGGTGCTACAGAAGACTTCTGGGCATTTCCTATACCCAACACATCACCAACGACGAAGTCCGACAGACCATCACACAAGCCATTGGACAACACGATGACCTGCTCACAGTGGTGAAGAAACGGAAACTCAGATGGTATGGCCATGTCACCAGATGATCAGGCCTAGAAAAGACCATTCTGCAATGCACAGTGCAAGGAGGTAGAAGAAGAGGGAGACCGAAAAAGAGGTGGGAGGACAACATTCGAGAATGGACTGGTTTGACACTGAGCGAAGCCATCAGGGCTGCTGAGGACAGAGAAAGATGGAGTATGCTGGTTAAACGATCATCTGTGGTGCCCCTACGACCTCCGGGTTACGGGACAGGATAGGATAGGGAGTGAGAGAGAGATATACATAGAGAGAGCAAGACAGAGAGAGTAAGAGATAATGACCAACTGGGCTACACAAGCAAACACACGGAATAGCCAAAATATGTGCTATGTGTATGACCTAAGAACCTTACTTGGGTTCAAATATGAATGGAGCCGGAGAGTAACTGGGTCCTGACTTGGCTCCAAACATGGAGTATGTGTATCTGGGTCCTTTCTTGGACTCAGATATGTAATATGTGTAACTGGGTCCTTGCTTGGACTTAGAAATGTAATATGTGTAAGTAGGTCCTTGCTTGGACTTAAGACATTAACTATGTGTATACAGGTCCTTAGAAGGAGTCCTCACATGGTATGGTAAATAACAAGGTATTAATATTTGTTAATTATAACCATTTGAGCATCTCCATGATCTGAAAATAGTTTAAGACTATCCAAAATGTAAAATTAAACGCAGAACAATATTATACAGTACTATTTTCATCGAGTCCTGAGGTGGATGGTGTAAACACAAAGTCCTGACATGGTATGCTATCCCAGTGTGTGTGTGTGTGTGTGTGTGTGTGTGTGTGTGTTTTGAAGTGGATAACAGCACAGTTGACGACTACTCCCTACACGACTGTGGTGGCAGCGTTTATTTATCACCTGTCATCAGCAGCAGCTCCTGTCCGCTTCTATAGCCACTCATTCGTCATAACGGCCATGTCAGTGCGAGGCTTGTAGCTTGACCAGCGGTCAGCGAGCGTTCGGCCCGCGTGGTTGCATGCGTGTGTTGCGCGTTGTACTTATGATAGAGAGGTTTAGTGATACAGTCATAGTTGAGCAACTGCATTGGGTTTTGGTTAGTTTTTCATTACTATAGTAAATATAGTGCTGCAAGTGCCGTGTCGTGTTATTTGTGATGATAGGGACTATTTTTCGTGAAGCATTTGCTTTAAAAAAACGAGCTTGCTTGTATTTCGTTTTTTGTCTGTGTGATTAGTATATATATATATATATATTTAAAAAAGCGTACTATAGTCCAGTTTTGAAAAAAGGCACCTGGTCGTGTACTGAAGTACGACAGGAGCACGTTTTATTTTTTACTCGACCAAAGTAATTTTTTTGGTGTTCTTTTTAATGAAATCTACATTTTAGATGTTAAGACGTTATGTTTGTCTTATCTTACTTATTGTGGAATATGTTAAGAGTGCTTCATGTATGATTATTATTATCAATAATGTATTGATGGATTTCAGTGATATTTGTAATTTATGATAGAAACTTTCAGCTATACAGTTGCAGACGTTAGAAAGAGCTAAATCTGACGATAATAATTTTACTAGATGATAAATTTGTGTGTGTTTGATGCTTGATTTGGTAATTTAAAAAAATGGGGTGGGGCGGGGGTGGGGGATGGTGGAATAGATGGGAAGAGGGGGGGAGGTGTATGAGTGTAGGAGGAATTTAGGAGATTTTATGTATATTTCAAGTTGTGTTTGTTACATAAAAATGTGGAAGACGATTCTGGGTTTGTGTGTGTTATTCAGATCCATTTTATTAATTCGTCTAACTATTAGTTTTAGCTTAATATTGTTTATGCTGCAGCAGAGATGGTTAAGGCTGTTTAAACGATTATCTGCGGAGCCCCAACGACTTTCGAGTTACGGGATAGGACAGGATAAGATAGGATAGAGATGGAAAGATAGAGATCAAGGATACTATTATTTACGTAGATTTATATCTAAAGGAACAGGGAGTTTAGAATTGTATACTGCTATGACATATGGTAAGGTTTTAAGGAGAACAAGGGATTTATCGTTCGCTGTGCGGGGATTAGGTGGTAGGTCTGTGCTTGGATTATCTTAAAGGACGTTTGTCCTATGTCCTTTCTATCTCTGTCTCAGTCTGTCTGTTGTCTGTCTGTCTCTCTCATTGCTTGTTTGCGTCTGTGAGTGCGATTGCACTTTGTTTCAGCGCTTTCTCTTTCCCACACCCTTCACTTCTCTCTCTCTCTCTGTCTCTCTCTCTCTCTCTTCCTTCCCTTCTATATATATGTCTCCATTCGTTGTCTGTTTGTCTTTGTCTGTCTAACTGTCTCAGCCTGTCTGTCCTTCTTTCTCTTTTTAAGGACTGGTTGTAAAACTAAATTTGTGAACCTGTAATCTATTCAACGCCCCCCCCCCCCTCCCTAAAAAAATCAATTAAAAAGTATCTGTTTGCCTGTCTGTCTCTGTCTGTTTCTCTCTCTCCCTCTCTCTTTCTCTCTCTCTTTTGTCTAGAGAAGCAATCATTATTTTTCTATTGTGCCCCATTATTTATAGTTCACACTTTCATCATAGAACTTTGTAGTGCATAGATGTCACGTCATCCAGGGAGATAATTGTGTGTACACTAGAGACATTTTTTCCCCTTTGTATTAAAATTTGTTTTAATAGAGAAAAGTAATAGAACTTCATACTGTACTTCTTATTCTAGAAGAAGCAGTCTAGTCTAGTCCTATATTTAGGCTATATGATGATGATGATGATAATGGTGAGGATGGAAATCATGATGATGATGATGATGATGATGATGATGATGATGGTGATGATGATGATGTCGATGAATATCAGTCTTGTATAGCGCAAGTCTCCACACACAAAAACCAGTTTTTGATCATTGCGCTCCAATTTTTTAAGGGTTGAAAAATGGCCATAGTAGTAGTAGTAGTAGTAGTAGTAGTAGTAGTAGTAGTAGTTGTTGTAGTAGTAATAGTAGTAGTAGTAGTAGTTGTTGTTGTTGTTGTTGTAGTAATTGTAGTAATAATAATAATAATAATAATAATAATAATAATAATAATAATAATAATAATAATAATAATATAATAATAATAATAATAATAATAATAATAATAATAATAATAATAATAATAATAATAATAATAATAATAACAATAATAATAATAATATAGCGCTTTTTCCTTATTACATCAAGTCAAAGCGCAGTTCTCACGCATTTGTACTTAACGTTGACATCGAAATACATACGAAAAGAAGTGAAACAAAAACGAGACGTTAAGAAATTATGCAAAGACATAATACAAACATGAAAAAGAATATTTGCAGGTAAACTATAAAAGACGAGGGAGGGATATCAATCAATCAATCTTTAATTTAATGTCTGTTCTCACATTTAGGTGATATTAGACATAAACGAGGGAGGGAGAGGGAGGAGGAGAGCAGATAAGGAGTGAGGGGGATGGGGGCGTGCGGTGTGACGGCGGTGGTCTGAATCAGAAAAAAAATGGTGATGGTGATGGGAGGCAAAATCAGACATTTTCAGGAAGGAAGAGATAAGTTTTCAAGTTGGACTTGAAAGTGGCTATGTTCGGACAGCTGCGAAAGAGAGAGAGAGAGAGAGAGAGAGAGAGAGAGAGAGAGAGAGAGAGAGAGAGAGAGAGAGAGAGAGGAAGAGAGTTCCAAGCTGAAGGACGAAGCACTGAGAAAGATCGACTTCTTCTTCTTCTTCTTAGGTAGATTTGTGTCCCCGGACACATTGAGCTTATAGGGGACGAAGGATCGACAGCCTGCAGAGGAGAGTTTATAGCGGGGTATTTGTAGCATGAGGGTATCAGAGGAAGAACGAAGATTTCTAGATGGCTTGTAGAAGGGAATGTTCTAGGCAAGGTAGGAAAGGGCTAATCCATGGACGCACTTGTAACAGAAAGTACAGGTTTTGTAGGTAATCCTCTGAGATACAGGAAGCCAGTGGAGAGAATGTAGGAGGGGTGTGATATGATCAGATTTTTTTTTCATTTTAAGAACCAGACGAGCAACTGAGTTCTGAGCACGTAGGAGCAGATGAACCGAAGAGGAAGGAAGCCCAGCCCAAAGAGAGTTACAGTGGTCTAAGCGTGACAGGACAAGAGAGGAAATGTGTCTGGCTGTAGCGTCAGTGGTCAGGTGCTTGCGGGCAAGGCCTATTCTACGGAGCTGAAAATTGCATGTTTGACAGGTTTTGCGGATGAATTCTGACATGGGAGGGTGTTGTCAAGGATGACGCCAAGGTTTTTGACAGAATATGAAATAGGAATAATGGTTTGGCCAAGAGTGACAGTGTCTACATGGTGAAGAAGACAGGTCGTGTTTGGTACACGTGAGCATGACTTCAGTTTTGTTAGCATTGAGCCGGAGCTTGTTGGCAGTCATCCAGTTAGAAATGTTTTTAAAGCAGTCAGAAGTTTTGGGCAGACTAGATGGAAGGTTTTGAGGAGTGTCCCTGTTTTTGAGCTGTGTATCGTCTGCGTAGAAATGGTAGGACGTGTCATAGTTTTGGATGATCTGAGACAGATGAGATGTGCAAAGGGTGAATAGAACAGAGCCTAAAACTGACCCATGAGGAACACCGAAGACAAGTCTGGATGCAGAAAGGATAATATAAACACTGTATCATGCAGAATAGTTCAGTGTTGCAGATACTGAATCTACCTTGTAGTCTCTATTTTGGTTCTCTTTCTTTTGGTTCTCTTTCTAACATCTGCATCATATCATTACAAGATACACTACATATGGGCAGTCGCAATCATCCTGGCTCATATTGACTCAAAAATTTCACGTCGGGATAAAAGCAGAAATGAATGAAAGTAAAACGATAGCAGACTTGTTAAAAAAATAATGTTCTCCGTTACATTTGTGTATTTTGTTGAAATGCTTCTTCAGGTAATAAAGGAAGAAAATTAAAAATAAATTAAACGCTAGCAAACATGTTCTTAAAACATGTATTTCGCTAAAATACGTCTTCAGGAGTGAAGTAAAATAAAAAGCCAACGTGACCACGACATCGTCGATTTGTTTAAAACACCACCAACAACAACAACAACAACAACACAAACAAACACAATTTTACATCACAACAAGATACTCTGCATAAGCTGTCGCGCGTCATCGTAGCTCATTTTGGCGCAAAGGTTTAACATCAGCAATGGGTGTGTAGGCCTATGTAGGAGATTTTGTGTGTGTAAAACTGGACATCCTCTACCGTCTATTGTTGTAGTAGTATAACGATAGACAACCCGATCGATAGTTCCTTGTCTTAAGAGCTTCTGCTTTAGAGCCATCGTTGCAGCGTCTGCATCTTTTTGGAGGTCTTCTGACTTGTCTGTGTCTGTCTGCCCTCTCTGGGTCTGCAACATTTTATGTGCCTCCGGGTGGTATGTCTATGTCTATCTGTCCTGTGTCTGCATCTTTCTGCTGTGTTATGATGCTTTACAAACCAAGCGACAATGCGTTGCCTTTGAAAAAGTAACCTGCTAAATAAGAGACATTGTGATCTCTGCAGTGTCCGCATCTCGTGTTTGCTGTCTGTTGTATCTCTGCATTTACGCTTTTCTGAGTCCCCCCTGTCATTCCTGTCTGCAGCGCTACAAAATAGATATCATCATTGTAAACCTTGCCTTTCTCTCTTTCCACCTTCCATCTATGTTTGTTGTTTTTTTTTTCTTCTAAATCTAGCACTACGTTTGCATCCGGTCTGCAGTTCTTCTTCTCTTTTTTTCTGTCAGTGTCACTGCCTTCTGTCCCTGTCTGTCTCAGTGTCCCTGCCTTCTGTCCCTGTCTGTCTCTTTGTCTGCCAGCCTGCCTGTCTGTCTCTCTTTCTCTTCTCTCCTCGTTCTTTCTTTTTTCTTTCTTCCTTTCCATCCCCCCTCTCTCTCTGGACAGTCTATTATTGCCAACAAAATAATGAATTCGCCAAAGGACTACAAACATGCATTCATCCAATCATCCATCAATGAATAATCCAGGGATTGTACTGCTATCCCTTAAAATGTTTTATGCACTATAACAGCTATTGCCTTTGTACAGTACAGACCATTGCATTTCAAAGAAGAAAACACACACACAAACACACCCACACACACACACACACACTTTCATTCATTTATACCATTGAGTTCTTCAAGGAATAGAATGCCATTAAATTAGGCACTTCCATGATTGGGCCTCAGTTCACTTCAGTCAAGTTCTGTTTAGTTCTTGTATTTAAAGTCGATTCGCCCTCTACCCCCTCCCTATTCTCTACCCTCTCCACCCTTACACCCCCCACCCCACACCCTGCCCACCTTCCCATTTACACATATTACCATTTACCTAACTGGATTATATATAATCATATCTTATCCAATCCTATCCCGTAACTCGAAAGTCGTTTAAGGACCACAGATGATTGTTTACCCAGCGTGCGCGTGTGGGTGTGTGTGCGTGTGTGTATGTGTGTGTGTGTGTTTAGAGTCATATTTTTTTCTCCCTAATTTTCCTAGTTTTGTTTTATAGTTACAGTTATTCTGCATTGATGTAAGCGCCTAGAGCTAAGTCTAGATTAGGTGCATAACTACTACTACTACTACTACTACTACTACTACTACTACTACTACTACCACTACTACTACTACTACTACTACTACTACTACTACTAATAATAATAATAATAATAATAATAATGTAGACAAATAACTTCGCTTTGGCCCAAAATCATAGTAATCAAAATATTGTCGCAATGGTGGTTTTTTAGACGTCCGTGCATATTATCATTTGCTTAATTCGCTGATAGAGCTAAAAGATATAATTACTTACTGTAATTGACATAGACATAAAAGCATAATATATAATAGACAAAATAGCTTCGCTTGAGTCCAAGATCATGGTAATGAAGGTATAGCGTGAGCGGTTGTGTGCAGGAGATCGAAAAACGAGATTGTATGCTCTGACGATCATCTTGTAAGCTGATCTAAGACAATAGACGCGATCCTATGTTTTGTTATATTCTGCTCGAGTAACTCCGTAGTTCATGGGCGGTTAAGCAGAAGATAAACAGTTTCGATTTTTTTTGTAGCGATTCTATGCAGGTTTTTTGTATTTTTATTTAACAAAAAAATGTTTTTAATAGGTGTGTGCTGGTTTAATCAGTCAGACATAGCAGAAATAAAAATGACTATGTCAAAGAATGGACTGGCTTGACATTGAGCGAAGCCATTATCATGGTTGTTAAGGATAGAGAAAGATGCTGGTTAAATAATCATCTGTGGTGCCCCAACGACCTCAGAGTTACGGGATAGGATAGGATAGGATAGTATGTCAAAGACATTTAATTAAGCATAAGAAAAAACGTTTTTGGTTTGTGTGTAGAGTATGTGTGTGCGTGCGTGCGTATGTGTCTGTATGTGGGGGAGGGTGTGTGGTCGTTCGTGTGTGTGTGTGTGTGTGTTTGTGTATGTGTGTGCATGTGTTTGTTTGTAAGATCCTATCCTATCCTATCCTGTCCCATAACCCGAAGGTCGTAGGGGCACCACAGATGATCGCTTAACCAGCATACTCCATCTTTCTCTGTCCTCAGCAGCCCTCATGGCTTCGCTCAGTGTCAAACCAGTCCATTCTCGAATGTTGTCCTCCCACCTCTTTTTCGGTCTCCCCCTTCTTCTACCTCCTTGCACTGTGCCTTGCAGAATGGTCTTTGCAAGGCCTGATGATCTGGTGACGTGGCCATACCATCGGAGTTTCCGTTTCTTCACCGCTGTGAGCAGGTCATCGTGTTGTCCAATGGCTTGTGTGATGGTCTGTCGGACTTCAACGTTGGTGATGTGTTGGGTATAGGAAATGCACAGAAGTCTTCTGTAGCACCTCATCTCCATGCTTTGTATTCTTCGTTGGAGATCTGCTGTGAGGGTCCATGCTTCGCAAGCATATAGGAAGATGGAGATGACCAGAGATCGCAGCAGTCTTACTTTGGAATGTAGACTGATGGTTCTGTCTTTCCAAATGGGCTTCAACCTTGTCAGGGCAGCAGTTGTTTGTGCGATCCTGGAGAGGACTTCCTGTCGAGACCCATTGTCTGACACAATGGCTCCTAAATATTTGAAGCTGTGCACTGTGTTGAGGGATTGGCCTTGTACTTTGATGTCCGTGTTGATGCCATTGGTGTTGTTGGTCATCATTTTGGTCTTCTCTGCACTTATTTCCATTCCATAAGCTCTGGAGGTGGTGTCAAGCCTCTGTACAAGCTGTTCAAGTTCTTGTTCCTCTCCAGCCAATCCATCAATATCATCCGCAAAACGAAGATTGGAGATTGCTCTGCCCCCTATGCTGACTGTGCCTTCGTGATCTGCAAGAGCATCTGACATGATGCGCTCTAGGAAGATGTTGAAGAGTGTTGGAGAGAGTAGGCATCCTTGACGCACACCGATTGTTGTTCTGAACCAGTTCCCGATGACGCTGTTATGGAGGACTGCACTGGTAGCCTTGTCATACAGGCTTTTGATGACTTCTATGATTTTAGGGCTGATGTTGTACACTTTCATGGTTGCCCATAGAGCTGCATGCCAGACTCGGTCAAATGCCTTCTTGAAGTCTATGAACACATGATATAGATGTTGTTGGTGCTGTAGGTATTTCTCACAGATTATTCTGAGGTTGAAAATCTGTTCAGTGGTACTTCGCCCTGCCATGAATCCTGCTTGTTCTTCAGCTATGATTTGTTCAGCTTGTGGTTTCAACCTGTTGAGTATTATTTTCAGGAGGACCTTGCTGGGATGGCTGATGAGGCTGATGGTGCGGTAATTTTCACACTCCTGAAGGTTACCTTTTTTAGGAAGAGTGATGACAAGATGTAAGATCAGTTAACCAATTAACTTGTGTTATATTCCTGGTGTGGATGGAAATATGAGCGTTTTGGCTGTGCATATTGAATTGCGTTATTAAATATATCACAGGTGTAAAAGAGTGTTGATGGAATAAACGAAGAAATAGTAATAATGACTGGCTTGTTTGTTGTATGTTCAATCACTATAGTTTTTGAGGATGCGTGCGCATTATAAAGTCTTTCATTATTATTATTATTATTATTATTATTATTGTTATTATTATTATTATTATTATTATTATTATTATTATTATTATTATTATTATTATTATTATTATTATTATTATTAACCATCTATTCACCAAAGTGATTTTAAACTAGGAAATTAAGAATACGACTACGGCAACTTTATTACTTCAATGGGAAATTATTAAAAATTAGAAGAATGGGTGGGAAGCGGTATAATAATACATAATTATGGTATTACTTATGGTAATAATTATGGTAGTAATTGTGGTATTAATTATTCTCAGCATTGCAGAGTACTCATGACGTTGTGTGTTAATATTTGAGTACTTAACTTTATTTCATTTCCAAGGCAGTTAAACCAGTGGGAGAAAAATAACATTAGACAGCGGTGGAGAAAACAAAGGAGATTGAAATGACCTAGAACGTTTCAGATTCCAATTTGGATCGATGTACAGAACAGAAAAACATGTAACAATACAAAACACTAATTAGTAATGTTGCGTGGAAAATTAAAATAAAAAAGACTTCACATTTAAAGTTTGACGGCTATTAGATTCACAGTATGGATTGAATTGCCGCAGAGGGGACACTCCACACTCTTCAACCATTTTTGTTGTTCACTTGTTAAGACCATATATTTTATTTCTGTCATGGCTGCAGAAAACGACATACATTGTGAAAAGCAACAACAACATCAAAAACATCAACAGCTCCATCAACATCATCATCATGTACTGCAAGAACGACCTCCAACAAATATCTAAACAAACTAAGAAAGAACGAAGGAAGTTATTTATCAACAAATGAATCGTCACCCCAGCCTTCATATACTTCTGTGAGAACACTTCGTTGCCACTTTTCGTGGTCTTCAGTGAAAGCGTACGTTGGAGTGGAACGACCGTCTTCTGTTGTTTTCAGTTCTTTGAAAGTTCGTGAGTTTTTTGTTTGCTTGTTTTGTTTTGGTGAGGGAGAGAGGGTGAGATACGTCTCCACCTATCCCTAAAAGTGTGATCCGCCGCCCTGGCCTCTGTGGATACTGTACGTTTTCCAGCCCTGTGGAGTACTCTTCTTCTTCTGGTTCTGTGGGTGGCATCGCTCACAGGCGTCCAGATGAGTTCCGACTATGAGTTCAACGACTTCCTGTAAATATGACTTATTTTTCTAAAATGCCTGTGTGTGTGTGTGTGTGTGTGTGTGTGTGTGTGTGTACGTGTGCGTGTTTGAGTATGTGTGTGCGTATGAGAATGTGTGTTTCTCTCTGTATGTGTGTGTGAATGCGTGCTTATCTTTCTCCCTCCCCCGTCCTCTCTCTCTCTCTCTCTCTCTCTCTCTCTCTCTCTCTCTCTCTCTCTATAGATAGATAGATAGATAGATAGATAGAGAGAGATGTGTATATATATCTCTCTCTCTATTATATATATATAATAGAGATATATATATATATATACATGAGAATGTGTTTCTTTGTGAGTGTCAGTGTTTTTATGTGTGTGTGTGTCTCCCTCTCTTTCTTTCTCTCTTTCTGCGTGTGTGTGTGTGTGTGTGTGTGTTCTTTGTTTTAATTTGCTAGTTTTATAATCTTTGTAAGTTTATTTTGTTGTTGGGTCGAGTTTGGTGTGGTTTTTGGTTTGAATGGTTCGTATAAATATTTTTTACACATTTCTTTCTTTCTATCTTTCTTTGATCGTTCGTATTGATGTGCCCGTCTTCTTTCTGTATGCCCTTCCTATTCAGAATTTTTTGTTGTTGTTGTCGAGGTAACTTAATATTTTGCTTATAATTATATTTTCATTTCTGACTCATTGTTACGTTGAAACGCGAATGGTAGTACGTCGGAAACGTGTACGATAGATCTAATCGTTTCGATTTGCAAAGTATTCAATAATGGAGTTTATTTACCTTTGATTTGAGTTTGCATTGTTGTTAGGAGAGGCTTTGTATAACGTTGATAATTTGCGTTAGTCGATATTATTTGAGAATCTTCTGGATATGCGTGTTTACTCTTGATAGAAATTTCCTGATACATGTAGAAGCAAGAGGTCGTTCTGGAAGATATAAAAATATGTATTGACGTAAGTCAGTGATGACGATCTTTTATTCGATTGGTGGCAGTACGTCATTTTCTACCATGTACGAAATCTTTCCGGAAAAGAGAGAGGTTATTTAATCGTGTGCAGAGTTGCTATTGAGAGATAGTGAAGTTGTTGATAGTGATTTGGAAAGTTGCTGTGAAAGTTGTTGAGTTGAATTGAGAATTGTATGCAGTTGTTGATGTGTGCTGAATAAAAGTGGAAAACTTCATACGTCGGCTTTGTGACTTGTATGCTGTTTGGACGGGCTGTGTGAATAAACGAATCTGAGTTACACCCTATCAGGAATTCAAGCATCGGGGCTGAATCAGATACTGATAGAAAACACCAACATCAAACAGAGTGTAACATTTTGGGGGTCAAGCCGCGATTCACGCCATAGCCAAGGGTTCAACTGCTACAACAAGCGAGTCAACGTTACGAGAAGCAGTCATCGAGGGTAGCCGCCAACGAGTTGCGTCGAGAGGGGCCAACATACTGGGACTACATCACCGATAGGTTCGGGTTGACTGCAAGGGCGTATAGTCGCTGAAGAGTTGCTTCGTGAGCGAACAACAGATCAGGACTACGTGGCTGCCGCAGGACTACGTCGAGGGACAGTCTCGGAGCTACATCGCCAGTGTTACAGAGAGCGGCGAGCGGACGTCGCGTCTACTTCAGCACAGGAGCGTGTACATCAACACCAGCGTGGTGCAGCGTCGCATACGACGAGGACAGCGGGGCCTGCGTCAGCGAAGGCGACTAGTGACAAGCATCAGCGCTACTGCAGAAAGCGTGCTGTTCTAGAACAGTCTAGAAAGGTACAGCACAGTCAAGAACTTTCAAGAAAAAGAACTCTACAGTCAAGAACTTTCTAGAAAAAGAACTTTCTTGAAAAGAACTTTCCAGAAGCATCAAGATGGCTGACTTCTGGCAGAAAGGGGTTGAACTGAATCTAAAAGGGAAGCAGCTGACGGAGTACGTAAAATCCCAGGAGAGAATACAAGAACGAGAATTAGAAGAGCAGCGTCGCCGCGAAGAAAGAGAATTGGAAGAGAAGCGTCTAGAAAAAGAAATAGAACTAGAACAGAAGCGTCTAGAAGTAGAAGAGCAGCGTCGCCGTGAAGAAAGAGAATTTGAACTGAAGCGTCTGGAAATTGAACAGCAGCGGCAAGAAAGAGAAGATGAGCGCAGGCGTGAGGAAAGAGAAGCTGATCGGCAGTTCCAACTAGAGTTGGCGCGCATCCAGCAACAACAGCATGCGCCACAAGTTATCAGTGACAACACGGCTCCAAAATTGCCAGCTTTCGTCGACGGGAAGGACCAGATTGACAGTTATCTGGCGAGATTCGAAAGGTTCGCTGAAAGCTCTAACTGGCAACCTCAAGACTGGGCAATTCGACTGAGTGCACTTCTGACGGGGCAAGCTCTCGAAGTTTACACCAGACTGTCGAACGATGACGCCAAAAACTACGACGTCTTGAAAGAGGCCCTGTTGCAGTGCTACAACTTTACAGAGAAGGGCTACCGTAAACGCTTCCGTGAATGCCGGCCTAAGTCAGACGAGACGCCAAAGCAGTTTGTGGAGCGCCTGTCGTCATATTTACACAAGTGGGTGGAGTTATCAGGCGAAACGAAGTCTTACGACAGTCTCCATGACCTGATTGTGAAAGAACAATTTCTCAATGCCTGTCACAAGGACCTAGCGACCCACTTAGAAGAACAAAAGCTGCAGACGCTTAAAGATGTGACTGAGGCTGCTGAAAGATATCTCATCGCTCATGGGAAAACCCTGGGGCCACCCAGCGCGACGAAACATTTTCAGAAGACTGCAAACCATGGGAACCAGATCCAAGGAAGCCAGACGAGCCAGAGACAGACAGACTCCACGCCTCCTCCCAGGGAAGGGCATTCAAGGGGCTGTTTCACCTGCAACGCTACAGACCACAGAGCTTCTAACTGTCCTCAAAACAAAAGTAGCGGACAGCGGAGCAGTACGGACAACGCAGCGGCGGGCAACCGGCAGAGACGTTTCTCCAATCAACGGCAAACCAGTAGATCTGACCATCAAGTGTGCGGCGGGAGCGTCATTCTTCCGAGTGAGACCGAGCGCACAGCTACTCCTGCGGACGTGCAAGAGTGCATGACTGATGGCCAACTTCTCCTTGCCAACGGGAAATCCATCCCCGTCGTCGCTAGCGCAGCTGTGACCGTACAGAACATGCCTGTTTCCAAGGGACGCGTCGGAAATCATGAAGTGACTGTCTTAAGAGACTCTGGCTGTAGTGGGGTCATCGTCAGAGAAGACCTAATCGCTAAAGAACAATTCACTGGCGATTCTAAATGGACACTCATGGCCGACAGCAAATGTGTGAGAGCGCCAGTTGCGAAGATTCATGTCAACACCCCTTTCTACATAGGCGAAGTAGAAGCGGTTTGCCTGAAAAAGCCGCTATACGATTTGATGATCGGGAACATCGACGGCGCGAGACGACCCGACGACCCCGATCCAGAGTGGAGTCCTGCCTCAACCCAACGCGTCGAAGTTGTGGAGGAGGATCCATTGCCATTTCCCGATGGAGACCTTACAGAGCTGCTACGGGACAATGTGGTTACTCCGGCTCAGCCCTGCCGACCAGAGATCGTCGGTGCTGTTACTACCAGGGCCCAGGCCAAGAGAGACAAGACGTCTACGCCACTGAAGGTCGCCGACAACTCCAAAGCTGCCATCGTGGACAGAGATAAGCTGATCCAGCTCCAGGAAGCTGATAGTACTTTAAACAAGTACAGGAACCGCCAAGACCACGTGACCAAAGGCAGTGGTACGGTCTATTTTGAGGTGAAGGCCAAGATCCTGTACCGAATCTTCCAGCACCCGAGGGTCAACGGAGGGAAACCACTACGTCAAGTTTTGGTACCGTTACCCCTAAGGCGCCAGGTGATGGAAGTAGCGCATGACTCAATCATGGGAGGTCACCTGGGTATCAAGAAGACGTCAGATAGAATCCAGGCGGTGTTCTACTGGCCAGGACTTCATGCGGACGTCAGCCGTTTCTGCAGATCATGTGACATTTGCCAGAAGACCATACCTCGAGGAAGGGTCCCTAAAGTGCCTATGCAGAGAATGCCTTTGATCGACCGACCTTTCAAGAGGGTGGCCTTAGACTTAATCGGCGAAATAAGACCTCCGAGTGAAGAAGGTCATCGATGGGTACTGACTTTAGTGGACTATGCGACTCGGTACCCAGAAGCAGTGCCACTGAAGAAGATTGACACTGAAACTGTAGCAGAGGCACTGGTGGACATGTTCAGTAGACTTGGAGTGCCTGAAGAAATTCTGACAGACCTCGGGACGCAGTTCGTCTCTGACTGCATGAAGGAGGTCAACAGACTGCTTAGCATCCGGCATTTGACTACGACACCCTACCATCCGATGTGCAACGGGCTTGTCGAGAAGTTCAATGCTACGCTGAAGTCTACCCTGAAGAAACTGTGCAGCGAGCAGCCCAGACAATGGCATCGCTACATTAACGCCTTACTTTTCGCCTACAGAGAAGTACCGCAGGAGTCCACCGGCTTTTCTCCGTTCGAGCTGCTGTACGGAAGAACCATCCGAGGGCCGATGCACATCCTAAAAGAACTGTGGACGAAAGAAGTAGACACCCCAGAGGTGAAGAACAGCTACCAGTACGTGTTTGAGCTACGGGAGAAGCTGGAGCAGACTCTCGAGATAGCCAGAGAAAACCTGAAGAAGTCCCAAGACTGTGGAAAGCACTACTATGATCGTAGGGCTGTGAGCAGGAAGTTTAAACCTGGCAACAAAGTGCTGGTGCTGCTACCTACTGATCACAATAAGTTGCTGATGCAGTGGAAAGGCCCGTACGAAGTGGAGACCGGGGTGGGGATCAACGACTACAAGGTGAAGGTCGGCCAGCATTCCAAAATATACCACGCCAACCTCCTTAAGCTGTACGTGGAGAGGCCGCCAGAGACTGTACATGCAGCAACAGCAGCTGTGACCGACGACAGCTTTGACAGCGAAGAACTGTTGGAACTTGGAGACTTCCACAGCAAAGAAGGCATCGATGATGTTAAGCTAGGACCAGGCTTGACGGAAGGTCAAAAGATGGAGCTCAAGGACCTTATGGGCGAGTTTCCCCACAACTTCAGCGATGTCCCCTGCTCTACGACTTTAGTCGAACATGAAGTCTACACCCAGACCTTGAGGGAGCTGTTCCACCGTCCCGCAGAAGCCAACCTGACCGTGAGACCCAGCGAATGCATTCTGGGAGCTGACAACGTCGACTGCGTCGGACATCCGACGGAAGAAAAAGACAACGGAGGACGCACTGATTCCAGGGAAGCCCACGTGATCATCGTCTTTGACCCTGGGCCGATGACGACCGCAACTGACGAGGGCGTCGATTCCTTGTGAACGAAAGAACACTGACTGTGTGGACGAACTGAGAATATTGGTAATGACAGACTTGAAAATGAAAAACGTTGACTGGGTAGATAAACTGTGAACATTGACAGTACCCAGAAAGACTTGCAGATGAGAAACATTGACTCTGTGTGAATGAACTGTGAACATTGACAATATCCAGACGGATTTGAAGATGAGAACCATTGTCTCTGTGTGAATGAACTGAGAACGTTGATAGTGTTCAGACAGGCTGAAATAAGTCTTAATTCTGTACATTGTTTGTGAATTACGTTTCAACGTTGTTGAAAGAAATTGGGTAAATTTCTTCTTGAGTGGGGGGTTATGTTACGTTGAAACGCGAATGGTAGTACGTCGGAAACGTGTACGATAGATCTAATCGTTTCGATTTGCAAAGTATTCAATAATGGAGTTTATTTACCTTTGATTTGAGTTTGCATTGTTGTTAGGAGAGGCTTTGTATAACGTTGATAATTTGCGTTAGTCGATATTATTTGAGAATCTTCTGGATATGCGTGTTTACTCTTGATAGAAATTTCCTGATACATGTAGAAGCAAGAGGTCGTTCTGGAAGATATAAAAATATGTATTGACGTAAGTCAGTGATGACGATCTTTTATTCGATTGGTGGCAGTACGTCATTTTCTACCATGTACGAAATCTTTCCGGAAAAGAGAGAGGTTATTTAATCGTGTGCAGAGTTGCTATTGAGAGATAGTGAAGTTGTTGATAGTGATTTGGAAAGTTGCTGTGAAAGTTGTTGAGTTGAATTGAGAATTGTATGCAGTTGTTGATGTGTGCTGAATAAAAGTGGAAAACTTCATACGTCGGCTTTGTGACTTGTATGCTGTTTGGACGGGCTGTGTGAATAAACGAATCTGAGTTACACCCTATCAGGAATTCAAGCATCGGGGCTGAATCAGATACTGATAGAAAACACCAACATCAAACAGAGTGTAACACTCATACTATTTATTGAAATATGAGTTCATATGTTTACACTGTCCACTGGTTTGATTAATGTTTTGTGTGTATTTTACAACTGATAATATTATTGATTTCTTTCTTTTTGTCCGTTAACTGATGATTTTTACTATTTTTGGAATTTATTTTTCGCTATATATATATAGGTTGTGTGCGTGCGTGCGTATGTTGTTGTTGTTGTTGTTGTTGTTGTTGTTGACAATCTCTGCATCTTGTTTCCGAAATTCTGATGACTAGTACTATATACCTTTTTTCTCTTATTTTTAATCTTTGCCTTTTGTTTACACTGTGGTAATTTCTGTATAGTAATTTGATTTTATCAAAACATACTCTGGCCCTACTCTTGATTAGTTTTGGAACTAGTATTGACTTATTAGAATATTATTCAGTGTTTTTTGGGGGGTAATCTCTCCTGTTCGGTCCTTCTCGTAGCTGTGGCAATAGTAAATTTTAACAAAAAATATGCTCTTTCTTTGACAGCGGTAATTTTTTCAATGGTGTATTGTTATATTATGAAAATGACTTACATTTTTTCCCTTCTATTAATTGCTATAATTAAAATGTACTGGGGGCTTACTCCTTTCTCCACTGTAGATTGTTCTTACCTATAAAGGGAAAAGTGAAAGCCCCAGTTGAAACCAATTCACTGCGGCAACAGTACCCCCGTTGGGGTTTGTTTGTTTGTAGATTATAGTCACACGACACTTTCGCATATAGGTGACTACTGGACCGATTTATACTGACACCAGCGGGCCAGTTGTTGGTAAAGGGGAAAATAATATGATCACACGTTGACCAATCCGGGATTCGAACCAGCGACCTTTCGGTTACTAGCAAGACGCTCTTACCAACTGAGCTACCCGGTCCCTACTCCCGTTGGGGTGCCGGGGGTTTCAGTATAAATAGTATCCCCACTTTCTGGAAATTTAGTGCTTTAAATTCCCACTGTCGCTGTCTTCCTCATTTACTCTTTCCCATTCCTGCTCTGTCCTATCACTCTGCTATACTATCTTCTTCTTCACTAGATCAATGACCTACCTTTTTTCTTGAAAACTCTTCCTGGACAAGACTCCTTGTTTGTGTATGAGGTCTGTTGGATCAGCTTGGGAGTGTTGGACGCTTTCTGCCGGGTGGTCACTAGGGCTTCCTATGATGTTATTATTTAGCAATATAGGCATTTTATATGTATATGTTTTGTTGATAATTTATAATGATGTTTGTATTCTATTTTGTTTTTGTAACCGGGGGTTCGAGTAGTTGGGGTAAAGCCTCAGCCGTCCCCTGCGTGGGATGTCTTTATTGTAAAGTGACTGGCCGGTGGAGGGCGTTCAATTTTCCCACTAGGGTTGTTTCAGCAGATCTCTTATGCGGATCGGGGGTTGTCCGGTCCTGATTTGGCTCGGAAGAGTCCGCTGGACCTAAAGCAACAATCAATCAATCAATCAATCAATCAATCAATCAATCAATTACTTCTTCCTAGTATATATATATATATATATATATATATATATATATATATATATATATATATATATATATATATATATATATATATATATATATATATATATATTATATATGACTTCTTCGAATTGTCCCTAACTGTTCTTAGTAGTAGTGAGTTAATTTATATTCTTAAACATATGTGCTGAATGCTGTAGGTATGTATTTTAGGTCTTGCGATCCAGTTTAGGTTATGTCATGTGCGATTTGATGGTGTGAATGATTGTTTGCCGCTTCACCAAGCCAACATCCTTGTGTGAACATTGGTATAAAGTTTACTTGGCTTGATTGAGTTTGACTGTGCTGAATTCACTAATAAGCCTAAGGTTACTAATATAATTTTACAAGTAGAATAATGACTTCTTCGGAGGTTAATTACTAAAACACGGTAGGAAAAGGCTTGTCTACAAACTTCTGGCTCTCTTATATTGTTGTGTGTACACAATGTAGCAATTCTGCTGAAAATAGGTAGCTGCAAAGCACGGACATGTAAATGTGGGTTGTCCCTGAATCGTTTCTTTCCCCCACAGTGTACCTCAAGGTCTTTCATTCTACCGGTGTGTCCTGTCTCTCCCTCTCTGTCTCTCCGTATGTCTATCCTTTTCTGTCTGTCTGTCTCTGGCTGTTTTTTTCTGTCCTTCCTCTTTGTGTTCAATGGCAGTGTTACGTCTGTGTCCGGGCGTAAACCTACTGCTTACCAGGGTCTCAAGTCAACTAATCATATCTGTGTATTGCTCACAAGTGGAGACTTCATACAATACGTTGGATCTCAGGAAATAAGAAAAAGAAAATGTTTGAAAACAAATTGATATAATACATAAAATCACTATATAACCAGTATACTAATTCAAATATTTTTTTAGCAATAATACATGCATACTCTAACCTAACCTCCTAATATAGACTAATTTTATTATTCAATTATTTCCTTGCCGCATTAATTGAACTGCAATGCAAGTTACTATTATATCAATAAACTTGATATTGAATTTTAACTTTTAAGTAAAATATATAATGTTTCAATTAACGTAATACGATTCAGTTCAGCTATCTCTGAGGTTCGAGATTGATGGCATTTTTTTTTTAGATCGCAAAAGATATTTTTAAAATGTCGATTGACAAGATGAAGTGACGTCCGCTACGTACAACTTCCGTCGCTGCGTTAGCATGTAATGGACGATGGACGAGTGGTGCGATTCTGTCCCAGACACAGAATACGGAATTTAATCAGCCAAATGACAACAACAAAATTGCAAATGGAAATTGCCTCTTGACGCTCCATGTATAAACAAGATATTAGAATGTGGTTGTCGCTTTGCACAGAAGGAGGGAGATCGAGGAGACCCCCTCCATTTTATAGCTTCGTGGTAGCAAGCTAGAAATGTGCGAGTGTGTGATTGTGTGTACCTAAGCACTCCAGCCTATGTACACGTCTTGTCCACAGTTGCTAGCAATCGTAAATCACCTATATTCTCAACAACTTCGTATATATATGGATTGAGACAGAGAGGAGAGAGGGGTATAAGTAGGCGGAGAGAGAATACGAATACGAACCTTTTATTCTAGAAGTTCAGGGCATCGCCCCTTTGGAAGGAATGTGTACAAGAATAATAAAACAACAAACATTGAATATATCATAACATACATATCAATACAAAAACAGGTTACAATACTGCTAGTTCCCGAAGTTTCATGGCTTTATATAAATAAAGGCATATTTTTCTAACAGTCCCTTCGTTGTCAGGGGCTAACAGTAGAATGAGACATGTTGTACAAGGCATTTTATAATATTTTGGGGCTATAAACTGTTTCCTTAAGTTACTAAGGAATGGACAACACAGTACAAAATGCAGACAGACAGAGACAGACAGACATAGAACATGGGATCGTTTAACAGGATAGAAGGTTTAGGCTCTAAAGCCGTAGTCACATAAACCTGGTGTCCTAAACGACAACTAGTTAACACATAACCCATTTAACATCTAACAACAGTGCTTAAAATCTAATAAGCGAGAGAGAGAGAGAGAGAGAGAGAGAGAGAGAGAGCGAGAGAGAGAGAGAGAGAGAGAGAGAGAGAGAGAGAGAGAGAAACGTATTAAGATGGGAGGGCTAGGGGAAAGGTTTGATCGAGATGAGCAAAGGAGAGATGGGAAGAGGAGGAGGGGAGGGGAGAAGGAGGGAAAATGAAAGAGAGGGATATGGTTTACTCGGAGGGTATAGGGGAAACAGAAAGAAGATCACGTTTATTAATTAATTTATTTAGTTTGTTAGTTAGGTATTTAGTTATTAATTAATTTATTTATTTATTATGTATTTATTGTACATGTATCTATTTCGCTATAAGTATAACAATACCTAGAATAATGGGAGAGGGAGAGAGAGAGAGAGAGAGAGAGAGAGAGAGAGAGAGAGAGAAGGTGGGGAGAGGCAGATGGGTGGGGGCCATCAATTCATAATTGAAAATAATTTTTCTGTGAAATGGTCAGTTAGTTGGATGTCGTCGCTTGTATTGGCGGTTGTTGGTGGCGACGATGATGAATGTGCGAGTGTGTGATTATGTGTACCTAATGAGCTAATCACTCCATCCTATGTACATGGCTTGTCCACAGTTGCTAGCAATCGTACATTCTCAAGTTTACAAACTGAGTGAAAAATTGATTGGCAAAAATTTTGGTCACTATTTATTTATAACGCAACGAATTACTCGTTCACTTCGCATAAATCTGCCTAATGGCCTGTCGTAATTGGATGAGTCGGGGAGGTTCAAAAACTCTTTTTTGTCGAGGTTCTGAGATCCCGAACCTAGCTTGCTGAATCTTTTGGGGGGAAAATGGTTCATGAACCTAGGTTCGGGATCTGAGAACCTCGAAAAAAAGGTTTTTGAACTTCCACGAACATTCCAATGAAGACAGGACATTAGACATGTGTGTGTCTGTGTGTGTGTGTTTGTGAGTGTACGTGCGTGTGCATTTAGCAATCTCAGATCTGTGCTTTGGATTTCTAATGTGTTGATTATCCTTTATTGATAACAGGAATTTTCTAATTCTTGTCGTCATGTCGCGTGTTGGCCATCGCTTCGCGTAATCACATCGGCTAATGTTTCTAGTATTGATCATAATGCGATGGATTAACTCATGCAGTTTCTGTTTAAGATTTCCTTGCCAGACACGTATAATGATAGTCTATTGGCCTAAGACGATGATGGTATGATTTGTTTCTGCTACTCCAAGCTGCTTGTTTCATGTATGCCAACGCGACCGACATATGCACTTCAATCATCCTAAATAGAAAATACAGTTCCATTATGCACTTGCTGCTTGCTAACAAGCCTTCGAGTGGGAAAGTTTTGTATGCGTTAATTTGACATTCATTCATTCATTCATTAACCAAAACAATTATTCAAATTATTAAACGTTACCTTGCATTATCATTCCTGCCTTCATAATAAATAATAATTGAGGAATGTGATTCATGTTGGGTGGTTGTGGAATTGGGGGGTTGGGATTCGGGGAATGGAGCGAAGAGGTGGCTGTTAACGGTGATAGAAGAGTTTAAATGAATAATAGTAGTCATTGAATTCAATCTTCAATGAAAGATTAATTGTGTGCCGACAAAGCGTTTTCTCGCTTACGGGGTCGAGAGTAGTTTGTGTGTGTGCGTGTGTGTGTGTGTGTGTATGTGTGTGTGTTTTGCGAATTTTTTTTATTCGATCTGAGACGCCTTTAAGAAACGTCATTTATAAGCTACTCGCAACATTAGAGTTTTTACTCTGTACAAAGCCGTTGCAGCTCCATTAGCGCCGATTTCTTGTTACACAGTTTTTTTTGGTTTTGAGTCTGTCAGTCTCAGCTTTTAGGCGGAAGAGAGAGCTGTCTAAAATGCAGTATAACACAAACAACTATTTAAAACCTTCTGTGGAAGGTCGATTAACATACTATACTACTACTTCTACTACTACTACTACTACTACTACTACTACTACTACTACTACTACTACTACTACTACTACTACTACTACTACTACTACTTCTACTACTACTACTACTACTTGCTATACGGGGCATTATTTCTAATTCAAGACTGAAGACGCGGCGGTCTGTTACCAACATATACGTTCACATGTTACACAGTTCTACATATACAACAAACACAGTCATATTCATCATTCATACATGTGGTGTAAATGCATTTCGCTATTAGACACAAGACCGAACGGTGGTGGGCGGAGTGTTCTCAAAATTACCAGAACAAAGAAAGAAATTTCTCTTATATAGCGCACTTACAAGCTCAGAGAGGTTCTCAAGGCGCTGGCCCGTAATATCCAGCAATCACAAAATAGTTTGCTGAAGTCAGGATTCGAACCCACGTCGCCCAAGACGCACTTACACAAGCGCTCTAGAAGAAGAAGGCAGAGAAAAAATATTGCTTTATGGAAAATGTATAAGTTGACATAACATAACATGAACAGAGCTTAAATTGTAAAAAGGGTAAGTTAATAGAAACACAAAATTACCAGAAGTAACAATAAAAAGAAGAAAAATCTGAGAAAAAGAAACCCAAAATGTGTAATGGAAAATGTATGTTATCATAAACTAACAGAAAATATAACACGAAAAAAGGAGTAAGCTAAATAGCAACACAAAATTATAACAACAACAAACAACAGAAGAAGAAGAAGAAGAAGAAGAAGAAGAAGAAGAAGAAGGAGGAGGAGGAGGAGGAGGATGAGAACGAGAAGGAGATATTGACAGCAATAAAAGAGAAAACAAGAGCAAACGAAGAAAGTGTTTAAAGAATTGAATTTTGAATGCGGCGTGAATTTGTATGTATGGCCTTTATCATCTTGATGAAAAAAGACATTAATAAAAAAAAAACCACATAATTACAAGAAACAACACGAGAAGCTGAAGTAAAAGAAGAAGAAGAAGAAGAAGAAGAAGAAGAAGAAGAAGAAGAAGAAGAAGGAGGAGGAGGAGGAGGAGGAGGAGTAGAAGAAGAAGAAGAAGAAGAAGAAGAAGAAGAAGAAGAAGAAGAAGAAGAAGAAGAAGAAGAAGAAGAAGAAGAAGAAGAAGAAGATCTGTTTTAGAGGGGAAAATTGATGAGCTGGGTGCTAGCTGCATCGCAAGTGAGAATCTGTTAACAGCTCGACCCGCTTAACGTCACAAGTGAAGACATACACACACACACAAGACGAACAAGAAACGGCAGAGAGGAGGGCAAAAGAAGATGGATGGGTGGGAAAGAAAGAGAGAAAGAAGGGGAGAAGTGGATAAAGGGAGAGAGGTGGGAATGGCGGGGGAGAGAGAGATGGAAAAGAGAGAGAGAAGTGTATGTGAGAGGGAGAAGGAGAGGAGGTAAGGTGGAGGGAGAAAGAGGAAGAGAGAGAATTGAATTGAATTGAATGGGGTCGTTTAATAGGAAACAGGCTTTAAGCTTAAAAGATTAGTCTTACAACTTCTTTTAAACAATTAATTAATTAATTAAGGGAGAGAGGGAGAGGGAGAGAGACGGATGTAAGGTGGAGGGAGAAAGAGAAAGAGAATTGAAATGAGTTGAATTGAATTGGATCGTTTAATAAGATACAGGTTTTAGGTGTAAAAGTTTAGACTTACAACTTGTTTTAAGCAACAATTAATTAATGAATGGAAGAAGAGAGAGAGATAAAGAGAGAGAGAGAGAGAGAGAGAGAGAGAGAGAGAGAGAGAGAGAGAGAGAAGGGGGAGTGGAGCAATCAGACAGAGAAAGACAGAGCCTAGTGAGAGAGTTATTCTTTGATAATTATAACGAAAGCAACCGTGAGAAATGAATACTGGAGATAATAAATTATATAATACTGCTGCTGCTGCTGCTGCTACTACTACAACTACTCCTACTACTACTACTACTACTACTACGTACTATTACTACTACTAACGGTTAAAGACGAGTCATCACCCCACCTTGACAACAATGATCATCATTATCTTTTTAAATATACTGTTCATATTATTATATCCTCTTGTATTTTATACACAAGCTTATGCTTCTATCACTGCTTTCGTATACTCACAATTCGTTATGTTATGTGTGTTGCTTGTTTGTTGGTTTTTTTTTCTGTAGGAGTGCAGGTTCCTTTCCTCTGGGGTCTTGGCGAATGGTCTAGGAAGGTGGGGAGGAGGGATTCCTGGTATTTCCAGGAGGGCATTCCTCAGAGGTTTGAACCCTCTGCTGTGTACACAAGCCTAAAGACTGGATGGGGGAAGCTAAGTCACAACAATCTCCCACTCCATGTCGTGTTGTGGCGAGGACGCAACACAGAGAGTATCGAGAGCTCACGGAGGATGCCCTACCTTCAAACAATGCGAACGTTGAAGACGCTCAACAGGCTTTTAATACTCGGTCTGAAGACGAACGCTCACTCCCGTCCTCCCCCTACCAAAGCAAGACTATCAGTTCCAGCGGCTTTCGTTTCTCTCTACTGGAGATCTCTGTTTTTAACAGCCTGAACTAAACGGCGTCGTTTTTTGTTTTCGGTATTTATCTTCTTGTCGGACTTCACTCTTTTCGATTTCGCTACCCCTTTCTCTCTCTCTCTCTCTCTCTCTCTCTCTCTCTCTCTCAATCTACCTCTACCTCTCTCTACCTTTCCCTCTCACTCTCTCTCTCACTCTGTGTGTGTTTTGAACGACTCAGTTCTACGTATTTACGTTTTCCTTCTCTTCAATATTGTGATAAAAAACACTAGTTTTAGTTTAGCTTTTTGACTTCTCTGAAAGATTTAGCTCTCTTAATTTCGTGTTGTGTGTATTGTCCATTAACCGCTCAGTTTCTTCAGCAGAAATCTGGTTATACGGTCTTAGGTTTTATATAGCATTTTCATGGTTTTTATGGGTACTTCTCTTCTATGTTTAACAGACTTTTAAACTCTTTTAAAGGTAATAAAATAGGTGCGTTAAAAAGGTTGTGACGAGGTAAAACGGAAATGAAGAAAGTAGAATAAACCTGGCCTTTCCGAGAAAACTTCTTCAGTGGGCTAATGGCCTGTTTTACTTGGAAATTTCTTGGAGGTTCACAATCTTTGTTTCGAGGTTTTCAGCCATCTACGTTCGGGATCTCAGAACCTCGAAAAAAGGTTTTTGAATCTCCTCGAACCTTCCAGTAAAAACAGGCCTTTAGAGATGTTGACAGGTAAAAATTTTTCAGGCGAATGAGGAACTGGGTGCATGGAAATCAGTGTGGGGAAACGGGAGAGCATACCTCAAAAAGTAGAACTCTTAAAGATGTTAGCTGTGTCTTTTTTATTTATTTATTAGTTATTTTGGGAACGATTCCATCAGTTCCAGTAATTGTTCGTATTTTGAGAACGATTTCATCAGTTCCAATAATTGTTCATTTCTGTCTCCATTTCTTCTGGAATGTTATGTGGATGTCCGGCACCAATAGAGTTAACTGACTCAGTTCCTGCAGCAGTTTTCGTTTTCTCGCTTCTCTATCAAGCAGATTTAACGCATACCATTTTCCTATCGTTCTATGGCTTGTTTTTGTATATTTGTTTAAATATTGTCACATCTCTCTTTGCCCCCGTTTGGGTGCCGGGGGTTTCAGTATCAATAGTATCCCCACTTCTTGAAAATTTAGTGCTTTAAATTCCCACTGTCGCTGTCTTTCTCATTTGTTCTTTCTCATTCCTGCTCTGTTCTATCAATCTGCTATACTATCGTCTTCTTCGCTAGAACAGTCACCTACCTTTTTTCTTGAAAACTCTTCCTGGACAAGACTCCTTATTTGTGTGTGAGGTCTGTTGGATCAGCATGGGAGTATTGGACGCTTTCTGCCAAATGGTCACTAGGGCTTCCTATGATGTTATTATTTAGCAATGTAGGCATTTTATATGTATGTATTTTGTTGATATTTTATAATGATGTTAGTATTCTATTTTGTTTTTGTAAACGGGGGTTCGATAAATTAGAGTATATCTTCAGCGTCCCCTGCGTGGGATGTCTTTATTGTAAAGTGACCGGCTGGTGGAGTGCCTTCAGTGTTACCACTAGAGTTGTTTCGGCAGATCTTTTATGCGGATCAGGGGTGAGTCCTCTTTCAGCGATGTTGTGGTCTTGATTTTGTGGTCCCGATTCGGCTATTTGCAATCCGCTGGACCCTGTAAGCAATGAATAACTAACTAACTAACTAACTAACTAACTAACTAACATCTTTCTCTCTTTCTCTCTCTCGCTCTTTCTCTCTATGTTTCTCACACACACGCACACACTGATTTTTGTTACCTGTGTTTTTGTTTTTTAAATTTTGTTGTTGTTGTTGTTTTAATATATAAGACACTGCCTCCGTAAATCGTTCACTAAAAGCGACAACAGAGGACAGAGAACAACAAACAAAAACAAACATATAAACACAGAACCACACTCAAGCTTTCCTTCAACTAATTAACTATCGGGAACAAAGGAGGGAGTGGAGAGTAATTATAAGTGAATGGACAACGGACAGAAAGGATTTCTGAAGACACTAGGAAGAAGTATGTACATTCCGAGTTCAAACTGTTCATCCTACGCCGTCTGCATCCACAGTGTGCCTGAGACTCTAGACGCGGGGCTTTCCATGTCTCTCAAGAAGGAGAAGAGAGAGGGATTTATTCCGCCCCAGCTACGCTGTTGAGACGCCGCGGAGGTTGGTTTCCACACCGCGTAGCTGTTGTTTGTAGATTATAGTCACACGACACTTTCGCATATAGGTGACTACTGGACCGATTTATACTGACACCAGCGGGCCAGTTGTTGGTAAAGGGGAAAATAATATGATCACACGTTGACCAATCCGGGATTCGAACCAGCGACCTTTCGGTTACTAGCAAGACGCTCTTACCAACTGAGCTACCCGGCCCCACACCGCGTAGCTGAGACGAGTCGAGGCTTTACGATCGCCTCGAGACCCCCTTTGACCACGTCCCCTCGACAGGTCATTTACACATTCACAGTTAGTGTTTATCCCTCTGAAAAAAAAACACCACACACAAAAATAACTCTTTTGATAGTAAA
This sequence comes from Oncomelania hupensis, assembly GCA_036898135.1. NCBI lineage: Eukaryota > Metazoa > Mollusca > Gastropoda > Littorinimorpha > Pomatiopsidae > Oncomelania > Oncomelania hupensis. The sequence goes on along the minus strand of CM072516.1, from coordinate 54,535,167 downwards.
AGTAATTGTTTAATATGATTGAATTCCTTTTTTTTTCCGACCTCCAACATTTTGGAGCTAAACATAGCAGCTAGCAAAACCGGTATGAAACAATACCTGTAAAAAAAACAATTGCTCGTAAGGTTTTTCGTTTGAGGTTGATTAAAATAGACCCTACCCTACCTCAGAGACTAAAGCAGCATTTTTCAATCCGCGTGGTTTACCCAGAAATAGGGTCCAAGGTCACACGGTTATGGTATCGATGTATCGTTAAGTCAGGGGAAAGCACTCCCTGTCAGACCCGAAATGGAAAATCAAACTGTAGCGGTTGGTTTGAGCAACGAAAAACAACTTTATCATTGTGTAATGTAATAACAATGCGAATTTTAGGGTACATCCGTGTTGGCCAAAAGTAAACAAAGCCTTTGAATTGGGGCCTTTTAAAAAGGCTTGGCATACTATGCACACCGTATTTGTTGTTTAAACTCATCTTTGCCTCTTATCTATCAACGCTTGTTTTAGAGCTTTCTTCTACTTTTTATTGGTGAATCGGGAAATAAAGAAACCTTTCATAATTAGCTCTATAACCTAAAAGAGTGTGTGGTACGCGCGCGCGTGTATGTGTGTGTGAAGGGGAAGGGTGGGGGTGGAATAACATAGAAGAACTGCATTATTATTATTGATCATGTGTATTCTTTGTCGTGTGTGAAAAATGATTACGATGGTAATTTCTTTCGGAACGTGGGTGTGCCAGATCTTTGCTGGGCGCCTTTTATGAACGAATAATAACATAACAAAACAAAGCAAAATACGATTTTAACTTTTGTTAACCCGATTCTTCTACCAGCATATCCCACATCCACCAGCAAATCATCTCTCTCTCTCTCTCTCTCTCTCTCTCTCTCTCTCTCTCTCTCTCTCTCTCTCTCTCTCTCTCTCTTTCTCTCCCTCTCCCTCCCCCCTGTTCCTTCCTGCAGTGCATGTTGTTGCGTACTTTTGTGATTATTTTCTTACGTCGCTGGGTGTTTTTCTTGAAGAAAGCCATCGGTGTACTAAACGTTTTGCGGAGACATTCCAGACCTGTGCGGTGTTAAAGTAGTGCCTCCCAAACACTCTGCACGTCGGTTTGTTCAACTTAGCAACTTACAGTTCGATGGGGGGCTTTCTGTAGCGAAAAAACCTCAGCGTGAAGTTTACTTTCCTCTGTGACTGCTGTGGCAAAACTCACCTGATCTTGCTTTTATGATTATACTGCTAAAACATGCTAAGGTTGGGAGAAAAAACATCAGTTGAAGTTTTCTTCTTTTACTACTCTGTCAAAGCTCACTTGATCTTGCTATTTATTATATTGCTAACACTTGGCTAAGTTGGAGTGAAAACATAATCATTTGAAGGTTTCTTTCCTTTTTTTTCTTTTTTTTTACGACCGTAGCAACAATCACGTGATCTTGCCTATTATTAAATTGCCCAAACTGGTTAGGTTAATATGACGTTGCTGCATAAGAAAACTTCCACTCTCAGCTGCTACAAAAGAGAGGACTTCTGTAGTGCACTGCACACTATGTTATTATTTGTAACTAAAACCTAAAGCTGGCCATTTGGTTTCCTGACAAGATTTACACAGGTCTGTCTGCTCATTTTAGATCACAGTTTTCGATCTTATTTGTATACTGCCTTTTTGTGGGGGTGGGAATGAGGATGGGGTGCTGTATATTATTAGACCTTGGCATCTTAGTATTTAATGAAATCAGCACCACTGTTAATTGTACTGTCTGTCTGCTGTCTCGCATTAACCATTGTTTTATATGTAGACCGCCTTTGACTTCAAAAGCGCCTTCGACTCCTCCTGTTGCGTATCGGCCAATCCATTCCGTGCCTCCTTATCTGTATGTGTCCGTTACAAATTGGTCATTGGGAGTCTGTGCCGGTCGTTGTCACCACTGACCGAACAATGCTTGGACAATAAGGCATGGGACATTGAGATGACGGAATCCCTCATGGGTCGGCCAGCGGACCATCGTTATTTCATGTGTATGTAGGTCGTATGTCGGAAATGTATGTCTAGGTCTACCTTTCATAATACTGGAGGAGCTATTGTGCCGATAGTTGTATTAAACAGGGCAGAGCAACGATGGGGCATATTGTTAAGGTCGTCTTTTCTTTTAGCAATATCATGCTTCTTATGCCTTCTTCCCTTCCATATTTCTTTGATTCCTTCCCTTTGGTCATTTCCTTCCTTTTCTCACAGTGGTGAAAAAACGGAAACTCCGATGGTATGGCCACGTCACCAGATCATCAGGTCTTGCAAAGACCATCCTGCAAGGCACAGTGCAAGGAGGTAGAAGAAGAGGGAGACCAGACAAGAGGTGGGAGGACTACATTCGAGAATGGACTGGTTTGACACTGAGCGAAACAGTCAGGGTTGTTGAGGACAGGGAAAGATGGAGTACGCTGGCTAAACGATCATCTGTGGTACCCCTACGACCTCCGAGTTATAGGATATATATACATATAAGGCATGGGATATATATATATATATATATATATATATATATATATATATATATATATATATATATATATATATATATATATATATATATATATATATATATATATATATATATATATATATATACATAGACTAGTAAACAAACAAAACAGAACTGTTCTATTAACTTGGGTACCTTATTCTCTCTCTCTCTCTCTCTCTCTCTCTCTTCGTCCGTAATGATCTTGTGTAAGATAACAAGGTAATGATTTATACTGAGTCAAGATAGTGACTGGGCCACTAAAACTGTGATTTTAAGGCAATGGTTAAGGTCAGTGAACAATTGAACTAACTTGGCTTAGAGAATGCTGAGCACAGTTATTTATTACTGGCGCCTGAAAATGTTATTGTAGGGTGACGAGGAAAACGAGGGTGTGGGGAGAATGGGTGGTATAGTTGGGGTGGGTGGAGGTGCAAAGGAGACCGATGTCTAGTTTGTGCACGCACGCATTCCATCGCATGGACGTTAAAGATCCTGACTCTCATGTCCTAGACGGGTGAGTGACGGCTACACAAGTACCAGAGGTCCTTTCTCCCCATCTCCGGTCGCCCAGGATTGCGCTCAGTGGTCTTGGCGTCAGACCATGCGCCCAAAGGCTGCAAATGGGAGCCTCGGGCGGTTTGAGTTGGATCCTGTATCGGCCAGTGCCTTGAGCGGTTCTTGAGCTGGAAAAGCGCTGTATAAAAGTGTTTAAATAAAATTTAAAAAAATAAGGGAAGAAGATTATGATGAAGAACGAGGAAATAGAATGGAAGCGAAGTTATTAATGATTTTGATTACGGATTGTACGACCTACGCGTTAAGCTGAAAACTGAAACAAGATTGAAAGTGTTCCTTAGGCCTACATAGATTGTAGCGACAAAGAGCTTATTACGGAAAGAGGGGGAACTTCCAGTACGTCATATTCAAAAATGCGAGACGCGCTCACGGATTATTTCCCTTTGCTCGGGCTGGCTATATTTTAAAATCTGCTATATGAATGATCTGTGCGTGGTAACTTATTGAGCCTATGCCATTGCAAAAGAACATTTTTTATGGCAACGTTTGCAAAAAACAAACTTTTAACCATCATTATTATTAACATTCCGCTACTGCTGTCTTTTTTTTTCTTTTTTTTCTTTTGTTTATGTTTACTTACTGACATTTATGAGGTGCTTTTATGCTGCTTATGTGTGTATGTCATAGGTTCGTTTTCTGCCCTGGAATTTATTATTTTTTAATCAACGACAGATATTTTAAAATTAAAATATGCATGACAGACTGTTTCATTTATCCGAAACTGTGTAAATCCGTAATCGTGAGAGAGAGAGAGAGAGAGAGAGAGAGAGAGAGAGAGAGAGAGAGGTTGGGGGAAGAGAGAGCTCTGTCATTCAATCAATTAATCACAATAAATCACAATAACAAAATGTTTCACTAATAGTGTGAATTTAATTTATATCATTTATACCCCCAACCCTCTCACCTCCCACATCACTGGCTTAATAACATCAGTTGCTTCAGGATCAACGGTTTCTTTTCTATCCAATCTCAGTTACAGATTCTCCAGAAGAAGTGAAATCTTTCTGACGAGGTGACTATTTCTGTTATAATACTGCATTCATGCCATTACACTTGGATGTATTATTATTATTATTATTATTATTATTATTATTATTATTATTATTATTATTATTATTATTATTATCTGACATCTACTTTTGAAATATAAGCACAAATATAGTCAAATAACTTAGCAATAACGTAAACAGTGAGCGACCTGTTGAACGTAAACTGTCAGCAAGCAAACTGTTTTGGATTTAGCACATAGGTATAACATGAATCATTCAAGCCGCTCTCCGATTGTTTTAACACTAACAGCACTGCAGCGGTCTTAGTTTAACTTAAGCCTACATAAACACAAAAAAATGAAGTTTTTCAATTGCAATTTACCTTTCTTTGTCTCTTGGAAATGTGAAAAAGGACTTGCAATCACAACTTTTCTTGTATCTGCCATTATGGCAATTGATGGCTGTGCAAAGGTCACCGCCCTGTTTCACTCGGTCGCCTTTTGACTTTCTGCCACGAGCCATTTTCAGCATGTCGACAAGGGCGCATAACTCGTACCTTTCGTCTCGCGGTTCTGTTCCAAGTTCCCCCTCTTTCTATCATTAAGCTCTTTGGTAGCGACTACTTGCGAAGCAATAATAATAATAATAATAATAATAATAATAATAATAATAATAATAATAATAATAATAATAATAATAATAATACTTACTTACTTAATGCCCGTCACCCCTGCCAGGGCATGGGCCGTCAACAACAGCTCTCCAGAGTCCTCTGTCCTGTGAAACCCAGGACAAAGTTGTCTCTTTCTTCTGTTGCCGACGTTTCTGTAGCATAGTATTTTTTACGAGGTGGGGGTGCTAACCCCACGCCCAACCCTCCTCCTTTTGCAGCCGTGAATGGGACCGTCCTTGGCGGAGTTAATAATAATAATAATAATAATAATAATAATAATAATAATAATAATAATAATAATAATAATAATAATAATAATAATAATAATAATAATGTAATAGTATCATTTATTGTAGCACTAATGTAGTTCTGGGATTGCATTTCTGAATCAAATTTAAGAATTATTTGGCGTGGTTAACCCTCTGTGGTACGACCATTCTCGAGCTCTTTTAAGTGTATTCAGGTTTGATAAGTGCGTGCCGGAGCCTAGGTCACCAGTTAAATAAGAGTTCTGTCTCGACAGTAACCTAAATGAATCAAATGATTCAGCTACACTACAGCTTTATCTCCAGGTTTATTCCCCGTACTATTAACTTGCAGGGGTGTGTATTGACCATGAGGGTCTCTGTCAATAGATAATGACGTACACGTTCCATGAATAACCCTGACAGACATATCAAGCTGTGCATCAGTAACATACACACATACGCACACGCAAACCACATACACACACGCACACACACATACACACAGAGTCTGTAAATTACACGGTTGGGAGTCACAAATTGAATGATTGGGATCAATAAGGTCTTACATTAAAAGCGCTCTGCGGGATGATAACAGATATATATCCGTGCGATACGTTTTAAAGTGTACGTGCATTATTTTCTTAATTGTGTTTTCACAGGACCATTCTATTGATGTTGTAATAAGAGCTACATTATTTTGTGTGGTTTTTTTTCTTCTTAAAATAATGTTTGGGCACAACTCCACCCCAAAATATCCCTCTATATATAGTTTGTTTGTTTTTTTAAATAAAGTTTTCTTTTTTAATGTCCGCGCGTCTGTTTGACGGCCTGTTTGTTAGCTCGTGTCGGCGTGTGTGGTAAACATGTTGTAGGTTGGTCAGTGTCTTTGGCCAGTGTTTTGGTCAGTAATGCATTAGGAAATACCTATTGACCGCACGGCCGCGTCTTAGTATTATGGATACAGAGATGCACGCAACGGTCAATGTACTCGTTAGCCTCCATTGAAATGACGTCTTTGCTTTGACAACAGCAATTGCTGCAGGGGAGTAAGTAAGTAAGTAAGTAGTAGTAGTAGTAGTAGTAGTAGTAGTAGTAGTAGTAGTAGTAGTAGTAGCAGTAGCAGTAGCAGTAGCAGCAGCAGCAACATGCATGCATTAATAGTAGTAGTCGCAGCAGCGGTAGCTTTGGTAGCAACAGTAGTTGTACAATAGTTGGTAGATGCAGCGGCAGTAATAATGCTAGCAACAGCTACAGCAGCCATGTCTTCATTCATTGTAGATGCACGCATGTTCAGCGCAACGTCGGTGTACTTGTTAGCCTCAATGGAATTGACGTATTCGCTTTTGACAACAACAACAGCAGCATATGTCAAATAAGTAAGAAGGAATATCAAATCTAAAAAGGAAGAAATAGAAAGAAGGCAAAAAAAAACCTGCGCGAATCCATGAGGGTTGCTGAGGAGAGAGAAAGATGGAATACGCTGGTTAAACGAACATCTCACGGGATAGGATAGGATAGGATAGGATAGAATAGGATAGGAAATGCGGAGAAAGGGGTGGAGAATTCAGTGTGAAACAATGTTCTTGAAAATGAGAGTAAATTCGAATTTGAAACAAGTCAGTTGTTTAGAGAACAACTTATATTACAAGCAACATTTCCGTGTTAGTAAATGGAAGAATAACTTTTGGGAAAAAAAAAGAATAATTCCTCGTTCAACATAAATTAAGATCGCGCTTCTAATTCTCGATGATCAAAATCATGCATCAAAATCCTTGCAATGTTTTACTTGGTAAATAAATAGTTTTATGTCGTACGTCATATTAAACTATGACACGCTTTATTTTGTGAGGAAGATATTTACCATTGGTAGCTTTAGGGACTGCTCTTGTTCATCTAGATGCTCGCTTCTCTTTTTAGACCAGATCATGCAGAAGCTTACGACTCTTCCAGACTGGCTTTTTTTTGTTCTACTAGACTTTTTTTTAAAGACTTAGCTGATTCCCACTCTTGCGGACTGGATGGAGCTGCGCCAGCACGGCGACTCAATCAAATGAGCATCCTTTGCAAGTGTTTTGGTGGCCCCTCCAGGATAAACAGGACTCGGGAGCGAAGGAGGCGAGGTGTATCAACAAATTAGTTTGATCAGCCATAGCATTGGCTGTGCACTCTGGTACGCTGGGAACAGGTGAGCAGTGACTGGTTGTGCTCAGGAGTATCTTGAGCAGCGCTAAACTCCCTGCGTATCGTATCGTAGGCCACTTTGGGAAAAGAATTCACAGACCTGCAGCCTCAACTTACTCAAATGTTCCATCTCAAACGCCCAAGATGCTCCTGGAGTATTTTAAATCAGTGACTACTTCAAAACGAAAGATGGCGCACAGATATCATAGCTTAGCAAATTATTAATAGATTCTCTTAGCTTGAAAGTAAACCGTACATGTAATTGATTCTCAGATTTTCAGCTTGATAATAAATAATAAGGCCATCATTTACAAGTATAGAGTGAGGTCCCAGCAACTTCTAGCAAAATTTGCGTCCCTTCTTAATATAACTCTTTTTCGGTAAAGAAAACTTTTGTCTTCGATGTTGTAGTTTTTTTTTTCTTTTAAAGCAAACGGCGCCAGTGTTCGAGAAACACGATTACTAATAAGGAAATTAATTAATGGAAAGTATTCAAAATTAAGTTTGCAATACTACGATCCCTTCTTTGGAACTAGTCTATCATTGAAATATGATTTTTTTCTATTTTTCCACCTAAAGCAGGCGGTAAGCTCGAAAGCAAAATCATTGATCGAGGATGATATTTTAAAATATTGACAAAAGTTAGTAAAGTTCCAGTCGAAACCCTTTTTGCCAGGAATTTCCTTTCATAGATTTAGAGGTTCTCTAGTAAAGAAGTAGGATTTGTTAATCTTATTTCAGCGCAGTAAAGCAGACGGCACTCTAAAAGATCTAGGATAAAATCGTTTTAAACTGGGAAATAAAATAGAAGACAATGATTGATTGTCCTGTGCTGTGCTGCTGTCATTCCTCTTCTTTTACAAATAGGTGTTTTGTTTGCAGTGTGTGTGTTGTGTGCGTTTGTGTGTGTGAGAGATAGAGAGAGAGCGAGAGAAAGACTTCTACTCCAGTACTTTAAATAAAAGCTTTTTTTTCTTTTAATTTTTTTGTATTTCTTTCTTTTTTTTCCATTTTTTTTGGGGGGGAAGGGAGAGGGAGGTGGTGTGTGTGTTTGTTGTGCGGTGTGTTTTCCTACATCGTGGTAATGTTACACTGTTTACTAGAAACCTGCTAACTCACATTCTGAGAGTCCTACATCTTACACGAATTTCCATAATATCTTCCTCTCTCTTTGCCCATAACACTCCCTCCACAACCCTCAATCTCCCTCTCCCTACCCTCTCCCATTATCCCCATCTGGCACAACACTCCCACCTCACTCCCACCCCACTCTCACTCTTCTCTCTCTCTCTCTGTCTCTCTCTCTCTCTCTCTCTCTGTGTGTGTCTGCCCTGCACCTGCAAGCTTGTTTCGAAACATGGAAGTTGTGTTTGAAGTTCCGGTCTGACCAGTGCGCATGTCATTGGGTGATGGACGTGGACAGCGTTACGTGGACATGGGCAGGCGTGTACGGACAAAGGTCACGTTTATGTGCCCCCGCGTAACCTCTTGACCTCCGCTGTTTGGCCTTACAGTTTGAAATTGGAAAAGAAGTTTTAAATTTTTTAAAAATTGTATTTGATCTCTATTTTAATCTTTTTTATTTCTTTAATTTCGTTCTTCTTTCAATTTCTTTCTTTCTTTTTTTTTCTTTAATTGATTAATTCTGACTTTCGTTTCGCTTCCCTGCTTGTTTTCTTTTTTTCTTTCATTTTTTTCATCTAAATTGCAATTTTCAGATAATACTGTTTTACATCTATCCTTTTTCTCCTCGCTTAAACGAACGCTTCCTGCTCTTCCCGCAAACCTAAGAAAAATTTCCTTTTCAGTATTCTTTCAAATGGGAACTTTTCCAGGCCCTTTACTTTATAGGGTTCAGAGCTTCATGGTCTTAATCACCTTAATATTCGTCTTAGGCAACGTGGGTTCAATCCCCACCAGGCTTGCAACCAAGATCAGCGTGGTAGGGTCTGATGCAGAGCCCGATTAGAAAGAGTAGTCTTTGTGGTCTGTGTCAATTGCGTCGTTAAAATGGATGTTGTTTGTAGATTATAGTCACACGACACTTTCGCATATAGGTGACTACTGGACCGATTTATACTGACACCAGCGGGCCAGTTGTTGGTAAAGGGGAAAATAATATGATCACACGTTGACCAATCCGGGATTCGAACCAGCGACCTTTCGGTTACTAGCAAGACGCTCTTACCAACTGAGCTACCCGGCCCCTCTAAAATGGATGTTACGTCTCAGACATATATAGCCAGTCTTTTCCCACCTTCACCTTGGTATCGGATATCTAACAGTAAAACAAAGCAAAAGAAGAAAAAAAAAAGCACCTCTTCCCACCCACCTCCACCCTGGCCCTACTCCTCTCCATTTTTCCTGTCCATCCCCCGCCACCGCCTCTCCCACCACCACCAGCCTTTCTCTTCAACACAAATGTCTCTGTCCCTGTCTATTTTTTTTTCAGCTCTCCGCATCTGTCTCTCTGTCTCTGTCTCTCTCTCTCTCTCTCTCTCTCTCTCTCTCCCACACACACACACACACACACACACACCTACACACACAGACATAGAATGTGAGACCAGCAACCGCTTTTCTGCTCAACCGATGTTTCATTTACCAAGTCCGTCTTCAGCTATGTTCGTGTGTACGTGTGTGTGTGCGTGTGTGTGTATGTGTGTGCGTGTATGTGTGTATGTGCTTTTTTTGTCCTACAACTGCGTTCCGTATTACTGATGGTATCAAGGCACGAACGGCTGCGTAAATAAAGTACAAGCAGTCGCTTTTTCTGGGCTATACAAGCTATGCTATTGATACTGTACTGCAGCTTACCGGAAGGGGTGGGGGGGGGGGGTGGGCAGGACATATAGTAAAACTGTATTATAGCAGAGCAAATCAAGGAAGGCCTTCAGACGCTGGAGTTCATTTTCCAGGCTTTGTACTGCACATCCCGTGGTTTGTTTGGCTAACATTTTCCCTTCAGAAACTTACGAGGAGGGAGTTACAATCTATCGCCTCACATCTTCTGTTGACTGTAGCCAACGACCTTGGTATTACGCTGCACCTCATACTGCTCACACCATGCCCTCTTTCCTCCCTCTCCTCCGTCCTCCCTCCTCCTTTAGTACTGAGTATCGCATGGCGAGATACACACAGAAAATAGCTCACTTGTCCTATGAAGACTTTGAATTAAATTTTTTTAATTCCTCAAATTGTACAAGTATTAAGAAAAACAAACGGATCCCTAGTTAGGACATAACTATTGTATTGAACACAATACATTTTTTTACAGCGCGCTTCACCCTTGAATCCACCACGCAACTTAAGGTGCATTCTTTCGGAAGCTCTTGAAGACCTCAAGGCTTGCTCGTGCTTTCCTTTCTTCACGCAAGGTCTACGAAGCCAGTATCGAATTAACAAGAGATCCAAAATCTGGTTGCTGCATCTTTTTCCGCCCCATCCTTTATGAATTTGTAAAAAAGGTAAAAAGGTAAAAAGGTAAAAGGTAAAGGTAGTCCCATAGCCTGTGACCGTAGGGGAGCGTGAAGTTGGAGATCACAATTACCTGCTTTACCTTCCCCACCCTTAAGAGAGTAGGTACTCAGTCACAGTTGAGTCAACTAGGGGCGTTGTTATTTGTCGCTTCACGTTATGCGGTCACCCATCCAAGTGCTAACCGCACTGGACGATGCTTAACTTGCGACATAGTAGCGAGTGCTCCAACCACTGCGCTATCCGACATACAGAATTTAAAAAAAATTATGTATATTAATTTTGCTAGTTCGTTAATTAATTTTATTTGCCGAAAATCGTAATCCCTTATTATTAAAAAAAAAAAAAAGCTTAACAGTTCTTCTCTGTCCCTGTTGATTTCATTGATTTCTGACACTTTATTTTCCCTTTTTATCGGGAAATTCTGGGCCGCCTTCCCTGGGGAAGACATAGTCGCAGCCTGTGGCGCGCCCCAAACCAACATGTACCTAATATTAGTTGTTGTTGTTTTATTTTACTTTGCTGGAGAGCAAAACAGAGTACCCGGGAAAAAAACCAGAGACGTTGCCCGAGTCGACAGTAAATAATATTCGGAGATTAAAAACATAACGTCCACAGGCAGGATCGATCCCACATCTGCCATGCAGCATTGGTTTTCTAGCCTGTGGAAAAGGCAAGTTAGTCCCACCTTAGACCACGTTATCTCTGTCTTTCTGTCTGTCTCCTCTCTCTTTCTCTCCCTCTATCTTTCTCTCTCTCTCTCTCTCTCTCTCTCTCTCTCTCTCTCTCTCTCTCTCTCTCTCTCTCTCTCACTGTCTCTTTCTCTCTCTCTCTCTCTCTTCTTGTTGAATTCCTCCTTTCTATGTTTCATATTCACTCTCATTATTGGATTAGATTTTATTTACTCTCCGATCACCCACCCTTTAGAAAAAAAACCACTAAAAAAAACATCCTATGCGCCCTGATTTAGGACCCCAAATTAAATTTGATTCATTTACAATTCCAATCGCATCACATTGCATCAGCTGTTTTGTTTCTTTTGAGTTTTCAAGTTTGACACTTTGTTCTCTTTTATTTCTTTTGTTCTCATATACAATTTGTCAAAACGAGATATTTAAATTTTTGGGAAATGAATTTGATAAACAGCAAGCAACCTCTTTCCACAAGCACAACTTGAGTAAAACTTGTAATAATCTCTCGCCTTTTACGTGAAAGCATTTTAAACATGTTTCAGTTCTTCTCGAATTTGTTGTTGCGGTTGTTGTTGTTGTTGTTGTTGTTGTTGTTAACAATAGCAGTTTCCAAAAATATTATCCGCCAGATACTCATTAGGAGTTTCGCGTTTCTTTTGATCGGGACATGTTGGCAGGCTTCGTATTTCTTTTGTTGCACATTTCTTGTTTACTTTTTCTTCTTCTTGTTATTGTTGTTCTTGTTGTTCTTCTTCGTCCTCTTCTTCTTCTTGATTTTCTTTCTTTGTATATTATATTCCTTGTTTCTTTGTTTCATTCTGTCCTCTATTTCTTCTTTTTTTCTTTCTCTTTCTTTAGGTATTTCTTTCTTTCTCTTCATTCCTTCTTTCTTTCTTCTTCTTCTCCTTTTTCTTTCTTACTCTTTTTTCTTTCTTTCTTTCTTTCTTTCTTTCTTTCTTCTTCTTCTTCTTCTTCTTCTTCTTCTTCTTCTTCTTCTTCTTCTTCTTCTTCTTCTTCTTCTTCTTCGTCTTCGTCTTCTTTCTGTCTTTCTTTTAACCTTTTTTCTTCTTCTGAGAAACAGTATACCAAGTGATTGACAACCGTTTTGACTGGGACTACTTTGCGTCTAGTTAAGAAGATCTCGAGCAATATACCCACATCTAAAAAAAAATGAAGAAAGGTCACACGGGAGTACGAAGTCTCGAATACCTTTTCTTCATGGTACGACGAGTCCTAACACTCGGATCGTGTGGCTCTTTATCATAAATGGTTGACTGTAATATAATTTCGTTACAGTATATCACGTGCACAAATAAGTGTTTTGATTCTTTATATGAAATCAGCCCACCTTTAGTAGTACAGACGGAGAGGTAAATTTCCTTTGTGTGTGTGAGTGTGTGTGGGTGTGTGTGTGAGTGTGTGTGGGTGTGTGTGTGAGTGTGTGGGGGTGTGTTCACGCGTATATGCATGTGTGCACAGATCTTGATTAGGCCAAAAAAATATGTCTAAGCGACCCTAATTTTTGTGGCCCGACCCTAAACTTTTTGGGCGAATCGTTTGAAAAAAAACCTGATAAAGACTCCACTCCCTCCCCTTCCCCCTTTAAAATAACAGGCAAGGTGGAAAAGGTTTTTAAAAAAAAAAGACGACCTATCGACCCTATTGTTTCCCTATGTTACCGTAAACAGACATTTGTTTGGCCTTATATTGTTACGTTATGATGTTATTGTTATACCGCTATTTTGTTATACTAATTATTATTGTTGAGCAAGATGTAAAAAAGCACACCTAGTGCTTACTATTTTACCCTTGTTGATTAAAATTTTTATCTTATATTATCTCTCTCTCCTTCTTTCTCTCTCTCTCTCTCTCTCTCTCTCTTTTTTTTATCTCTCTCTCCTCCACTCTCTCTCTCTCTCTCTTTTTCTCTCTCTCTCCTCCACTCTCTCTCTCTCTCTTTCTCTCTCTCTCTCTCTCTCTCTCTCTCTCTCTCTCTCTCTCTCTCTCTCTCTCTCTCTCTCTCAATTCCGTCCCGCTCTTATGCTATATCAGTTTGCTTTTATTTACACGCACCCTGATTTCCACACTGGATCTTTCTCGGATCCTTAAAATCTGTATCATTCTCGCGTTCTTGCTACTAGTTTACTTCATGTTACGTTCCACGTGCTACATCTACTAGGCTACTCTGAGTAAGGTTCCGCTGTCACATCTAGGCCAGTACATCAGCTTGTGTTGAAAGGAAGAGAGGAGAGCGATGAAATAAAAAAAAGAGGATCTGAAAGAAGGTGTGAAAATGAATGACTGACAAGGTGACTGTCTCTCTTTCTGCACCATTCTTCTTCTTCTTCTTCTTCTTCTTCTTCTTCTTCTTCTTCTTCTTCTGCTTCTGCTTCTTCTTCTTCTTCTTCTTCTTCTTCTTCTTCTTCTTCTTCTTTCTTTCTTTCTTTCTTTCTTTCTTTCTTTCATTATTTATTTTTATAAATTTTCTTTCTTTCTTTCTTTTATCCTTCCTTTCTTTTTATCTTCTTTTTATTTATTTATTTATTTATTTATTTTTTTTATTTTTTTTTTTGGTGCGCCTTTGCCACATTTAGAAGCCTCTGAAAAGTGTCTCGGCTTCTTTTCACTTTTTCTTCATCTGTGAATCATTCTGTGTTATTTTTATATTTGTGATTATTGTGAGTGACTTCAAAGCCCAAAATGTGAGGTATACCGGTTATTTTTCTCCTATAGTGGAGAAAACTGTGGAACTTTTTTTTATTTTTCTGACCGGTTGTGCCAATGACGGCCATTTCTTACTGTGGACTATGACAATGACAAATGACATTTTTATAAATGGAGATTCTGCTAGAGTTTTAGCTTCAGAAGTGTAATTTTATAATCAAGATATTTTCTTCTTTCAAAACCATGTTTTATTTAATGTGAATATCTCAACAAGCGGTCAGGAAATCTGCATCGAACAAGTAGATGTCAACAGAACAGTTTTTTGTTTTTTTTTCTCCCTTACGTCAAGTGTGCTTCGTGACGTAATAAGGTTCGAGACTTTTTCCACAAAACTTGCCTGGTGATCGAATTTACCACAACTGTGTTTAGTTCTTACGTCATTTCGACTTCTTCTATTAGGCCTACCTTTGAAGTATTCTGTCTCTGGTGTTCGAAATTGCCATGTAGACCTAAAGTCAGCAGTACCTTGATGGGTGTTTCAAAAGTGTGTTATTATTTCTTTTTATTTTTATTGTAATCCATGCTCTATATAGAATTTCCTCGTGTTCATATTAGCGCAATACAATGACGCTTCTCAATCCATCCTCCTTCAGTTGGACACCTGGCCTAGATGTAAAGATTGATGAACGTCAGGTCACTTTTGATCTTCCGGATAAACTTATTTCAATTGCAAGATGTGTGCTTTTTCAACGATATAAGGTCGTTTTAAACAGCACACCAAAGTTCAGTGTTCAGTGGTCTGATGAAGAAAACAATCCACTTCGGCCACTAGAACTGCCAAACAAGTTCACAGACTTTGACTGTTTACCCTTTCATCTGCCAGAAAACCTTTTCAAAACAACCATTAAAGTGTTTTATGAATGCAAGAAAGTGGTCACCATAACTGTTTACTACACCACCAATACCGTGCTGGCACAAGGCAACTCTTGTCAAAAATGGCGCGGCAAGGAACTAAGGTCGCTGGTGGCGCTCATTAATACACTGGACAGTCACCTTAGCGAGGGTCAGCGAGAGGAGGCTAAACAGATGATTCAAAGACTCCCGCTACCATCAGTGGTCGAGACAGCAGAACAGCAACTGAGCATGCAGCCAACACGGCGCTCCAGTCGTCTCCGAGGTCTGCAGTGTGTTGGTGATGAGGGACACTCGCAAAACTCCATTCCAATGTCTGCCCCATCATCACCACTGATGATAACAACCCCTGTTATTCGCCGTGTCACGTCAACTGAAAATGCGCCCACTGCTCCTACTAGTGGTAACATACGACCTACTTCTAAATTTGCAGACCTAACAACCCCTCCTTCCACTTCCACTGCACTCATCGACACTGATATTGCTGATGATGAAGTAACAATGTCTGCGCTACGTACGCCTACTGTCATCTCAAACGTATCTCCGGCGGAGGATGACGAGAGATCCGGTGCCACCATTGCCACGTTTGCTGATAACCCTAGACCTGACCAGTCAGTTGACGGCACTGTTGATAGTGAAGGAGTGGGGAATCAACAGGGCACGCCTCTCTCCTGCAGTGTGGGGATCCAGGCAGTGACAATGTTTTTGTCTCATGAAGATTACGTCACTCGTGAAGAATTTAACAGGGTCACTGAGAGTCTGCGTGATGAAATCGCGGCACTTCGCTCAGCTCTTCGTGAAGCGAGATACTCTTTCAAGATTGAGCTGAGCGATTTGGAAACGCAGGTAAAAGACATAATGCGTCACGACACTGCTTCCCAACCTGGCATTAGCGGCTGCTCGTCATCAAAGCTTTCAGCCCGACCCACTCCAAACCCAGCTGTCAAACCCTCCAAGCCAGTTCATGCTGCTGTAAAACACAGCCAACAGCCGCATTCCAAACCCTCCAACCCCAACCCACCGGTTGTAAAACAAAACCCGCCGGTACATTCCAGATCTTCCCAACAAGTCGTCATAAAACCCATTCCACGACCTCGTACCAAGACATCTATTCCACTTAACCCTATGCCTGAAAATACGTCTGACACTGATGATGGCCCAGCCGCTCTAGAAAGCAACAGCACGTTCACTGAGACGTCGCCAGTTGTGAGTGTGTCTGACTACACCTGTCCTTTAAACTCCAGCACTGAAGCCAATACACCAAATTCTGATTGGCCCCAAATCTTCGGTCTCAGATCAGACACAGAGACACTGGTACTGGGAGACTTCGTGGTAGCAGGTCTTCATGAAAACAAGATGTCAGTGGTCAAAGAAAAGTCTCAAGTCATCTCGATTTCTGGACTTGACAGGTCATCCGTATTGGAAAGCCTAAGAGGAACCCCAGCGCATCCTTCCGTTTCTACCCTGGTCTTACACGTTGGGATCAATGATTGTAAGCGTGGCCATTTTTTGGGCAGTCAGACATGGCGTAAGATCATTGCAGAGGCCCAACGTTGTTTTCCAAACGCCCGTATCATGCTGTCCACTATCCTTCCACATCGGCAAGGACATGCACATATCAGGTCTTGCATTAATAAATCCAACTCCTCCCTAACACAAGTTTGCCAGCAGCTAGCTGTTGACCTTGTAAACAACGACTTAATGTTTCACACAACAGCAGGCAGGGTGAAATCTGGCTGGTTCAGGGATGACATTCATTTGAACACTAGAGGTAGCAGTGGTTTGGCACTTCACATCAAACGCTGCTACTCTAGAGCTGAGAATGCAAAGAAGCACGCACAGCCCCAGTGCTTCAGCCCTTCTGGACCACAAAACCATTGCAGCACTCAACAGATGGATGTCCGTAGGCCTACAACTCCGGGAGTAAACCAGCGCCCCAGCCTATCATGGGCAAGCGCCATGTCACGCCCAAATGACAGTCCCTCAAGAACAGGACAACTGAGGACCCAACCCTTGTATTCCACAGTTGTCAAGGGAAGGCACATGCACATTCCCAGCTTATTGGATACCAGTGTTTCCTACAAAGGGTCGTCGCATTTCTTTCCTACAAACAGTAATGTCTTGCGACCCATGCCAGCTCACATCGGCCCATCAAATTATCAACATGCGCAACGAAATAACCCGCTAGACCTTATGCCCCAAACTCGAGCCACCCCTCTCAGTGAAAGCGAAAAGAAAACTCTTTTTGATTACCTGTCACGCCTACTTGTTTAAGTATCTGTGTGACAGTTGTGTGCGTTTGTTGGTATTGGTGGTGATAGGGGGAAGGTTTTATGGGGAAGGGGGGTAGGGAGGGGGAGAAAGAACACACACTTCTGTTATACCCTTGCCAAGGCTCACTAACTGCAGTATCAATAATTTTCAACCACGTGTTACCGGACCTGTTTTTAATCAGTCTAATCTGTATTGTTGTCATTCAACTAGTGTATGTGACTGAGACACTGATTCTATTGAATGACTAATAACTGATGTTCATGTTTTGCGTTTTATAAATGTTATTTACACTATAAAATAGTGCAACGTAGAATTATTAACAAGTTTGTAAGATAGTGTTTTGTTTTGTGTGGGTTTTGGTGTTTTTTTTTCCCCAATGGATTCTAACATGTTATGTGGACACGTCAATGTCTACCATCTCTACAACAAACTTCATGACATTTGTTCTCTTTTACAGCGTCACGGATGTCTGCATATACTCGGCGTGACGGAAACTAAATTATGTGACTCTAAACATACTTCAGAGTCAATTTCGATACCACATTATTATTTTATAAGACAAGATGCTAATTTCCCTGGACATACTGGTATTGGTGTCTATGTTCATAATACTTTCCGTAATTTTGTCAAACGGAGAAATGACCTTGAACTCAAATGTATTGAATGCATCTGGCTGGAGGTCAGGCCATATAAAAATATGCCTATTCTTATAGGATTTATCTACAGAAATCCTGCTAGCAACTGCGACTGGTTCAGTAATTTTTTACAAATGATGGACAAAGTCAATGCTTGCAATTTAAACTTTATTATATTAGGAGACTTTAACATTAATCTTTTACAGTCTCAATCACACTGGAACACAATAACAAACTTGCTTGGTATAACTCAGTTTATTCAGGAACCGACACGAGTAACTGAAACAAAGTCAACTCTTCTTGATCATATATACAGTAACAATCATAATATAATTTCTGCTGCTTTCACGTCTGACGTTTCTGTCAGTGATCATACTGCCATTATTTGCAAATGTTCATGCCAGCTCCCAAAGCCACAGTTCAAAGGACACACCTACATTATATATAGAAACTTTAAGAATTTTGATAAGTCCGCATATTTACAGGACTTAAGTTTAATTGATTTTATCAATTTAAGAGCATGTAATAACCCTAATGAAGCAGCCGAAATATTTTTGAAACTATTGCTTTCTGTCGTCAATGCACATGCTCCACTCAGGAGGAAGAGGGTAAAACATGCGTCAGTACCCACCTGGATGAATACTGAAATTAAGGCTGCCATGTCCTTGCGTGACAGACTTAAAAAACAAAAACAGTTTGATTTGTATAAAAAGCAACGTAATAAAGTCCTTACTCTTGTAAGAAATGCGAAGAAAAAATATTTCCAAACTTTATTATCAACTGAAAACACTAATATAACTTGTCTTTGGCAAGCAATGAACGAATTTTGCAAAAAATCTCGAACAAGAAAAACAAATCAATATCTGTTCACTAATGATGAATTTAATAAATATTTCCTTTCATTGACTGACTCTATTATTACATCTAATAACGCAAACACAAACACAGATACAATGATATATGATAGGATCAACCAGTTTTGCAGAAGCAAACTTCATGAATCTGCCTCATTTATTATACCTCGGTTAAATGAACATGAAGTAACTTCTCTAATATTACAAATGAAAAATAAAAATTCTCTGGACATCTATAATTTAAATGCGTTTATTATAAAATTGTCTCTTCCATATATCATTAAACCTTTAACCTACATCTATAATCTATGCATTGAACAAAATCAGTTTCCCTCAATATTTAAAGAAGCTAAAGTAATACCTTTACCTAAAACAAGTGATACTTCAGTTCTTGACAACTTTCGACCAATTTCCATTCTGCCTGTTCTGTCTAAACCTCTAGAAAGATATATTCATATTAACCTTATGAAATATTTAGAAAATAATGCTCTTTTTCATCCTTTTCAGTCTGGCTTCAGACCTAATCACTCTTGTCAAACAGCGCTCTCCCATCTTTGTGATGTTTGGCTTAATGCTATAAACAAGCGAGACATTGTAGGGGCAGTTTTTCTTGACCTTAAAAAGGCATTTGATTTAGTTAACCATGATATCCTAATTAATAAGCTAACCTACTATTTTCAAAACTCTGCATCTGTATTATTTTTTAAATCATATTTATCAAACAGGCACCAGTCAGTATATACTAATGGTTCCTTTTCGTCTCCTGGAGATGTCACTTGTGGAGTTCCGCAAGGATCGATTCTTGGTCCTATTTTATTTTGTATATTTATCAATGATATGCCCCTTTTTCTCACACAAAATGTTAACCTTGACCTATTCGCTGATGATTCATCCCTTCATACTCATAATAAAAATCTACAACAGGTAGAACAAAGTCTTCAAATAAGCATAAATGAAATTGATAACTGGTGTGACAACAATAGAATGAAATTAAATCCTAATAAAAGCAAAAGTATGCTTCTCACTACAAGACAAAAACGTCAAAATGGATCTTTTTGCCTTCATCTAAACTTAGGGTCGTACAGTATTGATCAAGTTCGTGAACATAAAGTGCTAGGCGTAATCATTGATGATGATTTTAGCTGGCGGTCACACATTAACCATATCTGTAAAAAAATTTCTAAAAACCTTTTCCTTCTAAATAAACTTAGACATTTTGTTACGGTTGGTGCATTGAAATCTTTTTTCTATGCCCACTGTATGTCTCATTTTAATTATGCATCAACTGTTTGGTGTAATGCAAGTGACGCGCAACTTAAACCGCTAAACAGTCTTCATAAAAGAGCAATCAAGATACTTTATAAGTCTTATAATATAAATACAGATATTCCAACTACTGAGAAATACATAGAACTCCGAATACTCCCACTTCAAAAACAATTTGTATTTAATACAGCTATCCTTATGTTCAAAATCACACATGGAAAAACACCTGCATATCTTGATATATTTTTTACTAAGCCAATTGTTGGGCATAGACTTTATAATTATAAACTACCCCTCCCTCGCATTGATTTATACAAAAATAGCCTATCATTTAATGGAGCTGCTGTATGGAACTCTCTTCCTCTGGAGTGTAAACATTGCACCACAATATTTTCTTTCAAAAATAACCTATGCAAACATCTGCAAAATTTATTATAAAACTGATATTTTTTATATGAAAACACAGTTTTTCATGACATTGTAGTATGATAGTAATAGTAATGATGATGATAATAATAATATTAATAATAATAATTATTATTATTATTGTTAATTATTATTGTTATTATCATTGTTGTTATGATTATTGTTATTTGTATTATTATTATGAGGGTGAGGGATAGGAAGGGGGGGGGGGTTGCCTAACATTGTTTAAAGATAATGATGAAGATGTTGGTGTGATTGTATATGCATGTGTGTGTGAGTGCATGTGTGTGTGATTTCTATGATTTCCAAGTTAATGTTAAAGGTTATTTACTATGTTAATTTGTTAAGGGACAGATTGGAAGATTAGACTTCTTATTAGTCTAAAATCTTTATCCCTAATAAAAAAGTTTCAAAGTTTCAAAGTTTCAAAGTTTCTTTCTTTCTTTCTTTCTTTCTTTCATTATTTATTTTTATAAATTTTCTTTCTTTCTTTCTTTTATCCTTCCTTTCTTTTTATCATTTCTTTCTTTCTTTCTTTCATTCTTTCTTTCTTTCTTTCTTTTTTTCTTTCTTTCTTTCTTTCTTTCTTTCTTTCTTTCTTTCTTTCTTTCTTTCTGTCTGTCTCTCTCTGTCTCTATCTTTCTCTCTCTCGGTCTCTCTGTCTGTCTGTCGCTTGCCCCCTCCCTCCCACCAACACAGTCACACCCTCCACCCCCTCGCCCTATAATATGTAATGTTCTCTTGCTCTTTTTTTCCCTTTTAGAATTGTAATTTTCCACTGTTTCCCCCCCCCCCCCCCTTTTTTTTTAAATTTATATGTGTTATTATATGTTTTAAGGCGGCGTATTTAAGCTGTCCTCATTCCAATGTTTGTATAGACGAAAGGCAATATATATATATATATATTTGTTGTAAGTTTATTTATGGCGCACGTTGTTGTTAACTGATATACAAACTATTCGTACAATTATATCTCCTCAGAGACATTAAAGATCCTGACGCTTATGTCCGCGACAGGTGGGCGCCAGAGCATACACCCAGCATGAACTATATAGGTCCTGTTCCCTCTCTGCCGTGGGTGGCGTTGCTCTTTCTGCTGCCGCTTTCGCTGACAGGGCAGTGCGAATTTCGCTCACCTGGGTGACGGAAAAAAGACCCCAGAAGTCCAAAAAAAATAAGTTCAGCATAGTGCTAAATGTTGCTTAAAATTTTAGTCTCCCTGTTGGGGTGTTGTTTGTTAGTGTGTATAAATGTATTCGTGGGTTTAGGATTAAATGTGTGTTTTGTGTATGTGGATGTGTTGTGCACAAAGATGGATGTGCGTGAGGAGAGAGAGAGAGAGAGAGAGAGAGAGAGAGAGAGAGAGGGAGCACGTGGCTCTATGGGTGTGAATGTGCTTGCCTCTATTCACACTTTTCTGCTATCCTATGCACGAACGGGAATCCCCTCAATGAAATATACTTCCGGTTTCTTTCTCCGCGTGTTTTAGTGAGTTATTTCCAAATATTCAAGAATAATAACATGTGTCACTGGCCTTCAGTATCGTACCCTCACTTTTTTTTCTTTTTTTTTCTGCAGTTTATTATCCCTTTCTATCGCCAGTGGCGCGCCTAAACCCTACCTACCTAACATTATTTGTGAATTTTTGAAAAATATTCGGAAAAACATAACGCCAAGATGCTGGCTCGAACCCACACCTGTCAGGCGCCATTGGTTTCTGGCTTGTGGACAAGGCAAGTTAGTCCCGCCTTGGCCCATTTGGCCACAACGCTCGCCTAACATAGTCAACTACTTCGTGTTTTGTGAAGGTTGCGACGGCGAAGCTATGGAAAACTACAAGAGTCTTCAGGTCCTGTTTCACTTTCTGTCGATGATCGACGCACCTCCGAAGTCGCCACAAATACAGGCCTCTTCGATTGTTTTTTGCATCCTTTCGCTGAGCATGTACTTCCTCCACAGTTTTTATACTTATCCCACTCGTTTTCTGGCTCTAACAATCGTCGTTTTCGGCAATTTGCCATATTTAAAAGTCACGCATAAAGCTTTGATAAAAGCAAAACAAGCCAGACCGGAACTTGGTTTCATTCTAACCTCGTTTTAATTTATAATGGCGATACCCACGAGTTTTTATGAGAGGTGCCGGAAAGTTGTGAATACCCTGGATATGGCCTGTCCGCGAGCCTGTGTGTGCTGTATGTTGATGTGGAGCCATCGTCTAACTGGTACCCTTCTCAACCACACTTTTGTCTATGAAGAAATGGAAATTGTTCTCTTTTGCACGTAAGCACACTGTGGTCGAAATTGCACTTTAGCACGTTTAGTGAGATTGCCTTGTTGTACCCGTTCTACTGGCCCATTGACTTCCCATTGTTTTCTTATAATTGCTTGCTCCTATTGTCCCTCCTTTGGCACAATTGTACCCTCATTTTCTTTGTACTTATCTTCCTCCTCCTCGTTGTTCCCCTCCTCCTCTTTCTCATCCAGCTTTCCCTTCTTCTACGTTCTCCTCCTACCTCTCCTGCTACATTCCATCTCACTCTCCTTATGTGTGTGTGTGTGTGTGTGCGTGTGTGTATGTGTGCGAGAGTTTTTTTTTCTCCTCCCTGAAACTTTGTTCAATTTAATGATCTCGTATTTTTCCATAGATGTACCCACCTCAACTTTCCCCTGGGCTCTCTTTCTGGTCCAGGCATTTCCTCACTTCTCTCTTCTTCTTCTTCTTCTTCTTCTTCTTCTTCTTCTTCTTCTTCTTCTTCTTCTTCTTCTTCTTCTTCTTCTTCTTCTTCTTCTTCTACTACTACTACTCATCCTCATCCTTCTAAACTCTCTCTCTCTCCTCTTCCCTCCCTCCCTCTAATTCTCTTTTTTTTCTCTCTCTATCTCTCTCTTTGTCTCCTCTTTTCTCCTCTTCTCTTCTCTCTCATTCTCTCTTTCTCTCTTGATCCATCGCAGTAGCTGAGTAGAGCGTTCGTCTGGTTTATATTCAGTATACTCTGTAGCGTAGATACATTTTTCGTCACTCAGAGTTCCCCCCCCCTTCCCCTCTCCACTCCCCCCGGATATAATTATTTTGTCTCTTTTGTTACATGTTTTATTATATGTTAGACCTAAATTTAGATTTAATTTTGGGGGTGCCGAGGTTTTCTGTAAAAATACTAAATAGTATCTCCACTTTGTACAAATTTAGTGCTTTAAATTACTACTGTTTCTGTCATGTCGTATTTGTTCTTGCTCGTTCCTAATCTGTTCTTTCAATCTACGATATTTGTCGCTAGACCAGTCACCTACCTTTTTTTGAAAACTCCAAAAACTCCTCTTCTTGTATGGGGTATGTTGGGTCAGCTTGGGGCTATTGGACACTTTCTGCCAAATGGTCACTAGAGCTTTCTATAGTGTTATTATTTAGCAATTCAATGTAGGCATTTTATATGTATGTGTTTTGCTAATAGTTTATAATGATGTTCATATTCTAATTTGCTTTTGTAAACGGGGGTTCGATCAATTAGAGTACAGCATTGGTCTTTATTGTAAAGTGACCGGCTGGTGGAGTGTTTTCAATGTTACAATTAGAGTTGTTTCAACTTTTATACGGATCAGGGGTGAGTCCTCTTTCAACCAAATTGTGGTCCTGATTCGTCTCTTTGCAGTCCGCTGGACCCTAAAAATATTGACTAACTACTCTGTGAGTTCGGGCACTGAATAGAATAGACCCCACGTTTCCCGGCGTGAAAGAAGCAACTAACAGGTGTAATGTCAGCACGGCATCACTGGGCGAAAGTCTTCTACACAGAAGTCAAGGGGCAGGACGGAGGAACCTCACGTTGTTATAGGTTCGACGACCACGTGCTCGGAGCCAATGCGAGCCACACTGTACTCGTGGATTTCGACTGTGGCCAACATCATAGAGAGGATTGGGCCCCGCTAGGTCTTTCTTACCCAAGATACACCGTATGATGAAAAGAACCACTCACTCCATACCGGATCGGTCGTCGCCCGGGTCACCAAGGACCGAGCCTTCCGTTGGCCATCAGGACGGAGGTGATAGGTGTGCTATTGATGGACAACTTAGCCAGATCCGCATGAGAGATAACATCGTCATAGGAACCTGGAATATCAGGACCCTAACTGCAGAGGGAAAATTTGAAGAACTTGCCCACGAGCTGGACCACTATCGATGGAACATTTTAGGTACCAGCAAACTGCGCTGGAAAGGCCTAGGTGAAACAACGACCGACAAAGGCAACAATCTTTACTTCAGCGGGAGAGATGACAGGCACGAACACGGCGTTGGATTCTTGGTTCACAAAGACATTCTAGCCACTGTCATGGGTTGCCGCCCAGCAGTAGACTCATTAACATCCTTTCTGAGAGCAGCCCCTTTCAACATCACCATCCTCCAGGCCTATGTCCTTACATCAGACTATGACGACAGCGAAATGAAGGATTTCTTTGAACATCTGCAGCTGTCCTTGACCAAGTGCCGAGAAAGGACATAGTCATAGTGCAAGGCGACTGGAATGCTAAGGTTGGCCAAGATGCGTACCACAACTGGGAAGACACGTGTGGACTCCATTGCAACAACGAGACAACTGAAAGAGATCTGAGAAAATTGGAGATGCCAGATACAACAATCTGATTCTGGCAAGGTAAGGCTGCTGCGTTTCTTTGTCATCTCCATCTTCCTATACGCTTGCGAAACATGGACCCTCACAATACACAGCTTGGAGATGAGTTGCTACAGAAGACTGAAGTCTATAGGCCTAATTGCATTCGCACGGACTGTGGACTATAGACCTATATTGTATTCGCTCTAAGTAAAACAATTATATTGTTATATGTCATGCTTGACATTTGATTGTTATACTTAGCATGCTTAGCATTTGCATACATAATTGAGCAAGGTCACTCTTGTTTTAGTACTGAGATGTCTAGTTAGCTCCCTTTTGCTTGGTCGCGCTGTCGAGAATGACAGATTGGACGAAAACAGATCAGTTTGTAGGTTACTGGCGACAAGCGCTTGTATGCTACAACAGGGTCGTTGTCAGACTGGTACCTTAAAACGGTTGTAATGTGTTAACACGGCTTTGAAGAAAGTAGATAAAACCAAGGCCTTTAGAGAAAACTCCTTCAGTGGGTTATGATGTTGACAGGTAAAAAAAAGGTTTGTGCAAACTTTGGTCGGATTCTCTCCCCTCCCCGCAAGATACATCTGTTTCTTCATAGTTTCTGAAGACACACATGCAGAGCTTTGCTCGTAGGCCCTCTCTCCAAGCAGGACTAAAGCGAGTACTCTGTAACGGTATTACCGCTAAATGCTGACAAAACGCCGAAGCCTGTCTCGCAAACTTAATAAACCTGTCCCGTCTAGGATTCTGTCTGAGCAGATTGGAATGCATATTATGAAGAGAGGGGGACTAGCTGAAACTGTTTAATACTTGCTTGCTTGCTACAGACCTTGTTGCGTGGAGTTGTTAAATATTGCTTAAACATTGCTAAGACATTGTGGAAGGAGGTTTCAGCGGCTCTTCGCCGTAGCTCGCGCGTTCGCCTGGCACATCGGTGACCCAGGGTCGATTCTCGTGTTGGTGGGCAAGAATTAAAAGTCAAGTTGCATTTTTATTCCCCCTCTGTTCTGTCCGTCATTGCAGTATGATTGCTTTGGTGGTTCAGGGTTTATTTCTTTAGGTCCCTACCACCTCCACCCCGACCCCCTACTTCCATGGGATGGTTAAACTCATCTGCAATATCGTCAATAGGGGGTGGGGGGGTGGGTGTGTGTGTGTGTGTAAACGTTAAACTTCAAAGTTCATTCATGGAGATATGTATTGTAAATAGTGTCCCCTGTAATCTTTTTGGTCATAGGGCTGAGAAGCTGTAGCCCCCTTTTTTAAGGGCCTGCGTTGTGAGGGCGGTTACGTATCTCTTTATTCCCCGCAGTTGTACCTTTTTTGTCTTTTGGTTCTGAAGACAGCGGGATTCCCACTCACAAGTAGGGCTGAAGATTAGTTGGTACATATAGTTAAAGAGTGTTGGGTCTTAGGATATTTCAGACTTCTTTACACATAGTATATACTTATATTATATTAAAAAACGGACAATAATTTAATGTTCCCATTTGTGTTTTTAAAATCCCATCGAAAATTGGGAACATTTTAATTTTTTTTAGTTACCTCCCTTTTTTTCTACATGTTCATCTAGTGTTCGGTAGCGAGTCCAGCCTTTTTCCTACAGTGTATAATCCAACTTTTTTCCTACAGTGTATAAGTATCGTGGTGCTTAGACATTTTTATTCAAGCAACGGAATAAGGATTAGATGTGAGTTAAACTACTGGAATATGAAGGAGCTGAAGGTGTCTGGTGTAGAAATAAAACGCCTTGGACATTATAGTTTGACAGTGTGAAACAAGTGATTTGCGACATTGGAGAAAGGTTGTTGGTAGGTATTGGTTAACCATTTGCCGAGATTTTGGAAGTAAGGAGTGTTAAGCATTGATGTAACACAGTTGTGAACGGATTGTATTATTAACAAGGGTGGGGGGTGGAGGAAGGAGGAATTACAGGACGGTGTGAAAAGCAAAGCCGTGTATCTTTCACTACAAGGGCCTTGCTACCAGCTTTCATACCTAGGAGATAACTAGGTCTGCGGAGAATTTGATTAGAAGACCCCTTATGTTAAAACTGTTTATACTAAAGAGTGTGTCACGGGTCCTTATAATAACGGGAGAGCGCGCTTGTCATTTGCGGAGATGGTCAGCTTAGGTATAGGTTGACATGGTAGAGAGTCGATAAGGTGGTGGTCCACTGAATGTACTTGGTGTAGACCATGTGTAAATGCGACTTCTGCAACGAGGTTCGATTTCGACTTGAGAAAACATTGTTGGCAGCATCCTAGAACTGCCGGCTTTGCTTTAAATTAATTATAATGTTTTTATTAAAACTCTCTTTAAACTTTGGTGTTTAAAAAAAAATCAATTTTGGAGTGTGGCGTGTCGTTGGATTTGTCCTAATAATTCGCACGTTTGCTTCCTGTACTCCAAATGGCTTGATATTCAACTTTCCCGCCGTACACACGTGAAAGAATCCGGTTATTTCTGTTTTTAAAAAGTACATCTTTCGGCGTCAAATAAACAAACGCGTACGCAACTAAGATGATCAGAGTGGTTCATGGCGTTATACAGTAGCGGTATACGTAACCTGCAGTAAGTGAGCTCTCGAGAGCAAAGCCGGCCAGTATTGGAATCCGAAGACGAAAAGGGATTTGCTTAGTATTAGGCGGTTTTGGGTAGCGTTACTGCGTTGTGACGTTTCTGGGGAATGTGGGTGTGAACTCTTGAAATGATTGATAACAGTTAGTTAAGCTTTAACTTAAAGAGTATTGTATTAGGTTCGTAGCTTTAATAACAAAATGCTAAGCAAACTAGATCAATATATTACGCGAGGTTCTGGCGTGGTGGCTAAATAACTTGAAAATAAACCTAGACAGGCAGTGAGTCTCACAGTGGTTATTTTGAGGATTTCCCCGATTAAAATTATATTGGGATGTTGCATGCTGTTTGAGTTGATTTGATTTTCTTCACCCCGCATGTTTCTATGAGTAACCTTTGCTTGTCGAAAAAAAAAAGAAAAAAAAAGATTAGTGTCCGATTACAGCTTTTCATATTTATTTTTTTTTTTGGGGGGAAGGGATCTTTTAATGTTATGCTATCACTTCCACCCCCACCCATCTCCATCCCTCCCTTACTCTCACCCCATGTTGTAACTAGTTGTGTATATGCGTGTTCTGAGTATTATTGTTTTTCACTGTTGTGTATGATATGCGACTTAAATTTTATTCTCTCTCGCCACAGCCCTAGCTACCTTCTCAAAGCAAATGGCGCCTTATAAATAACCTTAGTAGTAGTAGAAGTAGCAGTATAGGTAGTGGTAGTAGTAGTAGTAGTAGAAGTAGAAATAGTAGTAATAGTAGTAGAAGTAATAGTAATAGTAGTAATAGAAGTAAAAGTAGAAGTAGTAATAGTAGTAATAGAAGTAGTAGTAGAAGTAGTAGTAGTAGAAGTAGTTGTGGTAGTAGTAGTAGTAGTAGTAGTAGTAGTGGTAGTAGAAGTAGTGGTAGTAATAGTAGTGGTAGTAATAGTAGTAGTAGTAATAATAATAATGATAATAATGATAATAATAATAATAATAATAATAATAATAATAATAATAATAATAATAATAATAATAATAATAATAATGATAATAATAATAATAATAATAATAATAATAATAATAATAATAATAATAATAATAATAATAATAATAATAATAGTAGTAGTAGTAGTAGTAGTGTCACTTAATATTGCAGCAGCTGTATGTATCGTCTATTTCTATATATATATAGACCTATAACAAATGTAACATTTAACTATTGAATACTTACAATGAAATTGTAATCATTTCCTATAACGCAATGAAAGAGGAGTTGTTTGTGTTTTTAAACTCAAATAATTAAATGACCAACGTACTGTCTGTCTCTGTGTCTGTCTCTGTCTGTCTCTCTGTTTGTCTCTCGTAAGAATAGTTTGACGTGTCCATTGTTGGTTTAAACAGTGGTTTATTCAGTTAATTTCTGTCCATTGTTGAACATGTTATTGCTAATGTTCATAGAATTTAAAAGGACAGGTTGTAAGGTTAGGTTACGCCAAAAACTTTTATCCCATTCTAGTTTGTAACATTCAACTTCAGTTTCTCTCTGTTAGTTAAGCTTGTGGATAAAATAAAGATACAAGAAAAGCTAGGTTTGGTAGAGAAAAACAACACACCTTTAAACCTGTGTTTGTTGAATATCCTTCTCTCTCCATCCTCTCTCATTCTTCTTCTTTTCCTCTCCCTCGCTCCTCTTCTCTTCCTCATCCTTCTCCTCCTCCCTTTCTCCTCTGGCAACCGTACTATCCTTTCCGTCTTTCCGTGGCCGAGGATGAACTCAATTATTTGTCACACGATAATAGAATAGGGCATGGCATCTCTGAGAGATATGTTTCATGATTTTTTTACGATGAGTTAAAACAATAAAAAACAGATTGGAAAGGCAGGTGTGTCTGTTCTGTCCTAGTGTAGCGCTCTGCTTTGTGCGTTTCTACCAATACCAACCTGCAGTCTTATTCAATATAAAATAAAACTACAAACATCAACACGCACAAACACAGAACGGGAAGAGAGAGAGAAAGAGAGAGAGAGAGAGAGAGAGAGAGAGAGAGAGAGAGAGAGAGAGAGAGAGAAAGAGAGAGAGAGGGATGGGGAGAGAGAGGGAGGGAGAGAGAGAGAGAGAGAGAGAGAGAGAGAGAGAGAGAGAGAGGGAGAGAGAGAGAGGGCTAGAGGGGTTGTTGTGTCATGTTTTCTCTCTTGTCCTGGGCATCACTACACTTCGGCCGCTGTGCTTACTCGTGCGGTGTCAGTTGTCTATAATGAAATAAAACAGGATATATATTATAAGCGTGTCTAATTCCTTCTTGCCCTGCGGTTGTGGTTACAATACTTTCGCCGAGAAAGAAACTCGAGTTTCGCCGACAAAACCTTTTTTTTAAAAATTAAATAATTAATATATTTTTATAAGATCATCCTGCAAGGCATGGTGCAAGGCGGCAGAAGAAGATGGAGACAGAAAAAGAGTGGGAGGACAACATTCAAGAATAGATTGGCTTGACACTGAGCGAAGCCATGAGGGTTGCTGAGGACAGACAGAAAAAGATGGAATACGCTGGTTAAACGATCATCTGCGGTGTCCCGACGACTTTCGAGTTACGGGATAGGATTTTTTAAAATAATGTTTTTGTGTGTGTTGTCACAGGTTTTATCACTAAGCGGAAATATAACACGTGACATGCGCGTGCTTTACACATCGTTTGTAGTAGTAGTGATGGTGGTGTTGAGGTAAGCCTAGTAGTGGTAGTAGCATCATTGCGAAATGTGATCTAGTCTCTCACAGCCCACGCCTACGACGGTCGCAGGCATGGCAAATTCATTAGAATGGCATGTGTCTTGACTTGAGTGCACGTGCGTTGTTTGGCCAGTTGCACGTGCAAAGTGACCATTGTTCGGAGACGCGGTTGACCATTCATTGTACCAGCGTGACGCGCGAGTGGCAGTGACCACTATAGTGTCCAAAATGACTGCGATTCAGAGTGGCAGTGGCCAAGGATAATGTGAAGGTCGCAGTCTATTTCAGTGACAAATAGTTGAGAGCTCCGTGACTGATATTCGGTAATCAGGTTACAGTGCGTGGGATGCATGATACATGATAACAAGACATTTCTGTGCCGTCGGTGTTGTTATAATTACGGGCGTGCAGTTATTCTTATATAACAATGTGCTCAGTCACCGCTATTCAGTGGCCTTGGTAGCACATACCCCTTGGGGTCATGAGCAATCTTGCCACTGTAGATTGTCCTAACCTATAAAGGGAAAAGTGACAGCCCCAGTTGAAAACCTGTCTTGCCTTTGTAGGCATGACTGACTCACTGCGGCAACAGTCCCCCCCCCCCCCCCCCCCCGTTGGAGTGCCGGGGGTTTCAGTATAAATAGTATCCCCACTTTCTGGAAATGTAGTTCGTCCCCAATATGCCCTTTGGGGGACGTAAATTTTAAACAACGAACAAAATGGAAATTTAGTGCTTTAAATTCCCACTGTCGCTGTCTTCCTCATTTGCTCTTTCCCATTCCTGATCTGTCCTATCACTCTGCTATACTATCTTCTTCTTCGCTAGATCAATGACCTACCTTTTTTCTTGAAAACTCTTCCTGGACAAGACTCCTTGTTTGTGTATGAGGTCTGTTGGATCAGCTTGGGAGTGTTGGACGCTTTCTGCCGGGTGGTCACTAGGGCTTCCTATGATTGTATTATTTAGCACTATAGGCATTTTATATGTATGTGTTTTGTTGATGATTTATAATGATGTTTGTATTCTATTTTGTTTTTGTAACCGGGGGTTCGAGTAGTTGGGGTAAAGCCTCAGCCGTCCCCTGCGTGGGATGTCTTTATTGTAAAGTGACTGGCCGGTGGAGGGCATTCACTTTTCCCACTAGGGTTGTTTCAGCAGATCTTTTATGCGGATTGGGGGTTGTCCGGTCCTGATTTGGCTCGAAAGAGTCCGCTGGACCTAAAGCAACAATCAATCAATCAATCAATCAATCAATCAATCAGACAATCAATCAATCAATCAATCTTGGTAGCACAATGCAGTTGATGGGGAGCTGGTTGTCTATGCCGAAGGTCGCGGTTTCGAACCCCACATGGGACAAACTTACATGACGTAAGGTAGTAGACTTCGCAGGAAACCGAGGGTTTTTTCCGAGTAGGCTACTCCGGTCTCCTCCCTCCCTTCTATATTGATATATTGGATGCATTCAATCTAAAATTTAAAATTAAAAAGTGATTTCTCTTCCGTCGTCTTTCATAACGATCTCTTTTAGATATTCGCTCTTTGAGTTTGATTTTAGAAAAAAATCGCGCGAGTGTGTGATTTAGACATTGACCATAAGAAAATGAGAATATTAATACACAAAATTAAATAATGAACGATATCAAATAGCCAGCCCATGAACTAGAACAAGTGAGAAAAAAATAAATTAAATTAAATAACTCTCTCTCTCTCTCTCTCTCTCTCTCTCTCTCTCTCTCTCTCTCTCTCTCTCTCTATCTCTCTTCCCCCATTCCACATCCTGATAGACTTTTCATATAATAGTCACTTAAAAAACAAAAACGCCTGATAGCACACTGTATTAGTATTAGTAGCCGAGAGATGGAAGGAGAAACGAGTGAGTCTGGGATGAGGTGTTGGGGGGTGGTATGTGTGTGAGTGAGTTTTGTGTGTGCTGTGTATTGTTGTGTGCGTGCTCGAATGCAGGATAAGCAGCTGGCAGGATTGGCGTGGCTTAGCGGAGGTTTTAGCTGTCAAAGAAGCCCCATCGTCAATCTGTTCACAGGTCACACGAGAGTCAGACTGATGATGATGACGATAACAATTTTAATAACAGGCAGATTATAACTCACCAAAACGTAGTACAGTTACATTGTTGGGGGAGTGGGACTAGGGTGGGGTGGGGGAATGACTGTTCTTTGACGCACTGAAAAAAAACCACAACTATAATACTATCAACAACAACAACAACGATAAAAGGGGAACTTTGTTTTCAAGGCAAGGCTTTTCTTGTCCTTGCGCATCTTTGCGCCGATGCGCGGGCCCTTGCGCGTTGTTTAGTAGCATGGACCACATCCTGTCATTGCGGCCTTTTGTGTCAGCAACGGTTTCATTACTGTCAGAGCAGACACCACGCAGCGAAGGCCGTTATTATGATGGATAAGGGCGGCGACTTGTCAGTGCCACTGATTGTTTATAATGCGCACGCAGCTTTTTTCCCTTTCCCTTTCGCTTTCTCTCTCTTTCTCTCTGTCTATCCAGGGGCGTCGCACGGTCCAAAATATTGGGGGGGCAACCCTGTCGACGGGGAGGTGGGGGGGGGGCTGACAAGCGGGACGCACCCTGTAATATATCCTCGTACCTTCATCCAACTGAAAGACTGAAAGTAAAAACATTTAATTATTTATGTTCTTCTTTACTGAAAATACAAGATTCATTTCCAGAAACTACAAATACATGATTAGCGATATGTGATAATGATTAAAACCAGGAAACACGAACATTAATTACCTGCCGCAAGATCATCTAGGTTGAAATTGTGTCTTCTCTATAAATCACAACTCGTTTTGCATATTGCATACATATAATGACCAAACACTTCCACTACCAGTTTCAGAAAATCAGTCAATTGATCAATTTGTTTTACTAGGGCGTATATTACTCGCAGTTTCTCTAAAGCAAAATACTGTCTGTCTGAGTGCCTTTTGTCTTGGTGATCACACCCAGCTTGCAGTTGTCCAGGACGCTGAAAGTTCCAAACACTTCTCTGCGGTGCTGAGAAGATGCAAAAGTATTGGCAAGCTTAACCAAATCCAAGGAATCCGTCCTTTGTTTGTGGACGTGGAGCAGCATCAAGTGGTTCAGACGCTCTTCTGTTGAGCTTGACCTGAGGTAGTTCTTGACCCTCCTCATGGCACTGAAAGTTCTTTCGCTCACGGCATTGGTGGCAGGCATGACCAAAATGAGCTTCAGTAAAAGCCCAACCTCAGACACGAGAGCTAGCTTTGAGACAGACAGTGACTTGAAATCATCATAGGGGGTAGAGCAATCTCCAATCTTCGTTTTGCAGATGACATTGATGGATTGGCTGGAGAGGAACAAGAACTTGAACAGCTGGTACAGAGGCTTGACACCACCTCCAGAGCCTATGGAATGGAAATAAGTGCAGAGAAGACCGAAATGATGACCAACAACACCAATGGCATCAACACGGACATCAAAGTCCAAGGCCAATCCCTCAACACAGTGCATAGCTTCAAATATTTAGGAGCCATTGTATCAGACAATGGGTCCCGACAGGAAGTCCTCTCCAGGATCGCACAAACAACTGCTGCCCTGACAAGGTTGAAGCCCATTTGGAAAGACAGGACCATCAGTCTACATTCCAAAGTAAGACTGCTTCGCTCCCTTGTCATCTCCATCTTCCTATATGCTTGCGAAGCATGGACCCTCACAGCAGATCTCCAACGAAGAATACAAAGCATGGAGATGAGGTGCTACAGAAGACTTCTGGGCATTTCCTATACCCAACACATCACCAACGACGAAGTCCGACAGACCATCACACAAGCCATTGGACAACACGATGACCTGCTAACAGTGGTGAAGAAACGGAAACTCCGATGGTATGGCCACGTCACCAGATCATCAGGCCTTTCAAAGACTATTCTGCAAGGCACAGTGCAAGGAGGTAGAAGAAGAGGGAGACCGAAAAAGAGGTGGGAGGACAACATTCGAGAATGGACTGGTTTGACACTGAGCGAAGCCATCAGGGCTGCTGAGGACAGAGAAAGATGGAGTATGTTGGTTAAACGATCATCTGTGGTGCCCCTACGACCTTCGGGTTACGGGACAGGATAGGATAGGATAGTGACTTGAAATGCTGAACAACGGCTGACAATTTCTTGTTTCCACCAGACATTTCTTGTGCAAGAATCTGAAGCTGAACTGAGAGTCTTGACTGGTCGAAGTCGCAGACATCTTGTAGCTGCTTGTCATAGTCCTGGCCGTTCACTGCATTCAAAAGGACCTGTTCACATTTAAAGTAAGTTTCAAAATCCTGTTGATCAAAACGATCAGTCGGGCACGTTGTAAGACTGTCCAGGGCCTCAAAATAAATTCCCCGGTAGTGGTCTTCAACAGTGCTTGGGAATTCTGGAGCACTGCATCCTTCCTCTAACCTTGCCGGTCTTCTTTGTTGTCTTGGTAAACATGGATCGTTCACCTGTGAGACTTTTGCTTGGCGGCAGGTTTTCTCCCAAAAAAGGTGAAATGCCTCATCACTTCTGATGCTGCACAAAGTCTCCCTGGTCATCTTGGCAATCTCCTGGGCTGTTGTGAAACACAGGCACATGCTAATAGATTATTGTAATATTATTTCGTACGTTAGCCCTTTACACTACGGTTTAAAAATATGGTGATTTTTTAAATTATTGATTCTTCCTGCCTTCCTCTATCGTTTGAAATCTTCTTCTTCTTCTTCTTCTTCTTCTTCTTCTTCTTCTTCTTCTTCTTCTTTTCTTCTTTCTCTCTCTCTTTCTTTTTTTTTTGCCAAATTATTGGGGGGGCAGGTGCCCC
>CM072516.1:54472534-54495034 GCA_036898135.1 Oncomelania hupensis | reverse complement strand
ATGATGATGATGATGATGATGATGATGACGATGAAGCGATGATGATGATAACGACGACGGCAATGATGATGATGATGATGATGATGATGATGATGATGATGATGATGATGATGATGATGATGATGATGATGATGATGATGATGATGTATAGGTAACTTAAAAGTAGACTATATTAGTCAAAACTCATTCATTAAGGGGGATTTAAGTTATTGCGGGGTTTCTCGGAAAAAACGATTATGGGAAAAGACATTTCAATAATTATTATTTGGACTACATTCGTGTTAATGCCTTGTTCTTTTGTTTTTTTTGTGCGTAGTTTTATTTTATTTCTCATTTGTCCCCATGCACAGGAATCATGCATCTTCCCAAACGTGCCGGGTATTATCTTTGCTGTTGCGACTGAGTGGTTTTGTCGGAGGCATCCTCTTATCTACAGCGTATTAGTATCTGTGCAGTTGCAAACGTTTTAACCCAGAATGATAGACATTCATCTGTCAGAACTGAAGCCAGTAATGAAAATGTCAAAAGGCTTTTAAACCTATCTGCTTCATCTTACCACAAAAAATAAAATGAAATTTTAAAAAAAATAAAAAGATAATAAAATTAATAAATAAGATGGCTAGTTATTCAAATGTGCTTCCAGGCATTTTCAACAGTGTTCAAGTTCACGGTGGTGTCGTGGCTCGGCTTTATCGTATCGAAGCAAAAAGAAAACATGGATGAGAGTATAAACCGAGGTCTAGCCGGTGCGCGTGCACGCGTGCACGCATGCATTCCATCGCCTGGACTTTTGTAGATCCATGCGCACCCTGCACGCACTAGGTCCCTTCTCCCCATCCCCGGAGGCCCAGGATTGCGCTCAGTAGTTTGGGCGTCAGACTATGCGCCAAAAGGTTGCAAGTGGTTTTTAATTTAGAAAAAGGGCCTGATCACCCAAATCCTTGTAACGTTTTACTTGGTGAATAAATAATCTTAAGTCTTATATATCTTTTAACATTCCAGTAGCTTCTCATCTGAATGTAAGTATAATGTTTTTCATTGTGGGGAAACCAATCTAAATGTCAAGAAGCTGTCTATACTCTCATCCGTAATGCATAATTCTGAAGAGGAGGACGCTTAAAACCATTCGTTGAATGTACCAGCACTCTTGAGCTGAAAAAGCGCTATATAAACGCGATAAAATGAAATTAAATACATTTTTAAAAAAACATACTTAATTGTAAATGTAACCCTACATACACAGATCTACTTCAGCCCCACACTGCTTAAAAACAACCACTACCCTTCACATCCATCCCGTACATGCAGACAACACATGTAAAGTGATGAAACCTCCATATGCACATACTGTAAACACATAAGCCACCCACATTGTGAGTCCACACTACTCTGTCCTAAACCTCCCGCTCACACCCCACGGCTACCCTCCGTAGCTTCGCAGGCGCGCCATAAACGTCACGAAGTATCCATGCAGCATCGCATCTTACCTTCGCAATCTCCCTGCAGTTGTGCCATGGAATACAGACTTAATTACCGACACCGTTAATCCTTCCAGGGAATTTGTTTCTGCATATGTCTTAAATGCTAGAAAACTGCATTTGCGTCTGCCAGCAGCCGTCCACATCCCCCTCCCCCCCCCCCCCGTATCCCATCCCACTGGCACTACCCACAACCCTGCACCCTTCCCTACCCCCTACTCCATCACCCACTCTCATCCCCTCATCCTCTCTAGTAAACAAATAATCTCTTCTGTGTATAACTGTTGAGTCGTAGTATAATGCTTTCTGCCACTGGATTTCAAATGAACGAAATGATGATGTATTGTATGCTGACTGGTGTGTGAATGTTTTTATTGTCTATGCATGTTGTACACTGAGAAAACAAAAACACGACACGTTTCTTTGCTGTTTTGTTGAAACAATGAAGATAGTGAACTTGATTGTCCGTTTATACATGAATCCTCCAAGAGCAGGAGTTCAGCTACGTACGCCTGGGAAGGATTGACTGACAACTAAAATGTGTGAGCCCGTTTGGGTCTATACCGAAAACGTGAAAGACTTGTTCGTCATTTTGTTCTGTTAACTAACAGCATCAACAACAACATTACTTTGTTAACTCACTAGAGAATGTTGCTGCTATAGAGACTGCACTATGCAAGACTGCATCATCATCATCATCATCATCATCATCATCATCATCATCATCATCATCATCTTCTTCTTCTTCTTCTTCTTCTTCTT
Organism: Oncomelania hupensis; assembly: GCA_036898135.1. NCBI lineage: Eukaryota > Metazoa > Mollusca > Gastropoda > Littorinimorpha > Pomatiopsidae > Oncomelania > Oncomelania hupensis. Next base: position 54,492,794 of record CM072516.1, on the reverse strand, counting down.
CTTCTTTTTCATCATCATCATCATCTTCATCGTCAAAATTAGTATCACCATCAAGAACGCCAACGACTTCAACAGCATCATGAACAAGAACAGGAACAAGGACAACATCATCATCATCCTCGTCATCATCATCATCATTATCACCATCGTCGTCGTCATCATCATCATCATCATCATCATCATCATCATCATCATCATCATCATTATTTAAAAAAAACAATAAAACAACATCAGCAGCACCAGCGAAAGCGCAAGGAATGTGAAATGCGTCATTTGATTAGCGCAGATATTCAGTGTAATGTGCGCCAACTGCTGAAGGCAATGACACACGGTCGCAGCATCTCGAGATAAGCACCCGTGACAGGAAGAGGGGAGAGAATTGCTGGGAGTGGGGTGTGTTGAGAAAGAGAGAGAGAGAGAGAAAGAGCGTGGAAACGGTTCATAGAGCGGTCAGGGGGATATGGATGTAAGAAGAGAATGCAGTTAAGTTAGACAAGAGATGGGTGAAGGTGGGGAGGGGGTTGGGGGAAGAGAAATATTACGTAAAGAAGCGGTTAAAAGAGCATAATGACTTCTTCTTCTTCTCCTCCTCCTCCTCCTCCTCCTAACACCTTATCAATAAGTATGTGTATTACATGACCACAGATTGATTTCTGCAGTAAGAGTGCCAGTGAGCTCAGCCAGGTTTAAAGTGTGTATAAGTATTAAGCTACTGGGTTCTAGAACAAGAACTAACGTCCTCTGAAACCCATAAAGGCCCGGCCACACTTGTGTTACGCTTATAAATTCCTTATGTATTGCCTTGCGTACTGGCTAACGTAAAATTTCCCAAGGATAGCGCAGTTGATTTTGAGGGGGGGGGGGGGGGGGGGGGCAAAAATATATAACCCGGGCTTACGAGGACAATTAGAAGCGATATTGTGACGCCACGAGTTTACAGGTCAACCTAACCTCTTCCCACGCATGATTACACGCAACAAAGGTTGTCTGCTACACACGACTTTGTGAGCTAAGGCAGTTGAATTTACTTGTTTCGTGTCGATCTTAATAAAGTTGTTTCATATTATAGTCAAACCTTGAAAGAGCACATTACATCGTCATGAAAAAGTGCCTTGTATTGAAATTACACAGCTACACACGTTTATAAATTCGAATCGGGCCGTGATAAACATGGCGCAACTACCTCCGACCCAATGCATAGGCCGTAAAACGTAAGCCAAACGTGGCCACAACTTAAGGGCTCGACGTTGTAGAATTTGATGGGTAGTAAGATGGCCAGTGACCACAGCCATGTTTTTGTTTGTTTGTTTTAGCAACTTTGAAGGGTCCTGCTTCTTTGGAAACACAAAACGAGCAAGGTGTTTGTTTTTGTTTGTTTTGAACGTGTTTTTTTTATGAGCTCTTCGGACAGAGAGCTTTTGAACAGAGGAAGTAAATATGATTACTGACCTACTGCACCCGTAGCTGACTGTCAGAAACTTTCGGACACATGATATCGCGGTTGGTTTGGGTGCAGGTTTTCTGTGCCGAAAATCGCGGGCTTGAACCCTGCAGGAACAACGAAGCTTAACGTCCTGGCGTATGTAGGGGAGGGAGATGGGGTGGATTGAAAATTATGTTGTTACTTAGGTACCTCACTTATCAGGTCACCGAAGTTTTGGCCGGGTACTTCGGCAGAGTCCTCCCTTTCTTCAATAAGGGTTATCGGATGCAGTCAATCTACATTCCAAGAATTACCTCGTACAACGAATTACGTCAGACATTATTGCTCTAATTATTGCTCTTATGAATTAAATACTTCAAACTTGAAGAACACACACACGCACACACACACGCACACACACGGAATAAAAGGTAAAATTGCAGTATGCATACATGAAGTGTACAGTAGAAAAGGAAGACTGCAGATGGGGTGGGTGAAGATGGTGTGGCGGGGGTGATGGTGGAGAGGAAGGGTATTGGGAGGTGGGTTGATGTAGCACGTGGTGACGCCCCATTCACTATCCTTATCGGAGCCCCTGGGGAGGGGCGGACGGCTAGAACCCTCCCTATACCTGACACTAACGTTCAGTCTGGAACCTCCTGACAAGAACACACAGGTGAAAAGAGGCATGGCATCCTTCCTCGCAGCGACGCACAGAGTCTAGCAGTTTGTCTAAGTGCGCGCGCACGCATGGGTGTCTGCGTGTGTTTGTGTATGTGTGTGTGTGTGATGTGTTTGTATATGATGTGTTTGTGTCTGTCTGTTTGCGTCTGGCTATATCTACGAGTCTGTATCTGTGTCCCTGTGATAATATTTTTGTAACGAATACTTGTTATCCCTGATGGTCTAACCTGTGATCCCCCCGCTTGGCCTTCTTGTGGTAGATTGTCTACAGAGAGACTCACTTATCAAACAAACAGACGAAACACCCTTGGATCAGTTTTGTAAAACAACCGATGCTCCCCAGTGGCTGTTTGTTCCAAATCAATATACTAGTTAGTTAGTTTTTGTTGGGTTTTTGTTGCAGCTACTGCTAGGTCTCGTTGCACCCAGTCTTTTTATTTCCAGTCCTTTTGTGTCCGGTTTTTTTACGAATAATAATATTATAGCCAGCAGTGAGAGCGCGCGTGCGCACACACACTCACACACATACGTACATACATACATACATACATACATACATACATACATACATACATACATACAGTACAGTATTACAATTGCAGCAGCCACACCATGAATGAGAGAGAGAGAGAAAAGAGAGAGAGAGAAGAGAGAGAGATGTAATGAATCCTCAAAATTAATTAAATTTGTAAGTTGATAATAAGTGGATAGTGGTGTACAATTTACTACTACTACTACTACTACTACTACTACTACTACTACTACTACTACTACTACTACTACTTCTAAGAGTACTTATAGCGGCTTTTTCCTAACGATTGATCAGTTCAAAACGCTAATCAGACAATCAGACAGGCCTACTTTCATAATACTAGCTGAAGCGGAAGAAAATAAAACCAAAAGCATGCAAAGGTGACAGTACTGTGTCAGTGAAAGCATGGAAAGGTGACTGTACTGTGTCAGCGAAAGCATGGAAAGGTGACAGTACTGTGTCAGTGAAAGCATGGAAAGGTGACTGTACTGTGTCAGCGAAAGCATGGAAAGGTGACTGTACTGTGTCAGTGAAAGCATGGAAAGGTGACTGTACTGTGTCAGCGAAAGCATGGAAAGGTGACAGTACTGTGTCAGTGAAAGCATGGAAAGGTGACTGTACTGTGTCAGCGAAAGCATGGAAAGGTGACAGTACTGTGTCAGTGAAAGCATGGAAAGGTGACAGTACTGTGTCAGTGAAAGCATGGAAAGGTGACAGTACTGTGTCAGCGAAAGCATGGAAAGGTGACAGTACTGTGTCAGTGAAAGCATGGAAAGGTGACTGTACTGTGTCAGCGAAAGCATGGAAAGGTGACAGTACTGTGTCAGTGAAAGCATGGAAAGGTGACTGTACTGTGTCAGTGAAAGCATGGAAAGGTGACTGTACTGTGTCAGCGAAAGCATGGAAAGGTGACTGTACTGTGGCAGTGAAAGCATGGAAAGGTGACTGTACTGTGTCAGTGAAAGCATGGAAAGGTGACTGTACTGTGTCAGTGAAAGCATGGAAAGGTGACAGTACTGTGTCCGTGAAAGCATGGAAAGGTGACCGTGCTGTGTCAGCGAAAGCATGGAAAGGTGACTGTGCTGTGTCATCGAAAGCATGGAAAGGTGACTGTACTGTGTCAGTGAAAGCATGGAAAGGTGACTGTACTGTGTCAGTGAAAGCATGGAAAGGTGACTGTACTGTGTCAGCGAAAGCATGGAAAGGTGACTGTACTGTGTCAGCGAAAGCATGGAAAGGTGACAGTACTGTGTCAGTGAAACCATGGAAAGGTGACTGTACTATGTCAGCGAAAGCATGGAAAGGTGACTGTACTGTGTCAGCGAAAGCATGGAAAGGTGACTGTGCTGTGTCAGTGAAAGCATGGAAAGGTGACTGTACTGTGTCAGTGAAAGCATGGAAAGGTGACTGTACTGTGTCAGCGAAAGCATGGAAAGGTGACTGTACTGTGTCAGCGAAAGCATGGAAAGGTGACTGCACTGTGTCAGCGAAAGCATGGAAAGGTGACAGTACTGTGTCAGCGAAAGCATGGAAAGGTGACTGTACTGTGTCAGCGAAAGCATGGGAAGGTGACTGTGCTGTGTCAGTGTTCCAGATGTTCACCTTTTGGCGATAAGGCTTCTTTTAGGGTAAAAGCAAAAGATCATAAATAGTAATCAATACCTGATAACCCCACTCTCTCCTTATTCCCTGGTATTCGTTAGCCAGAACTGTTTGAGCTATATACGCTGTTCACACATTCTCTGGCAGAAGTGCATTGCCCCATTAATAAATCATACTAACACGGATCTTCCTGACCATCGTTGGTTTGTTGTTCTCACTGTGGTAATCTTTGTGACTGGTAAACAGCACACTTTTAGTCAAAGCCACGCACAGCGTAGCGTAGCTGAATCTTGCCGATGCTTACGTTTTCTTTTCTTTTTTTAAGACAGTGTAGTAAGCGTAGTAAGCCTCGATAGGCGAGTCTCAGCTTCGTTGTGTAATTCCAAGCAAGACACACGAAATTCACACGCACTCACTTACTTACATACCCAAACATACACACACACACACAAACACACATGCATACATACACATATCCATATACGTTTGTGTGTAAGTGATTGTGTGTGTATTATTATGTATATATAACCACACACACACACACACACACACCTTACCCCACACACAAGATCTTTCTCCCAGGAGCCAGCATTCTGTACAGTTAGTTTCAATTCTATGGTGACGCCGAAACGGCACAATAAAGAAACCGATATTTTTGTCCCAAAAAACAGCAGGTGACGGATCACACTGACTCATCATCATCATCATCATCATCATCATCATCATCATCATCATCATCATCTCGCTAACCCCATAATCTCCTTCTGTCTTCTCCTCTTGCACCATCCTTCTCTCTCTCTGTCTCTCTCTCTGTCTCTCTCTCTCTCTGTCTGTCTGTCTGTCTCTCTCACTCTCTCTCTCTCTCTTTCTTTCTCTCTCTTGCTTTTCTCTCCTCCATCTATTTATCCTGCTAGGTGCCGTTTTGAATGCATTGTTGATGACTGAAAATAACGTAATTCATCTTGATGAATTAAGACAATAAAAATTAACAACAACATAACGTAAGGGCCAAGGACCGGTCTTGAAATTTACCCTGAAGGAACCTCCCCCTCTTAGCTAAACCAAGTTCTCGTGTGTGTGTCACTCATTTATTGTCTGTTATCCACCTAAGTGATTTAGATCTTGAAAAATAAGAAAACGAGCATATTACTGAACAAATGTAAATAATTAACTATATCAAACAAATCAACTCATTAACAAGAACAGCTAAGAAAAAATAAAATTAAATTAAATAACTCCAGTTTTTTCGCCACTGCGAGCATGTCATCATGTTGTCCAATGGCTTGCGTGATGGTCTTTCGGACTTCGTCGTTGGTGAAGTGCTGGGTATAGAAAATGTCCACAAGTCTTCTGTAGCACCTCCTCTGCATAAATGCATTTCTTATGTATTATTATTCACTTGACAATTAATTATCTTGTATATTGTTGATGGATGTGACTTTTAATGTTTTCTGAAACTGAAAGTTATTGCTTTTAGACAGAATATGGTCTGTGGGAATGCGGATTTACCAAAATGCATGAAGTAGCGTTGTGGGTTTATCTAGCGATAGAAATAGCGTGTCCCAGTGAACCAGATTGGAAAGAAAAAAAATAAAAAGAAAAGAGAAAAAAAATGTTTTCGACAGCTTGTCCCAGCTGTTTTGTTCAAAAGACAGTATCAGACAGAGAAAAGGAAGAGCAGAGAGGGCGGAGGGAAAAAAGAGAGACAGACGGACGGAGAAAAGGAGAGAGGGGGAAGAGAGACAGACAGGGAAAGAGAGAGGAAGAGTGAGACAGAGACAGACAGACAGACAGAGATAGAGAGAGAGATTCTTTAGCCGGGAGCCTAATAATTATTGTTCCTCGTATTATTCACTCGTATTCTCCTATATATTCAAACACACATGCCAGCGACAAAACATAAAAAAATTATATTAACGTGAGATCTTATAGGTTTATCAGGTCTTGCAAATACCATCCTGCAAGGCACAGTGCAAGGAGGTAGAAGAAGAGGGAGACCGAAAAAGAGGTGGGAGGACAACATTCGAGAATGGACTGGTTTGACACTGAGGGAAACAATCAGGGTTGCTGAGGACAGGGAAAGATGGAGTACGCTGGTTAAACGATCATCTGTGGTGCCCCTACGACCTCCGATTTATAGGATAGGATAGGATAGGAGATCTTATATATGAGAGCGAGAGAGAGACAGATACAGACAGACAAACAGAGACAAACAGAGAAATGATGATTATGTGACAAACGGGAAAACAATCTGACTTTGCTTTAAAAAATCTCTCTCTGTCGCCATCCTGACGTTACAGTTATAATATGAGGTCTGTGAAGATGAAATGTCGTAACCATTAAACTCTTTATATAAATGCAAAAATTCGGAGATTCTCGAGGCCAGGCAATCGACAGCCATTGTAAGACTAGAAGGACACCTTTTTTTCCCAAAAAAAATCTTCTTTAATTTTGTCTGGAAACTATATTTTAATACCTAATAATGTTTCGACTTTATCCTGGATGGACAAGGGAGAAGCAGTAGTTGGCGGTGGGGAGGAGTGGGGGTCTAGCGTGGGGTTGGGGAATATTTCTAGATTATTCTGGACGCGAAGTAGGTTAACAAGGGTGCATAGAAAACAGTAGAATAAAGCTGTAATCATAGATATTGCATGGCAGCCGGGTCTTTTTCCTACTGCCACACAGAGACAATGGCCCTTTGTACGCGGTAAGATAATGCTCACGAAACCCCAAAACACACACACACACACACGCACACGCACACAAACACACACACACACACAATATAAACGTATCAATGAAAACTTTGGGGCGTATTGACGCGGGCGCCCACGGACATAACCTATACTAGTGTCATAAGGAGGAATGGAGAAAATGAAATCCAGAACCAATGTATTAGACAAAGAGAGCTAGGGAGAGAGAGATACCAATATATTTGTGTGGGGGTGTGTGGGGGTGTGTGGGTGTGTGTGTGTGTGGGGGGGGTGTATGCAGTGATGTCGTTTTGTCGGCAAATCGGCCATTCACCGATAAAATTCCAAAATGTCCGAAAGAGTCATGTTCTGATCGGCCCGCTGTCCTAAGGTTTTACGCCTCGATCGGCCACCCTTTGTCCGGTTTTTTTTTTTTTGCTTGTTTGTTGTTATTGCTTCTGGCCATATTAATTTCCTATCGGATAAATAAAGGTGTTATGAGTTATTGTCGAACATCAAGTATCGGAAGCGCCAAGCAGACGACACATGCATCAGCAGAGAGAGTTAGAGTAACGTCCCTTGTTGCGAACGGCGTGCTTCCGGCAATAACACTTTTCGTTTTCGAAATGCCGCCGAAAACGAAACCGAAACTTATCAGTGGCCTCTCGTTTGGTGTTGGAAAGAAGTCAAAATGATGGCCGAAAGATTTTTTAAATGTCCTAAAGGTTTGTGACTGAATCGGCCAAATGGACTATGCTGAAAATGTCCCGCAACATCACTGTGTGTGTGTATGTGTGTGTGTGTATGTGTACGTGTGTGTGTGTGTGACATGCTAGATGCATGCAGGAAGTGACTATGGTTGACAGATAGGGGTACAACACGTGTGCAAATGAGAGCGTCCCTTAACACATTGGTAGACACTCCATGCCACTGCGCATTACGGAACTATCCTATTGCTATTAGGCAAGTCTGTGTGTGTGTGTGTGTGTGGAGGAGTGATGGTGGCGAGGGGTGCGAGTAAATGACACAGACGAAAGAGATGTGTGAGAGAGAGAGAGAGAGAGAGAGAGAGAGAGAGAGAGAGAGTGAGAGAGAGAGAGAGAGAGAGAGAGAGAGAGAGAGAGAGAGAGAGAAATGGACAATTATCGATCAGATGACCAGCGCTTTAGACGTGTATAAAGTATTATTATTATTATTATTATTATTATTATTATTATTATTATTATTATTATTATTATTATTATTATTATTATTATTATTGGATCCGATTTTTGCAGCTTCAAATGCTTGTTGTTGGTGGTGGTGGTGGGATTCATAAACCGAAAATGCGTGCTTTTACCTTGACAGTTATAAGTAATTATTTTATTTCTTTTTTTAAGTTGTAGTAGTAGTAGTAGTAGTAGTAGTAGTAGTAGTAGTAGTAGTAGTAGAAATGAGAAATAGATGTGAACATCAGCCAAAAGAATGCTGATTTCGACCAACAACAAGACAACACGAAACACTGTACTTTCCAACACAACTCAAAAAAAGAAAGAAACCCTTGTCTGTACTCTTCTTCTTCTTCTTCTTCTTCTTGTTATTGTTGTTGTTGTTCCTCTTCTTCTTCTTCTAATTATTATTATTATTATTATTATTATTATTATTATTATTATTATTATTATTATTATTATTATTATTATTATTATTATTGTTATTATTATTATTATTATTATTATTATTATTATTATTATTATTATTATTATTATTATTATTATTATTATTATGTGGCGTTTTCTTGAACAGTGGTTGTGCATCAGTACAGTGTTCAACAACCGTCCTACATCACCACACATTCACTCACACTCTCAGCATCTGCACGATGTGCAGACCGAGAGCTAAAGGTTTTAGGTTCTGGTTTATTTCCCACTGTAGGCCTACTTAAGACCGGTGTACTGATAGTCTGATATTTTGTACTTAGGCTGGGGAGGACTAATAGTCTGGGGAATGTATCTTTGCACGCCCACAAGCGCTTCGAACGCGGACATGCTCAAACGCTCGCGCTCTCGTTCACAGACTGTTCATACTCTACGCAGCAGAATGCAACGGAACGTAGCATCAAGACTATATATAGCGCTTTGTCTTCATACTCTCTGTCGTAAATTAAAAGAATTTGTTTACTTTAGACCAAAAATGGTTTACCCTCAAATTCGCATTTTTACATTAAACAATGATAAAGTGGATTTTCGCAGCTCAGATCAACCGCTAAAGTTTGAAGTTTGGATTTCGGCTCTGGCAGGGATTTATTTCCCCTGTTTTAACGGTACAGAAGTGTGATGTTGACCCTATTTCTGAGTGAACCACGTGGTTGAAGTGTGCGTCTTTGGAGCCTGGGGTAGTAGTATAGGGTCTTTTTTATCAACCTAACACGAAAAACCTTACGAGCAATTGTTTTACGGGTTCTGTCTCTTACCGGCTTTGGTAGATGCTATTTTTAGCTCCAGAATGTTGGCTGTTTAGCCAACGCATGTTGGTTTTAATAGGCACACTATCTACGGAATTTATTTATTAATAAATAACTATACTTTCGAAAGAGTTATTTTTTTGTTGTTGTAAACTTTTTTTTCCAGTGTGGCAACACTCATTGTGAATGTGAAAAGGATCTGCCGGGGAATGGAGGGAGGGGTGAGGGGGGGGGAGTGGCGTGGTCAAAATTGACCCCTTTATGTAAACGGCAAATATTTTAAAATATTATAAACTACTACTACGCGCTTTTTGTCTCTCCTTTGGACTCACCAGATGGCACTTTCTAAATAAAAGCTCTGTCGGTCAAGGAGGATGCGAGGGTCAGATGGAGTGGGTGGCTGGACGCGTGTGGGGCGGAGGGGTGAGGGGGGTGAGAGAGAATGCATGCTATCCATGACTGCTGTTTACTGCTGTTGCTGTTATCCTGCGTCCGTTTACAAACAAAGTGCACAGGGCTGAGATCAGAGAGGAGGGGGTCACCGCGGGAAAGCGCCTGTTTCTGTCTAAATGTTTACGGTCACGCTCAGCCTGCTTAGCCTGTGTGGGACTTCAGCACGGGGATATCCGTCTTGCTGATGAAAAGTACTAACCGAATGCCATATTCCTACACCTTTCCTTTCCTAGGAGTCCTGTATTTCTACACTGTTTGTTTTTTTCATAGAAATGTCCGTATTTCTAGACCATTCCTTCTTAGAAATGTCCGTATTAATACGCTGTTTTTTTTTTCTCTTATAAGGTCGTATTTCTACACTGTGTTTTTTTTTCTTATAGGATTGCTCGTATTTTGACACCTTTATTTCCTAAGAGTGCGGAATTTATACGCCTTTCTCATAGGAATTCCGTATTTTACGCCGCTCACACCTAAGAGTGCCGTATTTCTGCACCGTTCCCTCCCTCCTTCCCTCCCACTTTCCATAGCAGTGTCCATATTTCAACACCGTTCTCTGTTGTCCCTTGTCTTTGTATTAATAATTTTTATTTTTATTTTCTTGACCTCTCCCGTCTTGTTTTAACATCCATCCTCATCCCCATCCGCTCCTGACCCTACCATTTGCCTTGCATGTTTGCTGCTTTATTCTTTATTTCTTTGTGTCTTCTTCGTCTTCTTCTCCTTCTTGTTCTCCTTCTTGTTCTTCTTCTTCTTAAAAACCTGTATCCCCCAAAATATGTATAGCGCTACCATTTTCAATCACCAACATGATAGTCACATGAAAGAGAGTCTAAACGCTGTGATGTTAATAATCATGAGCCTCTCTCTCTCTCTCTCTCTCTTTCTCTCTCTCTCTCTCTCTCTCTCTCTCTCTCTCTTTCTCTCTCTCTCTCTTTCTCTCTGTCTCTCTATCTCTTTCTCTCTCTTTGTCTATAATATAGCCAGTTAGCAGTTACTAGCTCTATAGCAGTGATTAATATGGAGCAATTAGTCTTTCTGGCGTAGCTAGGCACACTGACCGGCTAATTAACGAGTTTTGGGCCAGCCACTCCGCGAGCCGTGTCCACGATAACCAGTGGGTGGACGTTAGATGTGTTCTCGGTATGAAGAGCGTGGTCGTCCCTAAACCCATCCAGATGCGTACTACGTGAGTTGATGACTTGCTACCGCAGTGGGTCTTATCGGCACTGTTTATATTGATCTTATCGTCGTACATTCTATGCTTCTTTCGCCAGATATACCCATGCTTCTCCCATGGGGTGGCCTCGTGGCGCAGTGGATAAGTCGCCGGTTTCCTATGCCGAAGGTCGCGGGTTCGATTCCCGCAAGGGGCGAACGTATGTGACTTAGGTACGAGACTATTGAGGTCACCGAGGGTTTTCTCCGGGCACTCCGGTTTCCTCCCTCCCTTCAATAATGGTACAGGACGCAGTCAATATAACAATTTCAAAAATAAAAATTCAATACAATACAATACAATACAACTTTATTCATCTCAAACTGAGCAATTACAATGGCAGCATCAGCGCAATTAGCAAAATACACAAGAATTAAAAATATTATTACATACACATGAAAAGTAGTCCAAGCAATAAATAATAAATAAAACAAATAAATAACAAAACATACGGTTAAATACATACAATAAACTTTCTTCCGTCTTCTAATAGCGATCTCCCTGCCTTTACACCACCTGTTTGAGTGATGTATGTGTATTTGGTGTGTGTGAGGGTAAATGAGACAGGCGAGCGTGTATGTTGGAATAGATCGCCGCGCTTTGAGCCTCGGGGAAAGGCGCGTACATAGCATCCTTTATTATTATTATTATTATTATTATTATTATTATTATTATTATTATTATTATTATTATTATTATTATTATTATTATTATTATTATTTATCTCTGATACTCCAATGTGCACGTGCACAAATATGTAAGGCAGTGAATGGAAACAGTATATTTATTTATTTATTTATTTATTTATTTATTTCCGTCATCGTTCTTCTATAGCGCCATTTCCATCTCAAGAGCTGCTCAAGGCGCTGACCAATAACAGGATCTAATTCAAGCCATCCGAGGCGTCCACTTGCGACTGTAGGCACATTGTCTGACGTCCAGACGACTGAGCACAATCCTGGGCGACCGGGGGTTGGGAGGGAAGAGGCCGGATAACGCTTGCTGGGTGTATTTGTGTAGCCAGCACTCACTCGTCTAGGACATGAGCGTCAGGATCTTTAAAGTCTTTTGCCATGGAATGCTGTGTGCGCACAGATTATACAAGTTTCGGTTTGTACTCTGATCCAAATGCACGATTATGCTTAGTATGCTTTCATGAACGACGACGACGACGACGATGATGATGATAAGGTGGAGGAGGAGGAGGATGGTGATGAGGACAAGGATGATGACGATGATGATAATGATGAGGATGAGGAGGATGGTGGTGGTGGTGGAGGCGTCGACGACCACGAAGGAAGAAAAAAGGTAAACAACAATGGCGATTATAATATTATTGTAAAGCACCCAAGCGTGATGAGGGCGCCTTACTGCTTGCCCTTAGCACGTCTTTACTCGGTGGCCTAGCAATGTGCGCTACAACAATGACCAATGGAACGGAACAATGCGGTAACCTATAGCGCCAGGCTCACACTGGTCAGTGCTGGGTAGTGGTGATAGGCTTGACCACCGAACCCTACTGCAAACGGGATCGAGTGAGCGGATCAGATGGACGTCTTTGGTCTGTCAGCTGTCTAAGGGAGCGATAAGCAATTGCGCAACCTGATGAAAAAGTGTGGAGAGATAGATTTAGGATGTGCGTGTGTGGTGTGCGGTTGTCTATATTGTGGACGGTAGGTAGAAACATCGTGGAGACTAAGAGAGACAGCTAATTATCCGAAGATGGGGAAGTTCAGAGAGAGAGAGTGGGGAGAGAGAGAGAGAGAGAGAGAGAGAGAGAGAGAGAGAGAGAGGTGCAGGGACGGAGGAGGGAATCTGTAAAACTATGACTTGTTGGAGGGAGGAGGGAATCTGAGGAACTGTGACTTGTTGAAGCAGTATGTTGAGCGTTTCGAACAGTTTGTATTGATACTGCTGAATGATTTAAGGAGACAACAAAAATTTAAATTAAAAGTTTCGACTTCTTGCTACCCTTCCCATCCTCTCATCCTCATTTCTCTCTTCGTTTACTTATCCCCTCACTTCCTCCCCAACCCTCTGTCTCTCTCTCTCCCTCCACCGTTCTGATCTCCAACGTTACTTACTACAGTATCTCAACTTCCAAGAGGCCACATTGTGTATGTACAGCCTATCGGTTTAGTTCTAAGCTTCATCTTACAGTTAGTTACACACACTATCAGAGACGATAGTGGGAACAAACCTCACACTGGTAATATTTGACTCTTTTGTTACAGCTTCATTCCTGATACTCTGTGCAAGTTGCTTAGTACATGGTCTCTTTCACTTTTAAGGCGCCCATAAGATCACCCAACCTCGGGGCTCCTAAGGCTCTGTCGTCGGCGCTTTTGTAGTCACCTTGGCGCATTACTGAAACGAATTGAGGATTGATTGGGGATAATAGTCTTTAACTAAGATTGATCTGTTGTTGTAGACTCTTATAGATTACAAGCAGACGGATTTTTGCACACTTTCTTACATTAGCCTCTCTCCACTATAGACCTATCCTATCCCGTAACTTGGAAGTCGTTGGGGCACCACAGATGATCGTTTAACCAGTAGTAATCAAAATATTAAACAACATAATCAATTGTAAACAATATATAAGAACTATAAAAATACAGCAAACTTACCTTAGACTTTAGACTGATGGTCCTGTCTTTTCCAACAGGCTTCATTCAACCTTCTCAAAGCTGCAGTTGTTTATGCTATCCTGGAGGGGGCTTCCTGTCGGGAACCATTGTCTGATACAATTGCTCCTAAATATTTGAAGTTGTGCACCGTGTTGAGGGATTGGCCTTGGACTTTGATGTCCATGTTGATGCCATTGGTGTTGTTGGTCTCTGCACATATTTCTATTCCAAAGGCTCTAAAGGTGGTATTAAGCCTATGTACCAGCTGTTCACGTGCTTGTCCCTTTCCAACCAGTCCATCAATGTCATCCGCAAAATGGAGGTGGGAGATTGCTCTAACCCCTTTGCTGATTGTGCCTTCATGATCTGCAAAGGCCCCCTCCACCCCAGCCCACGCCCCCCCCCCTTGAGGGTGCCGGGGGTTTCTGTATAAATAGCAACCCCACTTTCTGGAAATTTAGTGCTTTAAATTCCCACTGTCGCTGTCTTCCTCCATTGCTCTTCCTCATTCCTACTCTGGTCTATCAATCTACTAAACTATCTTCTTCACTAGACCAGTCACCTAGTACCTATCTTTTTCCTTGAAAACCTTTCCAAAATTCCTCGTTTGTGTATTAGGTCTGTTGGGTCAGCTTGGGACTGTTGGACGCTTTCTGTCAAATTGTCACTAGTGCTTTCTATGATATTATTATTTAGGAATGTAGGCATTTTATATGTACGTGTTTTGTTGTTATTTTATAATAATGTTTATATTCTATTTTGTTTTTGTAAACAACCTCACCGTCCCCTGCGTGGGATGCCTCTTTAGTAAAGTGACCGGCTGGTGGAATGCCGTCAGTGTTACTGCGCTACGAACAGAAACAAGTTTAAAGGCAGATTACCCCTCAATCCCGTAGCTCGTTCATAAATCTACTTAATTTTTTATTAAATAACAGCATTTGATTTTTAAATATCACTGAGAAAAAGACCATTCCCCAATTGCACCCTGCTTTGGTAACATTCCTGATTGATCGGCTTATACGCGTTCGTGTGTGTTTGTGTGTGCGTGTGTGTTTGTGTGTGTGGGTGTGTGTGGGGGGGGGGGGGTGTGGGGGTGTTTTGTTTTACGTATAGGTTGTCAATGGTACTTTACACCTTGCCGTGTTGTAGTTCAGCCAGCTTATTGATTTTCCTCTTCACTAATTCCGAATCGCAAATCCAAAACAAACACTCACGCGAGACACAGCTTACGTTAGTTAGAATACACTGCTGAGACTCGCCCAAGGCTACGTTGGCCACTGCTTCACCAGTAAAAGACGAACGTGCAAGCCTTGATCGGCGAGTCCCAGTTAAGCAGTGCGCTGTTGGAACGGAACTACACCGGAATTGATAAAAGTCTCCAAAACTTTGCACCGGAACCGGAGAACAAAACCGATAAATTTCCTCTAGAGTTGGATTTGGGAGAAAAACAACACAAGAACATTAACAACAACAAATGCAACAACACCAAAACAAGTTAAATTCAGGAGGTTTTGTATACGGTTACATGTAATGGCGCCACAGTCAGCAAAACGTGGCGAGTGGTTCTAGTGATATTGATTCAATAATGTCAGATGATTTGGTCGTTGTTGTGTTACATTTCTGTGACACACATGATGATGATGATGATGATGATGATGATGATGATGATGATGATGATGATGATGATGATGATGATGATGATGATGATGATGATGATGATGATGATGATGAAAGTTAATCGGAATTGGTCTCATAACGAAGTTAATAGCACTGAGGTGGAAGTATTCTTTCTTCTTCTTTTTCTTCCTTCTTCTTCTTCTTCTTCTTCTTCTTCTTCTTCTTCTTCTTCTTCTTCTTCTTCTTCTTCTTCTTCTTCTCTCTATGTCTCTCTTTCAGCGTTAAGGAACAGGTTGTAAGATTAGGCTTTAAAGGCTTTGAAAGCTTGCAGCATTTATCCTATTATAAACGATCCAATGTTCAATGTTCTCTCTGTTTCTCTCTCTCTCTCTCTCTCTCTCTCTCTCTCTCTCTCTCTCTCTCTCTCTTTTTCTCTGTCTTTCTGTCTCTGTCTCTCTGTCTGTCTGTCTCTCTCTCCATCTCTCTCTTTCTCTCTCTCTTTCGTGGCTTCCTCTTTAATAAACTGTGAATTTTACCTTTATTTGCGACGCATCTCTTGGAATTTTTTTGACTGTTTTCATGGTCTCTTCCCAATGTTTATATTGTCTGCTCTTTCACCTTTGCCGCTATTTACTTTATTGTCTCTTTTTTTCTTTCTCTTTTTCTTTCTGCCCTTTCATTCTTTCTTCCAGCAATGATCCTTTCAGTAGCTGATTCCATCTTATTAGAGAAGTTTGGACTTAACCGTTCCAGCTCTGTGTTGTTTTGGCTGGACGTTTGAAGGTAGGAAAAATGCTTGGCTGGCGACCTTGGATCGCATCGCCGAATCGCCAGTTTAATTGAATTTATGCGCTTTTATGAGGTCTGCATAGCAGTCGCAATTAAACATATGGTAAAGAGATAGAGAGAGGGAGAGAATGTGTGTGTGCGTGTGGGTGTGGGTGTGTGTGTGTATGTGTGTTTAAAATGCCAGTGCATTAAATATTCCTCTACACCCCGGCCCTCTTCACTCTCCCCCACACGCACTCACATAAACACAAACACACTCACACCCACACACACACACTCTATGATGATATTTGGTAAAGAGAATGTAATTTAATGTCTCTATGGACCCAGTCGCTTGTCATCATTCTTCCCAAAAATGGTAACCTTCAGGAGTATGAAAATTACCGCACAATCAGCCTCATCAGCCATCCCAGCAAGGTCCTCTTGAAAATAATACTCTACAGGTTGAAACACCAAGCTAAACAATTCATAGCTGAAGAACAAGCAGGATTCAGGGCAGGGCGAAGTACCACTGAACAGATTTTCAACCTCAGAATAATCTGCGAGAAATACCTACAGCACCAAAAACATCTATATCATTTGTTTGTAGACTTCAAGAAAGCGTTTGACCGAGTCTGGCATGCAGCTCTGTGGGCAACCATGAAAGTGTACAACATATCTTCCCTAAAATTATTGAAGTCATCAAAAGCCTGTATGACAAAGCTACCAGTGCAGTACTCCATAACAGCGCCATCTGAAACTGGTTCAGAACAACAATCTGTGTGAGTCAAGGATCTAGGATGCCTACTCTCACCAACACTCTTCAATATATTCCTAGAGCGCATCATGTCAGATGCCCTTACAGATCACGAAGGCACAATCAGCATAGGAGGGGTGGGGGGTGGGGGTGGTAGAGCAATCTAAAACGTTCATTTTGTGGATGACATTGATGGATTGGCTGGAGAGGAACAAGAACTTGAACAGCTGGTACAGAGGTTGACATCACCTCCAGAGCCTATGGAATGGAAAAAAGTGCAGAGAAGACCAAAATGATGACCAACAACACCAATGAAATCAACACGGACATCAAAGTCCAAGGCCAATCGCTCAACACAGTGCATAGCTTCAAATATTTAGGACCCATTTTATCAGACAATGGGTCCCGACAGGAAGTCCTCTCCAGGATCGCACAAACAACTGCTGCCATGGCAAGGTTGAAGCCCATTTGGAAAGACAGGACTATCAGTCTACATTCCAAGGTAAGACTGCTGCGCTCCCTTGTCATCTCCATCTTCCTATTCGCTTGCGAAACATGGACCCTCACAGGAGATCTACAAGAAAAGAAGACAAAGCATGGAGATGAGGAGCTACAGAAGGCTTCTGGGCATTTCCTATACCCAGGATATCACCAACGACGAAGTCCGACAGACCATCACACAAGCCATTGGACAACACGATGACCTGCTCACAGTGGGGAATTAACGGAAACTCCGATGGTATGGCAACGTCACCAGATCATCAGGCCTTGCAAAGACCATCCTGCAAGGCACAGTGCAAGGAGGTCGAAGAAGAGGGAGACTGAAAAAGAGGCGAGAGGACAACATTCGAGAATGGACTGGTTTGACACTGAGCGAAGCCATCAGGGTTGCTGAGGACAGAGAAAGATGGAGTACGCTGGTTAAACAATCATCTGTGGTGCCCGTACGACCTCCGAGTTACAGGATAGGATAGAAATGAGAATAGCATAGGATTATTTATTTATTTATTTATTTATTTATTTATTCATTTATCTATTTATTTATTTATTATTTTTACTATGCTTTTTAAAGAGCTATCGGATACTGATCTTGAGAGTGTATTCCCCTTATTTTTTTATTTTTTTTTTGGGGGGGGGAGGGGGATGAAAGGGAAGGGCGGATGGGGGAGTGGAAGTGCAGGGTGGATGGTGTGTGAAGAGAGTATGTCATGGGATTGTGGGGGTGGGGTAAAAGATTTGATATAGGAGTACGAGTATTTTCAGATCTACTTAAAGCTTTGTAGACGAGTTCCATTTGCTACTAATATCCCAACGCTGCATGTGTTCGCGTACATTGAGTAGCTGAGACGCGCCAGAAGCTCCAGGCGAACGTTTAAATCTCTGGGGGGCGAGTATGGTGTAGGCAGTGTGGTGTTGGTTTAATGTACTAAAGGAACACATAGAAGAGATTGGAGGGAATGCAAAGAAAGGAGAAGAGGAACAGTTGAGAGAGAGATGATGATGATGATGATGATGATGATGATGATGATGATGATGATGATGATGATGATGATGATGATGATGATGATGGAGAGAGGGGAGAATGATGATGATGACGGTGATAGTGATGATGGAAAGAGAGAGATAGAGATGATGATGATGATGATGATGATGATGATGATGATGATGATGATGATGATGATGATGATGATGATGATGATGATGATGATGATGATGATGAAAGGAAAAAAAATAAATGGAGTATTTATTTCAGGATATTATTACTGTGAATTTGGGGTCGCTTTCCCGTGGAAAGCACGACAGCCGCAACACAGCGCCATCGAATGGACAAAGAGGGAAATATCATAGTTAGGTCAAGTGGGGACTTTTCCTGGAAAAGAGAGAGAGAGAGAGAGAGAGAGAGAGAGAGAGAGAGAGAGAGAGAGAGAGAGAGAGAGAGAGTGTGAGTTAAAGATAAAATGTGAATTTTCTTCGCTCTCTCCCCACTCCCACGCGCCCTCCACCTCACCATCACTATCCCCTACTCGTTTTTTCTTCTCCCCTCTACCCCCGCTCCCCCCACACACCACACTACCTTGAAACCCATCTACTCTATAGTACTGAGGCCCACCCGACCCCCTGCTCGCTCTCCTGGTAGTGGGCCGAGGAAAGATCAAAGAGAAGGAATATAGAGGAGCCTGCCTGCAAAGCTTTTAAGCGAAACGCACACAATCTGCTCTCTGCACACAATACCAACCCATTCATACCGGCAAAAACCCAGCATGATGACGACGACGACTTAGTCAATCTGCGGTAAGCGTACTTACACTGTTTTGCAAACACATTTTGCCCCACGCTCAGCGTAGCTGAGATACTTCTTCTCACTATCGGCGAAGAGAGGCCAGCGGAAACCTCGCTTGGTCTCAGTTTCGGCCTGTTGTGCAGCCGGCACTCGCCCGTAAGCGTCTAGGACATGAGCGTGAGGATCTTTCAATATCCGTTCGATGGAATGCGTGTGTGCACTGATTAGACCTGGGTTTATACTCTCAGGCGAGGGAAACCTGATAAACGGGATCCTAGAGTAGACTGTCGCCTTTACAGGTTCATATGCCTGATAAGAGAATCTAGCGGTAAACTGCGCAGGGCTATAGCTAAGAAGCCCGTATGAAGTGCATGGAAAAGATATTAGCGGCGTCATGTTCCGCTGTTTACTCACGACTCATCTAAACCGTGTCAGTCGGCCTGGAGGCCTGGAATGCTATTGCAAGTATAGTAGTGTGTGTTTCGTTGTTAGCAAAATGCTCCTTCCATTCTCTCCCCCTTTTTTTTGTCTTGACTACCTTTCTCACCTTCTGGAGAGCTTATGTTGTCATATTGCTTTTCTCTTCTTGCAAGACATGCAAGCAAATGTTGTTAACAAAATGCTCTTCTCTTTTTTGTTTCTCTTTTTTTTTCCCCATTCCTGTTCTTTTTTTTCTTGTCGTTCTCGCCTTCCAAGCGCTTATGTTATCATAATGCTGTCTCTTTTCTGCTCGCAGGAAATGCAGACATCAATGTTGTTAGCAGACGGCTTTCTCATTCTCTCTCTCTTTTTCTCTCTCCCTCCCTCTCTACTGAATCAGAACGAGCCAAAATATCCGACGGTCTGTCCGTCGGTCTCTCCGTCTGCTGTATTTCCTGGGGAGATTGTTGTGCTTTGTTTAAAATGTGGCGTCTGTCTTCTGCCATCACGCATGCGAGGATATCAAGAGTGGAATATTATTTTGTGTTTAGAAATCTGTATGAAGTAGAACCAATTAATGAATTTAGAAAATACAGCCGAATCTTGTCAAGTTTTAAAAAAATGTTAAAAAAAACGCGACTGATTTTGATTCAAAAGTTGCCTTATATATATTGTGAGTTTGCGATTAACAAAAATGTGGAAAGAATAATTCAACAGTTTGAATCAAGAAGACTAATAATACAG
>CM072516.1:54455034-54470034 GCA_036898135.1 Oncomelania hupensis | reverse complement strand
AGCCTGGTGCTATTGTTCCCTTTGTTAAAGTAATAAAACAGCCGTTGGCGCCATTGTGTCGCCAGATATTGACTCAATCCGTTGTAAAAGAGGCATAAGGTGGGTTGTTTTTTTTTATGCCATGGGTGACGCACTTTATTGTTTGTGTATTCGTCATATCACTTTCAGGAAATGACGTCACTTTGTCGCCAAACCGTCTGAAGCTGCCAGCATGACCGTTAAATAGGGACTAGAGCCGTCCAAAGGGACAAAGCCTCCTGTTTTCCCAGGACTGCTTAAAAGGAACGCCTAATAGTTTAAAAAAAAAAAAAAAAAAAAAAAAACCACAAAAAAACATAACTTGTAAAACAAAACAAACAAACAAAAATTTGCAAATACGGCATTATTGTTTATGGACTCTTAATATTAGTCATCAACAAACGACGTCCTTTGCTTGGTCGCCAAACAGTCTAAAAACTCACAAGGTTTCTGTGACCCTGGCTGTCAAATATTGGGACAGAATATAAAATTATTCACCAGAATTTTAAAACTAACAATGAGCGCTTGAACGGGTTCATTCGTGTGGATTCTGAACTTTGATTATTTTTTTTCTTAAATTAAGGTCCAATCATAATTAAACTCCAACTGATTGATTGAACTGAGTAATTGACGGACAAAGGATTGTGGGGCAGGATGGAGTTGGGGTGGGTGGATGGGTGGATGGTGGTGGTGGTGATAAGGGAGTGGGGGGAGTTGGAAGGGAGGAAGGGGATTACATAATGTCTTGGAATTAAGGGACGTTTTACACCCAACCATAAAAGCCAGTTTACTTCGCTTTGAGCTTTGCGTAAGTTATTCAGACGCTGTAATGCTATACCTTAAACTGCAGCTTTTTTATAAGTTGTATTTGTGGTGGAGATATATGAATTTTGAGTTAGCTTCGGGTGCATAATGAGCGAAAAAATCAACATGTTGGGTGCTGCGGAGGTAATGTGCTGGATAAGGAACACCTAGCATACAGTCCTAGGAACGACGAAATGATTGTGTCACCGATGCCAATGTGATGCTATCGCATTTCTCGTGTGGATTTGTATGCATAAGAAGTGACTTGGCCAAAGAAGCTATTGGTGAATTTCCTTTAAGTTTTAAAGAGAACTGGTCATCATCTTTTCATTATAACATTTCGATTTGGGACCACTTGCGTTTTAAAAAAAAAGTCCTATAAGTTTTAAAGAGAATTGGTCAACATAGTTTTTTAACCTTTCCATTTTAGACTATTTTCTGTTTCTAAAATAAATTAATTTAGGCACTGTCGATTAAAAAAAAAACAACAACAACTAAAAAACACACCACATTATGATTTGGAAGATTTCCGGGTTATATCCTATGGGAAGTGGGTTAAACCTATTACCGTATCAAACACTAACCCTAATTTTGCTTTTCGGCTTTACTTCCGAGAAGACTTCGGCAAGGGGAGTAATAAGCTAATTCCAGTCTCCTAGGAATTACCCGATTTCCGCACTATTATAGCTCACAACGTATTCGACGTCCTATTGTTGTTTGTACCGTGGTCTTTTTCTGTCCACACGTTCTTTCCTTCTGTTTCCCTTTCATCCCTTTATTATTTTTCTGTCTTCCTATGTTTTGTTTTCATTGCATTATTATTATTATTTTTTTAAAATTATTATTCTTATTCTTATTATTATTATTATTATTATTATTATTATTATTATTATTATTATTATTATTATTATTATTGTTGTTGTTGTTGTTGTTGTTGTTGTTGTTCTTCTTCTTCTTCTTCTTCTTCTTCTTCTGTTTTATCATCAGCTTTAAACATTTGATCCTGTACATTTTGTAAGGTAAAGTTGGACAACAAAGGTTTGTTAAGTTGGACAATAAAGATTTATTAAGTTGAATTGAATTGAATCATTGTCTGCATCTTCTTCATTGTATGTTTTATGTTTATTTATTTTTGTAATGTGTTTAAAAAGACTGGTGTGATTTAACCCGTTTTAATACAACTTTTTAATTGTGTGTGTGTGTGTGTTTCAGATCAAGTGTGCTGCAATCAAGTCGTGATGCTAATGGTAAGTGTTCATTTTCCGTGCTTCTTTACTTCGTCCTTCGTCTGTCGAACATTCTGTCCCTTTAAGAAATCTTCAGATGCAATAGGGATAATAATAATATGTATACAGCGCAGCGCTCTCTTCAGTCTTATTGCATCATCTCTACCCCTTGGGGTCATGAGCAATCTTGTCACTGTAGATTGTTCTAACCTATAAAGGGAACAGTGAAAGCCCCAGTTGAAAACCTGTCTTGCCTTTGTAGGCATGACTAATTCACTGCGGCGACAGTTCCCCCCGTTGGAGTGCCGGGGGTTTCAGTATAAATAGTATCCCCACTTTCTGGAAATTTAGTGCTTTAAATTCCCACTGTCGCTGTCTTCATCATTTGCTCTTTCCCATTCCTGATCTGTCCTATCACTCTGCTATACTTTCTTCTTCTTCGCTAGATCAATGACCTACCTTTTTTCTTGAAAACTCTTCCTGGACAAGACTCCTTGTTTGTGTATGAGGTCTGTTGGATCAGCTTGGGAGTGTTGGACGCTTTCTGCCGGGTGGTCACTAGGGCTTCCTATGATTGTATTATTTCGCACTATAGGCATTTTATATGTATGTGTTTTGTTGATGATTTATAATGATGGTTGTATTCTATTTTGTTTTTGTAACCGGGGTGTTCGCGTAGTTGAGGTCAACCCTCAGCCGTCCCCCGCGTGGGATGTCTTTATTGTAAAGTGACTGGCCGGTGGAGGGCATTCAATTTTCCCACTAGGGTTGTTTCAGCAGATCTTTTATGCGGATCGGGGGTTGTCCGGTCCTGATTTGGCTCGGAAGAGTCCGCTGGACCTAAAGCAACAATAAATCAATCAATCAAAAACAAGCATCATCTCTGGTATCGTTTCTATCTCATTAGTGAGTCAGATCAGCGTGGTACCGTCGATCATATCCAAAGGAGAAAAGACGGATGTATCCCCCAGTCGAAGACTAAACAGCGGAACAGTCGAGGACCATTCTAGAATAACGCTGAAAGGTGCTGCATCATAATCAAGGCGTCGTCATAATTAGCATTACATCTCTATATATCTTTATCTGTCTGTCTCTCTGTCTTTCACTTTCACTTTCTCTCTCTCTCTCTCTCTCTCTCTCTCTCTCTCTCTCTCTCTCTCTCTCTCTCTCTCTCTCTCTCTCTCTCTCTCTCTCTCTCTCTATCTTCTTGTTATTACTGGTATTTGTCTTGTCGTTGGCATATTTGCTTAAATTTCGCAGAATGTGAGTGTCAATCAAACGGGGAACGATTGTAAGATTAGGTTCCCGTCTAAGTATCCTTGTGTATCCTTGTGAAACAAACGTCTGAGTCTGTCTCTTTCTCTTTTACTTATGATGTTATAATTACTTACGATTATTATTTTTATTTTTTTAATTTATTTATTCATTTATTTTATTAATTCTTTTAAAAAAGATGTAATTTAAAAAAAAAGACTAATATCACTTAAGTAGTGAACTGACTATAAATAAATTGATTGAATTGAAAATTCTTCTTCTTCTTCTTCTTCTTCTTCTTCTTCTTCTTCTTCTTCTTCTTCTTCTTCTTATTATTATTATTATTATTATTATTATTATTATTATTATTATTATTATTATTATTATTATTATTATTATTATTATTATTCTAGTTGTTGTTGTTGTTGTCTTCTTAAATTTGTCTCGATTTTGCTCTTTCTTTGTGCCTCGAACCATTTTTGTTTTTAAATTTGTTTCCCCCCACCCCCTCCCCGTGGCCTTTTTGCTCATGTATTTTTTTTTGTATATTTATTTATTTATTTACTTTATTTATTTATTTATTTATTTATTATGTTTTATTTATTATGTTTTATGATCTTTTTCGTGTTTATCAAACTTTTTATCTCTCTGGTAGTTCGCAAACTTAGTATCTTACTTTCTTTCCCCTGAATGTGCAAACCCTTTCGTTCTCTTATACTGTTTATTACAGTTTGAGTTTTTCCTTTCTTTCGATCCTGACGAATGCTGTTAGCAGTTTTTTTTTCTTTCTCCAGTTTTAGAAAGAGGGTCGGCCCATTTCGAATTGATCTTCTATTGACAAATCGAAACTTAATTTAAGAAGCTGTTCCTGGTTTCTGCTCATCCTAGACTTTTTAATACCTTTTTACTTGCCTTGTTATCCTCTTGAATTTCCTTTTCCCAATCCTCCCCCCCCCCCCCCCCACCACCATTTCCTCTCTGTGTCTTTCTCTGTCTATCTCTCTCTCTGTATCTCTCTTTCTCTGTCTGTCTCTCTGTCTTTCTTTCTTTTCTTGTTTTAATTCTTGTTTTTAAAAAAAATAAATAAAAAAATAAATAAAAAAATAAAATAAAATAATTCCTTCCTTCTTTGTTTCTTTGTTTGTTTGTTTGTTTCTTTCTTTCTTTCTATGTTCCCTCATTCCTTCTTTCGTTCGTTCTCGTTTAATGAAAGATAATTAATCTCATCTTGTGTTCAAATGTTATTTTTTTCGATTTCTAATTTAATGCTGATTCGCAAAAAATGGTTAGATTGTCAAATATCTTCTTATAACGAAATATTTTCCTTCTTCTCCACGAGACTCCTTCCTCTCTCTCTCTCTTTCTCTCTCTCTCTCTCTCTCTCTCTCTCTCTCTCTCTCTCTTTCTCTCTCTCTCTTTCTCTCCTCTCTCTCTGTCTCTCTGGATCTCTCTATTTCTCTTCTTCCTTTCTTAATTTGTTTCTTTCTTTCTTTATCATTTCTTTCCTTGTAATGTTTACTTTGCTAACATCAAGTTCTCTCTCTCTCTCTCTTTCTTTCTTCTCTCTCTCTCTCTGTCTCTCTAGATCTCTCTATTTCTCTTCTTCCTTTCTTAATTTTTTCTTTCTGTCTTTATCATTTCTTTCCTTGTAATGTCTACTTTGCTAACATCAAGTTCTCTCTCTCTCTCTCTCTCTCTCTCTCTCTCTCTCTCTCTCTCTCTCTCTCTCTTTCTGTTTTTTTTCCTCATTTCCTCCCTCAATCCTTATCCTTTACTCCATCACGCTCCTTCAATCCCACCGCTGTCTCATTTTCAATGTTCTTGTGTGCATCAGTTTCAGTCTAAGTTAATTGCCGTGCAGCTAATTTAAACGTACGATACAAAAATGCTAATTGGTAAGTTTGATCAGTGGCCTCTTCTCACGGAAGACATCTCTGGGACAAGATGTCCATTTTATCACGATTTTATTTAGTAGAATTATTGTTGTTGTTGTTGTTGTTGTTGTTGTTGTTGTTCTTCTTCTTCTTCTTCTTCTTCTTCTTCTTCTTCTTCTTCTTCTTCTTCTTCTTCTTCTTCCTCCTCCTCCTCATTCTTCTTCTTCTTCTTCTTCTTCTTCTTCTTCTTCTTCTTCTTCTTCTTCTTCTTCTTCTTCTTCTTCACGATTTTATTTAGAAGAATTGTTGTTGTTGTTGTTGTCGCCGATATTGTTATTGTTGTTGTTCTTCTTCTTCTTTCTCCTCCTCCTCCTCCTCCTCATTCTTCTTCTTCTTAAGATAATAATAATAATATAATAATAATAATGGACATTTATATAGCGCTATTACTTGTCTTTTTATAGACAAGCGCATAGCGCTTTACATGAAAGGAAAGAAACAAACATGAAACAACTTACAATATTGCATTAGAAATTATACAATGAGAAAAAATAAAACCAAACACACAAAATCAAACAAAATACATAAAGTTAACTTTCTGCAAACAAGTCATCACAATCACAGCAAATCCACAAGCATAGCCAAAAGCAGAACAAATATGAGCTGCGGCTAGGGTCTATAGAATGAAGGATTTAGTCAGGATAGTAGAGTTTGAAGATGTGAGATTTTAGAGCTTTCTTGAATGAGGGTGTGGTCTGCTTGTGTCTGATGTTGGCTGGAAGAGTGTTCCATTGTCTGGGTGCACAGTAGGTGAATGCCCGTCCTCCGTACATTTTGGTGTTGGTTTTTTTTAATGCAGAGTGTGCGAGAGTCAGAAGAAGAGCGAAGAGTGCGAGAAGGAACATAGACTGACAGCAGATCTGACAGATATGAAGGGCAGGTTCCAGAAAAGAAATTGTGGCACAGTACGGACAGTTTGTATTTAATGCGGGCCTCTATGGGTAGCCAATGAAGCTTACGGAGTAGTGGAGTGATGTGATCGCGCTTTTTTGCCCTAAAGACTAGCCTAGCAGCACAATTCTGGACTTTTTGAAGTTTGTCTATGAGATGACTCGGGCAGGAAGCCAGTAGGGCATTTATTTATTTTATTTTATTTATTTATTTAATCGTTCTTATATAGCGCTTTTCCAGCTCAAGAGCTGCTCAAGGCGCTGGCCGATACAGGATCTAACTCAAGCCGCCCGAGACGCCCACCCGCAGCCTTTGGGCGCATGGTCTGACGCCCGGACAACTGAGCACAATCCTGGGCAGCCAGGGATGGGTTAGAAGGACCTAGGTGCATGCTGGGTGTGTTCTTGTCACCGGCACTCACCCGTCTAGGACATGAGCGTCAGGATCTTTAAAGTCCGTTATGATGGAATGTATGCGACACAAACTAGACCTCGGTTTATACTCTCATCCGAAGGAGTAGGAAAACAGGAGTAAAGTGTCTTTCCCAGGGACACAACACAATGGCCCGGCCAGGGCTCGAACCCGGGACCTTCAGATCTGCAAGCCGAAGCACTACCATTAGACCACAGTGCCTCCCCAAATTACAATAGTCTAGCCTAGACAAGACTAAAGCACAGACTAAGGTGATGGTTGCTTGAAGGGTTAAGTAGCAGCGAATGGAGCTGATCTGACGCAAGGCAGCATATACTGATTTACAAACTTGTGCAATATGGAAATCAAGCGTCATGTCACTCGACATAAAAAAGCTTAGATTTCTAGCCGACTGAGAGAAAGAGATTTCATGCTCTCCTACACTTACAGAGGTAGGCAAGGTGCAAGCTAAGGCAGTTCTGGTCTTTTTGAACAGGAGAACCTCTGTTTTATCATCATTGAGCTTTAACTTGTTTTGTTTCATCCAGGATCGGACATTAGAAATGCAATTCTGTACAGTCTGGACATTGGTATCGATTTGTACCGGAAGACTTGATTTTAAAAGCTGAGTATCGTCAGCAAAAGCTTCAACAGTTACATCGTGTTTTTGAATCAGTTCGAGCAAAGGCTTTGTGTACAACACGAAGAGAATCGGTCCAAGAACTGACCCCTGCGGCACACCATAAGTCAAATTTTCCTTCTTTGAGAGCACCTCAGCAATGCTGACAGTTTGCGTACGACCTTGGAGGTATGACTTGAACCAGGCCAAGGCATTCCCTGAAACTCCAAACTGCGACTCGAGAGTTTCGAACAGACTATTGTGGTCTACAGTGTCAAAGGCAGCCGATAGATCAGCCGATAGATCTTCTTCCTTTCTCATTTTTTATGATTTTTTTTTTCTTCTTCTTCTTCTTCTTCTTCTTCTTCTTCTTCTTCTTCTTCTTCTTCTTCTTCTTCCTCTCTCTCTTCCTTCTTTCATTATCCTTCTTTGTCCTCGCTCATTTCATGCTATTATGCTATGGGTTTTTTTTTTTTTTTTTTTTTTTTTTTTTGGGGGGGGGGGGGGGGGGTCTCTGACGGTGTTCCTTCTTTTAGTTTCTTAAAGAATACGCTGCGGTATCAGCGAATTGTGTAAACATGAAATGATGCGCCTTAAGAAAGAAAAATATAGTGGAACAATTGCATTTGTTGAGGATCACGAAAATCCCAGCCGAGATTGCAAAATGCTGCATAAAATTGCTACGAAGTAGTCTATAATGTTTGTAAACACAAAAACGAGGCACAAACAAAGGCGGGAAAAAACACAACATACAGGAACAAGAAATGCTTCTCGGAATTTCACAATGCTCATGATACTAACTAGCGTCTTGAGATGTCTGGAGTATCCGGCCATGCTGAAATATAGCAACAACAAGAAAAATCTCCACAATGTTTTCCTGCTTGATATTTCTCTACCACTGTGTGTTGTCACTTTTTTTGTGAGTGTCCACCTCGGTTTTTTAAAAGTTGTTTCCGAGTCATAGTAGTTTTTTTTAGAGGGATGGGTGGTGGGGAGTAGCGTCTACAGCGATGATGATGATGATGATGATGATGATAATGATGATGGTGATGATGATGATGATGATGATGATGATGATGATGATGGTGATGATGATGATGATGATGATGATGATGATGATGATGATGATGATGATGATGATGATGTACACGTGTGTAAGGCACATCTTACCCAAGACGGCAGCACGGTGTTCAGAATGTCCAGAATGAAAATGTTTTTCTCTATTGCGATAATAAAACTGAGATCAACTGTTTGGTTGTGGGATAGGCCTTTTTTGTGTATGTGTGTGTTGTTGTTTTTTATTGTGATAGCCCAATGCCTGAAATTAAGATCTAACTACCGCAATGAGAAAAAACAAACAAACAAAAAATAACAAAATACGATCAACGTTTGCAATACCGTGTGAAACTCGCCTTTTCTGCTTTTGTGGAGGAGCGGTCGCAGTCATAATGTCCAGAATTATAATTTTCCCAGCATCACAAATAAGAGCAACGTTTGTAACTGTCACAGCTGGTGTCACAGTTGTTGTAAAGCGTCCTCCGGGATGGCCGCCATTTGCATTTGATTGCAGGGGACGCAACTTTTAGTACCGGTTTTGACGGAAGTGGGCGGAAGCGATCGAAAGAGAGCGAAGGATGACGGAAGCGTCCGAAGAGGGGATGGATAGGGCTAATGATGAAGCGGGAAAAGGGAAAGTGGTAGTAAGGAGCCGAAACGGACAAGGTGGACGACCGAGAAAAAGAAAATGGAAGATGGCGGAGATTTCCGAAAGAGTACGGAAAGTGACAATGCAGTCGAAAGTGGTCGAACGAGGATGACGGAGATAGAGTAGCATGATGACGGACGAGGTCTACGGTTTGGGACAAGGATATTTGAAACAACCAAAACATGACTAAAACTGTGGAATACATCTGAAATAATTATGACGGACGGAACATGAAGCTAGGGAGGAAGTGTAAAAGAACTGTTGTAGTTGTCTCTGGCCCTAAGCTTGTCCTCATGATGTGAAAGTGTGCGCTAAGCAAGTAGACAGTCGATTAGATTGGACTCAGTTGGTTTAAACAAAACAACGACAAAAAGACCTTGTGTTATAAATTAAGACAGTTGTAAATAAGTTGAACAGTTTACAGATATAGTGCAATATAGTCGAAGGAAGAAGAGAGATTTGCAGAGCGGAGAGAGAGAGAAAGAGAGAGACAGAGAGGAGAAGGATGTTGCAAGGAGGAAGAAAGTCGTGCAGGGCAAAGGACCATAGGACGATTTGATGTATGGCTCTGTGGAGTGTTTGAACTGCTTTATTACACGTGAAGGACGCTGCAAAGTGGTTGTTGTGAACCGTGTTGTCAAGACGACCTCTGAGAGTGACGAGTCCTTTAAAAATAAAAGCGCTAGAAGCTGAAAGTAGAATGAGAAGATAAAGCTAACAAAATCCAGACTCCAGAATAGGATTGAGAGAGTTTGGGGGGGGGAGGTGGGGAGGTAGGGATATAAACAGTGAAGGAAGGAAGAATAGAGGTCAAACCCAATGGAGATATAGTAAGAAGGAAAACATTGGAAATAACCAAACAAGCCAAAAAAGGGGGTGAGGATGGGGGTGAGCTAGGAAAGAAAGAAAGAAAGAAAGAAAGAAAGAAAGAAAGAAAGAAAGAAAGAAAGAAAGAAAGAAAGAAAGAAAGAAAGAAAGAAAGAAAGAAAGGGGATGTAATAAAGAATTAGATCTTTTTTTTTAAGATCTGAAATTCAAAAGCAACAAAGCTGCATATTCCTGCCCGGACGTTTTGCCCAGAACTTTACTCCTTAACCTTATTGCATACTGGTACAGTGAACATTGAGTTTTAACGTCTACACCCACCATTGGCGATAGGGCAGACGAGGAAAACCATCCCAGGGAAAGAGAGGAGGAACCTGAATCAACACTGAACCACCAGAGCAATGATACTGCTAAAGTGGACAGTGAACAATGGCCACTTTTATTTTGCCCACCGTGGGATTCGAACCTCGGTCATCGGTGTGCCAGGCGAACGCTCTACCACTTGCGCTACGGCGGTGGGACACTGATACAGGATTTTGTAAGGCTTGATGAGCTGAAACCAAGTTGGAGCTCTGAGGGTTGTAAATCCGAGAGGGGATGCCAGAGCGGCTTATAGGTGGAGGGAGAAAGGAGGCGGGGTAGCATGACGGATATATATTGGGACAGGGCGATTAGGAACGAACTGTAAGGGAGCAGGGGGAGAGACTCATGCGCAGGCGTGACGACATGTCATCTGTCCTTGACATTGACTGCCTTCATGATGACGCTTTGTATTTGACCTTTTCTGGGCGTCGCGCTCTTAAATCCTCCGCGTTTGTCCACGCACGGCGTTAAGGCTAAGGCCGTCTTCATCCGTCACCCAGCATTTAGGAGTTTCCCCATAGCTTGTATTCAGTGTTATAAAGACTGGCTGTATGTGAACTCCCTTGGGATATTCACTGCATTGTTCGTGGGAATCGTGTCCTTAAATCCTCAACGTTTGACCACACGGTATTAAAGGATGTGGTGGACTGTCAAGGAATTGAAAGTCATTACTGTATTTTCCCACCACACCTCCGTCCCCCCCCCTCTTCCTACATCCACAAACACACATTGCTTTTTGTTACACTCAGTTTGATGATGGTGTTTTCTATCAGTATCTGATTCAGCCCCGATGCTTGAATTCCTGATAGTTGTGTAACTCAGATTCGTTTATTCACACAGCCCGTCCAAACAGCATACAATTCACAAAGTCGACGTATGAAGTTTTCCACTTTTATTCAGCACACATCAACAACTGCATACAATTCTCAATTCAACTCAACAACTTTCACAGCAACTTTCCAAATCACTATCAACAACTTTACTGTCTCAACAGCGACTCGGCTCACGATTAAATAACCTCTCTCTTTTCTGGAACGATTTGGTACGTGGTAGAAATGACGCACTGCCACCAATCGAATAAAAGATCGTCATCACTGACTTACGTCAATACATATTTTTATATCTTCCAGAACGACCTCTTGCTTCGACATGTATCGGGAAGTTTCTATCAAGAGTAAACACGCATATCCAGAAGATTCTCAAATAATATCGACTAACGCAAATTATCAACGTTATACAAAGCCTCTCCTAACAACAATGCAAACTCAAATCAAAGGTAAATAAACACCATTATTGAATACTTTGCAAAACGAAACGATTAGATCTATCGTGCGCGCTTCCGACATACTTTCGTTCACGTTTCAACGTAACATAACCCCCCACTCAAGAAGAAATTTACCCAATTTCTTTCAACAACGTTGAAACGTAATGCACAAACAAAGTTCAGAATTAAAACTTACTTCAGACTGTCTCATTTACTGTCAATGTTCTCAGTTTATATACACAGAGTCCATGTTTTCCCATCCGCAAGTCTTTCTGGATACTGTCAATGTTCACAGTTCATTCACACAAGGTCAATGTTTCTCATCTGCAAGTCTGTTTAGATATTGCCAATGTTCTCCACACAGTCAATGTTCTTTCAACCGCAAGGAAACGACGCCCTCGTCAGTTGCGGTCGTCATCGGCCCAGGGTCAAAGACAGTGATCACGTGGGCTTCCCTGGAATCAGTGCGTCCTCCGTTGTCTCCTTCTTCCATCGGATGTCTGACGCCGTCGATGTTGTCAGCTCCCAGAATGCATTCGCTGGGTCTCACGGTCGGGTTGGCTTCTGCGGGACGGTGGAACAGCTCCCTCAAGGTCTGCAGATGCTCCTTCCAGGTCTGGGTGTGGACTTCATGCTCGACCAAAGTCGTAGAGCCTGGGACATCGCTGAAGCTATAGGGAAATTCGCCCATAAGGTCCTTGAGCTCCAACTTTTGACCTTCCGTCAAGCCTGGTCCTAGCTTAACGTCATTGATGCCTTCTTTGCTGTGGAAGTCTCCCAGTTCCAACAGTTCTTCGCTGTCAAATCTGTCGTCGGTCACAGCTGCTGTGGCTGCGTGCACAGTCTCTGATGGCCTTTCTACGTACAGCTTAAGGAGGTTGGCGTGGTATATCTTGGAATGCTGGCCGACCTTCACCTTGTAGTCGTTGATACCCACCACGGTCTCCACTTCGTACGGGCCTTTCCACTGCATCAGCAACTTATTATGATCAGTAGGTAGCAGCACCAGCACTTTGTTGCCAGGTTTAAACTTCCTGCTCACAGCCCTACGATCATAGTAGTGCTTTCCACAGTCCTGGGACTTCTTCAGGTTTTCTCTGGCTATCTCGAGAGTCTGCTCCAGCTTCTCTCGTAGCTCAAACACGTACTGGTAACTGTTCTTCACCTCTGGGGTGTCTACTTCTTTCGTCCACAGTTCTTTCAGGATGTGCATCGGCCCTCGGATGGTTCTTCCGTACAACAGCTCGAACGGAGAAAAGCCGGTGGACTCCTGCGGTACTTCTCTGTAGGCGAAAAGTAAGGCGTTGATGTAGCGATGCCATTGTCTGGGCTGCTCGCTGCACAGTTTCTTCAGGGTGGACTTCAGCGTAGCATTGAACTTTTCGACAAGCCCGTTGCACATTGGATGGTAGGGTGTCGTAGTCAAATGCCGGATGCTCAGCAGTCTGTTGACCTCCTTCATGCAGTCAGAGACGAACTGCGTCCCGAGGTCTGTCAGGATCTCTTCAGGCACTCCAAGTCTACTGAACATGTCCACCAGTGCCTCTGCTACAGTTTCAGTGTCAATCTTCTTCAGTGGCACTGCTTCTGGGTACCGAGTCGCATAGTCCACTAAAGTCAGTACCCACCGATGACCTTCTTCACTCGGAGGTCTTATTTCGCCGATTAAGTCTAAGGCCACCCTCTTGAAAGGTCGGTCGATTAAAGGCATCCTCTGCATAGGTACTTTCGGGACCCTTCCTCGAGGTATGGTCTTCTGGCAAATGTCACATGATCGGCAGAAACGGCTAACGTCCGCATGAAGTCCTGGCCAGTAGAACACCGCCTGGATTCTATCCGACGTCTTCTTGATACCTAGGTGACCTCCCATGATTGAGTCATGTGCTACTTCCATCGCTTGGCGCCTTAGGGGTAACGGTACCAAAACTTGACGTAGTGGTTTCCCTCCGTTGACCCTCGGGTGCTGGAAGATTCGGTACAGGATCTTGGCCTTCACCTCAAAATAGACCGTACCACTGCCTTTGGTCACGTGGTCTTGGCGGTTCCTGTACTTGTTTAAAGTGCTATCAGCTTCCTGGAGCTGGATCAGCTTATCTCTGTCCACGATGGCAGCTTTGGAGTTGTCGGCGACCTTCAGTGGCGTAGACATCTTGTCTCTCTTGGCCTGGGCCCTGGTAGTAACAGCACTGACGATCTCTGGTCGGCAGGGCTGAGCCGGAGTAACCACATTGTCCCGTAGCAGCTCTGTAAGGTCTCCATCGGGAAACGGCAATGGATCCTCCTCCACAACTTCGACGCGTTGGGTTGAGGCAGGACTCCACTCTGGATCGGGGTCGTCGGGTCGTCTCGCGCCGTCGATATTCCCGATCATCAAATCATACAGCGGCTTCTTCAGGCAAACCGCTTCGACTTCGCCTATGTAGAAAGGGGTGTTGACATGAATTTTTGCAACTGGCGCTTTCACACATTTGCTGTCGGCCATGAGTGTCCATTTAGAATCGCCAGTGAATTGTTCTTTAGCGATTAGGTCTTCTCTGACGATGACCCCACTGCAGCCAGAGTCTCTTAAGACAGTCACTTCATGATTTCCGACGCGTCCCTTTGAAACAGGCATGTTCTGGACGGTCACAGCTGCGCTGGCGACGACGGGGATGGATTTCCCGTTGGCAAGGAGAAGTTGGCCATCAGTCATGCACTCTTGCACGTCCGCAGGGGTAGCTGTGCGCTTGGTCTCACTCGGAAGAATGACGCTCCCGCCGCACACTTGATGGTCAGATCTACTGGTTTGCCGTTGATTGGAGAACCGCCTCTGCCGGTTGCCCGCCGCTGAATTGTCCGTACTGCTCCGCTGTCCGCTACTTTTGTTTTGAGGGCAGTTAGCTGCTCTGTGGTCTGTAGCGTTGCAGGTGAAACAGCCTCTTGAATGCCCTTCCCTGGGAGGAGGCGTGGAGTCCGTCTGTCTCTGGCTCGTCTGGCTCCCTGGATCTGGTTCCCATGGTTTCCAGTCTTCTGAAAATGTTTCGTCGCGCTGGGTGGCCCCAGGGTTTTCCCATGAGCGATGAGATATCTTTCAGCAGCCTCAGTCACATCTTTAAGCGTCTGCAGCTTTTGTTCTTCTAAGTGGGTCGCTAGGTCCTTGTGACAGGCATTGAGAAATTGTTCCTTCACGATCAGGTCATGGAGACTGTCGTAAGACTTCGTTTCGCCTGATAACTCCACCCACTTGTGTAGGTATGACGACAGGCGCTCCACAAATTGCTTTGGCGTCTCGTCTGACTTAGGCCGGCATTCACGGAAGCGTTTACGGTAGCCCTTCTCTGTAAAGTTGTAGCACTGCAATAGGGCCTCTTTCAAGACGTCGTAGTCTTTAGCGTCATCGTCCGACAATCTGGTGTAGACGTCGAGTGCTTCTCCCGTCAGAAGTGCACTTAGTCGAATCGCCCAGTCTTGAGGTTGCCAGTTAGAGCTTTTGGCAAACCTTTCAAATCTCGCCAGATAGCTGTCGATCTGGTCCTTCCCGTCGACGAAAGCTGGCAATTTTGGAGCCGTATGGTCGTTGGTGACTTGTGGCGCATGCTGATTGTTCTGGATACGCGCCAACTCTAGCTGGTATTGACGCTCAGCTTCTAATCGTCTCTCTTCCATCTCTCTTTCTTGACGCCGCTCTTCTCTTTCTTCTCTGCGAC
>CM072516.1:54425034-54450034 GCA_036898135.1 Oncomelania hupensis | reverse complement strand
AATAAATTATCATTCGAGCATTAATTCATTCGAAGGGGTTAGGGGTGTAGTATGAATACATATTGAATTTGCAACTTCGCGACATTGCGCCTATCGTGTAAAATTGGATCACGAAGGCTTTTTCCACGAGCGAGCGTATTTCGCGTTACAATGCATTGTAGGTTTCGTAGAATTTCTTTTGTTGTTGTTGTTGTTCTTGTTGTTTTGTGTGGTTTTAGTGGGAGAAGGGGGGGGAAGGACTAGAGGGGCGGTATCGTCAAAATAAGTGATCTCTTGCCTTAAAAACTCAAAACTAGTTATGGCTGTTATTACCACAAACACAAAAAGTTATTTCTCGTGATATTATATCCAAATGACTGGATATTGAAAAACAGATCAAAGAAGCTGGCGGTGGTCATTTTATTAAATGATATCAGAAACAGTCCGAAATGTCCACACATAAATTGCATTTGCACGCTTTGCGACGATTTTATTTACTGCCCTCATTATAGATTGATTGATTGATTTATTATTGCTTTAGGTCCAGCGGACTCTTCCGAGCCAAATCAGGACCGGATAACCCCCGATCCGCATAAAAGATCTGTTGAAACAACCCCAGTGGGAAAATTGAATGCCCTCCACCGGCCAGTCACTTTACAATAAAGACATCCCACGCGAGGGACGGCTGAGGGTTGACCTCAACTACGCGAACTCCCCGATTACAAAAACAAAATAGAATACAAACATCATTATAAATCATCAACAAAAAACATACATATAAAATGCCTATAGTGCTAAATAGTACATTCATAGGGAGCCCTAGTGACCACCCGGCAGAAAGCGTCCAACATTCCCAAGCTGATCCAACAGACCTCATACACAAACAAGGAGTCTTGTCCAGGAAGAGTTTTCAAGAAAAAAGGTAGGTCATTGATCTAGCGAAGAAGAAGATAGTATAGCAGAGTGGTAGGACAGATCGGGAATGGGAAAGAGCAAATGAGGAAGACAGCGACAGTGGGAATTTAAAGCACTAAATTTCCAGAAAGTGGGGATACTATTTATACTGAAACCCCCGGCACTCCAACGGGGGGACTCATTATAGATGAGAGAAAGCTTGATAATTTAGAAGAATAAACAACAACAACAACAACAACAACAACAACAACAACAACAACAACAACAACAACAACAACAACAACCAGATATAGAGGCAGTAAGTAGCCCATAGACTATGTGTCTATCTTTCCTTCTTTTCAAACTTCAAATGCAAATTACTAATTTTGTGACTAATACCATTATTTTCACGCATTGAAACAACATCAAAATGCGAAAGTAAACCTGAGATTTTCACCATTGTTTTAGGTCATCAGCGAAATGTTCATCATTTATTGTCATAACGTAACGGGCACATACAAATAACTGCCATGTTATCCTGAAGTTACAGAACTGTCCGGTCTGCGTGGTGTATTTTCCCCCACTTGCATGCTGCTTCTGATCATCATGGGACAAACGAGTTTTCGCGGGCTTTCAAAAGTGTTATTGTTCATAATCAGCTATGTAGTGCTACACCAGCCCCAATAACTCTGCATGGTTGTGTGACGTCAGGAAATTGCGACATCCATCATGATGACCTCATTGTCTGCTTTATTTTTATGCAGCATTCGATTGGTCGCTTCCGTACTAATGCTGAGTTGGCATGACTCCTTGGCAAGGAGTTTGGGGTTGTAGGGAAGCAGGATGGAGTTGCTTTTTTTAAAATAGAAATTACGAATTATTAAAACTTGCATATATATTTCTTTGGTTCGGTTTTGACTAGTGCCGAACAATTAGTTACATTAAATTTAAAATTGTGAATTTATAATGAAACACAAAACCACTTTTTATTTCTTTTTTTTTGACGTTTATTCTTATCGTCGTCGTTATCATCATCAGTAAAACAATCGCACAAATAATAACATATCATCATCATCATCATCATCATCATCATCATCATCATCATCATCATCATCATCATCATCCATAATAATAATAATAATAATAATAATAATAATAATAATAATAATAATAATAGTAGTAATAGCAGTAGTAGTAGTAGTAGTAGTAGTAGTAGTAGTAGTAGTAGTAGTAGTAGTAGTAGTAGTAGTAGTAGTAGTAGTAGTCTATTTCTTCTTCTTCTTCTTCTTCTTCCATTTGAATTAAGCCCAAACCTTGTGACACAGATGACAACCACAAACCATTTAAATCCTATTTTGCTTGAGCAAGTCTTAATGTCCTAGTTGCTCTTTGAAAAATTCCCATCGTTTGAAAAAAAAAACCGCAACATTAAATACTGGTCTGAACTGAGCTTAACGTTCTGTGCTAATTACCCATCTTTCGTTCAGCCGTTTGGGTTCCTTTGAAAAATGTTCATTGAACAAGCTTCTTTTCCAGATCTTATTTTCCTCCGGATCTTGCTGTTGGCGCGGTGCTTTGGGTTTTGTTTGACGAAAAAAAAAATTTAAACGTTGATGTATGTGGCCGTGGTTTTAATTTTTATTTAATTTTTAAGTCGATCTCCAGAGATGCTTTTCTAAGAGCTTCTCTAGTTTTAATAAAGAGCTTTTATGTAGGGGTAACAGAGAGCTTTTCTTAAGAACTAAAAGAGAGCTAATGTCTGCGTCGGGGGGCCATTATTTTGCTTTTACTATGCAAGGCAATGTGTTGGAGGAAGGGACACCTCATGAAAAGACAAGATAGGCTTTAAAATGTATTATAAAGGAATCGGTAAACGAGGGAGGATAATTATTATAATGGATAAGAAAGGAAGAAAGAGAGCAGAAGCGGTGTTTGGAAGCTAAGGTTGGAGTAGACATTCTAAAAAAAATAATAAAGAAATGAAAACACCTCCTATTTTCGTAGAAAATTACAAGGGAAAGTTGTTATATCTGGATATTTAAATCCCTTTCATCGTTTTCTCCGTATTTATTACTTACTCTTTTGGGATGGGTACTTGTTAAAATTCGACATCCTCATCGTCAGCATCTCTGTTATCAACATTTGTTGTTTCTTTAATTTAACGTCTATTCACCTAAGTGATTTTAGACTTGATGGGAGCAGGGGGAAATATTAAACAAATAATGAATGGTCATAATGAAGGGGAAAAGGGATTAAACAAAGTAAACAAAACTGAACAATTAAACAATCAAATTTTTAAAATAATTAGAAATTATACAAATTACGTCCAATATAACTACTAACCAATCCTTGTAAAATAATCTTCATGATTTACAGGATCCAGCGGGCTGTAATAAGCCGAATGAGGATAATTATATCTCATATAATTATGTAATTCAATGTTCTGAATTTATACATATATAATATTCCATGTTCTTAATTTATGCTTCATAGAAACAATCTATTATTTATTGTTATCAACATCTTTATCATTATAGCTATTTAATCATCATCATCATAGTCACGGTCACCAATTTTCATCATCACCATCAGCACCGTCGCACTACCAGCAACAACAACACAACAACATCATCATCAGTAGCAACCTCATCACTGTCACCATCATCATCACCATTATCATCATCACCATCATGGTCATCATCAGTATCATGATCGTCATCATAATCATCATCATCATCATCACCCTCATCATCATAGCAATACGAGGGAAGGTCACTGTAGAGAGGATTTCTTGGTAATGGGACATATAGTAGATTCGGACGTCTAGTCCCTAGCGGTCAGTGGTACTGTCACGGACCGTGTGGCTCTGTGATGTAAGAGTGTCCTGGGAGCTGAGTGGACATCGAGCGGTACTTAGCAGAAATGGCCTCTCACACCTCGGAGAATACCAATACTCAACTTTTTGCTGAGGCGTTCCTTAATATATATTTCCAGATGGCGAATTTAGCAGACGACGCTCGGTTCTAGGAGCGCTGGGGAGAGGATGGGTAGGGGTGCATGCTTTTAAACATAAGCATGCATTTTAAAACCTTCACATGGATTACCGTGCGCACCCCAAAGTTGTTGTGGAGTTGTTCTTCGCCCGGTCGGAACATCCACAGTATACCGAAGAAGAAAACCAAAGCGAGGATTGTGTACGAAATAAATGAATGCTCTTCCGATGGAGTGCAAGGCGCTGTGTTTAGCCGTATGCGGTACCGAGTGACCGCAGGATGACGAAGTGGGCAATAATGGATGCTGACAGGTAGCGGAGGTCAGACTCAGTACGTTGCAGTCAGGTTAGAGACAATCATATCAAACCCCTTTGCTCTCTCAATCCTCTCAATCAGCCTGTTGTGTTGCCTCTCTTACTCATCCATCCACCATTCACCCCACTACCTACACCAAACACCCTCTTCGTTCTTTCCTTCTTCTCCCCCACCCCACCCCTGATCTTTCCCCCCTCTCTCTCCCCCTTCCCCCCTCTCTCTCTCTCTCTCTCTCTCCCTCCGCTCACCTCTCACGATTGCCTCTCTTCTGCCACCCACCCAATACGACCATTCCGACTTTCTCAAATTCAGTATATAATATACAGATAATGTACGCTGATATAGTAACTTTGCCTTGTAAATTTCTACGAATAAAGGAGATCTGCCGACAATCAAATCAAAAACCCTGTGCATGTGCACTTTCAGTGCTGTAGCACTCAAACCAAACTTGTTCGAATCCGCGTCCTTCGGCATAAAATAATTATGCACCAAATTAACTGCCGCCATCAGCAGGCCAATCCGAATGCGTGTTAGAATCTAACCTCCCCTTTCCTAATAATGGTGTGTAGAGCATAGACGAGACTAATAATGTACCAAATCACCATTCGAATATCCAAAATTCTGCGCGTTCATCATTTCATGTGGTTCAATTATCCTTTATCGAGTTCGTCGCAGATGAAAAAAAAAAAGAAAGAAAAAGTTGATTCGTGACAAAACGTCAAAAAGGGTACTAAGCGACTCAAACCTTCGTGACCGTTTGCTGAGGAGGGTACGCGAATCACGGTTCGTGACGAGGTTTGTGACCTGTTGCCGAAGATATGATTGAGACCGATTTGGAATCAACGACCGACACGCTCTTTGCACAGCTGGTGCCCGGGGCTCTTTGGAGAAAGAGCAAAACAAAATACCGAATTGTTCTTGGTTCAGAACTGGGACCTTAGACTGAGTTGCTCTCCACAGCGTTCGGGGTTCAGTTCCTCGTCAAAATATGGTCTAGGTTATAAACAGTTTTATTATTTTAACATATTTTTAGGGCGAGCCTGATACATAAACTTACATTGATATACGAGCCACGTAAGCAATAACCCCCCCCCCCCCACATACACACACACACACACACGCACACCTCCATCCTCACACACACTTATATATTTAATCATTCTTAAAAAGCGCTTTTCCAACTGAAGAGCTGCTCAAGGCGCTGGCCAATACAGGATCCAACTCAAGCCGCCCGAGGCGCCCGCTTGCAGCCTTTGGGCGCATAGTCTGACGGCCAAAGAAAGAAATTAGTTTTCTCTTATATAGCGCACTTACAAGCTCAGAGAGCTTCTCAAGGCGCTGGCCCATAATACTCAGCAATCACAAAATAGTTTGCTGAAGTCAGGATTCGAACCCACGTCGCCCAAGACTCACTCACACAAGTCGTGCGCTCTGACCACTGAGCTATCCCTGCCTATACCAAACAACGGAGAATAACCCTGGGCGACCGGGGGTATATGAGGTGGGGTGGTTGGTGGTGGGTGAGTGCCGGGGGGGGGGGTAAGGGACTTAGTGCTTACGAGGTGTATTTGTGTACTGTAAGACATGAGCGTCAGGATCTTTAAAGTCGGTGCGATGGAATCATCGCGTGTACAAACTATAGACCTCGGGTTTATACATTCATCCGAATGAGAGAGAGAGCACCTAATTATAGGGAAAATGGAAGCAAGACCACAACTTTGAACAAATCCTGGAAACTGCTGTAGGCCGGTGCGCGGTTTCCAGAACACGAGGAGTACAAACCTAATATCTTGGCATTGTTGGGATGGTCTCCTGATTTTCTCTAACAGAGCAACGTAATTCGATTGTAGCTGTCTGAGTCAGATGGAGTGCTAGTAGAAAAGGGCCCTTGGAGTTTGGAAAGAGAGAGGGAGAGAGAGAGAGAGAAAGAGAGAGAGAGGATGGGGAGGGGGGAGATAGAGAAATAGAAATTGTGTGTGCGTGTGGGTGTGTGTGTGCGTGTGTGTGTGTGTGTGTGTGTGTGTGTGTGTGTGTAAGAGTGTTGGTGTACAACCGCACGAATGGGGAACGGAATTTGTCTTTCTTAGTGACAAATGGGGTAAATTTCATTGTTACCCATTTGTCTGGCGTTCCCCATTTGTTTCTAAGTGCGCCGGAGTGCTCTTTTAGTGCATGGGAGTAAAGTTGTAGTGCATGAGAGTGTTTTAAGTACACAGGAGTGCTCTATCCGGGACGTAGAAAATACAGTCAATTTTCGGATAAATTTTGACAAAAATTCGACCTATTTCGTCGCCTATAGGAGACGAACTAGGTCAACTTTTTAGAAAAGGGTTCGGGTAAGGGTTATTTGCAGAGCTATCCCTAACCCTTGCCCTAACCCTTTTCCGTCAAAAATCACTTTCCGATTCCTACATTCTTAATAAAACCCAGTCTTGGTGTTTTACATACTTGTGTGTGTATACGTGTGTATGAGTGTGTGTAGTGGGAGAAAGAGTATGTATGTGAGAGGGAACAGAAAGTTTACGTTAACACGCTATAAAAACAGTAGGCTGTATATTAAATACACTGTAAAGTATTCAATGCTTGACTATAGTACAGGACGCGGGTGTAGAGGAAAACTATTCTAAGTGACATTTTGACCGAAATTGAGTTTTTCCCATGGTATAAATAGCCATAGAGGGGGGCAACTTCTGTCAAAATATCAGAACTGTAGCTTAAAAAATGATAGAGTTATAGCCCTTGAAAAAAATATTCTATCTTTGTCGTCAGAAAATGTTTGGAGGAAAAGTATTATATATGGCAGTTAGAGTAGTTTTCCTCTCAAATATTTTCTAATATTATTAGAAAGGGAGGAAGACTATTCTAACTGTGTAAGTTAGAATAGATTTCCTCTCGAAATGTGTCTTTGAAAACGAAGTAAACTATTCTAACTACCTCTTAGAATACCTTTCCTCTCAAAATGGTTTCTTCAAAAATGAAGAAACTATTCTAAGAGTCAGTTAATATACTTTTCCTCTCAAACATTTCTTCCCAAACCCCAAAAATATATTTTAAGTACCGCTTAGAATAATTTTCCTCCCAAACGTCTTTGCTATGAGAACAAGGAAAGTGGCAGTTAGAATACTTTACATCTGAGTGGATTTTTCCATTAGGAGTCCTGCGTGAGAAGTGTGCTCAATATTTTCAGCAATTTTAGTATGAACACTCACAGGGTGTACTTTCTGCTCTGTAGCAGAGCTGGTGTGTGTGTTTCTAACAATGTTGTGGCGATTCTAGCCCAAGACAATATTGATAAGGTGAGTTTACATTTTACACAGACGTGTGTCGGTTTGGGTATGTGTATCTTTATATGCATGGGGATGGTGAGAAAGAAATGACAGAGACGACACACTATTTAGTATGCCACCAAAATGTCATTAGGCTAGCCTATGCCGTAATGCTAAAGAATAGTACTAGCAGCGTGTTGCTGTTTGCAAATAACCTAGATCTATGCTGCTTTATTTTCAGATGTTTGTTCGCTTGCTTGTTTCTTTCTTTCTTGCTTGCTTGTTGTTTTTGTCTGATGTCATCATTGTTTCTTTCTTTCTTGCTTGCTTGTTGTTTTTGTCTGATGATGATGACATCAGACAAAAACAACAAGCAAGCAAGAAAGAAAGAAACAAGTCTGCATCAGCCGTTGGAAAGTGGCGGGAGCCGAGATGAGACCCATTGGCATCCGGGTGTACTCATAGAGGCCCATAGGAGTGACGAAGGCTGTTTTGTGTTGATCTCGTGGGTCCATGGCGATTTGGTGATATTCACTGGCCAGGTCCAACGTGGAGAAGTATTGGGCCCCAACCAGCGCGTCCAAGGACTCCTGAATGCGAGGAAGCGGATACGCATCACCAACCTTCTTGGCGTTTAGGCGGCGATAGTCGACACATAGCCGCACGGTCCCATCTTTCTTTCGCACAACGACAATTAGTGCCGCGTATGGACTGTGGCTCTCGACGATTTTGGTCTTCTCCAGGAGTCCTCTGATGTGGTCTTGGATTTCCTTCAGCTGGTGAGGTGGGATGCGCCTGTAGGGTTGGGCGACGGGCACTTCGTCTCTCGTCCGCAGTTGATGTTGGACGATGTCCGTGTAGCCCAAATCCAACTCGTTTTGTACAAAGGCTTCTCTGTTCTTGTCCAGGACTTGTTGAAGTTCTCACTGTCTGGTTGTGCCATCGAACGTGGGGCAGGGAATGGTGTTCTTGGTGGTCTGTTCTGATGGTGTTCCGATGGTGACCACCAGTTCATTTACAGTGGCGGTGAATGCCACCTCGTCCTTTCCTTGGACATCCTCTACTGTCTGCAGTGACGCCAGTGGAGTCCGGGCTGGAAGGATGACGTCCACCTCTGAGAGATTGGCCACTCACACGTATCGCTGTGAAGCGTCATCGCTGACGAGGGTCGGAACGATTAGCAGACCTCCAGGCAGGGGTTGTGTTAAAGGTGACGCCAGTAGCTGTGGCGTAGGCCGCTGCGTTGAGGTCACTCGCACAGTTGCCATGGCGAAGGGTGGGACCACTGTTTGTACTGCTGTCTTGGCGATGCCTTGGACCAAGGTGTTGTCATGTCGCACTTCTTGGATGGACGCAAACAGGCCTTGAGGTAAGCTGGTCGGACTGGCTGTCATCCACTCTACCAGGACGTTCATCCCGACCAACAACGGCAGGCGCTTCTTGCGTTCCCTCATGACCGGTTCCGTGGGCTCCCTGACGACCAGGGTGGGAAAACCAGAAAACGTGGTCCCGTCCAACTGCAGCTCAGCGACCAGGATACCGAAGTAGGGTACCTCTGCGCCGTTTACTGCCAGCTGCTTGAGGTGGGACGACTGAAGGAAAGCGTCACCAAGATTCTCGGTGACCCAGGTCTGCGTCACAGTCGTTACCTCGCTGCCCGTGTCGAGGAGAGCTTGCACAGCTCGGCCATTGATGCGTGCGGTTGTCGTGGGGCATTCGCCAATCAGCCTTTTACTGCCCTTGCCCCCCCCC
Organism: Oncomelania hupensis; assembly: GCA_036898135.1. Taxonomy (NCBI): domain Eukaryota; kingdom Metazoa; phylum Mollusca; class Gastropoda; order Littorinimorpha; family Pomatiopsidae; genus Oncomelania; species Oncomelania hupensis. Next base: position 54,440,835 of record CM072516.1, on the reverse strand, counting down.
CCCTCCTCCCGTTGCCTGTGTTTCGACAACGGGGCTAGCAGTTTCTCTGCTGCCCTCGTGGTGATTGTTGTCCTCGTGGTGGTTGGACGTGGAGTTGTCTTTGAGGACAGCTCCTCTGGAGGTGGCCCCTTTGGCCGCAAACCCAGGAGACGGCAGTTCTGGTGTCACGTTGAGGTGCCGACTGTGGACGTTGATTTAGCTGCTGCAGCTGCTCCTTCAGCTCCGCTAGTTGACTCTGTAGAGCCGCCATTCCTTGGGGGTCGGGCACCGGCGTTGCTGTCTGTTGTTGGGTTGTCACGCTGTCGCCGTCACGGTCCTCCTCCTTCAGCCAACACTGGGCTTCCGCTCTGGCCCGCAGGTAGGAGACATCCTCTCCCCTAATAATGCGGCGGAGCTCCCGTCGAAGGTCTTGTGATTTGAGCCACTCAACGAATTTATCACGCAGCATTTTGTCAGGGATGCTGCCAACCTTTCTTGGATTGGACCGCAGGGCCAGCTGCTGAAGTTGTTGGCCGTACTGCAGCACGGTCTCTCCTGCTCCCTGCTGCCGGCTGTGGAACCTGCTTAAAGTGCTGGTGACTCCCCTCTGTTCGGCGAACGTCTCCTCCAGGACACCCAGGGCCTCCTCTGCCGTTTTCACGTCTGCCCGCTGGATGATCTCCTGTCGGGCCCAGCCGCGGAGCGATTGAAGCAGCCACTCCATAGCTGTACCCCCATCCAGCTGGCAGTGGCCCAGGATTCGCCGTGCCCCCTGTGTGAAGTCCTCGACCTCATCGCCATCCCCCGTGAAGGTTGGAAGTTTGGGGGGTGGCATCATCCACAACTTCTGCATGGTCGAAGAGGGTGCGTGGGTGGAAGAAATGTCATCTTGCGCCGCCTCTGATGTCCTCTCGTGACTGGATGGGCGATGAAGTGTGGTGTCGCCTCTGTGGGCCCCTCCCTGGATGAGGGCAGTCTCTTCGCTCTCGCTTTCCACTGGTCGGTTCCTCAGCTGCCTTGCCTTCTTATATGCCTTCCTTGGGTTTGTCATCTTTCTTGATCCTGCTCGCAGTGCCAAAATTTTTGTAGTGGTGTTGGATGTTGGAGAAAAGATGATAAAGTGATGGAGGCTAGGGTGATGAAGAATTCTCACACATTCTCTCTCTCTCTCTCTCTCCCCCAAGCCAGTTCGTTGATGACCGTTGAAAGTTTTATTCTCGAAGTGCATCATACTAAGAGAGCGCAACAGGCAATGCTCCATTTGTATTAGATCGTAATAAAAGTCTGTTTGTGTATTAATGCAGTGTAATTTGACCAGTCTTGTTCACTTTATCAATGCTGTTTCATTTTGGTAGCTGCATAACACGTTGTCATTATTTTATTAGTGCACCAATAAAATACATGAGTAGTAGTGGTACAAGAGTAGTACATAACGACTTATGTCTAATATGATTTTAGTTATTTTATGTTAATGGTACTTTGGAAAATGAAGATAAGGTTACGGTTTTGTATTTGGTTTGAATAAAATTGGGAACTCGTTTTTGAGGATGAATATACAGTGTTGCTTTCTCGTTCTTTTATTTGTTACAGAAAACTATTGTAAGTGTATCATGTGTAAGTTGTTTTTTGTGTTTTTTCCCCCTCAGTTTTCATAATTTTTCGAGAGGAAAAGTATGCTATTTGACTCTTACAATAATTATCTTTTCTTTACTTTTCTCAGCAATGGAGGAAAACTATTCTTTCTGACACATAAAATAGTTTTCCATTAAATTTTCAACATTTTCAATGGAAAACTATTCTATGTGGCAGATAGAGTAGTTTTACTCATACTATTTTACAGAAGGAAAATATTCTAAGTGGCATTTTGTTTATTTTAACAAGATAGGAAAATTTTTTTGAGAAAAGCATTGTCAAAAACAGACCACGATCCATTTATCTCCTACATATATAGGTTTCAGACCATAACATTACTTTTTATTGAAATAGGAAGATTTTTTGCTTCTCCTGTAAAATTTCAAAAAAGTCACTTAGAATAGTTTTCCTCTAAACTGTTTAGAAGAAAGAAGAAGAAGAAGAAGAACAAGAACAACAACAACAACAACAACAGAAGAAGAAGAAGAAGAACAAGAAGAAGAAGAAGAAGAACAACAACAACAACAACAACAACAACACGAAGACAAAGAAGAAGAAGAGTTACAGGTAGTACACAAGAAAAAAACTGAACACGTCTGCGGTGGTCTATTTATTTCTATATTCTGTCCTATAGGAATTGTTGGATGATGTCTACATAGTAAGTATACACTATGTTTGCCTCTCAGGACTGAGACCATAATTTTAGTATGTGTGTGTTTGTGTGTGTGTGTGTGGGTGTGTGTGTGCGTGCAGCAAATGAGACCCAAGAGAGTCTAGTCTCCATAGCTGACTGCACATCAAGCACTCGTAACTATACAATGTCTCTCCTTAACGACCCGCATCATTCCAGAACTCACTCCGCATTTAACTATCAGTCTGAGATTTATCACTGAACGGGTTAACGGAGAGAGTGTATCATTATTTCAGGTCACCGATTGTTTTCTGCGGATACTCCGGTTTCCTCTCTCCCTTCACTAATGGTATCGGATGCAGAGTATTTCAACTGTAAACAACAACAACAAAAAGGGGATTTCCTTATTTCGTCTAAGCGAGCGTTGTGGCCAAGTGGGCTAAGGCGGGACTAACTTGCTTTGTCCGCAGGCCAGAAACCAATGGCGCCTGACAGGTGTGGGATCGAGCCAGCATCTGAGCGTTAAGTTTTCTCTGAATATTTTGACTCGGGCAACGTCTCTGGGGTTTTCTCCGGGTACTCCGGTTTGCTCCCACAGCAAAATTTAAAAAAAGACACATCTAATGTTAGGTAGATTGGGTTCGGGCGCGCCACAGGCTGCGACTACGCCTTCCCCAGGGGAGGCGGCCCAGAATTTCCCGATAAAAAGGGACAATAAAGCAATTAAAGCAATAAAGAAATAGCGACTTGCCTTTACACCACACCACATATTTCAGTGGTGAATGTGGGTGTTTAGAGTGCATGCAGGAGTGTCTATGACACTGTGACCGTGTACGTGGGTTTCAGATCTCCGCGCTTTGTATCTGATTTTGACACTGACCTTGAGTGTTGCCCTACTGACAAAATAAGCTTACCAACACTTATTCTTTCTATGTTTCAATTCCGTCGTGTTTGTGCCTCTTCATCCTTTTAGCTTGATAACCCAAACAACACACATTTCAGACCGCGTGATTCACTCAGAAATAGGGTCAAAGGTCAAACTGTTATGGTATTAGATGTACCGTTAATCAGGGGAAATTACTCCCTTCCCGAACAGAAAATTTAAAATTCAAACTTGAGCAAGAAAAGCCCACTGTATCAGTGTTTCGTGTAACAACAATGCGAGTTTTAGGGGGAAACCGTTTTCGACAAAAGTAAGCAAAACGTTCGCTTTATGCCATGTTAACAAATGGCAAATAAATTATTATTGGGCATCTCCCTAGGGGAGTGCATTGTTCTCACTTCGCGTTCACTATGGACATACAGCTTCGTTCAAGAGTGTCCGTGTAGAAGAAAAACTGCGTGTTAATTAATGCAAATCAAGACACTGTAGCCGTCGTAATTATGAGAATTTGTAATAATAGATGTGTGGCATACATCCGTTGTCCCATGTCAACTCTCTGTCTCTCTTTCTCTCTCTCTCTTTCTCTCTCTCTCTCTCTCTCTCTGTCTGTCTGTCTGTCTCTCTCTCTCTCTCTCTCTCTCTCTCTCTCTTGTAAACCTACCTGGGTTGAAGAACGAACGATCAGACGTAACGCGTGCGATGGCAGGCAGCATTCTCTTTAAGAAAAGAGGCACATTATTTTATCCTGCAGAAGAGACAAGAGAAGCAAAAGACGGAAAATGCACCCCTCACCCCCTCCCTCTCATCCCTCCCATCTCTTTCCCTTCAACCCACCTCACCCCACCATCCTATCTACGAGGCCAATCAGACGCCTGCGTTTGCCAGACAATCCATGATCTGTTTTCTGGAACTTATTTTTGTTTGTTTCGTAGGGCGTTTTAGTCACGGCTTTGTACGAGCGCAGATATTCGGCCTGAGGAGCGCGCGCTAGTCAGGGCATGGTTGTCAAACTGATTGTTTGTGGTCATATGCTGGGCTAGTTTCACACTTCCCCCCTTTTTTTTCAGCTCCGCTTACACTCAGGTCGGCATCAGATCGAGGCATTTATAGGTTACTTTGCAGGTTCTGGAGACGGAGAGTGAGATCTCAAACTATAGCAAAATAGAAGAATAGTATAATGTTCCCAGAGACTTGAGTGGTCATAATTACTGAGTAGATATTTATGTTGACTAATAAGCTTTCGTGGGTTAATTTGGCTGTTTTCGAAAAGTATTAAAAAAAGGCAGGGTGATGGCTGTCGAAATATATACAAAGGTAGGTTAAATCATAGAATCGGAGTCAAGATAATACCTACTAAATATAGCAAAATGCTGACACTAAATGCAGAGAGTTTCGGGGGTTGGAGTGGAGTTTGAGCTGGGTTTAGTATTGTGTTTATCGTCTATTCAAACAATGGTGATTATAGTTTAAACACAGGCGCATGCTTCCCCCCACCCCTTCCACCATTGCTTGCATTCACACGCGCCCAAAGTTTGCAGGTGAGCGCCTCTGGTGGCTTAATAAGTTAGAAGATCCAATGTCGGCTATTGCAAGTGCCTTGAGCAACTCTTGAGCTTAAAAAGCGCTAAGTAAGAGCAGTGAAATAAATCAATAAAAAATACAAACTCACAACCGCATCTAAATAAAAACAATCATCATAATTATTCAACAATTTAACAGGAAATAGTTACATAAAACTTACGCCGCAATTGTCCAACTGGCGATAGGTTTAAAACATATAAAACATATATGTGGCTAAATGTGGGTGAGATAACACATCCTCCTTTGTTCGGCCAAAATGTTCTATTATGTAACCGTGAGCTTTAATTTTAAAAAATAGCATTAGTATTAGTTTTTATTCATTAATGTTGGAGTTAAAACAAGAGAGCCAGTGTCGGAGAGAGAGACGAGGGAGGTGGGGGGGGGGGGGCGGAGATAGAGACGAGAGAGGTGGGGGGGGAGAGAGACGAGGGAGGTGGGGAGAGAGAGAGAGACAGCGGGAGGGAGGAGAGGGTGTGCGTGAGAGAACAAGGTCGGGAGGAAGATACTGGTAACAGCATCAAAGAGGTTCAGCTCAACAAACTTTTACTTCGATTGTTGCTGTCTTCCTCTCCCTGGCCTTTTCCTGCTGTCGTTGCTACTACTACTACTATTACTACTACTACTATTACTATTACTACTACTACTACTACTACTACTACTACTACTACTACTACTACTACTACTACTTGTTCTCCATGTTTCTCCTTCTACTCCTGCCTCTGCTATTGAAGTTGGATGAGCCTTCAAACATTCAAACATCACTAGTTTACCACTACTACTACAGCAGTTTCTGCTACTACTACTTCTCCTACGGCTGATACTTCTACTACTACTACCACTGCTGCTAATACTACTACTACTACTACTATTGCCACTGCTACTGCCACTATCATTACTTTCACCACTACTACAACTACTGCTGCTGCTGTTGCTGCTACACCTACTGAGCTTAATACCACCACCACTACCACCACTGAAGCTGCTGCTGCTGCTACTACTGCTGATAATTCTACTGCTTCTTCAACTACTACTTTTTGTTCTCCTCCGTGTCCTCACTCCTACTTCCACTATTGACCTTGGATGGGGTTTGCTTCACAATATAACAGACTACACTAATAGTTCCAGCGCCGACAGCTGTTGGTATAGGATCGATGTTCCAGTCTGCTGCAGTAGAATAATAGCAGAGTTACTGTGAGGCATAATTGGTTAATTGACTATGACAACCGTTGTTCAATCTTTCCACAACCGATCCCCACTTGATATTAATTATCCTTAATGACCAAAGTCTCCAATCATCTGTCCGCGGACCCCTTGTGAGGAGATCTCTCCCATTCAGAGAGATGATGTGTGTATTGAGATGAACGAAGGCTTGTATGTCGCGGCAGTCGGTCAATATGGGTGGAACTTAGGAACTTTGTCCTTTAAAATAAAATTATTACACGTACCTCAAGGCAGCAACATATTGAACTTATAGGCTCCTAGCCCGGGGGTGGTAGTGAGGATAGGAGAGGGGGCAATATTGCCAGCCAATGGGGGATTAGATGATTGAGCGGGGGAAGGGAGGAGGGAGGGTAGGGGGTTCACGGTATATTGAAGACAGCAAGAACGGCATGAAGTAACATAGGGAGCTTTGTGAGGAAATTGGTGATACATGCATTGGTCCTGATTTGGCTCGGAAGAGTCCGCTGGACCTAAAGCAATAATCATGTAATGTGATGCATGCATGCATACAGTTAGCATTTTAAGTCATATTGGATTTGATGCTTTGTGTGTATGTGTGTGTGTGTGTGTGTGTGTGTGTGTGTGGGTGGGTGTGTGTGTGTGTGTGTGGATAACTCTGATGTGCATCTTAAAAACAAATATCATTGTGTACGATTACGCAGACAATAAATTCATTGGTATTTGTATTCCATGCGTGTGAATGTGTCATGAAGCATGGCGACAATAACAATGATAATAAGACTTTTCTTTCTTCTTCAGTTAGTAATTCCTCAAACACTCTCTTAACAAAGGAATAATTATAGTACGGGTTACGTGTATGGGTGTGAGTGTGGTGTGGGCTAGGGGGAGTGGGAAAGAGGGGAGGGGGAAGGGAGAGAGAGAGATGGAGCTTCGTGATTGTGATCGATGTTGGTCTCCTTTAGGGCTATTCAATCACTCAGCCATACTATCAATCAGTCATTAAGTCAAATAAGAGTATCAAAATTGCGTGAGAGAGAGAGGGGGAGAGGGAGGGAGTGAGAAAGAGAGAGAGAGAGCAGAATCTTCAACTTTCAGGAACGCCTTTTCTACAAAGGATTTGCTTTCTTTTAGTCTACAAGGTGTATGAGTCAGTGTATGTATGTGTGTGTTGTCGTTGTTGCTGTTGGTTTTTTTGTTTTGTTTTTATTAACCATTCTTTATTTTAATGTGTATATTGAAGAAAGTTTTAGCTTGTTTGTCTGATTCTGCTGATTTGTTATAGCTTCCGGCATCGCTCCTCAACCTCCTTTCTGGTTTTGTGAGTGGTAGTAGGGCTTACCCTTCTCTACTAGTGCCAGAACTCTGGGTGACCATGTATACTCACTCATCAGTCAGTCTGGGAGACAGTGACGTAGAGGCTTCATCAGGTGATCAGTTAGTTTCTTGCGGTCTGGACATCTTCAAGACTATCAAATAAGCGGCAGGATACTACACCCTTTACCGCATCCTATCAGCCCATTTGCTCTCTGTGGAAGTGTGTTCCTACAACGTTATAGGTCGAAGACTAGCTGCTGGGTAAGTATAATAAATAAGGGAGAAAAAAACTACTGCAACCTTACACTTCTTTTTGTCTCCCCTGTTTCCGACAAATTTTGAATACTCTCCATGATGGTGTCTGTGGCACTATTAATTACTGCTACTGCTGACAAAAGTAAAGCGAAACTAGTTTTATTAGAACTGAATAACATCGAATTGAAGAAAATATACAGTACAGTAATTTCGTGTGTTAGAAAATCTACAGTACTGTCTTGTGTTAGAAGAAAATCTACAGTAATGTTTTGTGTGTTTATTAATATTTTGCTAGGATCTCTCAGTATTAGATCTAACATTAAAAACAATAAAAACCTAAACTGAAGACAGATTCGGTTTGTCGTATTGTTTAGAAGGAATATGTTTGAAAAGAAAAGTTGCGTTTAGGAACACTGAATTATCACATTTTCAAAAAAAGTATTAAACAGTGTGGGATTACGATACGAATTTTCATTGGTAACACTGGGGTATAGATCTAGTACCTTACAAGGAATAAGTTTATGAGGAATATATAGCAGTATTTTAAGTTGAGCTCAGTTCTTTGTCTTCGAGTAAAGTCTTTGAGTTCCATCATTGACTTCGGGCAAAGGTTAGTCTGTGGCCACTGGTCGATCAGTTAGTTGCAAGTTTTATATAATTCTATCTATCTATCTATCTATCTATCTATCTATCTATCTATCTATCTATCTATCTATCTATCTATCTATCTATCTATCTATCTATCTATCTATCTATCTATCTATCTATCTATCTATCTATCTATCTATCTATCTATCTATCTATCTATCTATCTATCTATCTATCTATCTATCTATCTATCTATCTATCTATCTATCTATCTATCTATCTATCTATCTATCTATCTATCTATCTATCTATCTATCTATCTATCTATCTATCTATCTATCTATCTATCTATCTATCTATCTATCTATCTATCTATCTATCTATCTATCTATCTATCTATCTATCTATCTATCTATCTATCTATCTATCTATCTATCTATCTATCTATCTATCTATCTATCTATCTATCTGTGTCTTTTTTGCATGAAAAGAACAAGGTAGGGCACCTTCCGATAAAGAAGGAAGAATGAGAAGAGAAAAGTAGAGAGAAAATGATGAGAAAAAACAAACAGAAAGTTTAACGCACCTCTATATATTGCGAAAGAATATATTAGGATGTAGTAAGAGTGCGATGAAGAAGAAGAAGAAGAAGAAGAAGAAGAAGAAGAAGAAGAAGAAGAAGAAGAAGAAGAAGAAGAAGAAGAAGAAGAAGAAGAAGAAGAAGAAGAAGAAGAAGTAATCGTAGAGAAAGAAGAAGGAGTAGTCGTAGAGAAAAAATAAGAAAAGAAAGAACAACAACAAGACTGAGGTTGAGAAGAAGAATGATGATGAGAAGAAGAGATAAAATAAGAAGGGAGCGTACCCAGACATCAAATAACAAAAGATTTATAGAAAGGATATAATGGAAGAAGAACAAAAAGGAAAAGAGATACCCTGGCCACCTCCCCCTCTTTCCCCCTTCCCTCCCCCCCCCCCACACACACACATCGCCAATTCACTGACCCCAGCCCCTTGGACCCCCACTCTCTGACAGTGCATGAAGCGATGTTGTAGCTTGTGCTCTATTGATGATTTAGGAAGAAATCTGTCCCCATTTTGCCCGATACTGCGCTCAATGAGATTAGGTGGGAGGGGAGGGGTATGGGGGGTGTAAAGGTCTATGGATAAAAAGGTTCAAAGGGTTTGCAGATGCACATGCTTCTTTCATTTACAGATTGCCCAAAACCCATGCACGTCATCCTTCTCACAGATCTAATATTGTTCCTATAGTATTGTTTAGAGCTTTTGTCTGGATATTGTACGGTACATAATTATAGACTTGATGATGATGATGATGATGATGCTGATGCTGATGATGATGATGATGATATGGTTTATGTTTACATTTTACTGTACATAATTGTAGGCCTTACGATGATACTACTACCACTGCTACTACTGCTACTACTACTGCTACTATTACTAAAAAGCCTGTATTATTCATATACTACTTCTACTACTACAACTACTACTACTGCTACTACTACTACTACTACTGCTACTACTACTACTACTACTACTACTACTACTACTACTACTACTACTACTACTACTACTACTAAAAAGCCGTTATAATTAATACATTGCGGTTCCCCCTTTAAAACACATTAACTCCACGAGCATGGTATCTTACTCGCAATGATTTTTTTGTGTGATCCACCCAAGATTCTTCTTTGAATTTATTTTTCTATTGCGTTTTTTTTTCTTATAAGCATAAAGACTTCTTTTTTTGTGAGAACCTGTCTGGCTTTTTGGGATTCTGTAGTTTATATGGCAAGAGTTATGAGCATTGCTTCAGACAGCGATTAGGCCAATAAGTTTCCCTTCTCTCTGCACTCTCTTCCCCAGCCAGCCCTACCGCGATCCGCCAACACGCACTCTCCCCACCTCCCCCATCGTCCTCGCTCTCCTTCCCTGGTAAGTTCCTTGTTCCCCCTCCCCCTCGTCCCAACCCACATCCCCGCCCATCCATCCCACTTACCCACCCATTGGTTTGTCTTTCTCTCCCTCTCCCTCTCCCCCCCCCCCCCCTCTCTCTCTCTCTCTCTCTTTCTTTCTGTACGCACCGTCCTCCCCTCCCTCACACTATATTATTGTATGGATTGTTTGATGATTCAGATTCAGATTCAGAAAACTTTATTGTCTCACAAGAGAAATTCTAACATGCAATTGCTGTCAGTAAAAAGCAATTAAAAAGGTAACGTAACAATAATATTTAAAAAAATTTTTTTACAAAGACACCCCATGCCCTGACTTACACGAATGTACATGTTAACATGAACATTACAGATACACTGTATTCTTAAATCCATATTCCACAATATTTGGAAACTAAACATCACCCTCATTACACTTCAACATCATAAACACACACACACACACACACACACACACACACACACACCCTCACCCACACCCACACCCACACCCACTCAATGCCAAATCACTGGTTTGCTATTAGAAATTATGCTTCAATTAAGTATTACACAGCCACGGAATACAGGATTGTGGTAAAACAGCTGCATTATAAATTATAAAACTCCAATATAGTGCTCCCATATATCCACCAGCACACACCCAGCTTTCGGTCAACACTTATTAAGAATTTGTACTGATTTAGGGACAAAACTTTTTCTAGCTCTAACTGTGGAAACCGCTGGCACTCTAAAGCCTCGGCCAGAAGGAAGAAGTTGGTAGTGCTGGGCTAGGATGTGAGTGGGGTCTCTTGCAATCGCCCACGCTTTCTTTCTTGTTTGACTTTGGTACAACAAACACAAGCTCTCCTGCCTTTTACCCACCACTCTCCCGCATACATTTACAATTCCATTCAGCCCATTCTTATTCCTACCGCAGAGACCTCCAAACCTGCAAAGAGACTCAAAGGTTAGTACAGACTTAATAAAACAGATATAAAAGTTACCTAAAACAGACTTGTTGACTGTTAAAGAGCAAATTCTGTAGACAATATATTTTGGACCGACATTTATTATGGATGAAAGTAGTGTTGGAATCAAAGGTGAGTTTATTCTCCAGTATTGTTCCTATATATTTGTATTCAGTAACTCTCTCCATCTTCTCTCCACCAATCACTAAGTAAAGCAAACGGGGTTCTTCTGAAATCAAAAACCAGTTTTTTAGGTTTTTTCACATTTAATTTTTGCGCCATGCAGGAAATTTGTGCACTTCTTTCAGATAGACGGTTGCAGAGTTAGAGAGATCTTGAAGTGTAGAGTCGTCAGAGTATTTAATGAGAGGTGTATTTTTAGAGCCAGTGTAGTCGTTGGTGTACAATTTAAAGAGAACCGGAGAAAGTACAGTGCCTTGAGGGGGGCCAGTTGATGTAGTTCTAGTAAAGGAGACAGACCGCTGGAAGCAGACCGACTGAGATCTGTGAACTAGAAAGCTAATAAGCCACAGGATAAGCATGGGATTGACGTCAAGGGCCATGAGTTTGAGAGCCATGAGATGAGGTTTTATTGTATTAAAAGCAGATGAAAAATCGATAAAGAGAATCCTAACGAAAGAACCAGGTTTATCCAGATAGACGCTGTTGAGTAGAGTGAGTGTTGCGTCGTCAGTAGCTGTTTGTATGCGAACTGAAAAGGATTAAGAAACTATTGTGTTTGAGAAAGAAGTTTTTCCAATACAATACGCTCACTTGGCAATCCTGGTGAGTGCAACGGGCCTATAATCATTTAACTCAAAAAAGCTTCTAGACTTTGGAACAGGATAGATAGTGGCATTCTTTCAGACTGAGGGTACAACAGAGTGTTCAATGACATAGAAAACAACTGGCTGAAAACAACGCACAACTGAGCAGAACATACTTTTAACAGTTTTCCACACAAGCCGTCTGGATCCATTGCCTTACCGGGATTTATTCTCTTGAAGTGAGACTCAACAACGCAGTCATGGATCTCAAAGTCTTCTGAAGCACCTCTCTCCTCATTCTTCACCCTCTTCTTAAGGTCAACCAAAACGTCAGACAAATTGTCCCTCAAATCACTGCGTTCAAAACAACATAGGAATCATTCAATTTGTTTGGAAAGGATAACTTTTCGTCCTCACTCAGCAGGCGGCTGTTGCTCTGAGGCTTATTCTGGCCTGACAAGAGTTTGTAACCCTTTTCATGCATCTCTCAGGTTGCCTGACTGGAACTGACGCTTAACATTTTCTTTCTATTGTAACTCTTCGATCTGAACTCTCTTCCTATCCGCCCTGTTACTAGTTTGAAATGCAATTTTCTTTTCATTAGTTTTCATTAGTGACCTTTTCTTTAGTGACCTTGAAACCCAGGGCATGTTGTAGGGGTAGATTTTAACTTGTTTTGCTGGAATAATCATGTCTTCCCAACATTTAACATAGTCAGTGACCACAGCATGGTTAACATCATCAGAGGAATCCAAAAAAAAATTCCAGTCACAAAGTGACCTTGCAATTGCTCAACACAATCATCGGACGATTCTTTCACAGTTTTGCTAACAACAGGCTCAGTTGGATTTTTGGTTTATATGCAGGGGTTAGATGTACAGAATCATGATCGGATGATCCGATTTTATAGAGCTGAAAAGATGACTGTGTATGTATGGGGAACATTGCCGTAGCAACAGTCAATTATAGCATCTTCCCGGGTATTGACTGTAACATACAGTTTGAGTGAAGGGAAATAACAGCGCAAGTCACTATGATTAAAATCCCCATGCAAGAAAATTCGGAGCATCAGGCGAATTCAACTGGAGCGCACGAACGACGTCAGCGATATTTGTGCACGCACGTGCTCGTGAAGCCGCGGTATAGGGTATGTGTATACCACATTTAGAAATATCCGGCCAAACTCGCGTGGTAAGTATTTGGGTCGCAGTGACACAGCCAGCAAATCAACATCGGGTGTACACATTTGCTTTCGTACTCTCACATTGGCCCTAAAACAATACTGTTCGTTGACATACAAACATACACCACCGCCATGACGTTTACCACTGACACTAAAGTCTGATCGGTCATCGCGAAATGCAGTGCCAAAACCGTCGATGTAAACACTGTCGTCGGTTGTACGATGGTCAAACCATGTTTCTGAAAAAAATAATAAACATGCATCTCTGAATTCTTTCATGTATTGTATATAAACACATAGTTCATCGAAGTTGTAGTTGGGTGGCTTTTGGCCAAAGAGAGCGAGTGTTTGAGAGAATGTTGGAGGGGAGGGGTGGAAGGGTCCCGCAGCGCCGTAATCTTCGTCGCATCCCTCCTCTGTGTCCAAGTTTACGCCTTCGGACATTCACGACGGAACTGTGATCCCGAGCTTTACGATCAAGAATGATTTCTGCTGGGAAGCAGTCAAATCGATGGAGCATAACAACTACAGGCGATTGCAGAAGCAAAATAGACTCACGGGTGTATTGAATGAAACCTGATCGCCTACCGTTGTTATGGTCGCCATCTTGACCCGTAGCAGTCACACCACACTTCAAAACACCACAGCCACCGCCACCAATACACCAAGAAACAACATAGCACGCATCCTGAAGTCTTCACACACGTCCGTAGAACAAATCAGCCTCCAACATGCACTAGCAACAAGGTAAACAGAAGAAAAATATAGCTGACAGCAACAGCACGTCAAGTCGCCCCAGAGGGAAGCGCCCCTTCACAGCACCGCATTTTTTTATAAGCGCCCTCTGACGTCTGTTGCTCGTACGCGGTATAACCCGCTCTTTTGCTAGAAATGATGCCTCTGTGCTTCCTGTCAGACCATTAATCCCTTTTGTGAGAACTCGACTGACCTTTGACAGGGGGACATCAGACTTAGGCTTCCGGCAAGTTTAAGAGTGTTAGGCTTTAATGTTTTATCCATTCAGTTGTTATTTGGCTCAATAATGATTATTTAAAAAACCAACATATTGTAATCGTTCTTATATAGCGCTTTTCCAGCTCAAGGCTGCTGAAGGCGCCAGACGACTCAGCAAGCCACGCTTGAGGCGCATCGTCTGACGCCCAGACGAGGTGTTCCAATCTTCTCTCTGTATCTGTCTGTCTGTCTGTCTGTCTGTCTGCCTCTCTCAATTTCTCTCCCTCTCTCTCCGTCTCTCTCTCTCTCTTCTTCTTCTTCTTCTTCTTCTTCTTCTTCTTCTTCTTCTTCTTCTTCTTCTTCTTCTTCTTCTTCTCTCCCCTCCTCCTTCTCTATCGTATACCCTTCGTAATCTGCTAGGACATAGTTCCACGTCCCAATGTCAAGTGGTCTTAAGGCTGGTTCGCCCACCCAACGAGAGGCTCACGTCTTCTCTTCACCCTTAACTGCAGTTGATTCATGAATGTAAAACTTGACTGTACATGTACATGGTCTATGCACTTATGGAAGTGAGAGTCCATTTCGCAGTGCTTGATTCCATCTAACTGCGGAAAATAGAGACATGAGCCTAAACATGAAATGTACTAAATGTACTGTACACCAAGTCTACCAGCGATCTGCCAAGGTTATCTCTTGCGTAACTCTGACACACAGATTGGATTGCCGCAAACCCAAATTATACATATCCGACTGGCTAACTTAATAAGTACGAGCTATCTTATCTTATATTATCTTATCTTATCTTACCTTACCTTACCTTATCTGATATGTTATCTTACCTGACCTGAAAATGATTTTAGTGTGTGCCGCAGATATGTTTTGATTGTTTTTATTGTGCTATGCATGGCTCTGTCACTTGTATTATTGTTATGACTTCATTTTTAAGTGTGAAGTTTTACGTATAATGTGTTATATATTTCTTAAATTAAGTTTTAATTGTGAAGCACAGTGAGCCTGGGCATTGTTCAGGAAACTGCGCTATATAAATTTACGTTATTATTATTATTATTATTATCTATCTATCTATCTATCTATCTATCTATCTATCTATCTATCTATCTATCTATCTATCTATCTATCTATCTATCTGTCTGTCTGTCTATCTATCTATCTATCTATCTATCTATCTATCTATCTATCTATCTATCTATCTATCTATCTATCTATCTATCTATCTATCTATCTATCTATCTATCTATCTATCTATCTATTTATCTATCTATCTATCTATCTATCTATCTATCTATCTATATCTAATCTCTCAGCCTGTTAGGCCGCTGCGGAGGGATTCTGTCGCGGAGAGCGTTTGCCAATTCAGTCTATCTGTATGTTGCTGCTGGTAAATACACGCTTAAAAAAACTAAGTTATCATGTATATTCCTTTTTCACCTTCTTCAAAGACTATGTTTTTATTTACGAGGTCACATTTTTCTGTGGATAGTTAATTTACGAATCTTGAAATATATTCACTTTTGAATATAACATTCCGTTAAAATTTCTGCCACATTATCTTTATACAAAGACGTTGTTTCAAACTTTCATTTAACTATGGGTTTTTTATGTGTTTTTTTCTTTTAGTTTTTTTTTGGTGGGTGTCCAATCTTGATTGCACGAGAAAGCACTTTTGGCAGAAAAGAGTTGATTGAAGTGTTTCCGAGTCACAATTTTTGGACATAATTATGTATGTACGAGTAAGCACTTACGAAATTTACATATCTGGATGTAGAACACAATAGAAAATACTTAAAGCAGGAGATGAAGGTAGTATTTAAAATGAAACTTTGTGAATTGTTTAATTTTTCTAACACACAACAAGCAACAAACAAACAAACACACAACAACAAGAAACACACTCAAAGCTACAAAAGG
>CM072516.1:54382534-54420034 GCA_036898135.1 Oncomelania hupensis | reverse complement strand
TATTTTTCAAGTTGGGCCCCGAAAGTTGCTTGTGGGCCCTCAAATTTTTCAATCAAGGGGCACGGTGGCCCCCAAAGAAAAAAGTTAATTTCTAGCCCTGACTTTGAGTTCGATTGAAAAAAGGCGCAATAGAAATCATGTATTATTTTATTATTATTTTTATTATTATTAATTATTATTATTATTATTATTATTATTGATTATTATTATTATTATTTTTTATTTTATTATTAAATTAAGTTGTTGTTGTTGTTGTTGTGGTTTTCTCTGACTTTTTTTTCAATCATCATTCTACCGGGTCCTATTTTCTACTAACTTCATGTCTTCTTGTTTCGGCACTCCTTTTCTTTCCCATACTGCGATTTTGATCTCATCCTTTATTTTCTTTTTATATTGTATTTGTTATTTTAATATCATTAGATTTTTTATTATAATATTATTATTAAAGATTATATATATTATTTGGGTGGTTTGTTGGTTCTTTTGTGAATTGTTTTTTTGTTTATTCTTTTTGTGTTTTTTTTTTTTCACATTTGTATTTGCTGTTTGGTTTGTGGGTTGTTTTTTTTCCCCCATATAAAATATTGAAATACTTTGAAAATGCCGGGAATTAAAACGAGCCAAATGCCATCTGTCCGTCCGCCGATCTGTCTGCCTGGTGGTCTCGTATATAGTTCGTGGCACGCTATATCTCAAGAAAGACTGAGTAGATTTTGTTCAAACTTCATAAGACCATTACCAGAGTTAGTGGCCAACTTCCCGTGCCATCGTATTTGCTTTACCTCAAAATTCAATGTCCCAGGTTGGAGGTGAGGGGATGAGATTAGATGTCAAATATTTCTTAAAGACGTTTTAATGTTGTTTTGGCATACAAGTAGGCTACTTCAATTCTTGGCCAATTATTTTGCGGCAGTCCGTTTGTCGATCAGGACAGTCGATCGGTGGTCGAAGTCCGGATCGGAGTCCGTCGCTCCCGAATTTTACTTCTTTTTTTTTTTTTTTTTAAATTTTAATATATATTTTGTTGGCTTAACTCCACAATGACTAAACCGATTTGGACTATTTTCACTATGTAGATCCCAGTTTAACTTTAACCACTATTCAGCCTGTTTCTTAAAAATCAAAGTCGTTGAGGTTAATTATATTATACAGCCATATTTTTAATTTTGGGGTTCGTTTCTTTTTGTTTTTTTTTGGTTTGATTTTGTTGTTGCTTGCAGGGCCAGGTAGTGGCGAGTGGTCCATCATTCCATGGTTCCATTTGGCTTTCTTAGGATAGAGCCGAGTCACAAGGTCACCAAGAGAATTGACACTTTTAAAAAAAAAATGATTTTCTTTTTGCTATGTGTTTATGTATCTTGAACTACATTCGAATGGCTTGCCATCTTGTTCTTGCCTTCATGCGAGGGCATCGAGCAAAATGGGCAGCAGGGCTCTTGGCATTAGACAATCACGAGATGCACGCGAGCGACATAAAAACAGTGATTCTTGCCTAATCATGTGGACAATGCCATAGAATACAGGCCAGTTTTCTGTTTCTTTTTCTTCTTTTTTTTCCCACGTTTCCAAGCATTTCTCCTTATACTGCAATGTTATTTATAGACGCAAGCCTGTGGACACACACACACACACATATACACACACCACATACACACGCTCGTATGGAGAGAGAGAGAGACAGAGACAGAGAGAGATTCAGACATTTCATTTAGAACAAGGACGGAGATAGATTCAAGCCTAATCTTGAAACAGTCCCGTCCTTGTGTCATTCACTCTGAAATTCTCGCTTATAATTATACATTTGCATACAATTCTATTTTCAACAGACATTCCAAGCATTCATCCACAATTTATAATGTACGCTTATAACAGAATAGAGACAGACAAGACAGAATATTAGGAGGAATGGCTGCACAAATCTAGACGTATAAAATGTACGAGGTAGGGAGTCTCTCCTGTCGTCTCCAGTCGCAACCAACCAGCAAGAGATGTAAACGGCAGAAACACGACTTTGCCTACGTGACCCGTTAGCCAATGAGACAGCCCGTTACTTGTGGCGACGTGACATGAGAGCCAATGAGACAGGGCCTAACACAAACATTTGTACATCTCTCTGGTAGCTTTAATTTAGGCCCTCTATACACGCAGATTATTTTCTTTTTGCTTCTTCACTTTCACCGTTGATAAATGGAGAAAGCCTACTACGAAATGCCAGTGAATAGCTAAGCTAGCGTTTTACTGTACTCCGGCAACGTTATTTCATTCAACAAGGTCGATGGCATAGTTCATTGAAGAACGTGGCTTTCGAGAAGAAACATGTGGAATAAGCTTTAGCCAAAGGAGAAACATGTGCGTCAAGCTTTACCCACAAAAAAGTTTTTAAAAAGAGGATTCTACACAATTAATACAAAATGTTTCGAGAAAAAATGCGTCTGACGTTTGTTTTTTTATGACGAAACGTGGCTGCCAGCGTTATAAACTTCTTATTGCATCTTTATTTTCTTTACGTGTTTCGTTTGTAAAAGTGCTGAAAGTTGCACATTTAGATCTCTCCCCTCCCAATTCTATCTGTCCTCTTGTTTATTCTCCTCCTCGTCGTCGTCCTTCTCCTCCTCCTTCTTCTACTCCTTCTCCTTCTTCTTTTTCTTCTTCTTCCTCATCCTCCTCTTCCTCCTCCTCCCTCCTCCTCCTCATCTTTCTTCTCCTTCTGCTCATTTCACTACCCACACACTTCACACAAAACCCTTTGTAAAGAGATGATAAACCGAATTTCAAAAGGGCTGGCTTATATATACCAGCTTAGAACAGGTTTGAAAAGGCGTTGGTCACCAAAATCCAGCATTCACGAAAGTAGTTAGCTGGACATGGTTGAATGTACCCCACCCTAGGCAGGAGGCAGATTTCCAGCATTCACAAAAGTAGTTAGTGGGACAGGAATTGAACCCCTTCCCCGGTCACTGACGCACGGAGACTAGACTTCTTAGACTTCTAACTTGCGACCTGGACCGCCCGGCCGTCGTCGTACGTCAGCCGTACAAGCTAATATATTCGTTGGCTTGTTTTGTTTCTCGATCGATGTCACTACTATCAGAGCGAAGAAGATAGTGGGTGACACTGACGTATGCGTCCACTTACTTAAGTAGATTACAAACAATAAACACTTAGCGCCCACAGGTAGTTTGCACTACGCAAGCAATCACTTATACTTTAAGGGCATACAGGTAGACTTTCAGGTTCATTCCGTACTGGTAGAGCATTGCCCTTCTGTGGATGCACATTCTCTCTCCCACGCACTCAATGTATTAAGTCAAGTTGATACGTTCCTATCGCACACACACAAAATCCCACACAGGTACAGAGCTGCAGAATCACAACACTTTTTTTTTTAAACTGCATAGAATATTAATTGTTAAAAAAGAAATAGTTGGCCGCAATACCCAAATTTTGAGATTTATTTCATTGTTTGGATGAGCAATATAAAATTAAACGGAAAATTGCTTGCGATTAGACCCAAAGCAAACTGTGAATGAGATTGGACGTTCATTTATAAAGATTTACGGCCCCTTTCGCCCCAAACCTACTACTACTACTACTACTACTACTACTACTACTATTGCTGCTACTACTACTACTACTACTGCTACTACTACTATTACTATTACTACTACTACTACTACTATTACTACTACTACTACTACTATTACTACTACTACTACTACTACTAAAATTGCCAAATTTGTCCAGCCTGTCGAGCGGTTTTGGACCGAGTTTTGAACTGATAGGTGCGTTACATCAGAATTCTTGCTTTACTCACCTCTTGTATTGAATTGTTAGTTCAAAGTACCCCTCTAGTTTTTTCACGGATAAACGCTAAACACTGTATCACCTTGGCAACGCCTGATGGGATACTAAGCAGAACGCAAAGAGGAAAATGTAAAGGGGGCAATGGAGGGTGAAGGTTATTTCAAAGAAAACAGAGTGTCACCATGGACACATGGGATGTTCAAGTCACTAAGGGTTTGTCTGGCTTTAGGCCTGACGTCGTGCTGCATTTTCAAACAAAGCTGTCTGAATTCCCCAACCGGGTTCAAATCCATCCATCAATTTGGTGCGCTTGAACCTGTGAGCTTGCAAGAAATTTGTCCCTGAAGATGAAGACTTAAACAAGCGGTACAAATAATAAACGAAGAGAGAGAGAGCCGGGGAAGTGTGTGTTTGTGAGGTAGGGGTTGGGGGAGGAGTAAATAAGACGAATTGCCTCGCCTTTGGAGAGATCAACACCAAACGTGTTTGGATGGTAAGGAATTCCATTGTTTGGATGCATTTTATTTTGCTTTTAGCTTCGTGTTCAACGAGATTTTTGCTATTGAGCCGGTGTAACAGGCCGGAATATACCCCTGGCTACTTTATACCCTGGGTATAATGTAGCCTAGGCGGGTTTAACCCCCTGGGTATAGATCAGCCTAGGCCAGGTCATACCCCTCGCGCCCGGAATATACCCCCACCTAAAGAGATTTCACTCATGGGTTTGTTGTACATGACCGTTTGCGTGACCAACTCTCAGGTAACAGCCTTTTGCTTGCGTGTAAAAAAAAAAAAAAAAAAAAAAAAAACTGAGTGAACTCATCTATCTATCTATCTATTTATCTATCTATCTATCTATCTATCTATCTATCTATCTATCTATCTATCTATCTATCTATCTATCTATCTATCTATCTATCTATCTATCTATCTATCTATCTATCTATCTATCTATCTATCTATCTATCTATCTATCTATCTATCTATCTATCTATCTATCTATCTATCTATCTATCTATCTATCTATCTATCTATCTATCTATCTATCTATCTATCTATCTATCTATCCGACACTTCGCACCCTCTGAACAGTGAGTTTGAGATCTTGCCATCGCAGTGCAGGTACAGAGTACCCAAATGCAACAAAGTCAAACTCAGGAACAGCTTTGTTCCTAACGCAGTCAGATGCTTTAATGCGTTAGTCGGGCGGCGCATAATACAGCGCTAGGACAGAACCACCCCAGATGGACTATTGTCTGTAGGTGTTAAAACCCACCCCCTTCCCCGCACTGTTTTGCTACCACCGACCCATTTCCACCACTTACCCCTTCCGAGAGTGCTCATTCGTGTAACCTCTTCCACCTGCTATGAACGTATTTGTTGTAACGGATCCTTTCCTACATGTAATGTAACCTATGTAATATTGTGTGTGCGTGTGTGTATGTGTGTGTATGTGTGTGTGTGATTACATGCATATGCACGCAAGGGTACAAATGTTGTGTATCTGGTATGTTTGTTTGAGCTGAATATTATACTGTAATAACGAAATTGAGTGTGTGGGTGTGTGTGTGTGTGTGTGTGTGCGTGTGTGTGTGGGGGTGTGTGATTTGTGGTGTTTTTATTTTTATTTTTTCCCCTCAATGTTATGTAACTATTCCATTTCTGTCACTGTGTTTATTGCCATTATAAAATCTTGTCTTGTCTTGTCTTGCAAAGCGACAACCCACATTTTTCTTTCTGAGAAATAAAGAATGCATTGACTTGACTTGACTTGACTATCTATCTATCTATCTATCTATATATCTATCTATCTATCTATCTATCTATCTATCTATCTATCTATCTATCTATCTATCTATCTATCTATCTATCTACTGTATAATTAATAATATTACTAAAAAAGAAATTTCAGATTCCTGTTTAATTAGTATATCAGAAGTCCCTAGACATATTTCTAGTTTAGCATTTAGATTATATTTAAATTCTTGGAAAACAAAATTTTGTAAAAATATTACTTGCATTTGTAATGAAAATATAACCATCCCACACTTAATATTACATTGTAAAGATATAAAGAAATATTTACCTAGCAGTTATGATAAATTAAATAGCACTCAAGACTTAGACTTAAAATCATATGTAAATATATCTAAAGCAACAATATATTCTCCAATTGGTCAATTCTTATAATAATAATAATAATAATAATAATAACAACAACAACAACAACAATAATAATAATAACAATAATAATAATAATAATAATAATAATAATAATAATAATAATAATAATAATAATAATAATGGAATCATGCGCCTATCATCACCAAACGCTTAAAAGGCATGATTGTCAATTGTATGCAAAGTATGAGGTCAAAAAAAGATTTGATTACAAAGGACAACTTATACGTCAATTAAAAAAAGGCATAAGTTATAATGAAGATGTCATTTTCAAGATGGTTATCATTCACATATTTTCCATTTATCATTGAAATTAAATTTATAAAATATACTGATTATTTAAAACGATCCGTAGAGTTCAAATTTAAGTTTTAACAGAGGTTTCATCAAAAAGTTTATGCTAAAAGAATTAGGTTAAATAGTTATATTTTTCATTACTTATGTTTTATTCATAGATTAATCTGTAAGTATTTCGCAATTAATATATTTTAAAATGCATTCTCCGCGATGATTGCAATAAGCATATATGTTGTCATATTGCTTTCTTATTCATTCGTACATCATAAACAAGCAATAACAATAGATTTATTTTATATCATTATGTCGTTATATTAATTATTGTTCCTATTAACTCCTTTATTTTAATTTTAAGTTAATCTGTTTCTAATTTAATATGTTGTCTAATATCACAGATGTGAATAGACGTTAAATTAAATAACTATCTGTCCGTCTGTCTGTCTATCTATCTATCTGTCGGTGCATCATAACAATTACAACACATAAATTAAAGAGTAACGTGAAGGATAAGGTCTTCCGTAGTGGGGGGTATAATGGGCAGGAGAGGGTTAAACGAGCCTAGGCCAGATAATACCCAGGGGTATAGTCTGGGCTAGGCCAGTTTATACGGGGGGATAGTCTGGGCTAGGCCAGTTTATACCCTGGGTATACTTGAGGCGGGGTATAATCTGGCCTGCTACACCGGAAAAGTCCTATATAGCCTTAAGAACGATAAATGATTATATTGTGTTAACTCATTTGTAGATCTTGGAATGGATGGAAGCTGAATGATATAGAAATTAATGTGGGAAATTCTGTGCAGTTTTTTTTTTTTTCAGCAGTGTTTAGATTTTATAGTTTCGTCACCTTGCATTACAATATAATATTCTAAGTAAGCTTTTGTGATTTTTCACTTTCGTCGTAAATATTGTTTTCCGGTATGAAACTATACTGGAAGTGTGTACAAGTTTATACGCTTTCTCTTCTTTTTTGTATTTTTTGCCTGCTGCTTGTTGTTGTTGTTGTTGTTGTTGTTGTTGTTGTTGTTGTTGTTGTTGATGATGATGATGATGATGATGATGATGATGATGATGATGATGATGATGATGATGATGATGATGATGATGATGATTTGGAATGTTATGTATCTCGTTAATAGCCACAAAACTGACACTTTATTGCAAAAATGGTGAAAGTGAGGAGAAAAAGTAAAAAAAAAAAACAAAAAAAAAGAACACAAACACACCTAGATACACACACACACACACACACACACATGCGTGTACGAGGTACAAATGGGGTAATTTCACCAACTTCGCGGCCCTTAGGCGGCGAATTAGGTCAAGTTTCTTCAAAAAAGACACTTTTTCGCAAGAAGTTTGACCTAATTCCTCGCTCCTAAGAGACGAAGTAGGTCACGTTTCTTCAAAAAAGCAAATTTTTCGCAAAAAGTTTGACCTAATTCCTCGCCTATTAGAGACGAAGTAGGTCAAGTTTGTTCAAAAACACAGCTAGGATAAGGAACTTTCCTCGACGATTAGGGTAAGGCAGTGCCTCGACGATTAGGGTAAGGCAGTGCCTTGACGATTAGGGTAAGGCAGTGCCTCGAAAAGGGTTAGGGTCAGGGCTAGTTGCAGCGCTGCAACTAGCCCTGACCCTAACCCTTTTCTGGAACGGGTGCCTTACCCTAATCGTCGAGGCACTGCCTTACCCTAATCGTCGAGGCACTGCCTTACCCTAATCGTCGAGGAAAGTTCCTTATCCTACCCGTCTGGAAGATGCACTACAACTACACCAGGTCAAGTGTACTTGTAGTGCATGTGCACTACAACTACACTTGACCTGGTGTAGTTGTAGTGCACATGCACTACAACTACACTTAGGCAAGTGTACTTTAAGTGCACATGCACTACAACTGCACTTGGCCAAGTGCACTTTAAGTGCACATGCACTACAACTACACTTCGTGAAGTGTAGTTGTAGTGCACATGCACTACAACTGCACTTTCATGTACTTAGAACAAATGAGCAACGCCAGACAAATGGGGAACGACAAAATTACCTCATTTGGTACTAAAAATGGCAAATTTCGTTCCCCAAATGTGACGTTTCACAACTACACACACACACACACACACACACACCTACACACACACACTCACACACCAATTTTGGTTCAATGCCTTTTAATGCGATTTTTAAAGTATGCAATAGTCAACACCTGTTTCAATTTTTACATGATGTTGGTTTGTTTTATTGCATTTAAATCATATCATCTTGTTTTGTATTCTTGGTAGGATTTTATTAGTTAGACTGATTTTATTTACATCTTTTATCATATTTAAATGTTAACAGTTTATTCTGATTTTACTTAATGTTGTGCTGTCCTGATTCGGCTCTTGGCAGTTTGCTGGACCCTAAAAGCACTGAATATCTACCTATCTGCCAATTGACGGGAAATGATAGGCACGGGTTGCGACGGTCACAGTTTGTTACAGGATTAGTCGCTTTTTTGATAGAGTGACAGGTTTTTTCTAAAGAACGTTTATGTCTGTCCTCGCTTCGTCGGCGTGTCTCATTGACAACCTGTTGCTGTAGAGCCAGTGAAAAGAGGCTGTCTTTTGGCTCTACTCTTTATGCACGCAACAATAGCGTGATCACTCACTGAATATTCATTATCTATACGTTCACACATTCGCATCAGATGAAGGAATTACAGGCTAGATAATTTCTTCACAAGAGGGGGAGGGAGATGTAACGGTATCGGGTGTTTGATCTGGCGCATCGTGACGCCAGACGATGGACTGCCGTGAATCCAGGAGCTTATTTGACACGACTCATGCCCAAACAGGCTAAAATGTGTTGTTTTAATGTGTGTGTGGGTTGTTTTTCTTTCTTTTTTTTCAGCAACTCGTTGCCTCTAGATGACATTATAGCCGTAAAGATTCTAAAAGTATTTAGTTTTTTTGTCGGTGATATAAAATCTGCACTGGCAGGTCTCAAGCATATAGTACTGATGTGGTTCAGTTCATTGTGATACATACAGCCCCCAACGCTTTCTCAGCTATACAAACGAGCATGCGGGCGTAGGAGATTGTCCGCAAAAAGGACTCACAAAAATTAGCAGCTATGACCAAGAAACCGGTTTGTCAAAGCAAATGTGCCGTACTCCGGAGTCCTGGTTCAACACAAGGTGAGATTGAAGGTCTGTGGTCACTGGATTGGATTAACTGGGTTGTAGAGCCCTTACTCGCGCCTTCCACTCGAAGCAGCATGCGTATTTACGCGGCACAGCAAGCGTATTTACGCAACTCAGCGGGACTCCTTGGGCTCGCTCGCCCCGCATTTTTTTTTTAACCCTGTATACACTCCTCCACCGGTAGCCAGTGTATGAAAAAAAATACTCTCGAGCGCTCCGCTGTGTTCAATGCGCTTCTTTTCTTTTTTTTGCCTAACGTGTTTCATTGTCGCTTTTCCTTAAGACGGCCAGGTCTGTGAATGGTGGGGGGGTTGTGGCATCGTTTGTTTGCTGGGAGATTACATGGGTCACGCAGGGCCAATTGCCGTATGATTGTATGACAGCCGGCGTCTGTCATATTTCGTGAATTAGGCTCGCCTTTGAACGGCGGTGAGATATTTCTTTTGTGTGTGTATGTGTGTGTGCGTGCGTGCGTGTGTGTATGTGTGCGAAGGTGTGTGTGTATGTGTTGTCGAGTATCTTGTAGGTAAGAATGAAGGCTGGAGTAGTAGTGGGGGATATTGTTGGTGGTGGAGAAATTATGAGGGGTGTTTTTTTGTTGGTACATAGTTATGAATGAAAATTCAACAAAACAGTGTGTGTGGGATGGGAGAATGGAGATGGGGGGGAGGTGGAGCGATCGAGCTGAAAAAATTAGGACATGAGTTAATTGTGTTTGGTTTAATATAGAACAGTAGATGGAAGGAATGTGTAATATACGTCATTGTGATGCACGTTGGACTTGTGTCATAGTATTTATTCTGGGAGTTCCGGGTGAGGAAGAACGGGTGTGGGGGGAAAGGGGGATGGGGGGAAGAAGGGATATAGTGGCGAAGATAATAATTTGTAGGTGTGCGTTGTATGAATTCCAATTTAGTGTTAAAGGTTAGTTCTGATCATTTGTTAAGTCACATACTGGAAGATTAAAAGATTAGACTTTCTAATTAAGCTAAAAATTTTAATTCCTAAAAATATTTTTTACAAATCTATTTCTCTCTCTCTCTCGCTCGCTCGCTCTCTCTCTCGCTCGCTCGCTCTCTCTCTCTCTCTCTTTCTCCCTCCCTCTCTCTCTCTCATATAAAACCATCCACGATTTTGTGGAAACCTCAACTATATTGGGAAAAAAAGGATCAATGAACGGGGTTCTTATCATGTACTGCTAGTACCCTCCTTATTAGACAACATGCTCAGTGTGGTTCGGACTACTGTTCCTGTACAAGTATAGCAAGATGTTGTGGAAGGAGAGTGAAAGAGAATATGTAGACTCAGGGGGCAATACATGGCAGGGATCAGCTAAAACTCACTAACACACACACACACACACACACACTATACACACAACACACAAACGCGCGCACACACCCACACACACACACACACACACACACACACACACACCAGAATTGTAGGAAGCTGTTATTACCATGGAAACGAAGAAAAGTTTGATTGGTCATTCCGTTCCAAGACTTCGTTGTCCCGCGGGAGAAGAATGCAGGCAGAAAGAACGAAGATGATGGAGAGAGAAAAAGGAGAGACAGACAGACAGAGAAAGAGAAAGAGACAGACAGAGAAAGAGAAAGAGAGTGATAGAGACAGAAAGAGAGATTTGAGACTTTAAACGTTAATTTATTTGTCTTTGTTTATTTATATATTTTTTAAAAAGGTATGAACATGTATCGAATGGATGAAGACGATAAGGAGAAAGATATAACATTAGGAGCAGATGAATGATGTGGGAGGGAGGAGGGAGGAGGGGGATAGTAGCAGATAGGTAAGATGGTCAACTCTATCCCAAAATAGCGGTGTATGCGAGGGGAGGGGGGGGATGTGAAGGTGGAGGGAAAAAAGAAAAGGGATAGAGAGAGGGGGAGAGAGAGAGGAGCAGATGAAAGGAGAGCGAGAGAGAGAGAGAGAGAGAGAGGTAAGAGGGGTAGGGAGGGAATGATGGAGAGAGAGGAGGGGGGGGGGGTGGCAGAATCGGAAGCCACTCGGCGAGCAGGAGAGACTCGTACAAGAGAATTATCCGAACACGATAGGAAAGTTTGGATCCCATCACGTTCTGCGATTTTGTTAAGCTTCGGCATCCGTGCTCCAAGTCCATAACAATCCCAAGCCATTTTCCTTCAATTTCAGTCTAAATGTGGGAACTATCAGAAGGTGGATTTAGAAACAGAGAGGGAAAAAAAGAAGATGAAGAAGAAGAAGGAAGAGGAAGGTAAGAAAAGAAAAAAACAAGGACAAATCATGAGGAAAGAATGGTAAGAAAGAAAGGAGAAATCGGCAAAATAAAAAGACGAACGTGAGAAAGAAAGGGAAAAAAAAAGAACGAAAAACATAAAGACTGAGGAAGGAAGGAAGGAAGGAAGGAAGGAAGGAAGGAAGGAAGGAAAAATGCAAGATAAAATTATTAAATCAATAAAAGAAAGCAAGAATGCGATGAAATAAATCTAACACATCAGGGCAATTGTTTTTAGAAAGAGGAGGGAAGAATGCTACATTATTTTTTTTTTTTAGAAAGATTGGCCTTAAAAGGCCCCCAACTCCAAACATTTGTTTACTTTGTTAAAAACGACTTTACCCTAAACTTCGCATTGTTATTTCATTAAACAATGATAAAGTGGGCTTTGGCTGCTCAAACCAACTGCTAAATGTGGAATTTTCCATTTCGGTTCTGACAAGGTAGTGATTTCCCCTGCTTCTGACGATACATCGATACTATAGTAGTGTGACCTTTGACCCTATTTCTGAGTAAACCACACTGTTTGAAGAATGCGCCTTTGGGGCCTGGGGTAGTGTAAGGTCTATTTGATCAAACTACAACGACCACACTTAGGAGCACTTGGTTTTACGGTTTCTATCTCTTACCGGCTTTGATAGCTGCTATTTTAAGCTTCAGACTGTTGGCTGGCTAACCAACGCCTGTTGCTATTATTAGGCTTAAAACTACTGATTTTTTTTTCATTTAAAACATAACTATACTTTTAAAAAAAAGTTTCGTTGCCGTTGTAAGCTTTTTTTCAGTGAGGCAACACTCATTGTGAACGATAAATGGATCTGTCGAAGGGCCGTGGTCAAAGCGTGTTCTTTTAAAAGACAAAGATAGAGGAGAGTGAGAGAAATAAAAACATTACATTACATGATTATTGCTTTAGGTCCAGCAGACTCTTCCGAGTTAAATCAGGACCGGGAGAAAGAAAGAGAGAGAGAGAGAGAGAGAGAGAGAGAGAGAGAGAGAGAGAGAGAGAGAGAGACAGACAGACAGACAGACAGACAGACAGACAGACAGACAGACAGACAGAGAGAGAGAGAGAGAGAGAGAGAGAGAGAGAGAGAGAGAGAGAGAGAGAGAGAGAATGGCAGCAATTACTCTGAATGTAACTTCTTCATCGTTACCGCTGGCTCAACTCTTCGATTACCCTTGATACCGTTACCTCGCGATCTGTTCCATCGATTTAGACTATGTTAAGCTTTCGCTCTTACTTTTCTTTTTCTGTTATTAAACTCTTCCTGCTCCGAAGTGGCTTTCACAATTTGTTTTTGAAGATAATTTTTTTACAAATAATTTCTTAAATACATTAGATTTTTTTTAATTATTATTATTTCAAACAAAGCTTTGGCTATTGTAGTGATAGTGATTTTTGTATTCACCCCTATCCCTCTTTTCCTTTCCTTACACGCATTAGGGAGTTGTGGGTTGTGGGTTGTGGGTAGGAGCGGCTGGAGTAGCATGCTAAGAGGTTTATCAGGGAGAGAAAGGCTGGGGGAGTGTGGGCGTGGAGAGAGGTGGAGGAGAAGAAGTAGAGAGATTTCATGCTATACACATTTGTGGTTTTTTTTTCAATCATATTATTCTTCTCCTACTCTAAGTCTACACTCCAAGGTAAGGCTGCTGCGCTCCCTTGTCATCTCCATCTTCCTATAGGCTTGCAGAACATGGACCCTCACAGCACCTACAACGAAGAATATCAAGCATGGACATGAGGTGCTACAGAAGACTTCTGGGTATTTCCTATACCCAGTGCATCATGAACGACGCAATCCGACAGGCCATCACACGAGCCATTGGACAACACGGTGACGTGCTCACAGTGGTGAAGAAACTGAAACTTCGATGGTACGGCCACGTCACCAGAGCATCCGGACTTGCAAAGACCATCCTGCAAGGCACGGTGCAACGAGTCAGAAGAAGAGGGAGACAGAAAAAGAGGTGGGAGGACAACATTCGAGAACGGACTGGCTTGACACTGTGCGAAGCAATGAGGGTTGCTGAGGACAGAAAAATGGAGCACGCTGGTTAAGCGATCATCTGTGGTGCCCCAACGACTTCCGAGTTACGGGATAGGATAAAATAGGATAGGATAGGATAGGAT
Source organism: Oncomelania hupensis (assembly GCA_036898135.1). NCBI lineage: Eukaryota > Metazoa > Mollusca > Gastropoda > Littorinimorpha > Pomatiopsidae > Oncomelania > Oncomelania hupensis. The sequence goes on along the minus strand of CM072516.1, from coordinate 54,406,165 downwards.
AGGATGAGATAGGACTTTTTTTCAGCCTCTCTATCTTCCCTTCGTTGACCTAATAATTAAGCATCTTAGATTTATATTGGCACTTTCTTCTTCTTCTTCTTCTTCTTCTTCTTCTTCTTCTTCTTCTTCTTCTTCTTCTTCTTCTTCTTCTATCAACTTTTTTTTCCTCTTTCGGCTTCACCCTCTCTTTCCTCTTCTCCTCCTTCTTCACCATCCCTTTATCCTTCTCAAACAAGTGTAGGTTGGTGGTCTCAGATCTAATGGTTTACAAGGGGAGGCAAGGCAACACGTACTGTTTGAAAGGAAAGCCACTGTGTTTGCTCTCACTGGGGGGAACATAAGCAAACTAGTATTTGCCGCCAAGCCAACTATCTCACCCTTTGGCGGCGATTCACTCATTTTTTGGCGACGCTGGATTGATATTAAAAATTCTTTTGTGCAGTGCCGCGTGGAGGACGCACATGCGCAAACTGATGAACTAGTTTATCGGAGACGTTTTCGCCGCGTAATGACAAAGTATAGTAAACCCATGAAAATTAAATGTAAAATATTTTTTTTAATATAACAAATCACAGAGAACATGGTTTTGGATGTTTTGTTCGAATAGTTGGAATATTCACAGTGTCCTGAAGAAGAAGAAGAAGAACAAGAAGAAGAACAAGAAGAAGAACAAGAACAAGAAGAACAAGAACAAGAAGAACAAGAAGAACAAGAACAAGAAGAACAAGAACAAGAAGAAGAACAAGAAGAACAAGAACAAAAACAAGAAGAACAAGAACAAAAACAAGAAGAACAAGAAGAGGAAGAAGAACAAAAACAAGAAGCGTGGTGCGCAGCACATTTAGTGCGAAATTTGAAAATCTGATATCCTTAGATTTGGGAGAACCAATCAAGTTAGTAATATAAGCACTAGAAAACTAACACTGAACTAAAGATGGAATTGCTGACTGAATGCTTGAATGAATAAACGGATGAGGAAGCTAGTGAATGATTTCAAATGAGTGAATTGGATGAATGAATACGCACTTACACGGTAAAGAGGGAGGAGGGAGGAGGCTTAAACTAAATAATGTTTTCAATGAATGAAACACGATGGGATGAAAGAGCTACAAGTGCGCAGACGACTCAAAAGGACGTACATGAATAAATGAACGAACGGACGAAGCGGATACAAACTCCCTGCGCACTTAAATAAACTTTGAAAGAAGATTAAAATCTTCCTTCCAACTCTCTTTTCTGTTTTGGGCTTCCTCTTCTTTCACTCCCACGGTTTAGTCGTTAGCTCATTAATTTTACTTTCATATATATATATATATATATATATATATATATATATATATATATATATATATATATATATATATTATATATATATATATTATATATATATATATATATATATATATATATATATATATATATATATATATATATATAGATAGATAGATAGATAGAGAGAGGGAGAGAGAGAGAGAGAGAGAGAGAGGTAGAGGTAGATAGATAGATAGATAGATAGATAGATAGATAGATAGATAGATAGATAGATAGATAGATAGATAGATAGATAGATAGATAGATAGATAGATAGATAGATAGATAGATAGATAGATAGATAGATAGATAGATAGATAGATAGATAGATAGATAGATAGATAGATAGACAGACAGACAGACAGACAGACAGACAGACAGACAGACAGATAGATAGATAGATAGATAGATAGATAGATAGATAGATAGATAGATAGATAGATAGATAGATAGATAGATAGATAGATAGATAGATAGATAGATAGATAGATAGATAGATAGATAGATAGATACCTACTTTCAATGTTTTGTTAATTTTTTTTAAAAGCAATATTGTCATCTGTTTTATTATTATTGATTTCAGTTTTGAATTCTTTTATTTTTTAAACACTGTCACAATTTTCAGTGCCTTAAAATGCTGAATTTGTTATATTTTCTGTAATTTTAGAATCAAGACTGTTTTTTTTTTATATTGTCTGTGAAAACGTACATGAACATTGTGCCCTTCTATATTCTTCTTCTCCTTTATTTTTAAAAAAAAAACTACTTTCTAAATTTTTTCCCACATACTTCGTTTGCTTCATGGTAGTGCTGAAATCATAACACTTCGGCACTTTATAGTGACTATTTATTTAAACAAGTGTTAATTGAATTACAGGCTTTCTTTCGTTCTTATTACTTTCTTTCGTTCTACGCTCACTAACTTAGGTGAATAATTGTTTTTCATGACTCTGTAGTTACATTTTTTGGGTGTGTTTTGAGTATTTGAGATGAAAAGAATGAAACGAAGATTTTGCATTCAATGTAAGTGAAGTATTTACTGTAGTCCTTATGCAGCAGTATCTTAAGATTCCCTTTCTTTGTTTTGTTTTCTTTTTTTTTTTACTTGAAAGACCTCTGTTCTGTGTATTTTCATGGGAAAGTTGTGACCTTCCATGTTAACTGTTCAGTGTTAGTAGTGTTGGTGGACTGATTGCACGCTGTGGTTTCCTCCAATGTCGAAAGTACTAGTGCCGAACTAGTACGGGCCTGGGTTAATTCGATTCTCGACGCACTGGGGGTGGGGGGTGGGGGTGGGGGTGGGAGATGTTGGGGGCGGGAATGGGGGCGAAATATAATGGACTGTTGTATGAGGCTAATCAGGTCACCGTACTCCTTCGGATAAGAGTACAAACCGAGGTCAGAGTCTGTGTACGCATGCAGTCCACTGCACTGTGCTTAAAGATTCTGACGCGCGCTCATTTACTGGACGGATGAGTGCCAAACACGCCAATACACTCAGCACTGCAATAACATCTTATTTATATAAGTCATGTTCCCCTTATGTTCTCAATGCTGCTTGCACTTTTCGTTGTCGCGCTTTCGCTGAAAAGCAAGGCAACCCTAATTTTACCTGCATGTTGTGACCAATAATTCGCCTTTCCCCTCTCCCCCACTCCCACCCTCCCCCCCCCCAACAAAAAATATAAAAAAAATAAAAATAAAAGTAAAAAATAAAATAAAATCCAAATAAAATTGACATCTAGAAAGACATTAGGAGTTTTCTCCCTTGTATCGATGCTTAGTGCTGGATATAAAAAGCTTGTATGGTATTTAATAATAATCATCATCATCGTCATCATCATCATCATCATCATCATCATCATCATCATCATCATCATCATCATCATCATCATCATAATCATATTAACGAATTCTTTTTTTTTTAACCCCACCTTTGTGTTGAAACACGGAAACTGGCCCGACAAATTCTTTCTAATGGAGTGATGCGAGATTGCACATCATGGGTACCGGGATGCAGTCATCATCTTTGAGCAGAGTGGCGATTCCCGAGCGATAACACCACAAGTGGTTTTCCTTGTATAAAGAGAGAGTGTTGAGTGTCCGCTCTAAAACACTGATAGCAAACTACTAGAACACGTCTGGAACAGAGAACAAAGACAAACAACACCGAGATAATTCGCACATTAATTGTGAAGACAACCTGCGGGAGACATAGACGGCAAAACGTGGAAGCGCTAGAGGAAAGAGAGCGGGTATGATGGAATAGGTTGGAGAGGATGATCCTTTTTTTTTGGTGTTTTTTTTTTAGGGGGGAGGGCAGAGAGAGAGAGAGAGAGAGAGAGAGAGAGAGAGAGAGAGAGAGAGAGAGAGAGAGAGAGAGAGAGAGAGAGAGGGAGGACTGACGGAATCGCACAGACAGACAAACCAACACACAATGCACACGTGCCAAAGGTATATCAAGAAAGTTACACACTAAAATCAAAATAAAACGACGACTACATTTCAAGACGAGTTGGGAAAGAAATATTCTTTGGGGTGGGGTGGGGGAGGGGGAAATGTTGCTGCTGCCGATGATGATGATGATGATGATGATGATGATGATGGTGGTGGTGGTGATGATGATGATGGTGAGTGCTCTCTCTCTCTCTCTTTTCTCTCTCTCTCTCTCTCTCTCTCTCTCTCTCTCTCTCTCTCTCTCTCTCTCTCTCTCTCTGATCTTTAAACAGATGCCGTAGCTCACACACAGACAGAAAAAAACTAACGTGAAGAATTAAACGTTCCCAAAAAAAAAATCGAGCTGTAGAAGAATCATAATCTTCAGCGCTCGTCTCGTCTCGTCGCGGGTGTAGACATTAAGCTTCAATTCTCATTCATTCTACGCTCGCAGATTTCCAGCCACACATGAGAAACTAAGTGTCCACTGGAGCATTACGCCATTTGGGTGCCTGTTTCTATATATGTAGCCTATCGTTAGCGCATACATACAAGAAGAAGATGGCATGATACGTACTTTTATTGTCTGGGGTACGTCTAAGCAGTATTTAATATAAAGTAAAATGTCCGCTTCAAAATATTGACGGTACCCCTACATTCCTTAACCACCACACCCACCTTCTAACCGCCAACCATCTCCCTCTCCAACTCCCTCATTCCCCCTTCCACCCTCTCCCCCATCTCCCGTTCACTCTCCTTAGGCTCGAGTTAGGTTCTCCTTTTGTTTACAAAGGCAATGTAAGGTGATAGGCGGCTCAAATAAAGGCACGAAATAGTATACCTCTATGTCGATCAAGGAAGCTCAGTTGTTTCAGGCTTCTCGATAGCGCGCCTGATGCAGCCACAGTGCGTCTTGGCCGGTGTGTGTTCTGTTCCTTGCGGCTTGAACGGATCTTTAGGCTAATATAAACATATGCCAAGTTGTTGCCAGCTGACCTTGGCCTTTACATTACTAAGTGAATGAATCGTTTTATTTTCACATCGTTTGGACGTTCCTACTTTCGATCAAAACCTTTTTGAGCAAGCCGATCGACTAGAGTGAGATTATAGAAAACAGTTATTTTACTTTACCATGATTTAACTTGACTTTATATATATATATGACTTTACTCAGACTTGACGTCACCTTATGACTTCACTCAGATTTGACGTTACCTTATTACTTTACTCAGATTTCACTTTCCTATCCTTTCCTTTCCCGTAACACGAAAGTCGTAGGGGCACCATAGATGATCGTTTAACCAGCGTACTCCATCTTTTTCTGTCCTCAGCAGTATTCATTACTTCACTCTGTTTTCAAGCCAGTCCACTCTCAAATGTTGTCTTCTCATGTCTTTTTCTGTCTCCTTCTTCTTCTACCTTCTTGCACCGTTCATTGCAGGATGGTCTTTGCAAGACCTAATGCTCTGGTGATGTGGCCATACCATCAAAGTTTCCGTTTTTTCACCACTGTGAGCAATTCTCGTGTTGTCCAATGGCTTGGGTGATGGTCTGTCGGACTACGTCGTTGATGATGTGCTGGGTATAGGAAATGTGCTGGGTATAATTATGGAATACCCAGAAGTCTTCTCTAGCACCTCATCTCCATGCTTTGTATTCTTTGTTGTAGGTCTGCTGTGAGGACCCATGTTTCGCAAGAGGATGTGAAGATGGAGATGATAAGGGAGCGCAACAATCTTACTTTGGAGTATAGGTCATTATTTTGGTCTTCTCTGCTCTTATTTCCATCTCAAAGGCTCTGGAGGTGGTGTAAAGCCTCTGTACCCGCTGTTCAAGTTATTGTTCTTCTCCAGTCAATTGATCAATTCTATCCGCAAAACGGAGTTTGGGGATTGCTCTACCTGACTGTGCCTTCATGTCATGACCTGCAGAGGCATATGACATGATGCGCTCTAGTAAGATGTTGAAGAGTGTCGGAGAGAGTAGGCATCCTTGACGCACACCGATGGTTGTTCTGAACCGGTTCACGGTGGCGCCGTTGTAGAAGACTGAATTGGTAGCCTTATCATGTAGGCTTTTGATGACTTTAATAAAGTTGGGGCTGATTGTGTACACTCTCATGGCTGCCCACAGACTCGGTCAAACGCTTTCTTGAAGTCTACAAACTTCACTTTACCTTATGACTTTACTCACACTTTATCTGTATTACTCAGACTTTACCTTATGGCTTCACTCAGACTTGACTTTACCTTATGATTTTACTCAGACTTTACCTTACGACACGTCTCTCACACATGACTATCTTATGACTTCACTCAGACATGACTTTACCTTATGACATCACTCAGGCTTGACAATTGTTTTACTTTATGACTTCACTCAGACTTGATTCGTCTACCTTATGACTTCAATCAGACTTGACTAGTCTACCTTATGACTTTACATTGACCTGACTTTGCCTTATGACTCCGCTCACGGGTTCAATCTCTTGATACTCTAACCAAAAAAAGGAGTGAAAAAAGTTGGAGCAGACGACGAAGGTCTGATGGCAAACGATGGAGGCTGACATTTCAGCCAAGACGCTCACACGGGATGTGATCGTTTCCACATTGGCTAAACTCACAGTGCCTTCAAACAGTTGTGTCTCTCTTTCACTATTGTTGCTGTGATCCTATCCTGGATCCTGGATTCTGGGTCCTCCACCCGGGGTTGGGATTTTCTGTTCGTGCCCCCTACCATCTCTTTCGCCACATACACGAGATGTGGGCTTCAGGTGGTGGGCCTATTAAGATATACTTTTTTTTCAGTCAAGTCAGAGACATAGGATACACGTCAACACACGTTTTTGTGCGTGCACAGATCACGCCCACCCGCATGCCCCTCGGGCACAGTCCTTGTGCAGCTCTTGAACGGGAAAAGCTTTATGTAAAAATGATGAAATAAATAAACTAATTAATAACTAAATTAATTAGTTATTAATAAATAAATACATTCCTATCCTATCCTATCCTGTCCCATAACCCGAAGGTCGTAGGGGCACCACAGATGATCGCTTAACCAGCATACTCCATCTTTCTCTGTCCTCAGCAGCCCTCATGGCTTCGCTCAGTGTCAAACCAGTCCATTCTCGAATGTTGTCCTCCCACCTCTTTTTCGGTCTCCCCCTTCTTCTACCTCCTTGCACTGTGCCTTGCAGAATGGTCTTTGCAAGGCCTGATGATCTGGTGACGTGGCCATACCATCGGAGTTTCCGTTTCTTCACCACTGTGAGCAGGTCATCGTGTTGTCCAATGGCTTGTGTGATGGTCTGTCGGACTTCAACGTTGGTGATGTGTTGGGTATAGGAAATGCACAGAAGTCTTCTGTAGCACCTCATCTCCATGCTTTGTATTCTTCGTTGGAGATCTGCTGTGAGGGTCCATGCTTCGCAAGCATATAGGAAGATGGAGATGACCAGAGATCGCAGCAGTCTTACTTTGGAATGTAGACTGATGGTTCTGTCTTTCCAAATGGGCTTCAACCTTGTCAGGGCAGCAGTTGTTTGTGCGATCCTGGAGAGGACTTCCTGTCGAGACCCATTGTCTGACACAATGGCTCCTAAATATTTGAAGCTGTGCACTGTGTTGAGGGATTGGCCTTGTACTTTGATGTCCGTGTTGATGCCATTGGTGTTGTTGGTCATCATTTTGGTCTTCTCTGCACTTATTTCCATTCCATAAGCTCTGGAGGTGGTGTCAAGCCTCTGTACAAGCTGTTCAAGTTCTTGTTCCTCTCCAGCCAATCCATCAATATCATCCGCAAAACGAAGATTGGAGATTGCTCTGCCCCCTATGCTGACTGTGCCTTCGTGATCTGCAAGAGCATCTGACATGATGCGCTCTAGGAAGATGTTGAAGAGTGTTGGAGAGAGTAGGCATCCTTGACGCACACCGATTGTTGTTCTGAACCAGTTCCCGATGACGCTGTTATGGAGGACTGCACTGGTAGCCTTGTCATACAGGCTTTTGATGACTTCTATGATTTTAGGGCTGATGTTGTACACTTTCATGGTTGCCCATAGAGCTGCATGCCAGACTCGGTCAAATGCCTTCTTGAAGTCTATGAACACATGATATAGATGTTGTTGGTGCTGTAGGTATTTCTCACAGATTATTCTGAGGTTGAAAATCTGTTCAGTGGTACTTCGCCCTGCCATGAATCCTGCTTGTTCTTCAGCTATGATTTGTTCAGCTTGTGGTTTCAACCTGTTGAGTATTATTTTCAGGAGGACCTTGCTGGGATGGCTGATGAGGCTGATGGTGCGGTAATTTTCACACTCCTGAAGGTTACCTTTTTTAGGAAGAGTGATGACAAGCGACTGGGTCCATGGTGTAGGCCATTCCCCACTCTGCCAGATCTTGTTACAGATAGTGGTGAGAGCATCAGTCATCGCTTCTCCTCCTGCTTGTAGCAGTTCCGCTGGTATGTTGTCCACTCCCGCTGACTTCCCTTTCTTCAGCGATTGCACTGCTGCCTCAACTTCTTCCCGGAGAATTGGGAGGATTTCTTCTTCTTCTCTGCTCTCGGGACATGCTAGAACTGATGGGTCTCCATTTGGAGAAATAAGTTTTAATTCTGAACTTTGCTTGTGCATTACGTTTCAACGTTGTTGAAAGAAATTGGGTAAATTTCTTCTTGAGTGGGGGGTTATGTTACGTTGAAACGTGAACGAAAGTATGTCGGAACCGCGCACGATAGATCTAATCGTTCCGTTTTGCAAAGTATTCAATAATGGTGTTTATTTACCTTTGATTTGAGTTTGCATTGTTGTTAGGAGAGGCTTTGTATAACGTTGATAATTTGCGTTAGTCGATATTATTTGAGAATCTTCTGGATATGCGTGTTTACTCTTGATAGAAATTTCCCGACACATGTAGAAGCAAGAGGTCGTTCTGGAAGATATAAAAATATGTATTGACGTAAGTCAGTGATGACGATCTTTAATTCTGATTGGTTGGTTGTAATGCGTCATTTTCTAGAACGAGCTGTCGTCATCTCGAAGGAGAGGAAAAATTATTTATTCGATGCTCCGTGTGTTGTTGAGAGTAAAGTTGTTGATAGTGATTTGGAGAGTTGCTGTGAAAGTTGTTGAGTTGAGTTGAGAATTGCATGCAGTTGTTGATGTGTGCTGAATAAAAGTGGAAAACTTCATACGTCGACTTTGTGACTTGTACGCTGTTTGGACGGGCTGTGTGAATAAACGAATCTGAGTTACACGACTATCAGGAATTCAAGCATCGGGGCTGAATCAGATACTGATAGAAAACACCAACATCAAACAGAGTGTAACATTACATTAACATTACAATTTGTGTATAATCATTAATTAATTAAATTATTTAGCGCAACTATGCAAGATTGTCCAGATTAAGTCACTCACTCTGTTTCTTTGTGTACCAGAGGTTTGCCTTTGATCTTCTGAGAACTGGTAGGATAATATCGCCCTGGTGGTGACTATTCTTTGTAGGGCCACGAATTTGTTTTTATTTGTTTAAGGATTTACGGAATACTTTCATAAATATACGAACGCACGCAACCAGATGGACACTGACATGCGCACGCGTAATCTACGATTATACACAGGAACCCTCCTTACAATAGTCATTACCAAAAATATTAATACACAAAAAAACTAGATAAATCTTCCAACAGATTAATCAATAAAACATTTTGCATGCTTTAAGCAAACTGATAAAGTTAAACCGCTTAGTATTTTCTTGTCTTTTCATTTCCACTAGTAGTAAAAAGTCAAAATCGTTGCATTTAAACAAAATATGAACCAGAGGGATGTGGGAGTAGAAAGAAAGCGAGAAAAGGAGAGAGAGAGATTATTTATTCTCTCAGTTTTTTTTAGTTAAAGAGTTGATTAGTACATTTTTTTATAGTTAGTTACTTAAATTCGTTTATTAATATCCTCATTTTCTTATGTTCAATGTCTAAATCACTTACGTGATTTATAGACAATAACGGAATAACACACACACACACACACTCACACATACACGCGCGTGTTTATTCTTTACAAACAAAACGGCGCGTTTGAAAGAATTTGCAAGAATCGGAAAGTGCCATTTGCAGGGAAAGAGCGGCACCGATTCATTTTTTTAAATTAAAAAAAGTGCCCGATCAGATCAAATTCTGACTCTTTTAATCAATACGTTGTCTCGTATAGAGCACTCCCATGTACTTAAAACACTCCCGTGCACTGCAAGAACACTCCCTTGCACTAACACAGCATTCCCATGTACTGTACCAAATGTGGGATTCTGGAAGGTAACTAAAACCCCCTTTTTGTGCATAAAAGGGTAAGTTTAGCACCCCATTTCTTCATGAATACACGTCCACGCACACACATTCTCTCTCTCTCTCTCTCTCTCTCTCTCTCACACACACACACACACACACACACACACACACACACACACACACACACTTACCGGCATACATGAACTCGATCTCTTGCTCGTTCTGCTCGTACAGTTTCAATGGGTAATACCAAATGTATATATAAATACACACTAAACAAGTTATACTTGAATTATGCGTTACCTACGCGCTCACCTAAGCTTGTTTTGGCTCAGCATCTGCTTCGTCTTCTACAACGGAAGCTTTTCCAGCTGGGTTGGGCCAACTAGCACCATCTACACCATTCAGATGTATGGCTAAAAGTATTCTTTTTTTCCACTTCCAAACACAACAGCACCTGGACGATACATCGGTGAGGATAAATCTGCCTCACACACACACACACAAATCAAAAGGTGGCTACGTTTACTAAACACTATTGAGGGCACGGCCGCCATATTGGCTCCATGACTTCCGGTATGTCACGTGACTGTCGTCATTTTTGTTATGTTGAATTCGGGCCTGTGGTGCAATGTTTTTACACGTAAACTCTTTTGTGTTTGCATCAACCCCCCTCCCCCTCCCCCACTTGTTTTATTTTTGCTTTTGGTATTTTTGTGGAATTGAGCTTTCCGCTTTTTCGTCTGGTTCTCCTTTTCGCGAGTATGATAGTATTATGCTGGTAATATCGCATGGCTAGGTTCGCAGGGCTGAGTTTTTCGTTTCTTTTCAATTTTTTTTTCAAAACGACAGACAATTGTTTCCAAGTAGATTGTAGTTTTTAATATTTTTGAGACGATGGGGTGAAGGGTATTCCATTAGCTGGGGGATCTGGGTTTTCAGCAACACAAACATATCCTAGTCAATGTATTATGTCATTATGAAACATTCCAGTGCACATTCTCTAGCCAAACAGCGCGAAGACCTCCCGCTGTGAGAAGAAAATGGCGACCTGGAAGTGCATGTCGGGAAACCAGGAAGATGGGGTGGCGGCAGGGAGGCATTGTAGAATTTGAACACAAGACTGTTAACAAGGGTCAATGCGGTCTTTTCCCTATTCCCCCCACCCCCCCCCACCCCCCACCTCCCGTTCCCCACTCTCTCTCTCTCCCCCTATCTCTCGCCTTCTCTCTCTCCTTCTCTCTCCCCCTCCCCTCTCCTTTCATCGTTTTTTTCTTGCACTTTCATCCTCACCTTTCTTACCTACTGTTTTTTTTTCTCCTCTGCCTTCTTCTTTCTTGCTCTTCTTCTGGTCATTCTTTTGTCCGTAGGTGCGACAATAAAGTATAGTTGCTGCGTTTGCAAACAAAGATGGATCCAAGGGAGAGGGAGAGAGATTGGTTGACTGGTTGACTGGTTTATTTAAAAGTTCCCACACACAAAGGATTATCCCACTAGCCAATATAAAAACTAAGTTTCAATATTTTCCAGGAAACAAGCCTCTCTCTCCGGAGAGACAGAGAGAGAGAGAGAGAGAGAGACAGAGACAGAGACAGACAGACAGACAGACAGACAGACAGACAAAGGATGGAGAGAGAAACATCCTACTATAGCAGTAATCTAATAATAAAGGAGATTAGTATTATCCTGACGACGATTCTGATGATGACAAAGTCGGCGGCAACGACCATGGTGGCGACGATGATGAAATTGTACAGCGCAAAATTACATACGTAATAAGTCTATTGTGGATACAGAAGACATTAATTTTGTAATGGGCGACTTTTTTGTAGACGCGTCTGTTGTTATGTGTTGCTGAAATGCCTTGTCACGTTGTGTGTGTGTGTGTGTGTGTGTGTGTTTGTGTGTGGGTGTGTGAGTGGGTGGGTGTGTGTGTGTGTGTGTGTGTGTGCGTGGGATTCTGTGTGTGCCTTGTATCTTGTAAGCGTTGCTGAGGTGTCTTAATACAAACTGGCGCCTATAGCATGACGCATTCACGTCCAGTTTTTATGTTGTATCATATATTATAACACTACAACCGCCCGTCGACAGGGCAACTTACGAAAAGGTCATCTGAAGGTCATCCAACAAAAGCGAGAGTTGTATATCATGCAACAGCAGTCTTTTTGATGTAATTATTTATCTTCTCACAAAATTTCTTTCCCCCCCCCCCCCTTCTTCTTCTTCTTCTTCTTCTTCTTCTTCTTCTTCTTCTTCTTCTTCTTCTTCTTCTTCTTCTTCTTCTTCGTCTTCTTCTTCTTCTTCTTCTTCGTCATCATCGCCTTCGTCGTCGTCGTCGCTTCTTCCATCATCTTCTTATTTTATTATTATTTTCTTTAAACAAATTCTTTATTTCATTCATTTACTTATTCATTCATTTATGTAAGGGTAATCGCCGCTCACAGTTTTATTCCTTGCTCGATTCGACTGCTAAATTTGATGCGATCATCTCCGCTTTAATATTTTCCCCACCGCCCTAATGCAAGTTTATTGATTGATTGATTGATTGATTGATTTATGTTAAAAAAATTAAATGCTCGACGATGGCCTGATTCAGGGATTGATTGATTGTTTATCGACCGATTGATTTGATGATTCATTGATGATATTCTTACCTTATTTTCTTACCTTCATGTTTTTATTTGATTTAACTGTTTAACTGTCGGCTGTGAGTGTTCATGATGTGCGTGGTGTGTGTGTGTGTGTGTGTGTGTGTGTGTGCGTGTGTGTTTGGTTTATGTTTGTAATAGTAGGACATGTGCTTATGAAATCGTGTGATAAACTTTTAAATTTCAAAGATTTTTAAACTTCTTTATGTATTTATTTATTTTAATAATATGAGCTGCTTCTAAATCTTGTAATTGCCCTATGTGGATAAATAAAGTTGTATTGAATTGAATTGAATTGAATCATTCAAGCATTCTCTCTTTTATTTTTCTTCGCTTCTTCTTCTTCACCTTCTTCTTCTTCTTCTTCTTCTTCTTCTTCTTCTTCTTCTTCTTCTTCTTCTTCTTCTTCTTCTTTTTCTTGTACTGCCATGTTTTCTTGATAAATAACACTGCTTTAAGTCTGTAAAAGAAGGTTTGTTCTTGTAATTTCTGATAACAATCCTTAGCTCTGTGGTCCTTCGCGTGAGATAATGGTGATGTTGATGATGATGATGATGATGATGATGATGATGATGATGATGATGATGATGATGATGATGATGATGATGATGATGATGATGATGATGATGATGATGATGGTATTTGAGCCGTTCTGATGATTTATTGTTTGCTTGTTTCATGTGCTGTTCGACGCGTTGTTTTGGTGGCACATCAGGTAAGCAGTTAAATGCATTTATCTCCATTCCTTACGGCCTCATTACGTCTGTCTTAGTGCAGCATCTCTCTCTCTCTCTCTCTCTCTCTCTCTCTCTCTCTCTCTCTCTCTCTCTCTCTCTCTCTCTCTCTCTCTCTTTCTCCCCCTCTCTCTCTCTCTCTCTCTCGTATTTTGTTTCCTTCGTCAGTTTGTCACGTGGGGTTTATGGGCTCTGCACAATGGAATTATGGACCCTCACGTTTATTCGGTGGGAACTGCTAGTAGGTCACCCTATGAATTACTTTAATAAATTTATTTGTTTAGCTCGTTCTGTGTTAAGGTTGGGGTACAGAAATAGATAGAAAAATGGTAAAAGAATACTGTCACACTAGCTTTCACACGGCTATGAATCATATGTAGTCCAGCCACTTGATAACAGTTAAAATCACACATTTATTTCTTCTACTCTATACAAGATTCTCTAAGTACTAATCTAACTTAAAAAGTCTCAGTTACTGCTAATAGTTCGATCGCTGATAGTCTAGGCAGCTGTTATATCTTCCTCGGGCACTTGCTATAATATTTCATGTAGATTTGGACTACTGTGGTCCGTTTTACAGTTTCTGAAGAGTTGGACTACGGTGGTCCTGTTATGATCAGTTTAAGTGCACCTTTGCCTTATGCACTTAACTCATGTGTGGGGTGTTCGAAGTCCTTCTGTGAGGTAGCTTCTGGTCCACCTGTGTCGTTGTGTAGTTGGGTTCCCTTGCCACGCTGTGGGGTCTGACAGGGTGTGTTTCAAGGTAGCTCTTTCCGTCTTGTGCGGTAGAGTCTCCTCAACCATCTATAGTCGTTTCTGTGGAGTGGGACACACAGGATAGCTCGGGATAGCTCGGGATAGCTCGCCTGCTCGTCTGTAATATAAGAGACGAAATTCTGCACAACCCTGAATAATCGGTTTGTGCAGAGCGTCTCACTGAAAGCCAAAGTAGCCCTCAGTGATAGCTCCACATCTCTATACATAAGCGACGAACATTCTGCTACTTCCGGGGTCCGCTGTAATCTCACTCTAAATTCCTATACATACATAAATATCAATCGTGGCTAACTATACACATACAGAATTAATAATATTATAAACATTCAGTGGTACAGCCACTGGTCTGCAAACATACATATAAGTTAAACAACAGTGGTTCCGTACGGGATACAACATGGCGGCGCAACCGGTCGTGTTTCGCCTCGTGCTCGGCTCTTCCACGTGGTACGGCAAATTCGGATTAATAATTCACATTTATGCATAGCAAATTCCACAAACATAATTTCAACAATAATACAAATATATCACGATGAAACAGAAGGGTGTTCATTTACCTGTTTGACAAGTTCAGGCCCGTGATGACTTGAGAGAATTCTAAGATTTCAAAGTCCTGCTTCCTGGTCTATGAGTGAAGATAGTTCTCTGCTAGCTGTGGAGATGTTTTCTCTACCTCGTCTCACACACGACTGATTCAAACTGTGTTAGGCTCTGACACAGTCAAAACTGCTCTACCCACTGAGCCTGCTCTGATTGGTTAAAACGGTCCGATTCAAAACTCAAGTGCTGACTCACTGCGATGTGGGTGGCTCGCACGCTGTGTGCGGTCTGCTGTGTAATTTAATTGCTGCTGTGTAATAGTCTAACTTCTCTACTGTTACAAATACTACACATGACTAAATAGTCAACAAGCAGAGTTAAGACTAGCCAGTTCGTGACACAGTTAAAGAGGAAACACAGTGAAATTCGTGTGTGTTGTTTTGTGTGTGTGGACGGGGTGGGGGGGGTGATGGTGGTGGCGGTGGTGTGTTGTGTGTATGTATGTTGTGTAACAAAATGTATCTTTGATTTTTTTTTTTAGACATAAATGGAATCAAAACAACGACTACTTTAAAATTCCCAAGAGAGCAGACACTAAACCGTTAGACATTAAAAGAGGTTGGACCTTAACTGTTTCTTTTTTAGACATGAAATGTTTTACTTTAGACATTTTAGTCGTCCACCTGCGGTGCTGGGTATATATGGATCGCTTAACGTTACTTAACGTTTATGACTTTAGTGCTCCAGATAATGCTTTCCTTTTAACGCAATTCATGGGGAGTCGTTTTTCACCTTTCCGAAGCTCATCGCCAGCCATATCTAATCTCTGGCTCCCCCTGTCCGCTGGCAATGAACGTCACGAGTAGTCAGCGTCCACTTGGTGGGGTTTTATGACTCGACTGCAGTAGTAGTTCTTGAGGGGTCCGGTTAGCTCAGTTGGTAGAGCGTCTTACTAGTAACCGAAAGGTACCTGGTTCGAATCCCGGATTGGCCAATGTGTGACCATATTATTTTCCCCTTACCATCAACTGGTTCGCTGGTGTCAGAATAATGTGACCAGTAGTCGCCTATACGCTTCGGTGTCGTGTGACTATAATCTACAGTTACAGTAGTTCTTGGGTCACCAAAGGCCAAGGCCCTTCACCCCTTCAGCACAGTTCACCCGAGGTCGCACCTTCGCATACATGTTCATCCGGCCCCCTCCCCCACCTTCACCAACCCGCATACATAGGCTTAGTGAGTTTTGCACTACACCCCTTTCTTTATTGTGTTTTATATAAACGCACACACCCAACCCCACCACAACCTCTAAACCCGCCTATCTCACCCCTGTATGTTTGTTTTAGCACGCCCTCTGTCGGGATAATCCTCTAACATATTTTTAAAAAATAAAAGAGTTACAGTTTTTCCCTGGCTGTCTCTATCACTCTTTCTGTCTGTCTGTCTCTGAGTGTCTGTCTTTCTCTGTCTCTGTCTGTCGCTCTCTCTTGTCTCTGTCTCTGCTTGTCTCTGTCTCTCTCTTTCTCTCTCTTTGGTGCCTCAGTATGGAACGCTCTTCCTCCAAAATGCAAACCATTATGGTACACTTTCTTCACACAGGTTTAGTTTTTTAATCTAGTTGAAGCGGTTTGTTTAGAGCGTGAATGTGATTGTGACAGAATGAGTGCAAAAAGTTTGATGTATCAGCTTTTTTTTTTTACATGTTTTAGTTAAGAATATTATAGTTACTGTAATTGGTAATTAATGTTCATAAAGTTGAATAAGGTTTTAAGATTAAGCTTTGCCTACAACCTTTATCCCATTAAATTTTTTTCAACTTCACCTTCTCTCTTTCTGCCTCTCTCTCCCTCCCTCTCTTTCTCTCCCTCTCTCTCCCTTTCTCTCTCTCTCTCTCTCTCTCTCTCTCTCTCTCTCTCTCTCTCTCTCTCTCTCTCTCTCTCTGTATGTGTTACCACCACTTCCCCCCTCTGCTCTCCATTCTCTGTGGCTTTGTGTGTTGCTGTACTTCTTCATGTTTCATACTTGGAAGTCTATTATGGCAGTGTACACATTGTTGGTGTGGTAGACAAGCTTGTTATCCAAAGTGTACCGTATGTTGTCCCAAGAACAGCAAATGCTTCCAAAGTCCTCGCCTTGCCTAGGTCCTTTTTTTTTAACCAGTCACGCCAGTATGAGTCTCTATTCCTATATGTGTTCTCATCTCTGTGGATACCCCTTGGGGTCATGAGCAATCTTGCCACTGTAGATTGTTCAAACCTATAAAGGGAAAAGTGAAAGCCCCAGTTGAAAACCTGTATTTCCTTTGTAGGCAAGACAGATTCACTGCGGCAACAGTACCCCCTTGGAGTGCCGGGGGTTTTCAGTATAAATAGTATACCCACTTTATGGAAATTTAGTGCTTTAAATTCCCACTGTCGCTGTCTTCCTCATTTACTCATTCCTGCTCTGTCCTATCACTCTGCTATACTATCTTCTTCTTCGCTAGATCAATGACCTACCTTTTTTTCTTGAAAACTCTTCCTGGACAAGACTCCTTGTTTGTGTATGAGGTCTGTTGGATCAGCTTGGGAGTGTTGGACGCTTTCTGCCGGGTGGTCACTGGGGCTTCCTATGATTGTATTATTTAGCAATGTAGGCATTTTATATGTATGTGTTTTGTTGGTAGTTTATAATGATGTTTGTATTCTATTTTGTTTTTGTAACCGGGGTTTCGAGTAGTTGGGGTAAAGCCTCAGCCGTCCCCTGCGTGGGATGTCTTTATTGTAAAGTGACTGGCCAGTGGAGGGCGTTCAATTTTCCCACTAGGGTTGTTTCAGCAGATCTTTTATGCGGATCGGGGGTTGTCCGGTCCTGATTTGGCTCGGAAGAGTCCGCTGGACCTAAAGCAACAATCAATCAATCAATCAATCAATCAATCTCTGTGGATATAGTCTTATATCATCACAGCGCAACAAGTCGTCACCGCGACCGCCTCTCGTTTTGCAAAATGTATGTTTAGAAAAATAAACTATTACTAGTGTTTCGCCTGAAGATTTCCCCGTCAAAGTTGACAGGAGTACGACACTGCTTTATGCTTTAAAGATAAGGTGAAGGTGATTGTCTTTATGGATTGTTTTCCTCTACGCTATAATTATGGCAGGACCACCACCACTGTGGGCTGAGAGTAAAGTGTGTGTGGCAGCTGTTTCATCGGGAATACGGATTTCTAATTCGTTTTACTACATGATCATCTAGTGTTTCGGTAAAACGCTAACAACTTTCTGCAACATGTAGGTTTGTTTAATCGTTCGTATGTAGCGCTTTTCCAGCTCAAAGCGCTGCTCAAGGCGCTGCCCGATGCAGGATCTAACTCAAGCCACCCGAGGTAGGTTAGTCCATCGTTTCCGACTATAACCACCCGAACAGCAGAGGAGGCAACTCGTACTGTCACAGAAACTGGACTAAAGTTTGATTACAATGGAGAATGCCTTGCCCAGAGTACATCTCCACTTTTTCACCTAAAACTGGCCATCATGCAGGACAGTTGACTTTGGGAAATGGTCCCCAAATAAGGGTACGTGCTTATCGCTGATTTGTACATTTTGTGAAATTTGCGCCAAAAGAATAGCTTCAACGATTGATGCCAGAGAGAGGGAAGTTTTGGCAGCGTATGATTTCATAAACAACCCGCTGAAATTGTATGGCACATACATATTTAACTGACATTGTTACTTATAAGTTATGTTATGCTGCGTTTATAAATTATGTTTGAGTATATGTGAAAGAGATGGAGAAAGTGCGTGCGCTAAGTGCGTGTGCTTGAGTGTGTGTACATATGTTCCTGTTTAAATGCGTGAGTTTGAATGCGTGCGTACGGTCTTTATCATCTTGGTGAAAAAAGACTTTAATAAAACAACCAACCAACCAACCAACATACAAAAAGAGGACACCAGTCATAGAAACGATTGTCAGGAGCGGTGGCCTTGGTGGACTTTTTGACGCGCAAGTCGGTTTCTCTCCTGTATTGCGAATTGTAATGTTTTAGAAATACAAGATTGCAAGAAAATGGGATACAAAAAATCAATATGACAGTTAGATCCTCTGACGCGTAGCTCTGACCTCTTTCCTTTAATACAAACTGGTGCGAAATGCAATGATTTAATACATACTGACAGTGTAGCAAGAAAAGGTGACTCAAAAAACCAGTGACAAGGTGACTCAAAAAACCAGTGACAGTTTGAGTCTCTGGCGCGTAGCCCTGACCTTTCTCCCCTTCGATACAGAGGGGGTGAGAAATGTAATGTTTTATCTGAACATTGTAATGTTTGCTCTCTTCCGCCTTGTCTTTGAACTCAACGTGATAATCTGGAGATGATTGTTTGTCCTGCAAGCTTAAGTGCTGAGAGCAAAGATTTTGGAGGATTATTGAAAAGAAGAAGAAAAAGAAGAAGAAGAAGAAGAAGAAGAAGAAGAAGAAGAAGAAGAAGAAGAAGAAGAAGAAGAAGAAGAAGAAGAAGAAGAAGAAGAAGAAGACGAAAGTGGATGTTTTGGTTTTTTTTAAATCTACCTTTTGTGCAAATGCTAGATCGTTGTGTGTTAAAGAAAAATGTTTTGCAGCGTAGTAAATATTTTTAAAAAATGGGGGAGAGGAAAGGAGATGGAGGGGAGAGTTATTTCCTATAAACCTTTATCCGTGTAAGCTCGTGTTAGTACATTGAAAAGAAATGTTTGTGTCCAGTTTAAGCGTGGGATCAAAGCAATATGACATTCCGTGTCACTGTTTTTACATTTGGTGTTGCACACTTAACTGTTATACCAGTCTGCTAGAAATGCTCTGTTAGTTTATTGATTTAAGTATCCAAACCGTGTATTCATTTTATTATCCAATCTCTCTCTCTTTCACTCACTCTCTCTCCATCTCTCTCACTCACTCTCTCTCTCCCCTGTCTCTCTTGCTCTCTCTCTCTCTCTCCACCCCACACGCCTTCCCCCTACTTATTTCACTCCTTACGGTTGTGTTTGATCCGCCGCAAATTTCTTGACAACAAAACAAACTGGACTGGGTTATGGAGGTGACTGTCAGGACGGTAGTAATGGTTTCATTGTGGTGTTCGGGGTTGCATTATTTCTGCCCAAGTTCGGGTGATTGTCCGTTTATGTGTATCAACAACTCTTTGTCACACTTTTTTTTTCTATTTTGTTGTTGTTGTTGTTTTTGTTTGTTGTGGCATTGTAAGCAAGAAAATAAAAATAATGAGAAACAGCTATATACATTAACTAAAGAATGCTAATTTGGACAACAACCCAAAAAAACAAATATATTTATTTTTATTTATTTGTATGCTTTTTTCCATCTAAATATAAGACAATAATATCACACACACAGACAGACAGACAAACATTAAATTAAAAAAATAATAAAGATTGTGAGAGCAATGTGTGTGTAACGGGGGAAAGTCCTCATTAGGTAGCAGTAGTAAACACACACACACGCAAACCCACACACACTCACACACACACGCACACACACACACACACACACACACACACACACGTACACACAATTAGTTAGTTATACAATGAACCTCTTACAAAGAAACTGCCCAACCGGAGAATTAATTAACGTTTTGGCTAAATCAACATGACAAAAACAAGGCACCAACAACTCAAAAGCAAATTTTTGGAGCGAAGCTCTTCGTTATGTGGACAAAACAGAATTCTAAGTCTGCAGATGAAAAAATACTGGGTTGACATAGATGTGAATGTTCCGAGGCGTACCATTACCAGAAGCAGTGCCAGTTTGCCTTTGCGTCGGCACACTCCAGGAACCCGGCCATTGTCACTTGGGCAGACAAAGGGGGCTATGAAACTTGTGCAACATCAAATCTCCAACCTTCAGGAAAACATAAAAAGCTGCAATAACCAGATAATAAAGCAAATAGAAACTGCCAAGGTCCAAGTAAAGACCAATGTAAAGGTGCACGTTGAGCAAAAGCTACAGCTCCAGTCAGATCTGATAGAATCACTGGCTACCAGAATAGCCGACCTTGAAAACCATTTTGACGAGTCGGCTGGGAGACTTGAAGAAACAGTTCTCTGACAGACAAAAAAACGTTCAGTGTAACGTGTATCCTCCGGTTTACACCTTTATTACAACCACGTCTGTAAAATATCTACACAGACTGATCGGTTCTCAACCTCATTGAAAGCAGCTTCCACTGTGAACACACTGAACGCAGCAAGAAATGTTGAGTAAATCGCAGTCAAGGGAAGAAGTTGTAGCCCAGTCAACATCGTCATCAGTATTCAGCCTTCGTTCAACACCCTCCAGAAATTCTATATTATTGCACGAATGAAACAGCACCCTAGACAAAAAGAGCTCCAACTGCCTTCCCTCGTTTACCTACTTCCAATGACATCTTCTCTACCCACCAACAAAAAGCAAATGCACATCTCCGACCGTTACCTAAAATGAGCGAAAATAAAAATATATGTCCTTCATATGCGCGTCTCACCCCAAGACAACAACTAGCTCAGGCGAGAGTGAATGCATCAACATCCCATCACATAATTGGTGACTCAGTTGTAAAATTCGTCCGATCAGACCTTGCGTGCCCTCATGCAAAGCAACCAAGCCAGCTGGTGAGCGTGTCAGGCATTACTGTAAATTATGTCAAACACTTGCTACAGCATGTGCCTGCCTGTAGGAATGTCCAACACCTTCTATTTCACCTCGGAGTTAACACTTGTTTCAATTATGTCGTCACTGTTATTCAGTGGAATGAGCTATACAAACTGTCAAAGAAGATTTTCCCTAACGCTTTCCTACATTTCTCCTCCATTATTCCTCCGAAAATCGTCTCGTCGCCACTGGTTAAAACTTGCGGAATCTAATGTGCACCTAAACACCATGTGCTCAAACAAAAGCTGCGACTTCATTAACACCTTCTACAACTTCGCTACTAAACGAGGCCCACCCAAGAAAGCTGCGTATCAAGACAACGTTCACCCAAGTCGTGTTGGCACAGGTAGAATGGGCAGCTCCTACAGGCGTGCCGCACAAACAGTAAACTCAAAACCCGTGAAGGTCAATGACAATGATGGCGCAAGGCACGCAAGACTACCACCACTGCTTGAATCTCTGATAAATTATCCCCTACTCTGAACGGACCCTCGTGGGCATCACGGTTGTTCGGCAACCAGAACACTGCTTTGCAGCCTTACCCAAGTGCTCCTGAAAATTGTGCCCAGTCCAGCCAACCCACCACACCCTCTTCTGTGCATCTCCTCAATTCGGATTTAATTCCTAAAAATGAAAGAGCATCTCCCCATCCCCGACCTATGCCTTATCCTGCTTTCTGTGATTCCAGTATCATAAACAACCATAGCCACCATGGTAGAATGTTTAATAATCCAAACGTTATATGGAAATCCTGTGATTCCACTTGTCATATACCCGCCGTATTTTAACCCAAATCTCTTCTCTGTCCCCTTCAATATCCCATGATGCGATATCCACAGTGAAAGGTTCATACATATGAGAAAAGATTATGGTGCATATAATTATGTGCTTTTCTGTTGTTGCATCAAATGTGGTATAAAATAGCCTGCTGATATTTTATTCATATACTTACTACGTTTTTCTTCTGTGATATTTGAGTTTTAATACATGTGAATGTGTTATGTAAACATTATAACTATGTCACTGGAGCCGAGCTTTTCTGAACATGCTCTGCAAGTGTGTAATGCGCTGAGTCGCCTTGACATACGCGATAATGATGTATGCTCTTTGAAAAAGAATATTAAAAAAAAACGACAATATCGAGGCAATGTCGCAGGTTCCAGAGATGTCGGCCAATTCCAGTCATTGTTTCTTCATCCGATCGCGGCCTTCACCCTACTGAGGCTGTTGATTATTTCTCATCGCCTGTCTGCAGTACCACTCGACTACATGGGAGGCCTACTGTAGCTGTCAACACCGACAATCTGATCTACATTCCCCTTGTTTCTTCGTCCCCCGTTTGTGAACAATCGAATGGTCTGAAGGTTGCATCGTTTAATGCAAAGCCAATATGATCTAACTGTTGTGAAAAGAAAACTGAGGTTTCTTCTCTTGTTGTTGATTATGACCTGGACATGATGTTCATTGTTCAGAAATGGTTCAAGGCTCGTGGCGACGGAGCACTGTGTGCTGATCTGCCACCCAGTGGATATGCGATAAAGTCGTTTCCTCGTCTCTCAGATCGTCGTGGCGGCGGAATTGTTGTCATTTACGAGGAGAGCCTAGCCAAACATTTGACATTCACTTCAAAGTTCTCATTCCCACACACTACTTTTAAACTGCTGCAACTTGTGCAAGTTTCTCTGTGTTGCATTTTATGTGTGTGTACGGTCCTTGGCCCACACTTAAGAACAAACTTACAGAGACAATGTTCTTTTAAGAACAAACTTACATAGACAATGTTCTTTGATCAGTTTCCTGACTTTTGGGATCTTTGTAATTCAATTCATGGCAATTTATGTCTGCTTGGTGATTTTAATTTTCATGTCGATTATTTACATGATCGTAGCGCTGTTAAGGTTTTATAACACATTATTATGTTTGATCTTAAACAGACAGTCACCGAGTCCACCCAAAGGCGTGGCCGCACCCTAGACCTTGTGATTGTTAGACCCTCTGATGGTGTGCATCTTTCTTCCGAGGTTAATCCTGCCCTTGAATCTGACCACTTTTGTGTTGTTTCACAGTTCATCATGGTCATTCCTGCCCCCAACCCTGCGCATCGCGTGGTTCTCAACGTCCGCGCTATTGACAGAGTAGTGTTCAGGGAGGACCTGCAGACAGGGCTTGCTCAGCTTGAGGACTGCAGTGCTGACCAGTGCAACATTGCCCTTCGGGCGATGCTGGACAAGCATGCCCC
>CM072516.1:54362534-54377534 GCA_036898135.1 Oncomelania hupensis | reverse complement strand
TGTCTTGGCCTTGGGTTCCGCTGCATGGCGGCTTCCATGCTGTCACTGAGAGGAAACCCTAATTGGGCGCTGCAAGAACAACGACCAAAAAAAAAAGAAAAGAAAAGACGGAAAAATAAATAAAATAAAATATATATAATATTCTAAATCTCATACTAAACTGTTCTGTTTTACTGAGCATTCGACAAAAAAGAATTAAACTTAAATTGATGTTAATACATATCTAGCAGGCATGCGGTTAGTTATAATAATACTAAAACCAAGCAACTTTCCCTGTGTAAAACTTTACCAAACCGACGGACAAGAACTTCAGTCCCAAAAAGAACCCACGTTCGAAGCCTGTACTGATGATAACAATAATAATGATTATAGTATAGGGATGATGATGATTGCTGAAGGGATCTTATAAGACAATGCCGCTAATATTCACGCTACTGTTGCATCTTCAGTGCGGTCAGTGAATTCCCCCGTAGACTAGATATCTCACACTACTTACTATACTGTCTTCTCTGGGCTGAATAGTAAACGTGATTCATCTTGGTAGGCTACTATTCCATGTACAGTGCGGTCAAGGTCTCCTCTAGACTATATTTCTCACAATACTATCTTCTCTGGGCTGAATCGTGAAGTAATAATAATAATAATAATAATAATAATAATAATAATAATAATGATGATGACGATTATGATGATGATAATGATGATGATGATGATGATGATGATGATAATAATAATAATAATAATAATAATAATAATAATAATAATAATAATAATAATAATAATAATAATAATAATAATAATAATAATAATAATAATAATAATAATGGATGCCCTGAGCGCCTTATTTCTAAATCAGACTTAAAGCGCGGCAATTGTAACCAACATACACAGACCATTCTGCAAGGCACAGTGCAAGGAGGTAGAAGAAGAGGGAGACCGAAAAAGAGGTGGGAGGACAACATTCGAGAATGGACTGGTTTGACACTGAGCGAAGCCATCACGGCTGCTGAGGACAGAGAAAGATGCAGTATGCTGGTTAAACGATCATCTGTGGTGCCACTACGACCTCCGGGTTACGGGACAGGATAGGATAGGATAGGAGGAGAGGGGCAGGAGGGGATAGGGGAATGCGAGTGTAATGTGCACGTAGGTGAAATGTGCGTGCGTTGTGTCTTTGCCTATGTATTGGTGTTTGACATACCGACAATCTTTGCCGCCACTGCATTCATGCCTGCATGCAGTTGCCTGTGTGTGTATGTGTGTGTTTGTGCGTGTGCGTGCGCGCGCGTGTGTGTGAGAGAGAGAGAGAGACAGACAGACGGACGGACAGAAAGACAAACAGACAAGACAGATATAGACTGCAGACAGACACAGGCAGAGAATGTGATGAACGCGTGGGTTGGAAGGGAGAGGGGACGTTCTGTTAGCAACGGGCAAGTGGCAGAACCGAAGACGTGGGGCAGACATGTTGTGGTTGACCTGTGAGTTACGAGCTGGGTAACGGACGTGAGCCAGCGCTGCTAGGCATAATGTTAGCCCGTGTACCCGACCTTATATTACCCTCCACCCCACCTCCACCCCCACCCTTGATCACTCCGAGTATATGCAAGTTTGACAGTGGTTGTTTGATCTTATACCTCAGCTGGTTTTTAATTTAACTACTGGAGAAGCATTTTAGCGAAATCCATGTGTTGAGAATAACAACAACAACGACAATAATAATAATAATAATAATAATAATAATAATAATAATAATAATAATAATAATAATAATAATAATAATAATAATAATAATAATAATAATAACATAAATAATTAATTAAAATAAGAACAAGAAGAAGAGAAACAAAAACAGCAACAACAATAACAAAAATCATCATCATCATCATCATAATCATAATAATTATATAACTACTACTACTACTACTACTACTACTACTACTACTACTACTACTGCTACTACTACTACTTATAAGACGCTTTTCCTAATAAGGAACAGTTCAAAGACCCCGAGAATCTTGTTTATTGTTACTGTTGTTGTTGTTGGTATGGTTTTTGTTCTTAATTTACTTTGCCGCATTTTATCTCTATTTCTTTTTTTTTAATCTCGTCTTTAAAAAAAAAGAAGACATTTGTCAGAATATAACAGAGATTTTTGACTTTTAACACAGTTACACTCATTTTTGGGGATAAGATTCTTGTCCTACCTTCTTGTCCTACGTTTGCACTGTTCTTGCCGTTTGCAGCGCTGTCGCTGAGAAGGCAGCCCGATTTTCGTTGGCATGGTTGACAAACAAAAGTTAAAAAAATAACAACAACAACAACAACAGCAAACAGATTCTAGTTTTGTTTTTTCTTTGCAAGAGCCCGGAAGCCATAATGTAGCGCCATCCAGGTAAAAGGTGTCCTCGTAACATAACGGTCGTTGGGGAAAGGGGAGGGGGAGGGGTGAAGAGTGCTTTTGAGACGTCCCTTTTCTCTAGGCCAGCTTAATGAGGGCGGCGCCTATCTCCTCTCCCTCGCGGCTTTACCTTCTTCTCCGGTTCTAAACAGATCCAGATTCCCATTCACAGCTGGGTGGATTGGGGTGTGTCGTGCGCTTGTTTCAGTCTTGTTGTGTCGTGTTGTTGATTGCCTTCCAAGCATGGCCACCCTTCCACCCATTCAAGCACTAGCCGCTCCCGACGTGGCTTCACATGAAACATTGCTAACGCGTGCCCAAACCCAAGCTCGATCCATGACAAAGAGCAGTTCTTAGATCCGTCCCCTATACGCTTATGTGTCCGGGGACGTTAATCTATTTTAACTAACTAACTAACAATGCCAACCCGCGCTCAACTCAGACCATGCAGTCGGCCTCACAAGTCCCCATGTTTGATCTGAGTGTAACTGATGTGTGGATTTCTAACGAAGATTGTTCACCCCCGTACGTATGTGGGTGAAAACGGATCTCTTTCTTACGCAAAAACGATGGCAGCCACTAGTGCGCCGCCACCCAGGACACGAGAGAAGTAGGAATGATGTCCACCACCAAACAAAACAACTTCTCTTTTGATTTAAGCGATACTGTACCTATAATCCTACCTTCCAAGTGCTGGTACAACTAACCACCACCTAGGCTGATCGTAGCAGTAGGACGTCCAGTAGTGCTCTACTACGCTCACATGATTGTGGTTTTATGTACGGAGCGACTAGAGTCGAACTCTCCACATCGGCAACATCCACGGTAGACTCTCCGTCGACTGCGTGAGCTCTTTAGCCGCTCCGAATAACCTTCACGTAGTGATGCCGGTTTCGCAAAATTATATCAGGGTGGTTTTTTTTGCGTAACAATGCTTCATTCGTGTTAATTGGTTTTTTTGTTCAGATGCGCTAGTCCATGCTGCCCTTTTGTTCATGAAATAATGCAGTTGTGACCATTATTTCATGGTGTCGCAAATGTTATAAGGATCATATAGTACCACGCCACACCAAACTACAGCAAACCACACAGACATTACACTACTACACCACACCACAAACGTAACACCAAACCAAACTACAAAATATCACTTTAATGTTTCTGCGGTTATTCTTCACAGTGATGATATTAGAAGCCACAATTCTTCTGCCAGAGGAGAGATTATGAAGTGGCCTCTGACGGTCTCTGATAGTCTGTGCGGTCTCAGCTCGTTTCGCGGCATAAACACTAAGCCGCAAGTCGTTGTCGTTGACGTTGCTGGTTTTGGCACCGATGGTATATGTTTTTGACCTCATCGACATTGTCACACACAAATACACACACACACTCACACACAGAAGCGCGCGCACGCCTGCAGACACGCAAAAAGGGGGGTGGAGAGAGAGAGAGAGAGAGAGAGAGAGAGAGAGAGAGAGAGAGAGAGAGAGAGAGAGAGAGAGAGAGAGAGAGTTAGAGACTCGAACATCTTATTGACAACAAGGATACAGATTTTATGCGGTAACCTAATCTTACAATCGTTCCTCGTATCAGTCGCACTCTCATTCTGCGATTTCAGCCATATATGCCAACGATAAGACAAATAACTATAATAACAGGACAGACAAATAAATAGAAGAACCATTATGCAGTATACAAAAAAGATGTATGATAATCAATATTGGTGTCGCAATTACACAATGAATAACAAACAACCCAATGTATATCAAATAATCAGGTGGTATACAATTACACATACATTCTAAGGCGAATCAAATGCAGATCAAATAATCAAGTAGCACATTGCGAAACGGTTGACAAAATCATAGGTTAGGTCGTATTACGGTAATTTTGCCTTAATCGTTTGAATGAAGGGAGAGTGGTACACGATCAAATGTTCAAAGGAAGAGAGTTCCAGATTAGAGGTCCTGAGAATGCAAAACTAATCTTAAACAAGTCAATTCGTATTCGAGGCAGGATGTATTTGTTGGACCCGTAGTTCAGCAGTTAATAGTTTGTTTTTTTTTTTTTTTTTTTTTTTTTTTTTTTTTTTTTTTTTTAATAAGGTCGTGCCATTTTGCACTTTAAACAAGAGGGTCATAATGTTGAATTAAAACTGATGATATAAGGACATTAGGTTTGCTGCTTTAAGTTTTTCAGATGATGCAAGACTGGGATCAACAATGATAATCTTCCCTGCTCTACGGTGCAAGGAGTTTAGTTTATTGATATGCTCTTGTCCTGCACCACACCATACTGATGACGCATAATTGAGATGTGAAAGACAGCAAGACGTGTAAAAAAAAAAGTATTCTCGCATCGGGACCGACCCAAAAAAAATTATTTACCTAAGAGGTACATATTTTGGGAGACAAGTTTGCAAACGCAATCTTTTAAGCGAGCGTTGTGGCCAAGTGGGCTAAGGCGGGACTAACTTGCCTTGTATACAAGCCAGAAACCAATGGCGCCTGACAGGTGTGGGTTCGATCCAGCATCTGGGCGTTACGTTTCTCTGAATATTATTTACTTTCGACTCGGGCAACGTCTCTGGGGGTTTTCTCCGGGTGCTCCGGTTTGCTCCCCCAGCTCGTCCACAAAATTAGATGTTCCAATTCCAAGAATTGATCTTTTCAAAACTTGTCTAGCTTATTCTGGTTCAACTCTGTGGAATAACTTTCCTGACGATCTCGGTACTCCAGAATATAAAATGACATAATTTAGAACACGTCTCTTAAAACACATTAAAAATTAAATAAACATTATTTGTTGTTAATATTAACAACAATAATTTGATTTAATTTTTTTTTTATTGTTGTTGTTTTTGTTTTTTTGGTTTCTAATGATGATATTGTTATTTGTTATTGTTCCATGATGTTCATGTTCTAACATTAATTTGCTGTATTTAATAGTTCTTGTTACAAGCCCCAAGGGCAAGATTTAAAAAAAAGCACCCCCAGTGCTTTCTCTTTTACCCTTGCAAAATAAAATTATTATCTTATCTTATCTCTCTCTCTCTCAAGCCTAAAACCTTAATTTTATTAAACGTGTCGGTGTTCAATATCTTGTCTGTCTGTTTTTTTCGGTCGGTCAGTCTGCATGTCTGTCTGTCACTTTTTATCTAGACCAAAAGCGTTTATCTTATTAAACTGTTCAATTTTTTGTCTGTGTCTGTCTCTGTCTCTCTCTATGTCTCTGTCTCTCTCTGTCTGTCTGTCTCTCTCTCTCTCTCTCTCTCTCTCTCTCTCTCATTGTGAATGTTCATGTCCTTTCCCGGCATATACGATTTTCCTTCATAGGGATACAGCACGGTAACAATGTCCAATGAACCAGATGGCGATATGGCCGGTATTATCGGAAGGGGAATTGTTGTTGCATTTTCGGAGATTACTTTCCTCTTCGGCTGCTTTTTTTAAAAATATTCATCATTCCTTTATAAAGCAAATTGATTAGTTCCCTGATCGTTTCTACCAATAATTCTAAACAAAATGTTAGTCATTGCATATTGCGTTCCGCGTTTACGCTAGAAGTTTATTTTACTGTTTTGGAGTTGACCAAACTTGCAGATTTCTTTTGTTACTGCTATTTCAAACCAAGCAGACGGCGATCTGAGCTCGTGATTTTTGAGGCAGAATTTAATTTGCTTTGTGTTTTTTTGTGTTTTTTTTTTTAAATGCCATTTAGCCATGTCTTGTGTGCGAGGACATTTGCCAGAGAATTGGTCCACTATCAAAAGTCGTTTTTTCCCACCGTCTGCATGTATGGTGCTAGTATAGTATAGTATAGTATAGTATAGTATAGTATAGTATAGTATAGTATAGTATAGTATAGTATAGTGTAGTGTAGTGTAGTGTAGTGTAGTGTAGTGTAGTGTAGTGTAGTGTAGTGTAGTGTAGTATAGTATAGTATGGTATATTACAGACTTTTATTATATTGTCAGTCTTATTAAGCTATTAGTACATTGTTTTAATGCGACTATTGTGTGCGTGAGGTTTTCTTCCAATTTATTACTTTAAATTTTAATGAATATTTTGTTTTTAATTTTTTTTGTTTATTGATTGTATTCTATCTATTGTACTGTGCGTGTGACTGTGTTTGATGCGCCTTGAGCAGATTATTGTTTGATAGTGCGCTTTAAAAATAAAATTATTATTTGTATTTTTAGTACAGTACAGTACAGTGCAGTGCAGTGCAGTGCAGTGTAGTGTAGTATAGTATAGTATAGTATAATAGTATAGTATAGTATAGTATAGTATAGTATAGTATAGTATAGTATAGTATAGTATAGTATAGTATAGTATAGTATAGTTTTAATTTTATTTATTGATTGTATTCTGTCTATTGTACTGTGCGTGTGACTGTGTTTGATGTGCCTTGAACAGACTATTGTTTGATAAAGCGCTTTTATAAATAAAATTATTATTAGTATAGTATAGTATAGTATAGTATAGTATAGTATAGTATAGTATAGTATAGTATAGTATAGTATAGTATAGTATAGTATAGTATAGTATAGTTAGTACAGTACAGTACAGTACAGTACAGTACAGTACAGTATAGTATAGTATAGTATAGTATAGTATAGTATAGTATAGTATAGTATAGTATAGTATAGTATAGTATAGTATAGTATAGTATAGTATAGTATAGTATAGTATAGTATAGTATAGTATAGTATAGAGTTCGCGTTGTTCCTGGTTTGAAGGCGGCGTAGTGTTGTTGGCGGATGGGGTAAGGATGGGAGTGGAGTGTGTGATAGTGTCACTGTTGCCGTTCTTGTTCTACTGCTTCGTTATGCACCTTAAATAACTCTGTGTGTGTGTGTGTGGGTGTGAGAGAGAGAGAGAGAGAGAGAGAGAGAGAGAGAGTACTTGTGGGAGATAAAATGCGCTATATATAGCGATGTAGTAGTAGTAGTAGTAGTAGTAGTAGTAGACTAGTAGTAGTAGTAGTAATAGTAGTAGTAGTAGTAGTAGTAGTAGTAGTAGTAGTAGTAGTAGTAGTAGTAGTAGTAGTAGTAGTAGTAGTAGTAGTGCTTGCAACACCTGCCGGAATAGAAAATGGTACGACTGCTTGGGTGTAGGTTTTTCTAACTAGTTCTTTCAGCAGACATCACTTTCAAGCACGGTTATATTTACACATTCGCGCGATTACCAGACACTGTCCTATGCCTAAAAAAATACGTGCATTTTGGTCGTCCATTCACAGAAAGGATTTTGTTCAGTACTATGTTCGTTTTCTTATTTTCAATGTCTAAATCACTTAGGTGAATAATAGACAATAAATGAGTTACACACACACACACACATTTTCACAGAAAGGAATGCCGGACAATAACCGTAACAGATTAAGATTAAGCGTGAAAATCAAACAAAGCGAGAGCAACAACAACACAAAACGAACTGTTATCAGTAGTTAGAACAATCCTTTTCAATTTTCTTAGCGAGAATGCTTTGTTATCTTGGTTGCTGCGATACTGTGAGATCGCAGAGGCACGGACCATTTTTACAAGCAGGCTCCGCTATAGTTGACGAGTTGTATGCTATCAACCTTTTAGAACAGTCGATGTCAGTCTTTTTTTTGTTTGTGTTAAGAGATCCGATAGCCAGGAGGTTTAAATCAAGGTCCTTTTGTCGGAAGCTTTTGAGCTGAGGGCATCTTTCGGGAGGTTTAAACCACCATTTTTTCTGCAGTCCGTGGACTGCTTGTTATCTCAGTTCCAATAAAACGCTGGGAATGGTTATTGAGGGAGGGAGGGAGGGCCGCGCCGACCGCCCGAATTCAAATCTTAAATGCGCCATACTGTTAGTTTGTCGTTCTCCTAGCTGGTGTCGTTGTCTCTTTCGACGACAATCTTTTTCAAGGTATTATTAGTGGATCCTTTGAAGGTATTGTAGTTTACAGGAGGTTTTAATAAGTGTAATACGAGGATGCCGTTATCCCGCCTTAAGTTTTAACCCTTTGATCTCCACTCCTTTGATCTCACAGGTTGCCGACCCTTCAAGCAGATCAGGCCTAAGAAACGTCCTGCTTTTTCACAATACCCCCCAAAAGAAGGATACATTTCCAGTCTATAAAATCCCGGAGAAGAGATTAAGGACGCGAAGCCATACATTTTTTGTGTATGGAGCGCGCGGTATTCTAGTTTGTCAACAAGGTCTTTTCTAAATTACATAATAAAGCCCCAGCATACCCGTTCCGTAGCTCTTCCACGCTTACTTTTACACTTCAGAGATCTGCTATATGCGCTGAAGAGTAATAATAATGTGCTGCACGCTCTTACAGTATGAACCTCAATTTTTGTTGGCAACAGAATCAAATAGCTACTGGGTTACTGTATACTTTTGAAATTAGTATCACGTTTAATCTTTGAACTAAAAGAAACCTGTCAATACAAAGACATTTTTTGTTTAGTTAAGAAAGTTTTCTTTATAGCTTTAAAGCACATATTATTAGCAGGCATTAGCAGACATTGATCACCATTAGTCGTACACTGGTTTATTCATTTTGGATTTGGGATTTTTGTATATTTGCCGATGAAAAATGT
Organism: Oncomelania hupensis; assembly: GCA_036898135.1. NCBI lineage: Eukaryota > Metazoa > Mollusca > Gastropoda > Littorinimorpha > Pomatiopsidae > Oncomelania > Oncomelania hupensis. The sequence continues at coordinate 54,368,553 of CM072516.1, read as the reverse complement.
AAGCCCTCGGCAGAAAATAATTTCCAATGCATTTGGACAGTGTCACGTGGGGTTTATGGGCTCTGCACAATGGAATTATGGACCCTCACGTTTATTCGGTGGGAACTGCTAGTAAGTCACCCTATGAATTACTTTAATAAATTTATTTGTTTAGCTCGTTCTGTGTTAAGGTTGGGGTACAGAAATAGATAGAAAAATGGTAAAAGAATACTGTCACACTAGCTTTCACACGGCTATGAATCATATGTAGTCCAGCCACTTGATAACAGTTAAAATCACACATTTATTTCTTCTACTCTATACAAGATTCTCTAAGTACTAATCTAACTTAAAAAGTCTCTTTCAATGCTAATAGTTTGATCGCTGATGGTCTAGGCAGCTGTTATTTCTTCCTCGGGCACTTGCTATTATATTTCATGTAGATTTGGACTACTGTGGTCCGTTTTACAGTTTCTGAAGAGTTGGACTACTGTGGTCCTGTTTTGATCAGGTTAAGTGCACTTTCGGAGAATACACTTAACTTTCTGATGGTGCGGTCGAAGTCCTTCTGTGAGGTAGCTTCTGGTCCACCTGGGTAGTTGTGTAGTTGGGTTCCCTTGCCACGCTGTGGGGTCTGACAGGGTGTTTTTCAAGGTAGCTCTTTCCGACTTGTGCGGCAGAGGCTCCTCAACCAACTAGTCGTTTCTGTGGAGTGGGGTGCACAGGATAGCTCGGGATAGCTCGGGATAGCTCGCCTGCTCGTCTGTAATATAAGAGACGAAATTCTGCACAACCCTGAATAATCGGTTTGTGCAGAGCGTCTCACTGAAAGCCAAGTAGCCCTCAGTGATAGCTCCACATCTCTATACATAAGCGACGAACATTCTGCTACTTCCGGGTTCCACTGGAATCTCAACTCTAAATTCCTATACATACATAAATATCAATCGTGGCTAACTATACACATACAGAATTAATAATATTATAAACATTCAGTGGTACAGCCACTGGTCTGCAAACATACATATAAGTTAAACAACAGTGGTTCCGTACGGGATACAACATGGCGGCGCAACCGGTCGTGTTTCGCCTCGTGGTAGGCTCTTCCACAAGGTCACGCAAATTCGGATTAACAATTCACATTTATGCATAGCAAATTCCACAAACATAATTTCAACAATCATATAAATATATCACGATGAAACAGAAGGGTGTTCATTTACCTGTTTGACAAGTTCAGGCCCGTGATGACTAAATAGAATTCTGAGATTCTAAAGTCCTGCTTCCTGGTCTATGAGTGAAGATAGTTCTCTGCTAGCTAAGGAGATGTTACTTCTTCCTCGTCTCACACACGACTGACCAACGCTGTGTTAGGCTCGGACCCAGTCAAACTGGCGCGAACCGCTTAGCCTAAGCTGATCTCTCATTGGTTAAAACGGTCAGATTCAAAGCTCAAGTGCTGACTCACTGCGCTGTGTGTGGGTCTGGCTCGCAGTGTGTACTTTTATTGCTGCTGTGTTATATACTGACTCTCTACTGTTACAAACACTACACAAGGCTGAATAGTCCATGAGCAGAGTTAAAACTAGCCAGTTCATGACAGACAGCGTGGTCAAATTATAATAAAAGCATACGGTTTTAGCAGGTATTACCAAACCCATTACCCCCCTCACGTCGAATTTACCTTTGGAGGAGAAATTAGCTTTCTTACCTTTAAAAACAGACACACACACACACACTGTTGGTAATCTCTTAAAATCTGTTTGTGAATATCTTGTCTGCAGACAAGGCATTAACAGAAAAAGTATAAACCGCTTTAGCAAGCTTTTAGCGTGTCTAAAAAAAAATATAACAGAGTTGACGTTGTCTAGCTTGTGCCTGGTCTATCCGCCTAAAACACACAACCGGTGTTTAGCGGGGATTATTTACTCGCGTTTAATGCCTATTTACTAACATTTATGTAGTCTGTTATCAGACAGACAACTTTCGCTTAATCTCAAGTCCTCCCAGCGTACAAATTATCAGTGTCATCGTGGTTGCTGTTTATTTACAACTGAATAAACTTTTACCCCTGCCAGATCTATAGATCCTGTTTCGCCAGGATGCTGATAAATTTTGCTGGACGGATTTTTAAAAAAAAGCGTACAGTATAGAGACATTGCTAAAGAGAAAAATACAGAGGATGAATTAGGGATGGTTAACAAGACTTGTGTTACGCACGATAGGTCCGATCATTTTGTTTTGCAGAGCATGCAATAACAGAGTGTATTTACCTTTGATTTGATTTTGCGTTGTTGCTAGAGGAAACTTTGCAGAATGTTTATAATTTTCGTCGGTGGATATTGTTGAGAATTTTCTGAAATTACTTGTTTATTATCGATCGAAGCTTCCCAATCTTTTGAGTTTAAATGCGTCGAATCATCTAAATTCGTAAACACGTATGTGACGTAGGATAGTGCATAGTTCCGGTGACGAGTTTTATTTTCATTGAGTGTTATTGCGTCATGCTGGAATGTTCTAACTTTTTCTCGATTGCAGAGGGACTGTGTAGTAATTCCCTCCCCCCCCCCCCCTTTTCCAGTCCCCTATTCGCTATATGTGACGTGGGACTTTCATATATCTACCTATCTACCTTGTGTGGAGTGAAAAAGAAAGTGATAGTGAGAGATTCATGATGATTTTTGATGATTATCTTTGAAGTGATTTTCGAAAAGCTATCTTGTATGCAGTTGTTGATGTTTGCTGAATAAAGTTGGAAAACGTTATACGACTCCTGCCTTGTTGCCGAGTGAACAGGCTGCGTGGATAAACGAATCTGAGTTACACTTATCAAAATTCAAGCATCAAGGCTGAATCAACTACTGATATATGTATAAATAACAAACATGTAGCAACTTGTTTACAGAAACTGAAGTCTGTCTGTCTGTCTGTCTGTCTGTCTGTCTGTCTGTCTGTCTCTCTCTCTCTCTCTCTCTCTCTCTCTCTCTCTCTCTCTCTCTCCTTTCTAGATCTAAAATTGCAATCCGGAATTCACTGCTTAACTGTTTTCCCATGTTCTTGAATCACTACAATACCTCAGAAACTGAAGGTTGTCCTCTTACCATGATCTAAAATAGCTATCCACAATTAATTGGGTAACTGTTTTCTTTGTTCTTGAACCACTAGAAGAAGAGTCTAATATATAGCGGTTTACTACAAGAATATTGGTGTGCCATGGCGACAATGAAATGCATCCTTTCTTGCAGAGTCTGGACATGCATTCATCATGTCATACACTCAACTGGCAATCATCCTGTGACATATGACTGATATGAGTTTAATTTTGTGTTTACCTATCTCTTAGAAAAAATATGTAAACACAAAACTCAAACCAGTCATATGTCACAAGTGATAGAAATTGTTGTGAGTTTCCAATTAACATAGGTCGTTCCATTGTTGATGATGTGCTGAGGACATTGTCTGGAAAGAAACTACTTCTGAATCGAGAGGTTATAGCTCTCAAATCACGGAACCGATGGCCAGAGGGCAGAAGCTCTACGAGATGATTGGCTGGGTGTGACGAATCGCGAATTATATTTCCTGCTTTCCATTTCATACGCGTTTTGAAAATGGAGGTGACAGATGGAAAGTCTCCACCAGCTAGATTCGAGGCAGTCTTAACAATATATTCGAGTTTTTTCTTTTATATCGAGGTTGTGCTGCCGAACCAGACAGTGATAGAGTAACACAAGATGCTCTCTATCACCGCGCGGTTGAACAATGCCATAATTTTACTGGACATGCCAGACTTTCGCAGCTGTTTCGGAAAGTGGAGACGCTGTTGGCATGTGTTTTTTTTTGCAATGGATGTGGTGCTACTGTATTGTCCCAACTCAGGTCGCTCGAAATGATGGAACCGAGAAATGTAAACGAGTCGACCGGCTCAACGGCTTCCCCATTGATAACAAATATGTCTATTGATAATAAATAAAATATTTGTAATCTGTGATCTGTTATAAATATAAAACAATATTTTTTTATGGTCATACAAAAGTAGAATCAGACAAGTGAATTCGCCAACGAAAGGATCAGAGTCCACAAAACCACACCAGAAAAAAGTATTTGCTAATATTTTGGGATCGAACATAATGGAGGAATAAACTATGTAATTATTGTAAGATCAAACTAGAAGGATTGCAGATATTTTGTACAGATAGTGAACGATCCACAAAAAGGAAATAACAGTTGGCGCCTCGAGCGGCTTGAGTTAGATCCTGTATCGGCCAGCGCCTTGAGTCGCCAAGAACGGCGAAATATGCGCGCTATACAAATACCCAATAATAATAATTTTAAAAAAATGTTTATATAATCTATAGATCCCCATACAAGAAAGAGAGGAAAAACTTTTTATCAATAGCTCTGATCTACCGTCAAGCAGAAGACTCCCAGACTTTAATCTCTATCTGCTCGCCACTCCCTGCCTCTCAGGTCTGCACGGTAAGCAGGACAATCCCGGTCACAACAACTGCCGCCCCGAGCCAATAAATCAGACATCCACACCGTCCTTAGATTATCTCCCTTTAGCGGATGGCGCCAGGACGAGTAGCCTCCCTTAACTTAAATTTTGGCAGAGGCAGACGGTCCAACATTACTGGCCTTGACTTTTTGGTCGAATTGTAGTGCTCTGTAAATAATGCCGCTGAAGGTAGATACCATAGTTATGTGTTGATCGGCTCTCAGAACAGTATAGAGTGGTGGCAATGTTCACATCGGGGTAGGTAAGCTTATTGACGTGACTATAATGTAGAACAAATTGGGAAATGGTTTCATCACAAAAGAGCTTGTTGGAAAGGCTGCTCTGATGCTTAAGGAACTGAACAATCAGAAATCGAGGTGGTGTACATTGTGCAACTATCCCCAAAGTCATAAATACAGATAAATAAAGGCACTGGAGGAAACAAATGGTCAGTAAATAAAGATTTTTTTTTTTAACATTGAAAGGAGATGCACCACACCATCTTCAAGATGCGGAATGCGGGGGCCCAAATGGACAGAAATGAAAATAAAACTTTTTCAGTAATGGATTCACCTTTCCCTACCCTCCCCCCCCCTCACTCACTCTCTCTCTCCCTTTTTCTCACTCCCTCTCTCTCTCTCTCTCTCTCTCTCTCTCTCTCTCTCTCTCTCTCTCTCTCTCTCTCTCTCATTAATCTTTCTGCCGTGAAAAACAAAAACTCAGCCGTATCGCAGTTCACCCCTCACCCTAACTCTGCACTTCTTCAAACGATAATGAATGGCCTTGCACAGGGGAGATCAGCCATAATTAAGAATCCGAGGCTAGGGGCCAGCCAGACGACAACTACAAAGTTCACTCACGCTTTTAACGGTCACCCCCAAAAAGCTTATTCTAGGTCCTTGTTGCTAAGGAGGATGAGGCAGAGAAGACACCAGGGGCGTAACCAGGTATTGACAAAGATGGACAACTCTCACACGATCAGCAAAAGTGCGATAATCAAAACGTTTGGCGGTCAACCAAAGAATAGGTTATCGTGACCTTGACTGCAATATTTCACCTTGTAATGAAGAAATAATACATGTCTATGATGCTAGTGTGAAAGCAAAGGTTAAGTCCGTGATCCAGCTTATAAGAAAATAGTTATTTTTTATTACGCCAAGCTGATGAACCCTGTACAATCTGGTTCGTTGGACAGAAGACACCACTGTGCTTGCTCAGAAGAAGACGACGACGATGATGATGATGGTGGTGATGATGATGATGATGATGATGATGATGATGATGATGATGATGATGATGATGATGATGAAGATGATGATGATGATGATGATGATGATGATGATGATGATGATGATGATGATGATGATGATGATGATGATGATGAATAGTTCGATCGATGAATAAAGCAGTACGTTTACTAATGTGTTCATGTCATGGGGAGAAAAAAGCCCACCAAACTCTTCCAAGTGGAATAAGTTGTTGTTGATGACGATGATGATGATGATGATGATGATGATGATGATGATGATGATGATGATGATGATG
>CM072516.1:54262534-54357534 GCA_036898135.1 Oncomelania hupensis | reverse complement strand
CACTTGGATGGGTGACCGCAAAACGTGAAGCGACAAATAACAACGCACCCAGTTGACTCAACTGTGACTGAGTACCTACTCTCTTAAGGGTGGGGAAGGTAAAGCAGCGAGGGAGAGAGATGGGCATCACCCTCATTACGCTGGCCCAAGATAAGTGTGATCTCCAACATCACGCTCCCCTACGGCCACAAGGCTACGGGACCACCTTTACTTTTTTTTTTTTAAACCAACAAAGTTACTGGGCCGTACCAACTCATCATCTATCATTAAGGGATGATGGTTTTAAGCGTTACTTACAGAAAATCTCCCTTGCTTTTCCTCTTGTTTGAAAAACAACTAAATCTGAATATCTGAATCATTATCCTAAATCCAACGAAACAGCTTTGTTTTGATGTACAATTTTGTCACTGTTAACTAGCAGAAAAATGTAGCATACTCTTTTATCATCTGGAACGGTATATAGTTTGAGTGCATTAGTGGGAAAAAAAAGCGAAAAGTGTAGTAGAATTAGAGACTCGTGCTCCTTTAGAACTATCACAACGATCACGACCGCCATCTCCCCACCAAAATTGCTAATGTTGTTGTTGTTGTTGCTGCTGCTGCTGCTGTTAGACCTATATAAATTTCCCGGTTTTGTTTTTTTCTTACATAGAATCCCCTGCCCTCTCCCCTTACCCCCCCCCCCCCCTTTTTCCTTCTGCCCTCGTCCCTTGCACCATCTCCTCGAACGCTCCCTCTTCTATACATTTTGTGCCGCATGATTTTGTGCCCTCTTCTTTGCTCTAGAAATGTACTAGAATACTATAGACATCATCTGGCCGCCATAGTTGTTGTGGAGTTTTTAAGTTCAAATAATTAGAACTTTTCCACACCCACCAACAATCCCCCTCTCCCCGTCATCTGCTGTCCCTTCAATTTCTCCAACTCCATCAACCCCACCTACCCGCAGCGCTGCCTGTCCCTCTCCGCACCCCACTTCCTCATCACCGCCTCCTCGTCCATTTCTGCTCAAAACAACCTTTTGGCTGTATCACATTCCTGTGTTCCTCTATGTGTTTGTGTGTATGTGTGTGTGCGCGCGCGTGTGTGTATGTGTATGTGGCGGGGTCGGGAAGGGGGGGGGAGGGGCCTGTATATATGGAGAAATGGGATGCTAAACTTGTCTTTCTATGCACCGCCCCACTTCTGTTGTTTTTTTTAGCGCCCCACGTTTTTCTAAGTACAATGGAGTGCTCATTAAGTAGGCCTACATGGGAGTGCGGTTGTAATACATGGGACTGTTTTAAGTACATGGGAGTGCACTATTTGGGACGGTCTGTTTTGTAAACAAATTTGAAGTAACAGGGTTAGGGTTTGGAGAGGAAAGAGGTCAACTTTTTGAGCCTTTTTGTTTTGCTTTTTTTGTTTTTTGTTGTTGTTTTTTTTTTAAATCTAAATCTTACATTTTTAGTTGAGTTTTGTGCTCTTTCCGTTAAAAAAAACCAAACACCGCTTTTCGATGACTACATTTCGTCCCAAACACTAATTGGCCATGAATGCATGCTTGCGTGTGGGTGTGCGTGTGCGTGCGCGTGCGCGTTTTAACCAACAGAATAGAGTGCCATAGCTTTGTCTTGATGTGGAGGCCAAGATCTGCGTTGCTTTAAATATCTGTAACCCCTCTCCAACGCCCCCACCTCTCTCCTCCACTAATCCCACTACTCTCACCATCCTTCCCCACCCCTCTTTCCATGTGATGCACCCACTAAACCCCCCCCCCCCACACCACCACCACCACCACCTCTCTCTCTCTCTCTCTTTCACTCTCTCTCTCCCTCGCTCTCTTCACAAATCTCATTCTAAAAAACAGCAAAGGAACCTTTTAGTTGTATATCATTGCCCCTTCTTTTTCCCCCTTTTTTTAAGCCAACAAAATAATGTACCATGGTATATCATCACAGGGCTGAAGTGCGTTACTTAAAGACGGTAGGGACCCCCCTATGTTGACGCCGTCTTTGATGGGGGTAATTGAATCTGAGCGTGTGCTGCGATGTGGCGATCGTGCTGTCGTCGTTGTTGCTGAATATAGAAGGTGGGTGGTTCGTTCCTCCCTAGTATAGGAAGGAAGAGAGAAGAATAAGACAAAAATAAAGCAATGTAAGATAGAAAGAATGTTTATGACCCCCTTTTTATTATTTATAAGAAAATGATGCATCGCCCCGATGTTCTTCTAGCTTCTCCTTTCATCATCATTCTTCTTCTTCTTCTTCTTCTTCTTCTTCTTCTTCTTCTTCTTCTTCTTCTTCTTCTTCTTCGTCTTCTTCTCCGGAAAATGAGTGTAAATGATATTGTAAGATTATGCTCCCTTCTAAATCGGTATCGTTGTTGTAAATAAAATTTCTTCTTCTTCTTCTTCTTCTTCTTCTTCTTCTTCTTCTTCTTCTTCTTCTTCTTCTTCTTCTTCTTCTTCTTCTTCTTCTTCGTCGTCGTCGTCGTCGTCGTCGTCGTAGTTGTACTCATCATCATCATCATCATCATCATCATCATCATCATCATCATCATCATCATCATCATCATCATCATCATCATCGTCATCTTCTTCTTCTTCTTCTTCTTCTTCTTCTTCTTCTTCTTCTTCTTCTTCTTCTTCTTCTTCTTCTTCTTCTTTATCATCATACATCCCCCCCTCCATCTCTTTACCAACCCCACTCCTGGTGTCGGGAGTTTCTGTATAAATAGCTTCCCCACTTTCTGGAAATTTAGTGCTTTACATTCCCACTGTCGCTGTCTTTCTCATTTGTTCTTTCTCATTCCTACTCTGTTCCATCAATCCACTATACTATCTTCTTCTTCGCTAGACAAGGCACAGTGCAAGGAGGTAGAAGAAGATGGAGACCGAAAAGGAGGTGGGAGAACAACATTCGACAGTGGACTGGTTTGACACTGAGCGAAGCCATCAGGGCTGCTGAGGACAGAGAAAGATAGAGTATGCTGGTTAAATGATCATCTGTGGTGCCCCTACGACCTCCGGGTTACGGGACAGGATAGGATAGGATAGGACGTTGCTTGAAATGAAACATTGGCACTAGCCCAAACCATTACTACACGATTGCGCCACCCTAAATATTGAATAGTTATTAAATAGTGATTTTGACAATGTTGCCCCTTCTCAATACAAAGAAACTGAATACTGAGGAACGAATGTCGTCTAGACAGATGGAAAGCTGCTACTCGCGATTTTTTAGTAAACATTACGTTGAAGAGAACATATAAACCTGAAATCGCGTGTTTCCCTATGATTATAAAGAAACGAAATAGCCGGCCTAGAACAAATGTCGTCTAATAGGAGCTGCGGATTGCGACTTTAGCTCAAATTAGGTTGAGTATTTATGTATTTCCTTGTGTGTTTGTGTGTGTATGTGTGTGTGTGTGCTTGTGTGTTTATTGTTTTCTCCTGTTGTGCTGCCAAAGATCCCAATAAATGAATAGAGTTTGTATAAATGAATAGAGTTTGAATAAATGGGAGGATTATGAAGTACAGTACATTTTTTATTCACATGTAAAACTTTATGCAAGTTCCTAAGTTCAAATACAAAAGAAACTACAGTTTTAGATCCTTTAAAAAATGACAGCCTCAGTATTACAATAAAGGATCTATCCAGAGCTTTCGTCGCAAGAACGACTGATTTTGTATCAAATCTTAATTACTTACGGCATTTTGGGTGCAGTTCTGTTTAAAATAAGCGTAATTATTCTTCGGCCGGTAGCACTCCAACAAAATTAAAACGATTTAAATGGAAATACGAAATAGCTTGAAAAATATTTTTTGTAGTTGATAATAACGGGGAGGGGATGGTAAAGGGTGGGGGGGGGGGAAGAAAGTTTAACTGTGCAATGTAAAAAACAACAAACAACCAAACTACCGCTTTGCAAGTTTGTGCGAAAACGGTTAAAATTCGGTTTGTAAAACTGTACTGGTATATGCCAGTTTGCGCAGTAATGGTAATTAGAGGTCTGCCTCATGACTAAGTACCATAATTAATTTAGTGCATTTGGGGGGGGGTAGGGTTGAGAATTAAACAGTCGGCATGGCAGAGATTAGGACAAATTAATTATAGATTGCTTCAGTCATTGAGAGTGGGAGAGGCCGCTTTTTCTAGAGGACACAGGCGTCGCACTGGGGTGAACTATGACACAACTAAGAAAGGCAGGCAGAAAGGTGGTTCTGGCTCGAAAAACTCCAAGATCGCTCGCTCCTGTACTTTTGTTGTTTGTGGATTTGAACCCTTCACAGTCGTACGATTATCAGACCATTTATTTCACCCTGCGTAAGAAGAGAGAGAGACAGAGGGAGAGAGAGACACAGTAGAAACAGAGATACAGACAGACAGAAAGACAGAAGATAGAGAGAGAGAGTCACAGATAGGAGAGAGAGACGCTGTGTGTGTAAGAGAGAGAGAGACAGACAGACAGACAGGCAATGTGTGTGTGTTTGTGTGTGCGTGTGTGTGTGTGAGAGAGAGAGAGAGAGAGAGAGAGATTTGGATTTGGATAGACCGCACACGACGTGAGTGTGTTATTGTTATGCGTGCGTACATGTGTTTGTGTGTGTGCGCGTATGTGTATATGTGTGTGCGTGTGCGTGTGTATGTGTGTGTTTATGTGTGCGAGAGAAAGAGAAAGAGGGCAATATAGGGAGGACAGTTATACGGAGGAAGGGGAGGAAGGGGAGAGAGAGAGAGAGAGAGAGAGAGAGAGAGAGAGAGAGAGAGAGAGAGAGAGAGAGAGAGAGAGCAGTCGTGTTGAAAAGCTCACTTTGTTGGAAAATAGACCAGCTGTCCCCATTCCGTTTTTTATGACAGATTTGTATCTTCCGGTATTAAAAGACTCGAGGATTGTTTTTCAGACTTGCGGTCATATTTATTTTTTTTAAAGATGTTCTTTTATTTCTGTCCTCACATGGTTAGGTATGCACGCGACGACTGATATGATAACCTTTTATTTCGAGGATAGTGACTCAAAGACTGAAGAGACTCAAATTGTATTTCACTTCAAGAGAAGAATACATTTTGCGCAGAGAAATATGAAATGAGGTGAAATAAAAATACGCATAGGCAAACCAACCGCAAATACTTGTGGTGAATACAACATTCTTCGTCGTGAATACTTGTTCAAAGAGGTACTCTTCCAAACAGAGTTATATTTTTGTGTGGCCACTAAACTAGGTTATGTTCTTATGAAGTTTAGTGAAAATCTGTTCAGTGGTTTTTGAGATATAAAATCGTTGAGGTGGTAGAACTGGAGGGTAAATATATAATTAAACTTAGCAGCGGGTGAAGTCTTTAGACTGTTCAAATTCCAAATGAAATATAATTAAGTTTTCTTCTGGCTTGACCCAATTCATGTTGCAGATCTTTGAGAATATTTCAGCACTGCCGAGCAATGTCAATAAAGCTGAAGCTGGCCGAGGTAGTAACAGAATGATTGATTGATTTATTTATTGTTGCTTTAGGTCCAGCGGACTCCTCCGAGCCAAATCAGGACCGGACAACCCCCGATCCGCATAAAAGATCTGCTGAAACAACCCTAGTGGGAAAATTGAACGCCCTCCACCGGCCAGTCACTTTACAATAAAGACATCCCACGCAGGGGACGGCTGAGGGTTTACCTCAACTACGCGAATCCCCGGTTACAAAAACAAAATAGAATACAACCATCATTACAAATCATCAACGAAACATATACATATAAAATGCCTATATTGCTAAATACTAACATCATAGGAAGCCCTAGTGACCACCCAGCAGAAAGCGTCCAACACTCCCAATCTGATCCAACAGACCTCATACACAAACAAGGAGTCTTGTCCAGGAAGAGTTTTCAAGAAAAAAGGTAGGTCATTGATCTAGCGAAGAAGAAGATAGTATAGCAGAGTGATAGGACAGAGCAGGAATGGGAAAGAGTATAGAGGAAGATAGCAACATAGGGGAATTTAAAGCACTAAATTTCCATAAAGTGGGGATACTATTTATACTGAAACCCCCGGCACTCCAACAGGGGTACTGTTGCCGCAGTGAATCTGTCATGCCTACAAAGGCAAGACAGGTTTTCAACTGGGGCTTTCACTGTTCCCTTTATAGGTTAGAACAATCTACAGTGGCAAGATTGCTCATGACCCCAAGGGGTAGGTAGTAACAGAAAACAAAATGAAGTTTGGTCAGAATCCGTTGTGTGGTTTTCCAGATATGGTTCATTGTCCAACGGGGACCGACAAGACATAGGTTGAAAGACTAACATTTGGCTCGTTCTGATTCACGACTATTCCAAAGGATTTCCAAATAATGAAATACATCCACCCCTCCCCCCCCCCCATTCACCCCCCCTCCCCCCCCAAAAAAAAAGTCGGCATTTATTCGGCCTTGTATTTGATGAATATCAACCCTGTCCAGTGTTCACAATAGTACATGTATACACTGTGTTTATCGTTATACGTTTCTGTGCGTTGTGTTATTAACGAAGGAGTTCGGTAGTGCAATGTGGAGTCTATAAGCCGTAGTTTTTTTGATGAGAGCAATGACCAAGTATAAAATGTTTGTATTAACAGTGTGTGTGTGTGTGTGCGTGTGTGTGTGTGTGTGTGTGCGAGTGCACTTGAATAAACGCACAAATGGGTTGCAGACCTTGTCTTTCTTAGTAACAAATGGGTTTATTTGCTTGGAACCCATATTTTTCCAGGACACCACTTTTTTCTAAGTGCGCGGGAGTGCTCTTTTAGTACATGGGAGTGCAGTTGTAGTGCAGCATGAGAGTGTCTTAAGTACAAGGGAGTGCTCTATCCGGGATGGGGAAAATACAGTCAATTTTCGGAGACAATTTGAAGAAAGCTCGACCTATTTCATCGCCTATAGGAGACGAACTAGGTCGACTTTTTAGACGCAAAGAGACATTTTTGCATTAGATTCTTACATTTCTAGAAGAAGTTGGCGCTCGTTCCGTCCAAAAAAATCACTTTCCGATTCCTACATTCTTAAATAAACCCAGTTCTGATGTATTGCAAATATGCGTGGGTGTGGGTGTGTGTGTGGGTGTGTGTGTGTGTGTGTGTGTGTGTGCGTGTGTGTGTGTGTGTGAATTTTAAAAGAAACTGTTATAACGACTGGATAAGAAAGAAAGATACACGAAGTTTAAATTTTACTTTATACTTGCCTTAAGAACGAACATAAAATAAGAAGGAAGCTGTAGTTTCTTTGATGAGAGTAATGACAACGTCTATAACCCGATTTTTACCGTTATAACAACTGGAAGAAAGAAGAAGAAAGACCACTGATGTTTAAATTGTGTTCTTTCTAACTGGGCATTAAAAATAGTGAACATAAAAGTCAACTTTATATGCCTGTGTTCATTGTCTTGCTCATTTTCTCGGTTGTCCTGTCATTTGCCGTCTTCTTTTACTTCCTGTGAATTCCGGCCTGTGTGCTTTGTGTTGGGTGCCAATAAACTAAACAAGCAACATTTCATCGGTGCTTTTGCTAGATCAAGGTATTGCGAGCCGAAATAGGGAAAGGAAGGACCTGGTTTTGTGTTGCAACCATGGGTAAATATTGGCTTCTTGTTTATTTAGTTGCTTATTTAGTCGTTCTTATATAGCGCATTTCCAGCTCAAAAGCTGCTCAAGGCGCCGGCTGATACAGGAGCTAAACTCGAGCTGCCCGAGGCAGCCACTTGCAGCCTTTTGAGCGCCTCGTCTGACGACGAGACAACGGAGCACACTCCTGGGCGGCCGACCGGGAGTACCTGGACACCAGGATAGGATGCAAAAATCTGTAGTGTCGAGTGAACATCCACAATTACCAGGAATACACTTCCGGTACGGGGAGAAGGATCTAGAGCGTGCTGGGTTGTATTTTGTGTTGCAGGCACTCACCCCGTCTAGAACATGAGAGTCAGCATCTTTAAGGTCCGTGCGATGCAACACGTGCACGCACGGATTAGCAATATTAGTAGTGTAGATTATAATCCCCGGACACAGGGGCGGACTAGTTTTGACCTCGGTTTAAAGATATACTTTCATCCGTTCAGTGCGTCATGCTGGTACCGTTGTAGCTAAGACTCGGCCGTGTACTGTACCTCTCATGCACCTGTGGAGAGGTGAACGTAGGCCTTGGCTAGTCTCAGCTACTCAGTGTGCGTTTTGTCATCTTTATACCATGACCCGGAAGCGAACTTGTTTTTTCCAACCTAGTTCCAGTCATTTCCCGAAAAAGGCAATTACCGAAGTCGAACGAAGCTCTCCGAGTCGAGCAAAACTATCCGATGTTTTACGAACGAATGTTGGCAGGACTACGTGAAACCACAGGCTGGGAAGTCTCGTCTTTCGTAGGCCTCAATTACATACTATACTACGTACGTATGTAGGAGGCCCACGAGTTTACAAAGACAAAAGAAAAAACTTCAGAGCCTGTGGTTAAACATCCGTGCATAAAAATAGCCGCTGTTGCTTCTAGATCTAATTCTGTTTCGATCTGCACAGCTTCAAGCTGTAAGTGTAAGTCAAGTCGAGATTCGCATTTTGAAGCAGTTATTATTATTATTATTTTATGATGATTAATATACTGACACAATTAGTAAGAAAGAGTAAAAGTAATACATAACACATAATGCACACATACAACGATTTTACATCTATATCAACAATAAAACCATGACAAAACTTCAAAGCGCTATGGATACGTTGATGTCCCTTCAGCACAAGGCAAAGCAAGTTTATAATGGTCTCAAAAAACAGTGACATTTTTATTGCAAGCACCAAAGCAATTTTTTTAACTAATATTTTTCTTTTTAACTGATACAGTAAATTTGTTATATGTATTTCAATGATATGTATTTTAATGAAAAACACGTATTAAAAAAATGTTGCGTGGCAGGCGGAAATTTCCATAAATCATTTGAAAACTTTGGTAAATAAAATTTAAAAAAAAAAAAACAAACACAGTAACACCATCTGAATATTTTGGGTTACACCCAACTTCAGCAAAAACAAACAAAACGTCACTGACCATATTTACACCATTGAGCACGCACAGCAGCACAATATTCTTCTTTTTTTTTTTTTTTAAAGTAGGAATAATAATAATAATAATAATAATAATAATAATAATAATAATAATAATAATAATAATAATAATAATCAAATAATAATAATAATAATAATAATAATAATAATAATAATAATAATAACAATAATAATAATAATAATAATAATAATAATAATAATAATAATAATAATAATAATAATAATAATAATAATCAAACAAACCAAATAAATTAATTAAAGATTTAACTAAATAACTATACTACTACTACTACTACTACTACTACTACTACTACTACTACTACTACTACTACCACTACTGCTACTAGCGAAGTTGTGTTCTTGATTTTGTGGTCCTGATTCGGCTCTTTGCAGTCTGCTGGACCCTGTGAGCAATGAATAACTAATTAGCTATTAATTTTACTCTGATCTCGAGTTATTAAAAAAAAAATTCGCTTAGCCTACTCGTCCTTCTCCGGAAATTTTAAGATTCGAATATTATAAAGTATAGGCCTAATTATTATTAATTAGAATAGATATAGTTTATACATTTATTTACGTATAAAACAAACAATACAGGTCTAATAATTATATTCAGCTAGTGAGCTTTTTCGCTGCGCACAGACTGACTTATAATATATAATGTAGATTAAGCCTATGTATACTGTATAACAGTGTCTACTTGGTTCTAGGCAGGAAATGGGGCATTCTATTATTAGCCTACTGCTGAGAACTAACAAAATGCAAATCAAGGAACGCAACTATTAAATATGGTCGATAATAATTATGCTCATATCAACAAAGTATACCGTTGCGAAATGCTAATCTGTGTAAATCGAACAGAATTAGAAGCAACAGCGATCATTTTTAATGTCAACTAGTCGTAGTCATGCAAGCATCATTTCGTAACACATCGGAGAGCTTCGTTCGACTTCGGTGATTGCCTTTTTGGGCGAATGACTGGAACTAGGTTGGAAAAAACAAGTTTGCGACCCGGAAACATCATTATTAATGACCTCGAACTTTTCTTCTGTGTATGACCTCGACCTTTGTCTCTGTTTATGATCTCGACCTTTGCGTCTATGAATGAATGACCTCGAATTGTTCCTCTGTGTATGAACTCGAACTCTGCCTCTGTTTATGACCTCGGCTTTTGCCTCTATGAATTTTTGACTTCGCCCTTTGCCTCTATTAATTGGTGACTTCGACCTTTTCCTCTGTTTATGACCTCGACCTTTGCCTCCATCAATTACCTCTCGTCTTTGACCTTGACCTTTTCCTCTGTTTATGATCTCGACCCTGGCCTCTGTGAATTAATTACCTCGGCCTTTGCATCCTTTTAGGACCCGGACCTTTGCCTCTATGAATTTTTGATCTCGACCTTCGCCTCTGTGAATGACCTCTTCCTGTGCCTCTGTGAATGACCTCTTCCTTTGCCTCTGTAAATGACCTCTTCCTTTGCCTCTGTGAATGACCTCTTTGCCTCTGTGAATGACCTCTTCCTTTGCCTCTGTGAATGACCTCTTTCCTTGCCTCTATGAATTACTGACCTCGAGCTTTACCTTTTGTGTTGCAGTTAAAGGCCACGTGCAGCTGGACCACCCCATGCGCAATGTCACCAAATACAGGAGCCAGCTTCTGCGCCTGCGCTGTGAGATTTCTGGGGATCCAATCCCTGTCTACACCTGGTATAGAGACGAGAGAGTTCTCCACGATGGCGACGATAACGGTCGCATCAGTATCAAGGGAACTGGTTGGGGATCCAGGTGGGTTACTTTTTTTTTTCATTTGGCGTATTTCTGTCTCTGTGTGTGACGAATCGACTGCGTGTTATTATGTAGTACGTTTGTGATGTTAGTGTGTATGTGTGTGTGGGGGGGTGCGTTTGTGTGTGTGAGAGAGATAGTATGTATGTGTGCGTGTGATTGTGTTTGTGGCTGTGTGTTTATGTGAAAGAGAGAGAGAGAGCGCGCGAGAGAGAGAAAATGAGAGGGTAGTGTGTTGTTGTGATGTTGGGATATGTCTGTCTTCGTGCCGAAATGTGTTTGCATAAATGTTTGCGCAGGTATGTGTGTATGTATATGTGTGTACATGCGGTGTTTCTCTTTGTACATTATCGCGCGCGCTTGTGTGTGTGTATATATGTGTGTGTACGTGCTCGTGTCTCTCTGTGTATTTATGCGAGTCTGTCACCATGCCTACATCTTTCTATGTATCTGTGTACTCGTATAATACACGCGCCCTGGTCTGTGTCTGTGTGCGTCTGTCAGTCTGCGCGAATGTCAGTATTTCAGAGGTGTATTTAATATGTAAAATTACCTATATTATCTACACAAGAAAACTGATCAAAGAAGGATGATAGGAACATATCTTATAATTCGCAATTACATGTTTTAAATAAAGCGTGAGTTCATTAGAAATTACGTTCAATATTATTAGAGCAACAAGAGCAGGAAGTAAAGATTCAGCACGATGAGATTTTACGAGATAGACAGACAGACAGAGAGACCAAAGGAGAGAGACAGAGATATATAGAGAGAAACAGAGTCAGACAAACGGATGAATTACACACGAAGATTTGTTGGAACAGAACTCTTGTCACACGAG
Source organism: Oncomelania hupensis (assembly GCA_036898135.1). Lineage (NCBI taxonomy): Eukaryota > Metazoa > Mollusca > Gastropoda > Littorinimorpha > Pomatiopsidae > Oncomelania > Oncomelania hupensis. Next base: position 54,345,857 of record CM072516.1, on the reverse strand, counting down.
TACCTTTCGACTTTTTGTCAATTCTTCTATCTTCCATTCGATCTTCAATTCTGCATTCCAAGAATTTAGCGTATACGTATTCGCCTGTTTGCGAAAGAAAGTGTCGGCAGAGTTGCAGAATCGGTGGAGCAGAACTCTGTCATTATCTTACCTTCAGGAACTCCGTACGGGTACCTCTTCCCATCTACATCAAGCGTGAATGAGAGTTACGGGGTATGAATCTTGCAGGTACTTGCGAAAGAGAAATTGTGTTGTTTGCGAAAAGAGGATGGCGGCAGAGCAGAAATCGGTGGAGAAGAACTCGTGTCATCTCGTCCGACTATCTTATCTACAAGGCTTTTAATATGGGTATCGCTTCCCATCTATATACATCAGGCATGACGGAAAGTTGGGGTGGAGAACAGGTACATGTGACAGAGAAATTTGTAGGCGTTCGCGAAAGAGGTTGTAAATGAGCGGCGAAGTGGGAATCGGTAGAATGCTGCCGTGAACTGACAAAACCGAGCAAGTCCACAAAACCTACTTTCGAGAAAATCGACGTTTTGTGTTGCGCTATATTACGCGATCGTTTCTGGAAGTTTAAGGGCATATTATAATGCAATTCCTCGATTTAGGAGTGCATACCTTGAATGTTAAAGAAATGTTTGATAGATTTGATGTTTTAAGACTATTTGTGGACTTGCTTTGTTTTGTCAGATTATTCTTGAGATAGGTCTTTGTTGAGAACATGACAAAACCAAGCAAGTCACCCGCTTGGTTTTGTCAGTTTATTATTGAATTAAATCCTTGTTAAAAAAATTCACAAAACCAAGTAAGTCAAATCCGCTTGGTTTTGTCAGTTTATTATTAAGTAAATCCTTGTTTTCAAAATTCGCCAAACCAAGTAAGTCCCATAGGCCGTTTCGTTTCTTTGTTAAAAAGTCTGACGAGAAGTTGGGTTTTGTAAGATATGGGTGCGGCAGTTACAGTGGGTGTATAAGTGTGCCTGTTTATTGTTTTTAGCCATTCTTCACTTAATATTCCTGGGTTGGTATGCAGGAGTCATGGTTTTTTTTGCTCTCCCTTCAAAATAATATTAGATGCAGCCAATTTAATTTTAAAAATACAAAACTATTTTCCTTTCAGTTTCCTATTGTAGCGATCTTCCTGCCTTTACACCACGTGTATGTCTTGTATTTTGTTGCCCTTGTTGTGTGTCTGTAATATATTTGTTCTGTTTGTTTGTGGGTTCGGGCACTGAATAATAATACAGGATGCTATACGCGCCTTTCCCCAAATCATCATTCAGGCTCAAAACGCGGCGATCTATACCAACATACACGCTCACCTGTCTCATGCACCCTCACACACACCAAATACACATCCTTCACTCAAACAGGTGGTGTAAAGGCAGGGAGATCGCTATTAGAAGACGGAAAGAAAATTTAATTTTTATTTTTGAAATTTTTATATTGACTGCGTCCTGTACCATTATTGAAGAATAGGCCCAAACGTTTCCCGGCGTGTCGTAAGAGGTGACTAACAGGGGTAATGTTAGCACGGCATCCCTGGGCGAAAGTCTTCTACACAGAAGTCACCGGCCAGGGCGATAAACCTCACGTTGATACAGGTTCAACGACCACGTGCTCGGGGCCAAGGCGAGCCACACTGTATTCGTGGATTTCGGCTTTGGCCAACAGCCTGGAGAAGATTGGGCACCGCCAGGTCCTTTTTTGCCCAAGACACACTACATGCATGATGACACTATCCACTAATTCCATACCGGATCGGTCGTCGCCCGGCTCAAGGACCGCGCCTTCCGTTGGCCACCAGGACGGAGGTGTTAAGTATGCTACTGATGGACAATTTAGCAAGATCCGCACGAGAAACAACATCGTCATAGGAACCTGGAATGTCAGGACCCTAACTGCGGATGGAAAATTAGAAGAACTGGCCCACGAGTTGTACCACTATCGATGGAACGTTCTAGGCATTAGCGAACTGCGCTGGAAAGGCCTAGGTGAAACAACGACCCACAAAGGCCACAAGCTCTATTTCAGCGGTAGAGATGACAGGCACGAACACGGCGTTGGATTCTTGGTCCACAAGAACATTCTAGCCACTGTCATGGGTTGCCGCCCAGTCTCCAGTAGACTCATTACCATCCGCCTGAGAGCAGCCCCTTTCAACATCCATATCATCCAGACCTATGCCCCAACATCAGACTATGAGCACAGCGAAGGGGAGGATTTTTATGAAAATCTACAGGCGGTCCTTGACCAAGTGCCGAAGAAGGACATAGTCATAGTGCAAGGCGACTGGAATGCCAAGGTTGGCCAAGATGCGCACCACAATTGGGGAGACACATGTGGACCCCACTGCAACAACGAGACAAATGACAGGGGTCTGAGATTCTTGGAGTTTGCCAGATACAACAATCTGGTACTGGCAAACAGGCTTGATCTCCACAAAAACTCCAGACGATGGACATGGCACAGTCCCGGGAGGGGGGGGGGGAGCATCACAACCAAATAGACTACATCATGGTCACGAAACGCTTCAGATCAAGCATCAACATTGGCAGGACACGCATTTTTCCAGGTCAGACATCGGAAGTGACCACGATCTCTTGATGATGTCTTTCCGGCTCCACTTGAAGAGAGTAAATACTGCACTAGACTGAAGTTCGACCTGGACAAACTGACAAACTGCAAGACCCGGAGGTGGCAGAACTATTTCAGGTCACAATTGAAGGGAAATTTGCACCACTGCTCATTTTGGGGGCTGGTGAAGTAGATGTCAACACCTTGACCACCACCTTCAACTCAGCTGAGGCAGATGCCGCCACTGAGATCCTTGGCAAGCACCGACCAAAGAAAAAGACGTGGATCACACCTGAACTTTTGGATCTGTGTGATAAACGAAGAGAGATTAAAAAAGAAAAAGAAAAAGAACACCTCACAGGGAGCTGATGTCTACCGAAAAATCAACAATGACATCCGAAAAGGCATGCGCACAGCAAAAGAGAACTGGATAGAAGATCAATGCCAGGAAATAGAGAACAGTCTGAACAAGAACAACAGCAAGAAGGCCTACCAGACTGTAAAGCGGCTGACAAGTGTCAAACAGCCCAAAGTCTCCACGATCCAAAGCTAGTCTGGCATATGCCTTACAGAAGAACAAGAAGTCTTGGACAGATGGACAGAGTACTGCTCTGACCTTTACAACCATACACCAAATAGAGACCCATCAGTTCTAGCATGTCCCGAGAACAGAGAAGAAGAATTCCTCCCAATTCTCCGGGGAGAAGTTGAGGCAGCAGTGCAATCGCTAAAGAAAGGGAAATCAACGGGAGTGGACAACATACCCGCGGAACTGCTACAAGCAGGAGGAGAAGCGATGATTGATGCCCTCACCATTATCTGTAACAAGATCTGGCAGAGTGGAGAGTGGCCTATACCATGGGCCCAGTCGCTTGTCATCACTCTTCCCAAAAAAGGTAACCTTCAGGAGTGTGAAAATTACCGCACCATCAGCCTCATCAGCCATCCCAGCAAGGTCCTCCTGAAAATAATACTCAACAGGTTGAAACCCCAAGCTGAACAAATCATAGCTGAAGAACAAGCAGGATTCAGGGCAGGGCGAGGTACCACTGAACAGATTTTCAACCTCAGAATAATCTGTGAGAAATACCTACAGCACCAACAACATCTATATCATGTGTTCATAGACTTCAAGAAAAAGTTTGACCGAGTCTGGCATGCAGCTCTATGGGCAACAATGAAAGCGTACATCAGACCTAAAATTATTGAAGTCATCAAAAACCTGTATGACAAGGCTACCAATGCAGTGCAGTCCTCCACAACAGCGCCATCGGGAACTGGTTCAGAACAACAATCGGTGTGCGTCAAGGATGCCTACTCTCTCCAACACCCTTCAACATCTTCCTAGAGCGCATCATGTCAAATGCTCTTGCAGATCACGAATGCACAGTCAACATAGGGGGTAGAGCAATCTCCAATCTTCGTTTTGCGGATGACATTGATGGATTGGCTGGAGAGGAACAAGAACTTGAACAGCTGGTACAGAGGCTTGACACCACCTCCAAAGCTTATGGAATGGAAATAAGTGCAGAGAAGACCAAAATGATGACCAACAACACCAATGGCATCAACACGGACATCAATGTCCAAGGCCAATCCCTCAACATAGTGCATAGCTTCAAATATTTAGGAGCCATTGTATCAGACAATGGGTCCCGACAGGAAGTCCTCTACAGGATCGCACAAACAACTGCTGCCCTGACAAGGTTGAAGCCATTTGGAAAGACAGGACCATCATTCTACATTCCAAAGTAACACTGCTGCGCTCCCTTGTCATCTCCATCTTCCTATATGCTTGCGAAGCATGGGCCCTCACAGCAGATCTACAACGAAGAATACAAAGCATGGAGATGAGGTGCTACAGAAGAGCTCTGGGCATTTCCTATACCCAACACATCACCAACGACGAAGTCCGACAGACCATCACACAAGCCATTGGACAACACGATGTCCTGCTCACAGTGGTGAAGAAACGGAAACTCCGATGGTATAGCCACGTCACCAGATCATCAGGCCTTGCAAAGACTATTCTGCAAGGCACAGTGCAAGGAGGTAGAAGAAGAGGGAGACCGAAAAAGAGGTGGGATGACAACATCCGAGAATGGACTAGTTTGACACTGAGCGAAGCCATCAGGGCTGCTGAGGACAGAGAGAGATAGAGTATGCTGGTTAAACGATCATCTGTGGTGCCCCTACGACCTCAGGGTTACGGGAAGGATAGGAAAGGATAGTTTGTTTGTTTGTTTCCACACCTTGTTGAAGTTGCCACGTAGGCGGAAGATCTACAGGATCCTTCATGGTGGGCAGGAAAGTACATGAAGAAAACTCTTTTTCAAAAAGCCGCACACGTCATTTGCTGACTGAAATTTCGTCATCTTTTCAGGAAAATAATATTGCACAGCAGCAATAACATGGATTCTCACTGGTCCACTTCATCATAAGGCGCTTTCTCATTGGTCGGGAGGACTTACTTTTATTTGTCAGATTATTGTAGAAGATGACGTCATCATGCCAACTCGAGCATCAGCCAGAGGATCGCCGAAACAAAATCGCAGTGGACTTGCTTGGTTTTATCAGTTTATTCCCCCACTTAAAATTTTTTTAACAAGGACTTACTCCATGATATCTCCAAATCTAAACATAGTTCGGACTTGATTTTTACAGGTAAGATGCGTCATTCTCTTGCAAGTTTGATGGCGCAAAAAACTCATTTTCGACCTTAGGTGGACTTACTCGGTTTTGTCAAATCACGGCAGAATGGTACTCGCAGGCGGAACGTGAACTGAGAACTCTTCTTTGTCATCTCTTCCGGCTATCTATCTGTAAAGACTTTTAATATGGGTATCAACTTCCAATCTTGCTCATCCATCTTAGTCAGGCTATAAGGGATTTCCCCCCGTAGGAATATAAGGGAGGGTAGCTACCTGTCCACACTTTTCAATCAATGAACTTGTTGCAGGGATAGAGTACGTTGCCGTGCATTCTTTATACGTTTAGAGGAGGAGGAGGAGACTTAAGATGAGAAGGACGAAAGGAAGAGGACGAGGATGAGGAGAAGAAGAGGAAGAAGAAGAAGAAGAAGAAGAAGAAGAAGAAGAAGAAGAAGAAGAAGAAGAATGAGGAGGAGGAGGAGGAGAATGAAAATGGTGACAAATTGTGGATAGAAGAAGAACAACAACAACAACTAGAAAAAAGATATTGTTAAATTGTAAATACATTTTTATACATTTTCGTCCGTAACTTTTCGGTCCTAGTGGGGAAAGAGGCTTTTTTGGTGGGTAAATAACCTCTCTTTTCTCAGAGGCAGTTTCATGAGTGGTGTGCCCATCTTCTCACTCTTCGCTGCTTTTAACTTTTCCTGGTCCTAAGCAGATGTACATGTAGGTAGGTTGGTACCCGTTTACAGTGGGTGGTCTGTGTGGTTTTATAGGGGACTGTTTTAATTTTTTTTGTATCGTTCATCCAAGTACTCACACAGCATTGCTGAGACTCCCGAGTGCCTCTCCCCCTCTTCCTCTCTCTCTCTCTTTCTCTCTCTCTCTCTCTCTCTCTCTCTCTCTCTCTCTCTCTCTCTCTCTCTCTCTCTCTCTCTTTCTTTCTCTTTCTCTAACGGAAGCCTCAGTGGCTCCCAGCTATACGCTAGCCATTTACACCCAAGTTCTTTTTGTTCTCCAGGATGCGATGCTGAGCGAGCTAATTCTAGGGTGCCGAGAGAGACAGAGAGAGAGAGAAACTTTTGAAACTTTGAAACTTTTTTATTAGGGATAAAGATTTTAGACTAATGATACAGTCTAATCTTCCAATCTGTCCCTTAAGAAATTAACATAATAATAATAATTAACCTTTAACTTTAACTTGGAAATCACATCACTCACAAACACACATGCACACACAATCACACTAACATCTTCATCATTATTTTTAAACAATTTTAGGCAACTACCCTTTTCCCCATATCCTTCACCCTTATAATAATAATAATAATAATAATAATAATAATAATAATAATAATTAATAATAATAATAATAATAATAATAATAATAATAATAATAATAATAATAATAATAATAATAATAATAAGACAAGTCAAGTTCCACAGCAAATAAATAAATAAATAAATAAATAATAATAATAATAATAATAATAATAATAATAATAATAATAATAATAATAATAATAATAATAATAATAATAATAATAAAGTGAATAAATAAATAGGTTAATAATTACACGAATGACTGTGTTGTCATATATATTATTATACATCACTTTTAGAATTAATTTTGCAGATGCCTACATATTTTACATTTGAAAGAAAACAGTGTGTCGCAATGTTTACACTCCAGAGGGAGAGAGTTCCATACACTAGCTCCATTAAACGATAGGCTATTTTTGTATAAATCAATGCGAGGGAGGGGTAGTTTATAATTATACAGTCTATGCCCATCAACTGGCTTAATAAAAAATGTATCAAGATATGCAGGTGTTTCTCCGTGTGTGATTTTGAACATAAGGATAGCTGTATTAAATATAAATTGTTTTTGAAGTGGTAATATTAGGAGTTCTTGATATTTTTCATTAGTTGTAGCACCTGTATTTATATTATTATAAGATTTATAAAGTATCTTGATTGCTCTTTTATGAAGACTATTTAGATGTTTAATTTGAGCGTCACTGGCATTACACCAAATAATCGATGCATAATTAAAATGAGACATACAGTGGGCATAGAAAAAAGATTTTAATGCATCAGCCGTAACAAAATGTCTAAGTTTATTTAGGAGGAAGAGGTTTTTAGAGATTTTTTTACAGATATGGTTAACGTGTGACCGCCAGCTAAAATCATCATCGATGATTATGCCTAGCACCTTATGTTCATGAACTTGCTCAATACTGTACGACCCTAAGTTTAGATTAAGGGGAAAAGATCCATTTTGGCGTTTTTGTCGTGTAGTGAGAAGCATACTTTTGCTTTTATTAGGATTTAATTTCATTCTATTGATGCAACACCAGTTATTAATTTCATTTATGCTTATTTGAAGACTTTGCTCCACCTCCTGTAAATTTGTATTATGAGTATGGAGGGATGAATCATCAGCAAATAGTTCAAGATTAACATTTTGTGTGAGAAAAAGGGGCATGTCATTGATAAAGATACAGAATAAAATAGGACCAAGGATCGATCCTTGAGGAACTCCACAAGTTACATCACCAGAAGACGAAAAGGAACCATTAGTGTATACTGATTGGTGCCTGTTTGATAAATATGATTTAAAAAATAATACAGATGCAGAATTTTGGAAATAGAATTTTAACTTATTTATTAAGATGTTATGGTTAACTAGGTCAAATGCCTTTTGAAGGTCAAGAAAAACTGCCCCTACAATGTCTTGCTTGTTTATAGCATCAAGCCAAGCATCACAAATATGGGCGAGTGCTGTTTGACAAGAGTGTTTAGGTCTAAAGCCAGACTGAAAAGGATGAAAAAGAGCGTTATTTTCTAAATATTTCATAAGGTTAATGTGAATATGTCTTTCCAGGGGTTTAGATAGTACAGGCAGAATGGAAATCGGTCGAAAGTTGTCAAGAACTGAAGTATCACTTGTTTTAGGTAAAGGTATAACTTTAGCTTCTTTAAATATTGAAGGAAACTGACTTTGATCAATGCATAGATTATAGATGTAGGTTAAAGGTTCAATGATATAAGGAAGAGACAATTTTATAATGAATGCATTTAGATTATAAATGTCCATAGACTTTTTATTTTTCATTTTTAATATTAGAGAAGTTACATCATGTTCTGTTAACCGAGGTATAAGAAATGAGGCAGATTCGTGAAGTTTGTTTCTACAAAACAGGTTGACCTTATCATATATTGTATCTGTGTTTGTGTTTGCAGTATTAGATTTAAGAATAGAGTCAGTTAATGAAATAAAATATTTATTAAATTCATCATTAGAAAAATTAAATTGATTTGTTTTTCTTGTTCTAGATTTTTTGCAAAATGCGTTCATTGCTTGCCAAATGCAAGTGATATTAGTGTTTTCAGTTGATAATAAAGTTTGAAAATATTTTTTCTTTGCATTTCTTACGAGAGTAAGGACTTTATTACGTTGCTTTTTATACAGATCAAACTGTTTTTGTTTTTTTATGTCTGTCACGCAAGGACATGGCAGCTTTAATTTCAGTTGTCATCCAGGTGGGAACGGATGCATGTTTTACTCTCTTCCTCTGGATTGGAGCATGTGCATCAACCACAGAAAGTAATAGTTTTAAAAATATTTCGGCGGTTTCATTAGGGTTATTATATGCTCTTAAATTGTTGAAATTAATCAAACTTAAGTCCTGTAAATATGCGGACTTATCAAAATTCTTAAAGTTTCTATACATAATGTAGGTATGTCCTTTAAACTGTGGTTTTGGAAGATGGCATGAACATTTGCAAAGAATGGCTTTATGATCGCTGACAGACACGTCAGACGTGAAAGCAGCAGAAATTATATTATTGTTGTTACTGTATATATGATCAAGAAGAGTTGAATTAGTTTCTGTTACTCTTGTTGGTTCTTGAATAAACTGAGTTATACCAAGCAAGTTTGTTATTGTGTTCCAGTGTGACTGAGACTGTAAAAGATTTATGTTAAAGTCCCCTAATATAATAAAGTTTCACATTAGTAAGTCTCCTCTCTGAAAATCCTTAACGGGAAGAGAGGGGACTATAAACTGATTTTAAAAAAAAAAATAATAAAGTTTAAATTGCAAGCATTGACTGTGTCCATCATTTGTAAGAAATATATAGAGAGAGAGAGTTCTCAAACCATATTAAGATAGAAAGAGAGACAGACAGACAGACAGACAGACAGACGAATATTGTGATATCAGTTACTTTCAGTGACCTATCAATTGGCTTGCTTCTGGGTTATTGCTATGATAGACTAACAAACCGACATATTGTGTGATATCCATCACTTTTCAGTGTCCTCTCAAATGACGAGCGTGTGTGCTATCTTTGACAGTGTCAGAAACTCAAATCCAAACAGCGGAGTCTTAAGTCCCATGCCAAACAGGGACATCTTATCTCGAGGTTAGATGAAATTTGATTTTGGTTACGTCTGGCAAACTCATAAAATCTAATATAATAAGTGTCGGGCTAGTAACGTCTTGTATCTTGGGTAAACCGCATTAAAATCCTCTATAGTATGGCTGAAGCTTAGTGGCAATTGTCTCAAATGCAGCATCAGATAGTTTATTTAGTATTGCTTAAGCTTAGTGACACGTGTCTCAAATTCTGCATGTAGCTACGTTTGGATTCGCTTTTATACCTTCTTTTTTTTTTGTCTCTCCTCCATTTGATGATTTCACTACTCACAGGTTTGTTATCTGTGTCAATGCTTAAAAGCAGATTATGGTTCGGTTAGTGACAAATTGTATATTTTATATATATATATATATATATATATATATATATATATATATATATATATATATATATATATATATATATATATATATATATATATATATATATATATATATATATATATATATATATATATATATATATATATATATATATATAAATTTAATATAAATTCTCTCCAAATGGCTAGCACCGTACAGCAACCATTAAGGAACACGGAATAAAAACAAGCCAAGGGAGGCAAGTTAATTTAAACAAGAAAAATAATTATCCTGCTCTCAAAGGTGGACAAAAGTGAGACATAGTGACTTTCAATTCCATGTGCTTCTTAATGAGCTACAAGAGCTCAATAAGCAGTAGAATTGCATTCATAAAGCCTGGTTCTCCTGACGCGTTTCGATCTTTACCAAAGATCTCATCAGAGGAGGTTTGGCCCTGAATGCATAGACTACACTAAGTGCAGTCCAAATGTACTGCCTGGGTAGTCACAAAGACACCCGTTAAGAAGTTCACATTAGGAAGAAGCCAGTCTCACAATGAAAATACCCCAGTTACCAGGGCCGACCGAGAGAATTACTTTGAAAATGGTTTTCAAATAATTGTAAAATTTAATATAAATTCTCTATATATGTATAGCATTTTTCGTATTTCCCTTCTTCCCATTTCTCGATTGTTGTTCATTTTATTGTTCATATTTTTTTCTGTATTGGTGCATGAGAATTGCGATGTGAGCCGAATCTTTTTGGGAAGAAGCGTTGTATTAATAGTAGTAGTAGTAGTAGTAGCAGTAGTAGTAGTAGCAGTAGCAGTAGTAGTAGTAGTAGTAGTAGTAGTAGTAGTAGTAGTAGTAGTCTGTTCAGTTTGTAGTAGTAGCCTGTTGACTTTTTCCAGCTCGTAACTTTTGTTTGACATACTCCAGTTTAAATTAAGAATACCTATTAAATTCGGCTTTTTTGGTAGAATAATATTTAGGCTAGTTGCCAAGTGTTTCACATTTCCAGAACATAAGTATTATTGATTATTAGTGTTGAATTTATTTGTAATTGAATTTGTTTATCTGAAAAAAAAACCCCGCCTGGTAACATTTAGTTTTAGGTGAGTACATGATATTTCTGCTTCCGATGGTGTATATGAGAAAGATCCACATGAACGATGGGGTGGTTAATTTTGTCTTTAACCATTGCACATTCGGGCAGTTAATTTAAAGCCCGAAGAAGTTCTCATTTATTCTCCAGTGACGTTTATAATACATTCTTTCCCGTCGTAAAACTGCCATCGTTTTGCAATGTAATCTTCACACATTGCAGTGTAGTGTAGAAAGGGACGGGACTGTACTAGTTTCCGAAAATAAAGAAGTAATTTGAGAACTGGCTATAAATGCTTGCATTTGTACAAATAAAATTACGTCTAACCAAAAGAAGAAGTTTCAGAACTGGCTATAAATGCTTGCAATTTGGAGAAGAAGAATAAGAAAAAAAGATGGAAATAAAATTAGGTCTAAAGAAAAAAAATCGTCAGAATTTGCTATGAATCCTTGCATTATGAGAAGAAGAAAAATAAAAGATGGAAATAAAATTACATTAAAAAAAAGAAAAAATATCAGAACTGGCTATAAATGCTTGCATTTGGAGAAGAAGAAAGAAAAAGGGCTTTTGTTGGAAAATGTCAGCAAGATTCTGAACGCTTTACGTCCCCAAACCAAGAAGCAAGTGCGGTCTTTCCTGGGAATGCCTGGATATTATAGGGAGTCCATACCGAACTACTTCGCCATCACAGCACTCATGTCTGACCTGGTGCCGAAGGGTTGTCCTAGCAGTGGAGACCGGCGCAAGAGAAGGCATACCACACTTTGCGCGACCTCCTTTTGAAAGATCCGGTGATACAACTGCCTGACACGTCCTAGAAATTCGTCTTGAGAACAGACATACTGATGCAAGAACACGAAGGGAAACTATTTGCGATCAGTTACGCCAGCAAAAAGCTATCAAGGGCTGAGAAGAATTACTCAACCATGGAGAAAGAGTGCCTTGCCATTATGTGGGGGATCCGGAAATTCGAACTATACCTTCAAGAAGTGAAGTTCGCGTTACATACTGATCACAAGCCGCTAACCTGCTTGAACTCTGCCAAGTTTGCGACCAGTCGCATCATGCAGAACTTTAACATGCGAATAGAATCTATTAAAGGAGCGGACAATGTCGGTGCGGACTTTCTCAGCAGAGCGTGTGAGTAAAGAATGCTGACAGCACCCAGACAGACTGAAATATCTGGACTTTGTTTGTGCATTGCGTCTCAACGTTATTGACAGAAATTAAGTAAATTTCTTCTTGTGTAGGGGGTAATGTTTAGATTGAAACGTGCACGATAGATCCGATCATTTTGTTTTGCAAAGCATGCAATAATAGTGTGTTTACATTTGAATGGATTTTGCGTTGTTGCTAGAAGGAGGTTTTTATAATGTTGATAATTTTCTTCGAACGATATTGTTGAGAATTTTCTGGAATTACTTGTTTATTATAGATCGAAGTTTGTAGACCTTACCGGTAAAAGCTTATCGAATCTCAACAGTATGAGCCGTAAGGCAGTTCTTAATTTTGGTGACGAGTTTTATTTTGATTGGGTGTTATCGCATCATGCTGGAATGTTCGAATTTTGTCTCGATCGCAGAGAGGCTATATAAGTAATGCACTGTCTGCTTGTGAGGACGCTCTCTGTAATGATTTTGGAAAGCTGTTGATGTTTGCTGAATAAAGTTGGAGCACTTTATATGACGACTCCTGCCTTGTTTCTGAGTGAACAACAGGCTGCGTAGATAATAATAATAATAATAATAATAATAATAATAATAATAATAATAATAATAATAATAATAATAATAATAGGCAATTTATACAGCGCTTTCCAAAATCACAAAGCGCTTTACAAAAACAAATGTAAACACAACATGCGTACATGTCAATAACACGCAACCACATACACATCCGAACACCCAAAAACATTCACTCAGGGCACCTAAGGAAAGGCCTCTCTAAAAAGATGCGTCTTCAAATTGATTTTAAAAGACGCTAGTGAAGGACTCTGACGGACGGACCGAGGTAGCGAGTTCCAGGTCTGAACGGAAAAGAAACTGAAGGCTCGACCACCGTGTCTCACCCTGTGGTATTCTGGTACACGTAACATCCTTTCATCTGCAGACGAGCGGGTAGAGCGAAGACGCGTCACTAGCTGAATATAATTATTAGGCCTGCAACATCGGATAGCTTCGCTCGACTCTGATAGCTTCGTCCGACTTCGGTGATGGCCTTTTTCGGCGGATGACTGGAACTAGTTTGGAAAAAACAAGTTCGCGTTCGGGTCGGGCCGTGTTCTTAAGGTGGTGAGCGAGAGATGGGAGTCAAATACTCCGCTATAGTCTGTATAAACAAAGAGGAAAATGACGTGTAATGTACTGTGCGAAAGAAAAGATAAAATTGTATGTCTGTAAATGCTTGCATTTGGAGAAGGAGAAGAAAAAAAGATGGAAATAAAATTACGTCTACAGAAAAGAAGATATTTCAAAACTGGCTATAAATGCCTGCATTGGGAGAAGAAATAAAAAAACAAGAAGGAAATACAGGCTATAGTAGAAAGTGGACAATCTAATATAGTAATAAGCAGGGATCTCTTGGTTTCTGCCCTTGATCTGGATTTAGTTTCAGTTTTAGTGGATTTGATGTTGACAGGTCTTCGTTTCTGCTTATGAACGATTACCAAGGTTTAATGTTCTATTGCCTGAGTGTTAAAGGCGAGTGATTACGTCACATCCTTTACGATATTCGTGGGTTTAGTACACGGTTGTCACCAATACCAGTGCATTTCGAGTTGCTTTTTAACGAAAACATAATATCCTCTGTGCCGCGCCACTCAAGACTAAGTAATCCTTAAGATATTCTGTAACTTTTCAGTGCTTGGTCCTTCAACTTGGAACTCTCTTCCTCCTCCCTCTCTCTCTCTCTCTCTCTCTCTCTCTCTCTCTCTCTCTCTCCACCTCTCTCTCCTCGCAACTCTCTGAACATCGTCACATTCAAATCAAACTTGAAAACTCATCTCTTCCTAAAACAAAATGTCTGATATGGTCTCCTATCATCGCCACAATTCCTTCGTTTCTGATTAAACCCCCGCCGTCACACCACCCGCTTACAGCCTCCTCACTCCTTACCTGCTCCCCTCCTCCCTCCCTCGTCTTTTATATTTCACTTGTAAATATTTTTTTAATGTTTATGTTATGTCTTATAGTATGATTTATTAGTGTCTTATTTCTTGTCTTACTTCTTTTCGTATTTATCTGAAGTTAACGCTTCGTATGAATGCGTGAGTAATGCGCTTTGATCTGAGGTCGTTAGGACAAAGCGCTATATAAATACCATTATTATTATTATTATTATTATTATTATTATTATTATTATTATTATTATTATTATTTTTATTATTATTACCAAGCTTCAAACTACTCAACAGTTCGGTTAATTCCTCAAAATTATTAACCCTTTTGTTGTAAACGCCGAAATTTTAAAAAAAATCATTGAAGCATAGAGGGATAGAATATTTTTCTTTTTAAAATGTGGAGAAAATCCAAATTAGAACAGGATTACTCTCGAAATAGCTGGAGAAATAATGGTATAGATCTATACCAAGTCAGCAACAAGATAGCGTGATTTTTATTCACGTTTTACAGGCAAAAATTATTCCCCTTTCACGTTTCAAAACAACAAATAAAATAATTCATCATCCACGTGCCATCCTGAAGAGAATTAGCTTAGCTTTTTTTGTTGAAACTTCAAATATTTGCATAGTTGATTGCACAATTGCGCATTTTAAAGAAGAATCTTTTCTTTTTTTTCTTTTTTTTTCTTTTTTTTTTGGAGGGGGGAGGAAGGGAAGGTTTGGGGTAGTGAGGAGAGGGGTGGGGGGCGCATAGTTGAAATGTCCCTGTTAAAAAACATACAGGTTAGATCGTTTATACGGTAAACTCCTAATTACAAGGCCTTTAGAATCCAATTTCGTTTTCTTCTTCTTTTCCATAAACCTTGTAATCTCTTTAAATCCTCTGCAGCTGTGACGTATCTTTTGAAGGTAGGCCTTTCTTTAAAAAGAAAAAAAATAAGAAGGCAAAAGCATAGGGTTGCCATTACACATAGGGTATCATATTTATGATATGTGGTTGTTCTTGACAGCCCGCAAGTTTCGATATAGCATCCGGTATATAGCATCCAGTATATAGCATCCAGACTAGTTTATAGCATCCAGTATATAGCATCCACAATTATTACCCACACTTAATACACAAAGTCACTCATACACTTTTCTGCCAACTATAAAAACTTATCCTGATCCGACGGATAGTACATACAGAAGACTGACACTGACTGCTAATAGCTGGTGATTGTATTTGAAGTCCGACAGACCAGCCATTGGACAATACGATGATATGCTCACAGTGGTGAACAAAACGGAAACTCCGATGGTATGGTCGCCTTACCAGAGCATCAGGCCTTGCAAAGACCATCCTGCAAGGCAAGGTGCAAGGAGGCAGAAGAATAAGGAGACAGAAAAAGAGATGAGAGGACAACATTCGAGAATGGACTGGCTAGACACTGAGTGAAGCCATGAGGGTTTGCTGAGGACAGAGGAAGATGGAGTACGCTGGTTAAACGATCGTCTATGGTGCTCCAATGACTTTCGAGTTACGGGATAGGATAGGATTGTATTTTATACCAAGTTTGATTGTATTTTACACCAATCTTCATTGCATTTTACACCAAACATGGTTGCTGTTTATACCAAACACGGTTGCATTTTATAACACAAATGGTTGCATTTTATACCAAACTTGATTATACCAAACTCTTGATAGTATTTCCCAAACTTCGTTGTATCTTATACCAAACTTGGTTGTACGGTATACCAAACTTTAATTATATTTTATACCAGACTTGATTATACCAAACGTGATCGCCTTTGATACCAGAGGTGATTAAACCAATATTGATATAGTTTATGCCAAACTGGATTGTATTTGATACCAAACCTGATCGTAGACTATATGATACCAAACGTTACTGTATTTGACACCAAGCTTGATTGACGTGGGCAGGACATGGAGACGCTGACAGACAGTCATCTTTATAATATATTGATGACTAGAACTGATTGTGGTTATGTAGAATAGTATATATTTTATTGTACGACGTCGTTCTCTCTCTCTCTCTCTCTCTCTCTCTCTCTCTCTCTCTCTCTCTCTCTCTCTCTCTTTCTCTCTCTCTCCCTCCCTCCCTCTCTCTCATCGTGTTCATTAGCCTAATATGATATGGACGTTAAAGCTTCTTGAGTTCTTATTAATTTCCATTGGCTACTGACGCTACCATACCGGTAATTATATTAGAACACGGAAATAAAACATTTTAGTTTTACATTTTTAGATTGGCTGCACCCAATGCCATTATTCAAGGGAGGAAACCTGAGTACCCGGACAAACCTGAATAGTCTCGTACTTTAATTAAACTACATAAGTCACACCTTGCAGGAATCGAACCCGCGACCTTCGGCATAGGAAACCGGCGACTTATCCACTGGGCCAGGAGGCTGCCTCACAGAGTTAGTACTAAGAACTAAAGAAGCTTACTATTATATGATGATAATAATAATAATAATAATAATAATAATAATAATAATAATAATAATAATAATAATAATAATAATAATAATAATGGATGTTATATACGCGCTTTTCCCCAAATCAATCAGGCTCAAAACGCGGCGATCTGTAACAACATACACGCACACCTGTCTCATCCACCCTCTCACACACACAACAAATACACATCCATCCCTCAAACAGGTGTAAAGGCAAAGAGATCGCTATTGGAAGACGAAAAAAAATTCGAATTTTTATTTTTGAAATTTTATATTGACTGCGTCCAATACCATTATTGAAGGGAGGGAGGAAACCGGAGTGCCCGGAGAAAACCCTCGGTTATTTCAATAGTCTCGTAGCTAAGTCACATACGTTCGCCCCTTGCGGGAATCGAACCCGCGACCTTCGGCATAGGAAACGGCGACTAATTTACTGCGCCACGTGGCCACCCCACGCTAAGCTAAATTACTTACTTCAAAATACAAATTACATGTAAAAAAAAATAATAATGGAAGTTTTAGCACCCTTAAGATGTTTGCGGAATTCAAACATTTCGGTTAAACCCCAGCAAAATCCCAATTGGTGTGGAATTTGAAATTGTATTAATATAATGCCTTTGACACTAAACCTGAATAATATTAGTTCTAAAGAAGATCACTATTGTATTTTTTTTCTGAAGGATAATGGAGCAAAATGGAAACATAGAATGACGACCCACTGTTGGAAATATCTACAAGCTACAATTGGATTATCACCATTATCAACATCGGCTAAATTTGAAATACAGCGGGAAAAAAAGAGGGTTTAGAAAATGGTGACGCACAGTGGCCTTAGAAAAAATAGTCTAAAATGTTTACGAGTTGTTAAAGTATCTGCCTATTTAAAAAAATCACATTCTTGAGACAAGGCTAACAATGTATTTTAAACAAAAACAGTGGAATTCGGAGCTAAGTGACCAACAACCGGACTGTCACTGTATGATTGATCAAGAGATGGAGTACCCATATACCAAAAAACAACAAAATCGCTTCAGTCTTCTTCGATCTAGTGGGCAAAAACGTGTTTAGCAACAAATTGCCGCCAGCGACCTTGACCTTGACTTTTGGGGTAGAGCAAATACCAGGGCGCGGGCGGCTGACCACTAACCTGGGTAATGAATGTTCTTATGAAATGTAGTCAAAATCCGTTTAGTGGTTCCTGAGATATGGCGAGCAACGGACAGACAGACGTTTGGCTCTTTCTGATTCCCGATTACTTCAAACCCATAACGGACGTTGACCAATCATTAGTGTTAAGAACTCATCATCGCTGCTATACAATACTAGTCATTAGCAGATTTTCTGTAAGCTCTTTAATGGAAGAAAAACACACACGATCTCATCCTTTATTAATACCATCAGCAGAATCCGATAGTTCGGACAGGCGGATTACATTAGCGAAGAAAAATAAACTATTATAAGCCAATACTAGCACCGTAGAATCTGATAGGTTACATTACATTACATTACATGATTCTTGCTTTAGGTCCATCGGACTCTTCCGAGCCAAATCAGGACCAGATCTGATAGGTCGAACAGGCGGTAATAATTATAGTACTTGTAGAATCTGCTAGTACGTGCACATTAGTTCTATTCAGATTACATACATGTATATTGCTCTTCTTTTTATGCTATCATTATCTTTTCCTCAAATAGAAATTAATAATAACAAAATCTCCTCAGTATCCAGAAAGATACCTCAGAGGTCAGTGGGTTGTTAATCTGTGAGAGTGTGATTTTCTGGTCAACAGAGGGACAACGACCGGTTGCCTATCAGTCTAATGGAAGAGCACTGACCAACAACGGCAGATGGAATTATTATAATAGATCATCTAACCATCATCAGCTATTATTAAGACTGTGGATTAGTACCCTGCTGTACCTACCTACCGCCTTTTATTATTCTATCCTTTCCTATCCTGTAACTCGAAAGTCGTTGGGGCATCACAGATGATCGTTTAACCAGCGCACTCCATCTTTCTCTGTCCTCAGCAACCCTCAGGGCTTCGCTCAGTGTCAAGCCAGTCTATTCTCGAATGTTGTCCTCCCACCGCTTTTTCTGTCTCCCTCTTCTTCTGCCTCCTTGCGTCGTGCCTTGCAGGATGGTCTTTTGCAAGGCCTGATGTTCTGGTGACGGAAACCTTCATTATGGATTGCCACAAAGCTACATGTAAGATCAGATGCCATGATGATGAGGAGGAGGAAGAGGCGAAGGAGGAGGAGGAAATTATGAATGTTGCTATGGTTGTTATAGCGCAAAACCAAACATAAAACATGCTCTAAGCGCTCGCACGCATACACTACTTGCAAGGTTAAATATTTAAACAATGTGATACCAACATCATGAAATAAAACACGTTCAATATCGAAAGAAATTAAAACGGACATCACATTTAATTAAACATATAAAAATGAGGAGGAGAAGAAGAAGGAAAACAAAAGAGAAAAAGAAAAAAGAGGAGAGGAAGAAGGAAAAGATAATTATGACGATGGAGGAGGATGAAGATGAATACACCTTTTTTCTTCACTTTTGCCTGTCATCATTCTCTATTTCTAAACATAATGTGCTCGTCTTACCACGCACTGGACTGATAAAATTGTTTACAGAAGTGATACATTCACCAATATATGCCTTCCAGTATAGATCTGAACTGCAGTTCTTCTCTTACTTCTGCAGTTCTTCTCTTACGTCCATGCGACCAGTGGAAAGATTGTTCAGCTATAAGTGGGTTTTATGCATGATTAGTACTGCTATTTGAAGATCAAATCTCTGTCTCTGACTGTCTGTCACTCTTTGTCTGTATGTATGTCTGTCTGTCTCTCCCTCTATTTCTCTCTCTCTCATACGCGCGCGCGCACACACTCACACACAGCCGCGCTCATATACGCATATTTACAGCAACTAACTGCTGCAAAATGACCACAGCCTCGCTAACTGCCAAAAAATGACCATAGTTTCGAAGTGCTTTTGGACATCTTGGCGCGATCTGGCGAAGAAGATGGCTCTATAATCAAAATATTAACCGCTGATCATCTCTCTACTCAACCACGGACCACTGCTTGTTTGGCGTTTCATGCTTGTCGTGGTCATTGACTGGTCATCTTCGATCAACAGGCGTACAAGGCATTTGTCAGACCCATACTGGAGTACGCTTCGACGGTATGGGATCCTCACACCCAGAAGGCCATTGACAGGCTGGAGGCCGTACAGAAACGGGCTGCACGTTTTGTCCTCAATAGATACCACAACACTTTAAGTGTGAATCAGATGTTGGATTCGCTGGGGTGGTCATCTTTAGAACTGCGCAGGAAGACATCTCGCCTATCGATGTTATACAAAATCAACAGAGGACTGGTGCACTGTCCCTCCATCCTCACTAAGCTGATACCACTGCCTCTCCGCCAACGCAGAGGACATGACAGCCAATTTAGCCGCATCACCTGCCGAACTGAGTACCGTTCATCCTCCTTCCTACCCCGTACTATAAAAGACTGGAACGCTCTTCCCCAGGAGGTAGTGGAGGCCACAACTGTTGATGCTTTTGCATCAAGAGCCTCCCACCGACCAGAATAGGTAGTTAATCAACAACACTACAACTCCTCCCCTTCCCCCCCACCCACCCCCTCCCAAATCCCTCTGTCACTTATCAGATCTGGACTGTCCATGAACTAGGAGAACGGCCTTTTGTGAAACATGTGCAAAACCCTCCAAGTGCCAGTATAATCAACAAGTATGATTGTGGGCGCCTACGGAAAGACAAGACAACACAGGCTGAGAAAACAAGAATTAGTGTATACAGTATAGATCTTTCAAAATGTGACATGTTTCATTACGTGCTGTCCAGTTTTTTGCTGTACATTCTGACATTATAATTGTAAATATTTTTTTTAGAATCATCCCAAGTTCTAGCATACTCTCAGTCTGTATGTGTGCGTGTGTGTGTCTGTCTGTCTGCCTCTCTCTCTCACCCTAATTTTGACAACATTTATACATTATATACCCTAGACAATAGTCATCGATCGTGGAATTCTTGGCCTATAATGATCTACGTGGAAGCTCGTGTTTAAAAATATTCCTAGTGTGTCAGTTTTGTCGTCATGTTTAAGTCGGTTTTATTGACAGGTCCACCTGGAGTATCGACTGGTACCAGTGTCGTTCGTTCGTGGAAACTGTGATACCCACTCTCGTTTTGTTTTTGTACTGACTTACTGAACGCTTGGCATGACTACCAGAACTCGATAGTATTCTTTGCTGTGAGGGTGCTTCTATTTACTGGTTCTTATATAGCGGATTTTCCAGCTCAAAAACCGCTCAAGGCGCTGACCGAAACAGGATCTAACTCCGGACCTCCAGACGCCCACTTGCCGCCTTTTGGCGTAAAACTGTTGTACAAAAAATATATATTTTTTAAAAATAAACGTCTGCCTTTACCATTAAGATGAGAAGAAGACATAGGACGCGATTAGATGGGAGGGGACGGGAGGGAAGGGATGAGAAAGCTATGGATAAGAGAACGGAGACGATGAGGAGGAGAAGGAGAGATCGAAGACGGAAGAAGAATCATGCACAAACTTAGTTGTTGTTTTTTTCTTCTAAACTGGGGCTGGAACCCACGTCGAGCAAGATCTCTTAAAATATCTGGCTAATCTGGGGTTAGAATAAACGTCGAATATGTTCTGACAAAACTAGTTTGCTAAACTGGGGTTAGAACTCACGTCGAGCAAGATCTGACAAACATAGTTTGCTAAACTTTGGGGTTCGAACCCATGTCGAGCAGGACGCGCATACTTGCGTCATCGGCCACAGAGCCACCCATGCTCGCCTGTCATAATTTTAATATAAAACAACAGTTTTCTCATCCAGTTCATTGATTTGTGAATGGAAAATCAACATAAAAATGCCAGGCCGGTTGCTTGAGATTGTTATTCGATGCGGATTGTAGGGTGTTGTAAACATCACAAAGTCTGCCCAGCGTGTCTGTTTCGCTGCCTTAAATCTGTCGAGAGAAAGTCCAATGAATAAATGAACGTGGAAATGTAACGTCTACACCCGCCATTGGCGTCACGGCAGACAGTGATAACAATCCCAGGGAAGAGGGGACCTAAATCACCACTGAACCACCCTAGCAATAATTATCCTGCTAAGACGGACAGTGAACAGTGACAGGTTTTATCTTGCCCACCGCGGGACTCGAACCTGCGCCATCGGTGGGCGAAGCAAACGCTCTAACACTGAGCTACGTCGGTGGGACAAAAGTCGTTTCAAGCGTTGTGGCCGACCAGTCTTACTGTTAATCTTGACAATGCTATTGGGACATTAATACTACTACACTGTTATGAACCTGTGTAATATCGCTTCGATGGGAACTTAGGGATGGCTTCCTCCACATCACTCTCCTCCCATCTACCCCCTCCTCTCACCCCCCTCCTCACCCCTAAAAAGGCTGGTAAGGGGCTTGGAATGGATTTTGAGAGAGGGGAGAGAGATAATGATGGAGGTGGGAGGGGGGTATAAACAGTAGCATCCCAGACGATAAAAGGCAAGTCGCTGGAATATAATTGTGGCATTGTTAAATTGTGATTGTTTATTGTCACTAGTTTAAGCAAACTAAACGGAGGCAAAACCAAAACAAAACAAAATAGTGAAAAGGCAACTTGAAAGTAATCAAACAAAACATGTTCTCAAATGTGCTACCTGTCACACAATGTTCACGTTCTTCATACACAAACCGCTGCGCGTCTAACGTGGTCACCATCCTCTTCACCTGCAACAGCAGCAGCAGCTAGCTACAACAGGCACAGCAGACACGAGAGATGGTATAAATTGACGATAGACGGAAGGATAAGCGCAATGTAAACCCAATCAGCCTCTAACAGCTCCGTAGTGCAACTGGCAATCTTTGTTTGTTGTCTCTGACAAGCCAAATCATTCGTCCCAACAGGCCAAAGGGGCGCAATTTTCGAAGTAATTCCAAGATTACTTCCCTTATTTTTTAGGTTGTTTTTCCTTGGGGGAGGGGGAGGGGGAAGGAAGGGTTTGTATGTTTGTCTGTTTGGTAGTTAACCTTTCCCCCCCCACACCCCCACCCTCTCACCCTACCCTAATCTTCCAAAACGGCACAGGAGATGCAATTTCAAAGTAAGTT
Organism: Oncomelania hupensis; assembly: GCA_036898135.1. Lineage (NCBI taxonomy): Eukaryota > Metazoa > Mollusca > Gastropoda > Littorinimorpha > Pomatiopsidae > Oncomelania > Oncomelania hupensis. The sequence goes on along the minus strand of CM072516.1, from coordinate 54,322,997 downwards.
AGCCTTTACCTTTTTCTTCTAATCATAGATCTAAATTTTCGCATAACCTTTTTATTATTTTTTTAAAATATATTTTTTATAAACTGACCAACCATATTCATTGTTCAAACTTTTTAGTCAAAAGAGACGCATTTTGAAGTATATAGTTAACGTTTACTTCTCTTTAGTTTATCAAAGGGAGGCAATTTTGAAAAGTTAAAAACAAGATTATTTCCCATTACTTCAATTTTGTTCTTCTTTTGTGTGTGTGAAAAAGATGGGGGGGTGAGGTAAGGGGGTAATTATGGAAGTGGCGAGTGTAAATGTTAAGGGAGAGAAGGGGGGGGGAATCCACTGCGGGTTTTTTATGCGAGAAGCAGAAAAGCAGGAGGACATAGAAGGATTTTTTTTAACGTGGAGAAAATATGTAGTTTTAAAACAAAAAATGGTGTAGTTAAAAAGTTCATAATTAGTGTTTGGCGGGCAAATGGATAAAAGAGATTGTTAATTGTGCAAACTGAAGTAAAAAAATCAAATGAGCTAGTTATTGCTGGCGTTGTTAAACTGCGTCGCACACGCACACCTCACTTCCTCTGCTCTACTACACACACACACACCCACCTACACACACACACGCACACACACACACACACACACAAGTGGGAAAGGTGCAAAAGTTCACGTCACTGCACCGATGTTATCGGAATAAACGTCGTTTTACTGTGACACAATCGCTGTGTCTTAACACCGCACCCGTGACAAACACGCGGTAATTTGGCGCGGAACGAGGTGCAAGCGTGGCAGGATCGGTGCCACGCGGGAGTATCCGTGATCTGAGGCAGAAGAGGAAGTTTCTCTTCTTTAGTGAGAGAGTTTTGTCCGTGTCTCGTGGTCTAGTCTCTGATGGTCTGCGTTGATCTGTGCATCGTCGGGTTGAAGATTTAGTGTGAACAAGATTAGCGAACATTTGGGTGGAGATTCTGTGGAGTTTGTTGTTTTTTTCTATGAAGAAGGAGCAGGAGAATGCAAATGGTGCGGAAGGTTAAGGCAAAGGTGTGAGAGAGGGGATAGGAATGGCTGGGTATTGCAAGTGTTGATTCCAAAGTTCTATCATTCCAATCTTACTGCGTGAAATCCCTTGTTTGCTGCTGCGGGTACTGCTGTTAAATGAATGAATGAACATTGAGGTTTAACGTCTACACCCACCATTGGCGATATGGCAGACGGGGATAACCATCCCAGGGAAAGAGGGGTAGGGACCTGAATCAACACTGAACCACCAAAGCAATCAGTATGCTAAAATGGACAGTGAAAATGGCCACATTTTATATCGCCCACCACGGGATTCGAACCTGGGTCATCGGTGTGCCAGGCGAACGCTCTACCACTTGAGCTACGGCTGTGGGCACTGCTGTTAATTTTGCTGCTGCTATCACTTGTCCTGCTATTAATTAATTAATTTATTAATTTATTTATTTATTTGATCCTCATTGGTAAAGCGCACCTACTGCTTTTACCGTTTTACTGTTTCTTTGTTTCAAAACTTACTGCTGCTTTCTTTTACCTCCTGCTGTTATTCCTGCTGCTTCGTGCGCCATGCGCCCAATACTTTGGTAAAGATCGGCGCTATACATTTTCATCATTATAGTCACCGTCAGCAGCAGCATGAAGTTGCTGCTCCTGTAACTAGTTACTGCGGTTTAGTGCTTGTGCAGATGCTGGGGGTGGATGCGGCGTTAAGTTGGCGTGACGCACACCTGCAGCGCCATGCCCCCAAAACGGCCTCTGTGTTTACAACTCCATTTTCTCCACCGATGATAGGGGAGAGAACTGTTGAGCAGGGGACCTCATTTCTGTGTACCAACTTCCCCTCCCCCGCTTGCGTGCTCTCCCATGGCAAGGCGGCCATTTTGATTGAACTAGACCCGTTAGTTTTAAAACTAATCTTGCTTTTTTTCCATCGTTGTTTTTTTTTCTGCACTATTTGCTGACACGGAAGGCCTGTTATTTTAACAAAAATAAAGAACTAATCTATTTTTCCTTTATGCTCCAACCTTGCTACCAGCGCAATGCGCTGACACGATGGCAGGACTACCATTAGGGTTGATAGGTTATTTCTGTAACTATTTTCTGCTCTAAACAACGGCCGCCATTTTTGTTATAAGCAGTTACATGAAATTGAATCGTCTCAGCTTCTTTTTCTTTTGCTGCTGCTTCTTCTTTTTCTTCCAGTGTGGATGGGTTTTTCTAAATCTACTTTATCGAGACTCTAAACAATGGCTCAAATGTTGTAGTGACTATTTACTATTTCGAAATGGAGTTAAAATTTCTTCATAAACTTTAAAATAATAATAAAATAAAATATTTATAAAATTTAAAAAAAAGATTTCGAAATGCTAAAGAGAGTGTACCGCGGATGCTGCTGCTGCTGCTGATGATGATGATGATGATGATGATGATGATGATGATGATGATGATGATGATGATGATGATGATGATGATGATGATGATGATGATGATGATGATGATGATGACGAAGATGTCAACGAGACAGTGCGTGTGGTTGTTTGAAAGTTGCATGAAATGTTTGGGAAGTGGGGCAGCAATTGGGAAATTTACCCACAAGGGACGTAATGCAACTGCCACGAATTTTGTTTTGTCATTTGACTTCAGTGTTGATGATGAAGGAAAATAACGAATAACGTGTTTGACAGAAAGACGCTAAGATGAAGATGGCGGTGATAGCGATATGAAAACAAAATTAACTTGTTGATGCTTTCTTCATTTCTTTCTGGGATTCAATCCACACAGGAATGCCATGTGTGTGGGTTTTTTTTTTCCTTTTGGATGCATTCCGCTTGGCATCTTCTTTCGTCTGCATGTCTTTCATTCCGTGTATGCCTGTTCGTTCTTTCCTGCCTCTTCTTCTTCAAGGGGAGGAATTTAGTGTGTACTAACGTGAAATGTATTCGCGCAGTAAGGGAGATAAATATTCGGTCACACCATGTCGCTTCGTATTTTCAGTTTGATCAGGTCACATTAAATGACCCGGAAGTTGACGTCAGACAAAGAAACGTCACTCTTGATTGGTCGCGCATGGTTGAAGCGTCAAGTACCGCGGTCTTTGATTGGCGGAATACCAATCCTGGTCTTGCGAATCGGGAATTCCAGACCGTATGAATTGCAGAATTCCCCACAGATCCGTTGAATGTATTGATCTAGTTTCTTAAAACAACGTTAGAGTTCAGAGTCGAAAATAATAAAATGGCCCTCACTTAACATGTTCAATAAAACGTAGCAGTCCTTCAGGTGTTTGTATTATTTTTTGGGTATTATTTTCTTTCAGTTAAATAATTGACAGTATTCATGCCCGTTCGGGCACTGAATAAAATTGATCTAACGTTTTCCGACATGTCGTAAGAGGCGACTGATAGGGGTGATGTTAGCACGGCATCACTGGGCGAAGGTCTTCTACACAGAAGTCACCGGCCAGGACGGAGGAACCTCATGTTACTACAGGTTCAACGACCACGTGCTCGGGGCCAAAGCGAGCCACACTGTACTCGTGGATTTCGGCTGTGACCAACAGCATGGAGAGAATTGGGCCCCGCCAGGCCTTTCTTGCCGAAGACATGATGAAAAAAACACTCAATCCATACTGGATCGGTCGTCGCCCGGGTCACCAAGGACCGCGCCTTCCGTTGTGGCCAGGACGGAGGTAATAAGTGTGTTACTGATGGACAACTTAGCAAGATCCGCACGAGAGATAACATCGTCATAAGAACCTGGATTGTCAGGACTATAACTGCGGACGGAAAATTAGAAGTACTGGTCCACGAGCTGGACCACTCTCGATGGAACATTTTAGGTATCAGCGAACTGCGCTGGAAAGGTCTCGGTGAAACAACGACCGAAAAAGGCCACAAGTTTTTATTTCACCGGGAGAGATGACTAGCACGAACACCGCGTTGGATTCTTGGTCCACAAAGACATTCTAGCCACTGTCATGGGTTGCCACCCAGAAGAACGAGGACAATATACGAGAATGGACTGGCTCCACACTGAGCGAAGCCATGAAGGTTGATGAGGACAGAGAGATGGAGTATACCGATTCAACGATCATCAGATTCTGTAGTACCAACGACTTTCGAGTAACGGGGTAGGATAGGATGTTGTTGTTTGTAGATTATAGTCACACGACACTTTCGCATATGGGTGACTACTGGACCGATTTATACTGACACCAGCGGGCCAGTTGTTGGTAAAGGGGAAAATAATATGATCACACGTTGACCAATCCGGGATTCGAACCAGCGACCTTTCGGTTACTAGCAAGACGCTGTTACCAACTGAGCTACCCGGCCCCGATGTAGGATAGGATAAGGTGCTTGTCAACTTATATTGGTTGCTTAAGCTTAGATCTGCTTATTTTTGTTAGCGCTCTTATATTACGCCTTTCCAGCTCAAGGTCCGCTCAAGGCGCTGGGGAAATACAGGGTCTAACTCAAGGCCGCCCGAGACGCCTACTTGCAGCCTTAGGCGCAGCATCTTCTGACGACTGGACCACTGAGCACAACCCTGAGCGACCAGGCATGGTGGAGAAGGAAAGGATCTGAGTGCTTGCTTGGTGTAGTTGTGTAGCGGGCAATTGACTCACTCGTCTAGGACATGAGCGTTGGGAGCCTTAAAGCCTGTGCGATGGAATGCGCGTGAATGCACACTAGACTAGGCCTCGGTTTATACTCATCTCATCCAAAGCCTGTGCTGGTTTCTTGTGCCTGCCCGTGTCGCTGGATTCCCCCCTTGCCGAGTTTGGCAGCGAACAGCTCCTGTGATTGAAGACAGGCCTCACTGCCTCGGAATTGTTGCCCTGAGCTGAAAGGATCCCACGCTGAGTTTGAGAAGCGGTATGCCTATATTATGATACCCACAGAGGACATGAGATCCTTATAGCCCGCTAAATTCTTAGGACCACTGCCTCATTGTGTTGGACTCAAAATGACCGAGTGCACCATTGAACTGAGCAAATATACAGCTCAATGTCTCAACTCACAGACTTCTTCTTTTTCTTCTTTGTCTTCTTTTTCCTCTTCTACTTTAGGAACTGTGGGCACTACGACCGTCGAAGAAACACTCTTCACATTCGTCTTCATTTCTGAGTTGGGAGAAGGGTGTGGAGGGAGGAGAGGGAGAGAGAGGGTAGTGAACCCTTGATTTCGTAGCCTTTTTGCTGCGCCTGAAACTGTTTGAAGCAGAGACTAACCAGCCAGACTTGTGAACTCATTACGACTGAAACTTCCAAAGCATGCGACATCAAATTACAGATGGCTTTATACATACATTGCTACACACGATCACATCTTTCGCACCGGACAAACACATATCTTTCTATTGCAAATACGGTATAGAATATTATCACACACACACACACACACACACACACACACACACACACACACGTGCGCGCGCGGGTTGTATGTCTTAGTTGTACTGATCCCACGCCGACTGCCCTGTGTCTAAATACCGACATTGACCGCAAGCGACAAGTATCTAAATACCGAACCCAACCGCAAAGCAGAACACAGCAAACGCCTCTAGTCAGAAATACCGAAAATAGGAAGCACGCCCAACCAAAAACAAAAAAAATACATACTGCGTCTCCAGCCCAAAAAAGGATACAAACATCCAAATAACGTTTAAATAATTATCGAAACAAGACCTTAAAAACTAGAATAGCGAAAGTCATCATAAGCAATTAGCTAAAACAAGGGCGGAGACGCGCTAGGCCGTGCAGCGCATCCGAGACTATAATGAACTTAAAGGAGGCTGTTGTCCCCTAAAAAAAAAAGACGTTTAATTGTGATAGATAGTATGTCTCGCACTGTAGATACTCGGACTGGGGATGCTGCTAGCGTGACGCCAATGGTGACAACCGGACACGAAGGGCATTGTGGGATGTGACATTTATGTCCTGCAAGCTGGCCCCGGCTAGTTTACTGCTGAGCCGATGATGGAGGAACGTTGCGGGCTAAGTGTCATTAGTGTCTCTTTCCGTCTGCCACTAGTGTATACCTCTTCTTTTCCTTTCGGCCATTACTTTATATCCTTCTGTCTTTCCTGCCATTTAATCTTGACCCCTCTTTTCCTTGTGCCATTAGCGTATACCTCTGTGTCTTTTCCTTGTGCCATTAGCGTATACCTCTCAGATTCCACTTTATCAGCCTCCACTTTCGTTCCTCATGCCAGTCCCAGCTTGAAATGTCCTGTGTGCGAACTGGCAATACCAGCCAGGATACACTTGGGGGTTCGTGCTTTTCGTCAACTCACCCCCCGACTTTGGATCGAACGCCTTCCCCTCCAATTTGAGGCAGAGTTGTTCTTCGGCGTCTTTCAGAAAGAGGCTGAAAACTTGCACATCTCTTTCAACTCTGAAATCCCTACACAAAAGACTATCTGTTGTTTGTGATTATGTCGGCATAATAGTTGGGCTCCTGCTGTATTGTTGTTCTTCGTACGTATTGAGCATGACTGTTTCATAGAGTCCTGCTGCCTTAAAAGACTGCACTCGTCGTCATCATCATCATCATCATCATTGTTACGTTGAAACGCGAATGGTAGTACGACGGAAACGTGTACGATAGATCTAATCGTTTCGTTTTGCAAAGTATTCAATAATGGAGTTTATTTACCTTTGATTTGAGTTTGCATTGTTGTTAGGAGAGGCTTTGTATAACGTTGATGATTTGCGTTAGTCGATATTGATGTAGAATATTCTGGATCTGCGTGTTTACTCTCGATAGAAATTTCCCGATGCATGTCGAGGCAAGAGGACGTTCGGGAAGGAGAAATAATAATGTATGACGTAAGTCAGTGATGACGATCTTTAGTTCGATTGGTGGCAGTACGTCATTTCTACCACGTACCAAATTGTTCCAGAAAAGAGAGAGGTTATTTAATCGTGTGCCGAGTTGCTGTTGAGAGAGAGTAAAGTTGTTGATAGTGATTTGGAAAGTTGCTGTGAAAGTTGTTGAGTTGAATTGAGAATTGTATGCAGTTGTTGATGTGTGCTGAATAAAAGTGGAAAACTTCATACGTGGACTTCGTGACTTGTATGCTGATTGAGCAGGCTGTGTGAATAAACGAATCTGAGTTACACAACTATCAGGAATTCAAGCATCGGGGCTGAATCAGATACTGATAGAAAACACCAACATCGAACTGAGTGTAACATTTTGGGGGTCAAGCCGCGATTCACGCCATAGCCAAGGGTTCAACTGCTACAACAAGCGAGTCAACGTTACGAGAGGCAGTCATCGAGGGTAGCCGCCAACGAGTTGCGTCGAGAGGGGCCAACACACTGGGACTACATCCGATAGATTCGGGTTGACTGCAAGGGCGTGTAGTCGCTGAAGAGTTGCTTCGTGAGCGAACAACAGATCGGGACTACGTTGCTGCCGTAAGACTACGTCGAGGGACAGTCTCGGAGCTACATCGCCAGTGTTAGAGAGAGCGACGAGCGGACGTCGCGTCTACTTCAGCACAGGAGCGTATACATCAACACCAGCGTGGTGCAGCGTCGCATACGACGAGGACAGCGGGGCCTGCGTCAGCGAAAGCGACTAGTGACAAGCATCAGCGCTACTGCAGAAAGCGTGCTGTTCTAGAACAGTCTAGAAAGGTACAGCACAGTCAAGAACTTTCCAGAAAAAGAACTCTACAGTCAAGAACTTTCTAGAAAAAGAACTTTCCAGAAAAGAACTTTCCAGAAGCATCAAGATGGCTGACTTCTGGCAGAGAGGGGTTGAACTAAATCTAAAAGGCAAACAGCTGACGGAGTACGTCAAGTCTCAAGAGAGAATATGGCGCGAAGAAAGAGAAAGAGAATTAGAAGAGAAGCGTCTAGAAAAGGAAGAGCAGCTTCGCCGCGAAGAACGAGAATTAGAAGAGCAGCGTCGCCGAGAAGAAAGAGAAGAGCGGCGTCAAGAAAGAGAAGAGCAGCGGCAAGAAAGAGAAGCTGAGCGTCAGCACCAAATAGAGTTGGCGCGTATCCAAAACAATCAGCATGCGCCACAAGTCACCAACGACCATACGGCTCCAAAATTGCCAGCTTTCGTCGACGGGAAGGACCAGATCGACAGCTATCTGGCGAGATTCGAAAGGTTCGCCGAAAGCTCCAATTGGCAACCTCGAGACTGGGCGATTCGACTGAGTGCACTTCTGACGGGGCAAGCTCTCGAAGTTTACACCAGACTGTCGAACGATGACGCCAAAAACTACGACGTCTTGAAAGAGGCCCTGTTGCAGTGCTACAACTTTACAGAGAAGGGCTACCGTAAACGTTTCCGTGAATGCCGGCCTAAGTCAGACGAGACGCCAAAGCAGTTTGTGGAGCGCCTGTCGTCATATCTACACAAGTGGGTGGAGTTATCAGGCGAAATGAAGTCTTACGACAGTCTCCATGACCTGATCGTGAAGGAACAATTTCTCAATGCCTGTCACAAGGACCTAGCGACCCACTTAGAAGAACAAAAGCTGCAGACGCTTAAAGATGTGACTGAGGCTGCTGAAAGATATCTTATCGCTCATGGGAAAACCCTGGGGCCACCCAGCGCGACGAAACATTTTCAGAAGACTGCAAACCATGGGAACCAGGTCCAAGGGAGCCAGACGAGCCAGAGACAGACGGACTCCACGCCTCCTCCCAGGGAAGGGCACTCAAGAGGCTGTTTTATCTGCAACGCTACAGACCACAGAGCTGCCAGCTGCCCTCAAAGCAGAAATAGCGGACAGCGGAGCAGTACGGACAATGCAGCGGCGGGCAACCGGCAGAGGCGGTTCTCCAATCAACGGCAAAACAGTAGATCTGACCATCAAGTGTGCGGCGGGAGCGTCATTCTTCCGAGTGAGACCAAGCGCACAGCTACTCCTGCGGACGTGCAAGAGTGCATGACTGATGGCCAACTTCTCCTTGCCAACGGAAAATCCATCCCCGTCGTCGCCAGCGCAGCTGTGACCGTCCAGAACATGCCTGTTTCCAAGGGACGCGTCGGAAATCATGAAGTGACTGTTCTAAGAGACTCTGGCTGCAGTGGGGTCATCGTCAGAGAAGACCTAATCGCTAAAGAACAGTTCACTGGCGATTCTAAATGGACACTCATGGCCGACAGCAAATGTGTGAAAGCGCCAGTTGCAAAAATTCATGTCAACACCCCTTTCTACATAGGCGAAGTCGAAGCGGTTTGCCTGAAGAAGCCGCTGTATGATTTGATGATCGGGAATATCGACGGCGCGAGACGACCCGACGACCCCGATCCAGAGTGGAGTCCTGCCTCAACCCAACGCGTCGAAGTTGTGGAGGAGGATCCATTGCCGTTTCCCGATGGAGACCTTACAGAGCTGCTACGGGACAATGTGGTTACTCCGGCTCAGCCCTGCCGACCAGAGATCGTCAGTGCTGTTACAACCAGGGCCCAGGCCAAGAGAGACAAGGTGTCTACACCACTGAAGGTCGCCGACAACTCCAAAGCTGCCATCGTGGACAGAGATAAGCTGATCCAGCTCCAGGAAGCTGATAGCACTTTAAACAAGTACAGGAACCGCCAAGACCACGTGACCAAAGGCAGTGGTACGGTCTATTTTAAGGTGAAGGCCAAGATCCTGTACCGAATCTTCCAGCACCCGAGGGTCAACGGAGGGAAACCACTACGTCAAGTCTTGGTACCGTTACCCCTAAGGCGCCAGGTGATGGAAGTAGCGCATGACTCAATCATGGGAGGTCACCTAGGTATCAAGAAGACGTCGGATAGAATCCAGGCGGTATTCTACTGGCCAGGACTTCATGCGGACGTCAGCCGTTTCTGCCGATCATGTGACATTCGCCAGAAGACCATACCTCGAGGAAGGGTCCCAAAAGTGCCTATGCAGAGAATGCCTCTGATCGACCGACCTTTCAAGAGGGTGGCCTTAGACTTAATCGGCGAAATAAGACCTCCGAGTGAAGAAGGTCATCGATGGGTACTGACTTTAGTGGACTATGCGACTCGGTACCCAGAAGCAGTGCCACTGAAGAAGATTGACACTGAAACTGTAGCAGAGGCACTGGTGGACATGTTCAGTAGGCTTGGAGTGCCTGAAGAAATTCTGACAGACCTCGGGACGCAGTTCGTCTCTGACTGCATGAAGGAGGTCAACCGACTGCTGAGCATCCGGCATTTGACTACGACACCCTACCATCCAATGTGCAACGGGCTCGTCGAGAAGTTCAATGCTACGCTGAAGTCCACCTTGAAGAAACTGTGCAGCGAGCAGCCCAGACAATGGCATCGCTACATCAACGCCCTACTTTTCGCCTACAGAGAAGTACCGCAGGAGTCCACCGGCTTTTCTCCGTTCGAGCTGCTGTACGGAAGAACCATCCGAGGGCCGATGCACATCCTAAAAGAACTGTGGACGAAAGAAGTAGACACCCCAGAGGTGAAGAACAGCTACCAGTACGTGTTTGAGCTACGGGAGAAGCTGGAGCGGACTCTCGAAATAGCAAGAGAAAACCTGAAGAAGTCCCAAGACTGTGGAAAGCACTACTACGATCGTAGGGCTGTGAACAGGAAGTTCAAACCTGGCAACAAAGTGCTGGTGCTGCTACCTACCGATCATAATAAGTTGCTGATGCAGTGGAAAGGCCCGTACGAAGTGGAGACCGTGGTGGGGATCAACGACTACAAGGTGAAGGTCGGCCAGCATTCCAAGATATACCACGCCAACCTCCTTAAGCTGTACGTGGAAAGGCCAACAGAGACTGTGCACGCAGCCACAGCAGCTGTGACCGACGACAGCTTTGACAGCGAAGAACTGTTGGAACTGGGAGACTTCCACAGCAAAGAAGGCATCGATGATGTTAAGCTAGGACCGAGCTTGACGGAAGGTCAAAAGTTGGAGCTCAAGGACCTTAAGGGCGAGTTTCCCCACAACTTCAGCGATGTCCCTGGCTCTACAACTTTGGTCGAACACGAAGTCCACCTCACTTCGAATATCCCTGTTCGATCCAAGCCCTTCCCGATCCCTTTCAAGGCCCGTGAATCCTTGAAGAAAGACATCGATGAGATGCTGAAGATGGGCATCATCAGGGAGTCTAGTTCCCCCTACGCGTCCCCTGTCGTGGTCGTGAAGAAGAAGGACGGGAGCAACCGAGTATGCATCGACTACAGGAAGGTTAATAAGATCACCGTCTTCGACCCTGAGCCGATGCCTACCGCAGCAGACCTCTTCCGCCAATTATCGGGGAGTAGAATCTTCTCAAAGATTGACCTCAGCAAAGGTTATTGGCAAGTCCCCGTGCGTCAACAGGACATACCAAAGACTGCTTTTATAACCCCTGATGGGACGTACGAGTGCCTAAGGATGCCCTTTGGCATGGTCAACAGCGGAGCTACCCTGAAGAGAGGGATGAAGAAGATGCTTAAAGGGATGGACAATGTCGTGTGTTACTGGGACGACCTGCTAGTCCACACTCGCACCTGGGAAGAGCATCTGCAGACCTTGAGGGAGCTGTTTCACCGTCTCACAGAAGCCAACCTGACCGTGAGACCCAGTAAGTGCATTCTGGGGACTGACAACGTAGACTTTATCGGCCATTCGCTGAAAGAAGGACAAAAGGGGCTTCTACTAGAAAACGTCACCAAGATTCTGAACGCTCCACGTCCCCAAACCAAGAAGCAGGTGCGATCTTTCCTGGGGTTGGCTGGATACTACAGGGAGTTTGTACCAAACTACTCCGCCATCACAGCACCCTTGTCGGACCTGGTGCGGAAAGGCTGTCCAAACCAAGTGCAGTGGGGACCGTCTCAGGAGAAGGCATACCAGACTGTGCGCGACCTCCTTTCGAAGGATCCGGTGCTACGACTGCCTGACACTTCCAAGGAATTCGTCTTAAGAACAGACGCAGCGGACGAAGGCATCGGCGCCATACTGATGCAGGAACACGAAGGGAAACTATTTCCGGTCAGTTACGCCAGCAAGAAGCTGTCCAGGGCTGAGAAAAATTACTCGACCATGGAGAAAGAGTGCCTTGCCATCATATGGGGAATCCGGAAGTTCGAACTGTACCTTCAAGGAGTGAAGTTCGTGCTACAGACTGATCACAAGCCGCTAACTTACTTGAACTCTGCCAAGTTTGTGAACAGTCGGATCATGAGATGGGCTATGTACTTGCAGAACTTTAACATGCGAGTAGAATCTATCAAAGGATCGGACAATGTTGGTGCGGACTTCCTCAGCAGAGTGTGTGAGTAAAGAACATTGACAATACCCAGATAGACTTGCGGATGGAGAAACTTTGACTCTGTGTGAATGAACTGTGAACATTGACAATATCCAGGCAGATTTGAAGATGAAAACCATTGACTCTATGTGAATGAACTGAGAACGTTGATAGTGTTCAGACAGTCTGAAATAAGTCTTAATTCAGTACTTTGTTTGTGCATTACGTTTCAACGTTGTTGAAAGAAATTAGGTAAATTTCTTCTTGAGTGGGGGGTTATGTTACGTTGAAACGCGAATGGTAGTACGACGGAAACGTGTACGATAGATCTAATCGTTTCGTTTTGCAAAGTATTCAATAATGGAGTTTATTTACCTTTGATTTGAGTTTGCATTGTTGTTAGGAGAGGCTTTGTATAACGTTGATGATTTGCGTTAGTCGATATTGATGTAGAATATTCTGGATCTGCGTGTTTACTCTCGATAGAAATTTCCCGATGCATGTCGAGGCAAGAGGACGTTCGGGAAGGAGAAATAATAATGTATGACGTAAGTCAGTGATGACGATCTTTAGTTCGATTGGTGGCAGTACGTCATTTCTACCACGTACCAAATTGTTCCAGAAAAGAGAGAGGTTATTTAATCGTGTGCCGAGTTGCTGTTGAGAGAGAGTAAAGTTGTTGATAGTGATTTGGAAAGTTGCTGTGAAAGTTGTTGAGTTGAATTGAGAATTGTATGCAGTTGTTGATGTGTGCTGAATAAAAGTGGAAAACTTCATACGTGGACTTCGTGACTTGTATGCTGATTGAGCAGGCTGTGTGAATAAACGAATCTGAGTTACACAACTATCAGGAATTCAAGCATCGGGGCTGAATCAGATACTGATAGAAAACACCAACATCGAACTGAGTGTAACAATCATCATCATCATCATCATCATCATCATCATCATCATCATCATCATCATCATCATCATCACATTTTGCTATTAGAGCATACCTAACTTTTCCTTGGGCCAATAGTTTATTTATTTCCCTTTTGTGCTATTACTGTATAACTTTGTATACATCTGTGTCATGTTGTGCCACTCTTATTCCGTTGTATCGTTATCGTATACATCTGTGTCCTTTCTGCCGCTAGGGTCTATCTCTTTTCTTTTTTTCTTGTGCCATTATTTTATATAAAATGGAATCGGCGAGTTGGGTACCTAGCATCCACAATGTATATTCTCACGCACGTATAAGAATCGTTTGAATATCAGTTGGAGCGTTATAATGATGTCTTATGATGATTACAACGATTATAACGATTTCCCTTCCCCGGTTCTTAACAGAACCAGGTACCCATTCACAGCTGGACGGACTGGAGTGTGTGGTGCGCTTAATGTCATCGTAGGGTGTTGTTAGGGGGTTGCCTTCAAAGCAAGTGACCCATCCAAGTGCTAATCCCACCACCCACTCCCCCTCCTCCCCGACGGTGCTTAACATGAAACATTGCTAGCGTGTGCCCCAACCACTATATTACTGCACCACTCATAATAATAAGAAGAAGAAGGAGGAGGAGGATATTTATAAAACGCTTTTTCCTAGGAACAACTCGGTTAAAATAGCAAAATCACGCATTCACACACACACACACACACACACACACACCCCCACACACACACGCGCACACACACACACACACACACACACACCAGTAAGGAAAAGAAAAAAAAATATTCCGATAAATAATGAATACCCCCCCTCCCCCCCCAAAAAAAAAAAACTAAATAAAACAATTAATGAAAAAGAAAAATATGGGAAAATAATACATTATGCAAACCATAATTATACAAGCCGATGATGGGGTGGGTTGGCCGAGACCATGCGGAACAGACCCTCGTTTAAGTTTTATTTATTATTTCCATCAATAGTGCGTGGTATTATCATCATTGGTATGCCTACTTTCTAATGTCCCTTTTGTTCCTGAATCCTATAAAGCCCAATGTCCCGTTCTTTTGGCGTTGTGCAGCGACTGTAGAGAAGCTGTCGTGGATTTGACGTTGGATGGCATTTTAACAAATATAATTAGTTCAGAGACTGAAACCAGATCATCTGTGATAATAATTATTCAGTCCGCTATATGACTCAGGGACCTCTCCTCGACCTGGGCCGCTGACATGACATTTACGAGGGCCGGGTTGTATATCAGCAATTAGCAAGTTGGCTTTCCCCTTTACCTCCCACCACCCCCTTCCCTCCCTCTTTCCTTTCCCCCCCGATCGGGACCAAAACCCTGCATGGCAGAATGGGCGATATGTCAACAGCCTCGGTTACTTTGTTTCGATGTCTATGGTATGACGGCCTACTAGCGCCAAAACCGAGGGTTACCCCTATCACGAGATAATTAAAATTAACACGGGTTCTGTGTAATTTACAGAGATACCAGTAATCCGCAGTGTTAATTAATTAATTATCAGTATGTGGCCTTCCTAGCGCCAAAACCTGGTAAATACAAATGTCATGAGAATGACAAATATCATAGGAAAGTTACAATTATCAAGGGATAATTACAATTCCTATCCTATCCTATCCTATCCTGTCCCATAACCCGAAGGTCGTAGGGGCACCACAGATGATCGCTTAACCAGCATACTCCATCTTTCTCTGTCCTCAGCAGCCCTCATGGCTTCGCTCAGTGTCAAACCAGTCCATTCTCGAATGTTGTCCTCCCACCTCTTTTTCGGTCTCCCCCTTCTTCTACCTCCTTGCACTGTGCCTTGCAGAATGGTCTTTGCAAGGCCTGATGATCTGGTGACGTGGCCATACCATCGGAGTTTCCGTTTCTTCACCACTGTGAGCAGGTCATCGTGTTGTCCAATGGCTTGTGTGATGGTCTGTCGGACTTCAACGTTGGTGATGTGTTGGGTATAGGAAATGCACAGAAGTCTTCTGTAACACCTCATCTCCATGCTTTGTATTCTTCGTTGGAGATCTGCTGTGAGGGTCCATGCTTCGCAAGCATATAGGAAGATGGAGATGATCAGAGATCGCAGCAGTCTTACTTTGGAATGTAGACTGATGGTTCTGTCTTTCCAAATGGGCTTCAACCTTGTCAGGGCAGCAGTTGTTTGTGCGATCCTGGAGAGGACTTCCTGTCGAGACCCATTGTCTGACACAATGGCTCCTAAATATTTGAAGCTGTGCACTGTGTTGAGGGATTGGCCTTGTACTTTGATGTCCGTGTTGATGCCATTGGTGTTGTTGGTCATCATTTTGGTCTTCTCTGCACTTATTTCCATTCCATAAGCTCTGGAGGTGGTGTCAAGCCTCTGTACAAGCTGTTCAAGTTCTTGTTCCTCTCCAGCCAATCCATCAATATCATCCGCAAAACGAAGATTGGAGATTGCTCTGCCCCCTATGCTGACTGTGCCTTCGTGATCTGCAAGAGCATCTGACATGATGCGCTCTAGGAAGATGTTGAAGAGTGTTGGAGAGAGTAGGCATCCTTGACGCACACCGATTGTTGTTCTGAACCAGTTCCCGATGACGCTGTTATGGAGGACTGCACTGGTAGCCTTGTCATACAGGCTTTTGATGACTTCTATGATTTTAGGGCTGATGTTGTACACTTTCATGGTTGCCCATAGAGCTGCATGCCAGACTCGGTCAAATGCCTTCTTGAAGTCTATGAACACATGATATAGATGTTGTTGGTGCTGTAGGTATTTCTCACAGATTATTCTGAGGTTGAAAATCTGTTCAGTGGTACTTCGCCCTGCCATGAATCCTGCTTGTTCTTCAGCTATGATTTGTTCAGCTTGTGGTTTCAACCTGTTGAGTATTATTTTCAGGAGGACCTTGCTGGGATGGCTGATGAGGCTGATGGTGCGGTAGTTTTCACACTCCTGAAGGTTACCTTTTTTAGGAAGAGTGATGACAAGCGACTGGGTCCATGGTGTAGGCCATTCCCCACTCTGCCAGATCTTGTTACAGATAGTGGTGAGAGCATCAGTCATCGCTTCTCCTCCTGCTTGTAGCAGTTCCGCTGGTATGTTGTCCACTCCCGCTGACTTCCCTTTCTTCAGCGATTGCACTGCTGCCTCAACTTCTTCCCGGAGAATTGGGAGGATTTCTTCTTCTTCTCTGCTCTCGGGACATGCTAGAACTGATGGGTCTCCATTTGGTGTATGGTTGTAAAGGTCAGAGCAGTACTCTGTCCATCTGTCCAAGACTTCTTGTTCTTCTGTAAGGCAAATGCCAGACTTGCTTTGGATAGTGGAGACTTTGGGCTGTTTAACACTTGTCAGCCGCTTCACAGTCTGGTAGGCCTTCTTGCTGTTGTTCTTGTTCAGATTGTTCTCTATTTCCTGGCATTGATCTTCTATCCAGTTCTCCTTTGCTGTGCGCATGCCTTTTCGGATGTCATTGTTGATTTTTCGGTAGACATCAGCTCCCTGTGAGGTGTTCTTTTTCTTTTTTAACTCTCTTCGTTTATCACACAGATCCAAAAGTTCAGGTGTGATCCACGGCTTCTTCTTTGGTCGGTGCTTGCCAAGGATCTCAGTGGCGGCATCTGTTACAGCTGAGTTGAAGGTATTGGTCATGGTGTTGACATCTACTTCGCCTGCCCCCAAAATAAGCAGTGGTGCAAATTTCCCTCCAATTGTGGCCTGAAATATTTTTGCCACCTCCGGGTCTTGCAGTTTGTCCAGGTCGAACTTCAGCCTAGTGCACTTTGCTGTATTTACTCTCTTCAAATGGAGCCGGAAAGACATCATCACGAGATCGTGGTCACTTCCAATGTCTGCTCCTGGAAAAGTGCGTGTCCTGCCAATGTTGATGCTTGATCTGAAGCGTTTCTTGACCATGATGTAGTCGATCTGGTTGTGATGTTCCCCGCCGGGACTGTGCCATGTCCATCGTCTGGATTTTTTGTGGAGACCAAGCGTGTTTGCCAGTACCAGATTGTTGTATCTGGCAAACTCCAATAGCCTCAGACCCCTGTCATTTGTCTCGTTGTTGCAGTGGGGTCCGCATGTGTCTCCCCAGTTGCGGTGCGCATCTTGGCCAACCTTGGCATTCCAGTCGCCTTGCACTATGACTATGTCCTTCTTCGGCACTTGGTCAAGGACCGCCTGTATATTTTCATAAAAATCCTCCACTTCGCTGTCTTCATAGTCTGATGTTGGGGCATAGGCCTGGATGATGGTAATGTTGAAAGGGGTTGCTCTCAGACGGATGGTAATGAGTCTACTGGAGACTGGGCGGCAACCCATGACAGTGGCTAGAATGTTCTTGTGGACCAAGAATCCAACGCCGTGTTCGTGCCTGTCATCTCTACCGCTGAAATAGAGCTTGTGGCCTTTGTCAGTCGTTGTTTCACCTAGGCCTTTCCAGCGCAGTTCGCTGATACCTAGAACGTTCCATCGATAGTGGTCCAGCTCGTGGGCCAGTTCTTCTAATTTTCCTTCCGCAGTTAGGGTCCTGACGTTCCAGGTTCCTATGACGATGTTGTTTCTCGTGCGGATCTTGCTATATTGTCCATCAGTAGCATACTTAACACCTCCGTCCTGGTGGCCAACGGAAGGCGCGGTCCTTGTGCCGGGTGACGGCCCGGGCGACGACCGATCCGGTATGGAATTAGTGGATTGTGTCATCATGTAGTGTGTCTTGGGCAAAAAAAAAGACCTGGCAGGGCCCAATCCTCTCCAGGCTGTTGGCCACAGCCGAAATCCACGAATACAGTGTGGCTCGCCTTGGCCCTGAGCACGTGGTCGTTGAACCTGTAGTAACGTGAGGTTCCTCCGCCCTGGCCGGTGACTTCTGTGTAGAAGACTTTCGCCCAGTGATGCCGTGCTAACATCACCCCTGTTAGTCGCCTCTTACGACACGCCGGGAAACGTTGGGTCTATTCTATTTGCCCGAACCCACAAATTATCTTTGACAAATTACAAATATCTTTGCGTGATCATGTTTAATTTTCAGGTTTGACTCTGGCAATCCGTCTGGAAATGGGCCAAAACCAAAACTTGTTATTTTCAATTGATAATTACAATGTTTACGGGTTAATTGTAAATGTGTCGTCGATATTTATAATTATCACATGATATTTGTAATTATCGGGTAATGGCGATAGTAGGCCGTCATATATGTGGATTACACAGAACACGTGTTAATTACTATTATCACTGATACATGTAAATGCACGTTTTGGCACTAGTAAATTGCCTTAGCCAGAATTAAGCATGATCACGTAAAAATTATAATTATGACGTGAAAATTGTAATTATTATGTGATAATTACATGTTTCGATTTTGGCGCATCTTCAGTCGGATTGCTAGAGCCAAAGATAAAAATTAAAATGATCACAAGAAGATATTTATAATTGTTCAATAATAATTGTAATTATTCCTTGATAATTATCCCATGATAATTGTACTTATCTCATGATATTTGTAATTATCAGGTTTGGGCGATAGTAGGCCGTCATACTTCGGGCAGGCTAAACAGGGGGAGTGGGGAGTCGCAGGGTGGATCAGAAATTAAAGGAGACAAATTGGGACTCTCAAACTTCTTCCACTCTGTTTTTGTCTCTGTCTCTCTCCCCTTCTTCTTCTTCTTCTTCTTCTTCTTCTTCTTCTTCTTCTTCTTGTGTTAACATAAATTTTATTCAACAAACAAACCAGATATTAATACAAGGCAAAACATCAGGGCGAATAAAAGCACAAGGCTGAAATAAGTGCTACCCAAATAATAATAATGTGTCAAAATATCATTGGCGGACGACAGAAAACAACAACAGAACAATGATAAAAAAAAATACACTGGAGCATTCGGCAATGGATGGAGACACGAGCCTTGTAAAATGGACCTCATCGTCATCTTCTTCTTCTTCCTTCTTTTCTCTCTTCCCTCTCTCTTCACCTTCTCTCTCTCTCGCTCTTTCTCTCTCTCTCTCTCTCTCTCTCTCTCTCTCTCTCTCTCTCTCTCTCTCTCTCTCTCTCTCTCTCTCTCTCTCACAACAACAACAACCAAAAACCAAAATCAAGAAACAAAATCTCTCTCTGTATCCTCTCGGTGAATTTGTCTGCAACTTTCTTTCGTCTTTTTCTTTATCCTTCCACCCACCCCTTTACTCCCTACCCTTCTCTCTCTCTCTCTCTCTCTCTCTCTCTCTCTCTCTCTCTCTCTCTCTCTCTCTCTCTGTCTGTCTCTCTCCTTCTTCTTTTC
Organism: Oncomelania hupensis; assembly: GCA_036898135.1. Taxonomy (NCBI): domain Eukaryota; kingdom Metazoa; phylum Mollusca; class Gastropoda; order Littorinimorpha; family Pomatiopsidae; genus Oncomelania; species Oncomelania hupensis. The sequence goes on along the minus strand of CM072516.1, from coordinate 54,303,548 downwards.
TTCTTCTTCTTCTTCTCCTCCTCCCTTCTCTCTCTCTCTCTCTCTGATTTTCTTCTTCTTCTTCTTCTTCTTCTTCTTCTTCTTCTCCTTCTCTCCCCTTCACTTCCTTCTTCACTTTTACATACCGTCATCGAAATAGAGAGATGGAGTTATAAACTATAAAATACCTAGCCATATTTTTCCCCTCAGACGTTATCCAAAAACCCACCCTGATAGTGATACTGAGGTCTCGCAGCACGATTCAGACTGACCAGTTGAGACTTGTAGAGCTCACCATTAACCACCAACCCCCACCCATCCATTCTCCACTTCACCCTATCCCCTAAAAAAAATCATAAAATAATAATGCATAGCTCATTATCATATGTGCTGCTATAGATGCTACATTACATTACATGGTAATTACTTTAGGTCCAGCGGACTCTTCCGAGCCAAATCATGACCAGCTATAGATGACGATGGTGTTGATGATGATGGAGGTAATACGAATTGCTGCGATAGGTAGAAAGTATCGCCAAAACTCCCGATAGCAGCAGGTGAAAGTATTCCCTCCATCCCTTCAAAGTATACTTTGGGCTCGCTGCTAGCCGCGGATGCGAACCAAAGTACTGTTTAAAAGTGATGGAAAGAGCGGAATATTGCTACAAGGGTTCGGGTAAGGGTTAGTTGTAGATCTATCCCTAGCCCTTGCCCTAACCCTTTTCTCTACAAAAATGCTCTTTTTCCGTCCCAAAAACCCATATGCCTTCTTGGATTCTTAAATTGTATGAAATCAAGTGAGGACACTATCTGGCGTCAATAAACGGTTCGAAAAGATTCTCAAACGGTTCGTAAAAGACAGGTGACCTAGAAACAAATACAGCGTGACCTAATTCGTCGCCTAGAGGAGACGAAACTTACTTTTCCGTTTCTAGTCTTTCACCGACATTGTAACTGAGCAGGCTGCTAACCTGGCCAAAGTATCCCTTTAAGGGACAAGGGACACACTTTGCCTGCTGCGCAGCGCGTGCCTGGGAGTATACTTTCTTTCGATCGTAGCTATGTGCAATGGGTGGATGATGATGATGATGATGATGATGATGATGATGATGATGATGATGATGATGATGATGATGATGATGATGATGATGTTAAATCTCTGGCAGCAATCAGTTTTATATAGCTGAGGTAACAGCCATTTTTAAGAAGGCGTCGCGAGCTGAGCTAGGCAATTATCTCCCTGTCAGTTTCACGTGTATTATTTGTAAAATTTTAGACTTTTTAGAGATGCAATTGTTGATCATTTTAATGATAACAATCTTTACGGTAAATGCCAGCATGGGTTCCGCAGGAAAAGGTCGTGTGTAGCACAATTTTTGCAGGTAATGGAAGACTTTACTTTACTCCTCGACAACAAAGAGTCTGTGAACATTCCTATCCTATCCTATCCTGTCCCGTAACACGGAGGTCGTAGGGGCACCACATATGATCGTTTAACCAGCATACTCCATCTTTCTCTGTCCTCAGCAACCCTGATGGCTTCGCTCAGTGTCAAACCAGTCCATTCTCGAATGTTGTCCTCCCACCTCTTTTCCGGTCTCCCTCTTCTTCTACCTCCTTGCACTGTGCCTTGCAGTATAGTCTTTGCAAGGCCTGATGATCGGGTGACGTGGCCATACCATCGGAGTTCCTCCGTTTTTTCACCGCTGTAAGCAGGTCATCGTGTTGTCCAATGGCTTGTGTGATGGTCTGTCGGACTTCGTCGTTGGTGATGTGTTGGGTATAAGAAATGCCCAGAAGTCTTCTGTAGCACCTCATCTCCATGCTTTGTATTCTTCGTTGGAGATCTGCTGTGAGGGTCCATGCTTCGCAAGCATATAGGAAGATGGAGATGACAAAAGAGCGCAGCAGTCTTACTTTGGAATGTAGACTGATGGTCCTGTCTTTCCAAATGGGCTTCAACCTTGTCAGGGCAGCTGTCAGTTGTTTGTGCGATCCTGGAGAGGACTTCCTGTCGGGACCCAATGTCTGATACAAGGGCTCCTAAATATTTGAAGCTATGCACTGTGTTGAGGGATTGGTCTTGGACTTTGATGTCCGTGTTGATGCCATTGATGTTGTTGGTCATTGTGAACATTATTTATTTGGATTCCCGCAAGGCGTTTGATACGGTACCTCATGATAGATTGCTGGTTGAACTTAAAGTCTATGGAATAACTTGAAATGTCCACAAATGGATAAAACAATTTTTTAACTGGTAGAGTTCAGACTGTAATACTTTGTGATGCTAGATTATGTCAAGCGGAAGTATTAAATAGTATACCTCAAGGTAGTATTCTTGGTTCTATTTTATGTTCTATATTTATTAAAAACGTATTTGAATTGGTCGAAAGTGTTTGCAAAATATTCGAAAATAATACTAAACTATATGACTTGCTAGTAAGAGTGATATTTTACAGGAGGCCTTGGACAGGTTGCAGACATGGACGCAACAGTGGAACCTCTATTTTAAAGTAGATAAGTGTAAAGTATTGCACTTTGACCCAAATAACCCGGTCTCGATACTTCTTTTGTAACGATGCTTGAACAGTCTACACAAAGACAAGTCATATAAACATGACTACTCCTACTACTACTACTACTACTACTACTACTACTACTACTACTACTACTAGTACTGCTGCTGCTGCTGCTGATAATAATAATAATAATAATAATAATAATAATAATAATAATAATAATAATAATAATAATAATAATAATAATAATAATAATAATAATAATAATAATAATAAAATTAATAGCCCTGCGTGTGTTTAAATCGCTGTATTAAAATGAATATTAGGAGTAAAATTAGTCTACAGTGCATTGAAAAAAAATACGGGCTTTAGCCAAACATTTGCATTAATCATATCTAAAGTGTAGATTTAGAAGCAGAAGAAAATCTACCGCAAAATAATTATAATAATTCATTAAATGTAGCCAGGACCTGCACATAACTAGAGAATTAAGTCAAAAGGAAACGCTTCAGTGCACAAAATTATGATTTCTGATAAAAGCCCCCCACAACCCACCCCCACCCCTCCTTTTTTTTAAAAATAAATGTAGTTATAAGGAAGAAGATAGCAATCGTATCTTTTAAAATAAAATTCAAACGGCCGTGACGAATGCAGATCCAACTTAGAAGAAAACCCTTTAGTGACGTCATGAATACAGCAGTAAAGGTATACCTTTAACAGTTCCAATCAGGTAAAACCTGGCGTAAAGAATGTTGCGATAAAAACTAGTCATCGGAGAAAGATTCTATCGTTGCGTGAAATGTACATATACATACAGAATCAGGATAAAGAGGTCTATATACATATAGACTCCGAATAGAAGCAAAAGTGTGGAAAGATGGGTTATAAATTATGTAAATCTGGCAGTAAAGATGAGGAAGTCAGATGAAAGAGTTAGACCAGCTCAATTCCTATGTGTGCAGCACTGTTTAGTGCCTCCACATTTTGCTTGCTGCGGGCTATTTATAGCTTGCCTACACTCTCCCTTCCAGCGAAAGGAAAGGAAAGGAAGCATCGGTGAAGCTATTTATAGCTAGCCTGGCTGACCTAACCTCAAAATCTAAAAAGCTTTGGTTGAGTGGCTGTGAGAGCAACTGTCCATAAATTTCATTAATATTAATATATTTGCAAAATATCTCCAGAAAAGATAAGAAAGTCAGAAGAAAGAGCAACAGTACATCAAATATTATTCATAGTAATGTAATTAACAAAATCTCTCCTCGAAGGATAACGTTAGAAGAAAGAGTAACAGTGCATAAAATACCATTAATATTAATATATTTCGCAAAAATCTCTCCACTTATATTAATATATTTTGCGAAATCTCTCCCCGAAGATTAAAACGTCAGAAGAAGGAGCAACTGTGTATAACATATGATTACTATTAACATATTAGTAAAATCTATACGCGAGGGATAAAAGTCAGAAGAAAGACCAACAGTGCAAGAAAAGATGATGATTAATATTTAGCGGAATCTTATCTATAAAGATAATAATTATGGACTTCAAAAGAAAGAGCAATAGGTCATAAAAAATATAAATCTTTTTTGGTTATAGCTTTCAACAAGAGCAGGTGGGGGTAGGAGAGTGTGTGGGGGAGAGGGGGGCAGGCTGAGGAGGGGAAGGAAAGAGGGTGGTGATGATAAAGTGAAGGTGGGGAGGGGATGGGGAGGAGGGTTTAAAGAGTTAGTTATTTGTAGCTAAACTGTTTCGATAGTGGTGTTAGATGTGGATGAGTCAAGTAATTGTTTATGTAGAACACTTGCCAGGTCAAGGATTAGCGCAAGGCGTAAGGCCAGAGTCCGGTTTGGAACCCAGTTCGCCCAAAGCGCACACTCGCACAATATGGACAATTGATATATACCACAATGGACCTGTACTCCTATGGAGCCACTCACCTGTACTGATTTTACAGGAAGGGCCTGGTAATTTAAAACACACACACACACACGCACACCCACACAACGTTCCTTGCCACTTGCGGACAACGAAACCAGAGATCCAAAGTAACATGTAAGCGCGTCACCTAACCTCTTGAGTTAGTTAATATAATATATAGGATGGAAATAGTCAGAGGAAGTTACTGCGTACGTAGATGATTTAGAGGGCGTCAGAATGATGTTACAGGGTATGTAGATAATTCATTTGAGCAGGAAGGAGCTCAGTTGGAAGCCGTGATAAGAAGGGTAGGATTATAGACACTCGACACTGAATAACGTAAACTAACACGTAATCCTGCTCGGCGATACGGCCAAATATGCGTCATTTAAACGTCATTACTCAAACGCAGGATGACATTAAATGAAGTTGGAAGATTAGATTGAAGGAAGTAACCGCTTCATAAACAACTAAAGCCGTCATTGATATCGGTCATAAAATACAAATATAAAACGTTTTTGTTTTTAATATTACATCCATGTTACATTTACAATTTTTGAATATATGAAATGCTGCAAAGATTTGCAGAGGACAACAAAATACACAGGTACTTTTTAATTTTATGATAGTGAGAATAACGCAATATTTTCGAGTTGAAGTCTGCAATCCGGTCTAATTTGATTTTTACGTCTGGATCCGTTTTGTATTTCACTTCCGGCTCGTTTTTTTTTTTGTTTTTTTTTGCGTTTGTGTTGTTGTTTGTTTTTTGTTGTTGAAAATTTCCTGTTCATTTATTTTTTGTCTAACTTCCGGTTGGGTCTGAAACACGGCCACTAGTCCACGAGTCGCATTGCGTCGAAGAAGGACGCAGGGTGAAAGAGACTAAAGCCGCAAGCGGTGAAAATCAAGATGTCAAGATAGCGTTGATTACAAACAAGGCTGTCTGACACCATGCCACGTGGAGGTCAATACAGACAGAACATGGCACCAGCCGCAAAGAAGTGAAGAGAGCAGAAGAAGAGAAAGAGGAGAGAGAGAGAGAGAGAGAGAGAGAGAGAGAGAGAGAGAGAGAGAGAGAGAGAGAGAGAGAGAGAGAGAGAGAGAGAGGGATAGAGATGGAAAGAGACAGACAGGGAGAAGAGAATGGGAGGAAAGAGAGAGAGAGACAGAGAGAGGAATAGAGAGGGAAAGAGACAGACAGGAAGAAAGAAGAGAATGGGAGGAAAGAGAGAGAGAGGAATAGAGAGGGAAAGAGACATACAGGAAGAGAGAAGAGAATGGGAGGAAAAAGAAAGAGAGAGAGAGAGAGAGAGAGAGAGAGAGAGAGAGAGAGAGAGAGAGAGAGAGAGAGAGAGAGAGAGAGAGAGAGGGTCCGATCTTTTAAAATACCTTTTCATCCATTTTGTCTATCTGGATTTTAGTACTTACCTAAAAAAAATCTACCATTCATAATTAATTATATATTAATGATTAATTATCAGTTCCCGTGCGACGGCACCCAAAGGCCTATATACTATATAACCTTTGCTTGCCCACGAATCGCTGGTGGCACGTTAGACACAATATCACACGGGCCTAAACGTACCCGCTTAACCCTGCCTTTGCACTCGTGTCAAGCTTAAAGAACATGTAAATTACCAAGAGCGCTGCAATCGCTACAGTACATTCAGTAGTATAATTTACCACACTCCCCCAAAAAAAGGTTTGAACGAACGAAAAAGAAGGCGAGAAGGAGGACGAGGAGAATGTTGGAGGAAAAAAAAAAGAAGGAGACGGAGGAGGACGAAGAAGGGGGAGGATTAGGAAAAGTACACGAGGAAGAAGGAGACTAAAGTAGTATTTGTCGCTGTCCATCTTAGTAGTATGATTGCTCTGGTTGTTCATTGTTTGATTTTTGGTCCTTTCTTCCCTGGGATGGTTAGCCACGTCTGCCGTATCGCTAATGGCGGGTGTGGACGTTAAACTTGAAACGTTCACTAATTTATTCTCTTTCTTTCTTTCTCTCTCTTTCTTTCTTTCTTTCTCTCTCTCTCTTTCTTTCTTTCTTTCTTTCTTTCTTTCTTTCTTTCTTTCTTTCTTTCTTACTCTCTCTCTTTCTTTCTTCCTCTCTCCCCCTCTCTACCTCTCTCCCATTCTCTTCTCTCTGTCTGCCTGTCTGTCTGTCAGTCTTTCTCCTATAATTCTCTTCTCTCTTAATGTCTATCTCTTTCCCTCTCTATTCCTCTATCTCGCTCTCGTTCTCTCTCTCTCTTTCTCTCTCTCTCCCTCTCTCTCTCTCTCTCTCTCTCTCTCTCTCTCTCTCTCTTTCTCATCTGACTGTATCCGAGTCCACCCAAATGAAAGGATCCCCCGTGGGGGTGCTGGGGGTTTCAGTATAAATAGTATCCCCACTTTCTGGAAATTTAGTGCTTTAAATTCCCACTGTCTCTGTCTTTTTCCTTTGTTCTTTCTCATTCCTACTCTGTTCTATCAATCTACTATACTGTCTTCTTCTTCGCTAGACCAGTCACCTACCTTTTTTCTTGAAAACTCTTCCGGGGAAAAAAACTCCTCATTTGTGTGTGGGGTCTGTTGGATCAGCTTGAAAATATTGGACGCTTTCTGCCAGGTGGTCACTGGGGCTTCCCATGATGTTATTATTTGGCAATGTAGGCATTTTATATTTATGTGATTTGTTGATATTTTATAATGATGTTTGTATTCTGTTTGGTTTTTGTAAACGGGGGTTCGATAAATTAGAGTATAGCCTCAGCGTCCCATGCTTGGGATGTCTTTATTGTAAAGTGACCGGCTGGTGGAGTGCCTTCAGTGTTGCCACTAGGGTTGTTTCGGCAAATCTTTTATGCGGATCAGGGGCGAGTCCTCTTTCAGCGAAGTTGTGGTCTTGATTTTGTGGTACCTGATTCGGCTATACTGGTCCTGATTTGGCTGGGAAGAGTCCGCTGGACCCAAAGCAATAATCATGTAATATAAATGAAAAGAGAACACACACACACACACCCTCTCACACACACACATACACAAACACCATTGTCAACACAACTATCTCTAGGCTCTGTGTACTTAATAATTATATTGTGTTGAAGACAGGATCGGACCCACGCCACCCATCTGAGACGTTCACCTGCTGCAAGTGTTAACACTGTGTAACAACATGGGTTAATGAGCAACCTCATCCCAACCTGCAAACCAAAATAGTCGTGGAAGATATACGCAAAATTACCTACGCCATAAATAATTTCTAGAATTATGTTAAAACCCTTAGGTGTGGAAATTTATCTAAACCTCTACGCCATCAATAATTAAACGAATTATGTAAAACAGTTAGTCGTGGAAAAAGCCTTTACGCCATAAATAATTAAAAGGACAATTCATATGCAGTCATGGAAAATACGCAAAAACCTCTTCGTCATCCTGCGTAAAGGATCGGCTAATTCATATATTCAATCTTCAAATTAGTTCAATACACTGCACATATAATTTGCACACGGTAGCGAAACTAATTACCTACTACATAAGGATGTCACGTTTTTCTATACAGGCTAGATAGGTCAGGCGGTGATGTTTTGTATGGAAAGAAGAGACAACCTGAACGGTTCATTAAAAAGATTGTGTTTAGCGGTGTGTCATGCACAAAACAAACATACTGTCTTCAAGTGTCATGCCATTCGTTACTTATAAATCAATTGAAAAGAGCGCCACATTCATTTTTGTGTGTTTTATTCTGATAACGAATGATATTTTTGGGTCCAAGAACCTGGAACAAATTTTCCCTCTCTCTTCGCGGAAAGCCTACATTCCCTGCCTTCAAATCTGCTCTCAAAACTCATCTCTGTCCGCTTCAGTGATCCATTCAGTTTGACCACCCACTCCGACTGTTTAGTTTGATTTGCATCTTCTCTCCCTTGGTATCTTATGTTCTTACATGTCAAGGCCCTGTGGGTTCGGGCACTAAATAGGATCGACACAACGTGTCCCGACGTGTCGTAAGAGGGGACTAACAGATGATGTCAGCACGGCATCAGTAGGAAAAAGTCTTCTACACAGGAGACACAGGTCATGGCGGAGGAACCTCACGTTACTAAAGGTTCAACGATCACGTGCTCGGAGCCAAAGCGAGATACACTGCACTCGTGGATTTCGGCTGTGGCCAACAGCCTGGAGAGGACTGGGCCCTGCCAGGTCTTTCTTGCCCAAGACACACAATGATAAAAAGAACCACTCAATCCATACCGGATCGGTCGTCGTCCGGGTCACCAATGACCGCGCCTTCCGTTGGCCAACAGAACGGAGGTGATAAGTGCATTACTAGCTGATGGACAACTGAGCAAAATCCGCACAAGAGACAACATCGTCATAGGTACTTGGAATGTCAGGACCCTAACTGCGGAGGAAAGATTAGAATAACTGGCCCATTAGTTGGACAACTATCGATGGAACATTTTAGGTATCAGCGAACTGCGTTGGAAAGGTCTAGGTGAAACAACGACCGACAAAAGCCACAAGCTTTATTTCAGCGGGAGAGGTGACAGGCACGAACACGGCATTGGATTCTTTGTCCACAAAGACATTCTAGCCCCTGTCATGTGTTGCCGCCCAGTTTCCAGTAAACTCATTACCATCCGCCTGAGAGCAGCCCCTTTCAACATCACCATCATCCGATTCCAGACCAACATCAGACTATGACGACAGCGAAGTCGAAGATTTCTATGAACATATGCAGGCTGTCCTTGACGAAGTGCCGAGGAAGGACGTAGTCATAGCCAAGATGCGCACCACAACTAAGGAGACACATGTGCACCCCACTGCAACAACGAGACAAATGACAGCGCTCTGAGACTCCTGGAATTTGCAAGATACAACAATTTGATACTGGCAAACACGCATGGTCCCAACAAATAATCCAGACGATGCGCGTGGCACAGTCCCAGAGGGGAGCATCACAACCAGATTGACTACATCATGGTCAAGAAACGCTTCAGATCAAGCGTCAACATTGGCAGGAGACACACTTTTCCTGGAGCAGACATCGAAAGTGACCACGATCTCGTGATGTTGTCTTTCCAGCTCCACTTGAAGAAAGGAAACAAATCAAAGTGGAACAGACTGAAGTTCGATCCGGTCAAACTTCGGATAAGCACCGCCCAAAGAAGAAACCTTGGCAAGCACCGCCCAAAGAAGAAATCGTGGATCACACCTGAACTTTTGGACCTGTGTGACAAACGAAAAGAGGTGAAATTGAAAATGAACACTTCACAGGGAGCTGATGCCTACCGAAAAATCAACAATGACATCCAAAACGGCATGCACAGAGCAAAGGAGAACTGGATAGAAGATCAATGCCAGAAAATAGAGAGCACTCTGAACAAGAACAACATCAAACCACACTGTGAAACGGCTGGCAAGTGTTAAACAGCCCAAGATCTCCACGATCCAAGGCAAGTGTGGCATAATTTATGCCTTACAGAAGAACAAGAAGTCTTGGATAGATGGACTGAATACTGCTCTGACCTTTACAACCACACACTAAACGGAGAAGACATGTCAGTTCTAGCATGTCCCCAGAACAGAGAAGAAGAAGAAGAAATCCTCCAAATTCTCCAAGAATAAGTTTGAGGCAGCAGTGCAATCGCTGACGAAGGGGAAGTCAGCGATTATGTTTTAAGATAAAGATTTTTTTTAAAGTTACAGATAATGATTTTTAAACTTCTACAACTTGTTAAATAAGTTCGTAGAATATTAGGAGTCTGTCTTAGGATTAAGTAGCCATATTCGATATAGTAGTAGTAGTAGTAGTAGTAGTAGTAGTAGTAGTAGTAGTAGTAGTAGTAGTAGTAGTAGTAGTAGTAGTAGTAGTAGTAATGATGATGTTTACACTTCTACAACTTGTTAAAAAAGTTCGTAGAATATTAGGAGTCTGTCTTAGGATTAAGTAGCCATATTCGATATAGTAGTAGTAGTAGTAGCAGTAGTAGTAGTAGTAGTAGTAGTAGTAGTAGTAGTAGTAGTAGTAGTAATAATAATAATAATAATAATAACAATAATAATAATAATAATAATAATAATAGTAATAATAGTAATAATAATAATAATAATAATAATAATAATAATAATAATAATAATAATAATAATAATAATAATAATAATAATAATAATAACAAAAACAATGAATGTTATAAGCGTAGGCCTATTATTCCAAAAGTGCGTTTATCTGTGACCAACATACAGGTTCACATGTCGCAGACACTCTTACATACCAACATAAACACATTCATCACTCAAACAGGTGGTGTAAAGGAACGTCGCTATTAGAAGACGGAATAGGAAATCGAAATTGTTGTTGCTGTTGTTTTTGTTTGTTGTTAAGATTCTTAGATTGACTGCATCAAATACCATTATTGAATTGAGGGGAGAAAACCAGAGAACCTTGAGAAAACCCTCGGTGAGACGGTGACATGAAAAGTCTCGTACCGAAGCCACATGAGTTCGATTTCGTGCAGGCATCGAACGCGTGACCTTCGACATACCAGACCGGCGACTAACCAAAAGCGCCATAAGGCCATTGTTTTACAGTGACATTTAGTGGACAGGTTCTTTCGCGTAATACATCAATAATTTATTCATCTTTACATGTGACGTGTATTGTTTAAAACGAAGGTAAAAGGTATATAAATTTGATGATGTATTTACAAGTAGTGCTCGTGAATATTTTCATGCTCCTATATATATTCAATGGTTCATTCATCTATTCATACAACTACTTTGGAGGGGTTATAGATTACGCTCTTGACCTGAAAAAGCGCTCTATAAAAAACGATTAAAACAATTCAATCACGTCAAGTAAGTTGTATTTGAGCAGAAAATAATTCATGGCGCATGTAATAAAAATATGTTTATTTATTTCATTTTAATCCTATACTTAATTATCAGATTGTAGACGATTCGCTTTTTAATGCACTCATTCGTTTATGTATTTATTGAATAATTAATTGATTTCTTCATTGTATTTATTCACTCAATCTTTCCCTTCATTTATTTCACTGTAGTTCTGTCCTTCTTTTCAGGTTGTAGGTGATTGACTTTATACTTCGCTCATTCATTCGAGTATTTATTAAATCAATAATTGCTCCCTTTAACCCTTCGCTGAATCTTTCATCTTTTCGGATTTAATGCTATGGTTATCACTAAAGACGAAGGTGACTTGAAGTGTATCGCTTTAATACGGGATGAAGGGGGAAGAGTGTATCGCTTAATTAAGATGAAAGCTGGATTGCATGTGTAGTAGTGGCCACATGATTTGGCTTACGTTTTACTGCTTATGCATTGGGTTATGAGAATTTTCACTGACCGGAATTTTGACGGTTGGCCACAACTTATGAGTTTAGTGGCCACGTTTGGCTTACGTTTTTCGCCTTATGCATTGGGTCGGAGTTAAAGGCGCCATGTTTATCACGGCCCTATTCGAATTTATAAAGGTGTGTAGCTGTGTAATTTCACTACAACAAGGCACTTTTTCATGACGATGTAATGTATTCTTTCACAATTTGACTATAATATGAAACAACTTTATAAAGATCGACACGCAACAAGTGAATTCACAACTGCCTAGCTTGTCAAAGCGTGTGTAGCAGACAATCCTGTGTAGCGTGCAATCATGCGTGCTGGAGGTGTTTAGATTGATCTCTACACTCGTGACATCACACTCTCGCCTCTGATTGGTCCTCGTAAGTTAGGTATTTTTGCAGAGGAAATCAAACATGCGCTATCCTGTGAGGTATGGAAAAACATGCGCTATCCTTGTGAAATTTTACGTTAGCAATAGCCAGTACGCAAGGAAAGTGTGGCCGGGCTTTAAGACAATACATCTATGTGTTTCATTGGTAATATATGCAGTCATAGTTGAGATGATTATAAAGGATATTTTTTTTAATTACACGGATTATCATACAAGACGAAGATGAGGTGTGTGTATTTCTAGGTAATACTGTGCCTCATAGGTCATTCAGTTATATTTAATATGATTATAGGGCCTACATGTGTTTGATAGCTTACGCATTTAGTCATATTTGAAATGTTTATACAGATTAAAAGTTTTTTTAAATTAATTACACACACACATACAAAGCACCGGCATTAAAAAGATGATCATATAAGACAAAAGTGAGATGTGGGCCTATTTTGTAGAAGACGGGAGAAGTGTGCCGGCTTAAGTCCAAATGTGAGCTGTATCGCTCTAAGAAGAAAGGTGAGGTTTATCTCCCCATGTTGTCGTATCAACTCACCTTTTCCCTCACCATCTCAGCAGTTTCCTCATTAGCGGCATTAATCGGGGATCTTTATCATAATTATCAGGGGGCACAGATAACAAGAAGTCAGTACCAAGAAAGAAGAGAGACTCTTTAAAAAAAAGAAAAGAAAAAAAAGAAGTAGTTTTAGGATGGTAGTATTAGGGAGAGAGACAGAGGCAGACGGACAGACAGAGATAGGAAGAGACAAAACAGATTTTGTTTGGGTTGTTTTTTGTTGTTATTGTGTTTTTTAGGGGTGGGAAAAGCAGAAGAAAATGAAGTAATATCAAGAGAGGATAGACTACCTATATTTTATTTTAATTAGGAACTTGGAATTTGAGAGTGTGTGTGTGTGTGTGGGAGAGAGAGAGAGAGAGAGAGAGAGAGAGAGAGAGAGAGAGAGAGAGAGAGAGAGAGAGAAGTCGAAGTCGAAGTCAAGACCTTTAATAGGATTATAGCATTAGGTCCTATGGACTGCAAAGAGTTCAATCAGGACCAAAGAAGAAGAAGAAGAGGAGGAGGAGGAGGAGCAGGAGGAGGAGGATGATGATGATGATGATGATGATGATGATGATGATGATGATGATGATGATGATGATGATGATGATGATGATGATGATGATGGTGGTGGTGGTGGAGGTGGTGGCGATAGCAGCAAGCTTTCGAAGCGTCGTTTATGTTCTAGAATGTGAATAGGAGGCACCGACCTATTATTCGAGAACTGTTCCTCAAACTTTTAAAATGTCCATGACACACTTCCCGTTTTCTGAATATTTCATTAAAGCAATTTTAAAGCATGCTATGGTTATTCTAAAAGCCCGTACGTCCACCGGAAACTTTGGCAAAAAGAGCTGGCTGAGAGCTGGTTTCGACACCATTACCCCTTCCATTGATTTATGAAGGAAGCTTCTTCGCCAATTAACTGAAGTAGAGCTGAAGAACTTGAAGAATAGTCTAGCCAAGACGCCTTATTGTTTAGTACCGCTTCGGTGATTGGGCAATTTACGGCTGATCGTAAATAAACCGCTTGTTGATTGGTCACCGTTGCTGGCACGTGACTGATGAGGCGCGAGGCACGCCGTTGTCATCCAATCAGAACGCGATGACCTGCCCCTGACAATTAACGAAGGTGGTATAGTTCACTTTCGCGTATTACGTGTCTGGTTATTTTCTATACCTCAACATATTATTATATCCCTGGTGTTCTTCGCTACAGCAGACCACAGCTTTTTCTTAAAGACCTTCTTCTTCTTCTTCTTTTTCTTCTTCTTTTCTTCTGAGGTTGGCGTCCTCTGAGACTATTGTCTATACCGGTCGTTTGGCCTTTATTCGGTAATGGGGACGGGGTGGAAGGGGGATAGGGGCGGGGAGGACTCATTAAAATAGGCAGTTCTATGCTGGGCCATGGCAACCGGATGAAAATTTCAAAACCACACCAGGAGATATAAAGAAATCTGTGGCCAAATTAAAACGGGTCCGGAAGAAACTAGAAGGTAGTGCAATGGCTGCAAATGACAGCCTACTATACCATTATAAAAGAGTTAGTTAGTTATTGCTTACAGGGTCCAGCGGACTGCAGAGAGCCGAGCCAGGACTACAAAATCAAGACCACAACTTGGCTCAAAGAAGACTCACCCCTGATTCGCGTAAAAGGTTTGCTGAAATAACCCCAGTGGTAACACTGAAGGTACTCCACCGGCCGGTCACTGTACAATAAAGGCATCCCGCGCATGGGACGCTGAAGCTATACTCTAATTTATTGAACCCCCGTTTATAAAAACAAAATAGAATACAAACATGATAAAATATAAACAAAACACATACATATAAAACGCCCACATTGCTAAATAATAATATCATAGGAAGCCGTAGTGACCATTTGGCAGAAAGCGTCCAATAGTATATTGCCAAGCTGATACAACAGACCTCACACACAAATTAGGAGTTTTGTCCCTGGGGAGTTTTCAAGAAAAAAGGTAGGTGACTGATCTAGCGAAGAAGAAGATAGTATAGTAGATTGATAGAACAGAGTAGGAATGAGAAAGAACAAATGAGAAAGACAGAGACAGTGGAAATTTAAAGCACTAAATTTCCAGAAAGTGGGGATTGATATAGAAACCCCTGGCATCCCCACGGAGGATCACAAAAAAGTACAATTTAAAAAAAAAAACGTAATAGGAGATAAAAACGTTTATAAAGTGTAGGCTACTCACGCTTTCATCTATTGAGAAACCAAAAAAAATACCAAAAAAACAACAACATAATATATATATATATATATATATATATCCCTGTCTATATGTCTATATGTATTCACTTATTCTGCAAGATTGCAAGATGTGGCATTATCTTGACTTTGTTGTTCGTCTTACTGAAGACAGAAAGACAAAGTTTTGTATTTCTTCTGATGCTAGGAAAGGTGCTCCTTGCATCTTTTATGAACCTGCTGTTGTTGTTCTTTGTTGAAACATTTATGGATTTTTTAAACATATTAATTTGTGTTGATTGAAAATCAGTTCTACAAGAGAGAAATACTAGATCAGATTTAGTATTTGAGTTTAGATACTTAATATATGATACACTGTATTATTACCAGAGGGGTCGGTGTTGATTTTTGTTGGGTTCTGCCTCATTGTGGATTGTACTGGAATGAACAGCCAGACAAACTTGCAAACAAAAGGAGCTACAAACGTCAAATCGATAAACAATAATAACCTTAAATGATCTAGACACGAGCCTATTTCATTAGTAAAAGACATTTTGAACAATTAGTAAATAATTAAGCAAACTAGTATGCCTTTTCAAACAATATTTTAAAACTACTATACAAAATGCGCTTGGATTCGTGGATTACAAACTATAAGCCCAATTAATACAAATCATTTATTATTTGAGTGACCATCATTGTTGCCATTATACACAGAAAAAGATGTAATGTTAAAAACACTGGTGATATTAATATTATTTTGTATAACACGATATTAATAGAAAAAAATGACAGCATTATTCTTAGTACTGATTTTTTAAAAAAAATTTTTTATGTATAGTGTTTTACACATTCACTAAATCACGAACACATAATCAAATGTACACACACGTACGCCCACACAAACACACACACGTGTGCACACACACACATACACACACGCACACACAGAAATCATTGACAAAATTACTAGGCTTTAAAATAAAAGAACTGAACTGAACTGAACCTGCTATTCGAGCACGTAAAGATCGTTCGTATGTAATGTTATGTTGCTCCTTCGGATGAGAGTACAGTGTCAGCCGAGGACTAGTCTGTGCACGCACGCATTCCGCCGCCACAGACTTTAAAAGATCCTGACGCTCATGTCCTAGATGGGTGCGTAGTGCCTGCTGCATAAGTACACCCATTGATGCTTTCTCCTCCATCTCTCCCGCGCCGCAAAGTTTGTGCTCAGTCGGCTGGGCAGTCAGGTTTTTGTATTAGATTCTTCGGATGAGAGTATAAACCGAGATCAATTCTGCGCATGCGCGCATTCTATCGCATGGACTTTAAAGATCCTGACGCTCATGTCCTAGACTGGTGAGTACCGGCTACACAGATGCATCCAGCACGCACTAGGTCGCTTCTCTCCATGCCCGGTTGCCCAGGATTGTGCTCAGTCGCCTGGGCGTCAGACTATGCACTTAAAGACTGCAAGTGGGCGAATCGAGCGGCTTGATGTAGAGCATGTATCGGCCAACGCCTTGAGCAGTTCTTGAGCTGGAAAAGCGCTGTAAAAGAACTGTGAAATTAATAATAAATATTAAAATGCATTCAGAAGAGGCTCTGTGTGGGAAATTTGCGCTAGAATTAATGGCTGGATTTCACCCATAATTGATTGTACCCTTGTCTTTTTTTTTAATTTTTAGAATGAACTAAAAAGTTAAATTCTCTCTTGTTTTTCTTTTCCGGCTTAGTGCAGACAATTCAGGAAATGTGGAGAAAATGACGTCTCTTTGACGTAGCGCAACAGCTAGTCGTGACGTGGCAGCTGTCAGCGAAATGTATACGTGTTCCCACGTGCCGCACGCGCCTCACCTCTGAACTGACTCAACAATGAAAGATCATTGCGTGTAAATATGTCGTGACCCCGTGACCTTGTGCAGCCGTCTCCCCACGGTCATTTCGGTTGCTGGATAGCATAGTAGCGGCATGCCTGTCTGTCATGCAGAACTCACAATTTAATCTGTTGTGGAAATGCTAAGAGGAGAGGGGGGGGGGGGGGGGGGGGGGAAGGTCAGGGGAGGAGGGAACAGGGATCCAAATCAACACTGAACAACCGGAGAAATCATATTGATAAGGATGAAAACAGTCAAAAATGGCCACTTTTATCTCTTCCACCACGGGATTCGAACCTGAACAAAACTGAATAAGTGTATTTTCAAGATGTTGTGATGTGGTAAAAACGGCTTGATGAAAGTAGATCAAACTCCCTCTTCGGAGAAAACTTCTTTCAGTGGGCTCAAGATGTTGACAAGTTCCTATAAAAGGTTCGAACCTGGTTCATCGGCGTGCTGGCCAGGCGAAGAACGCTCTATAACCACCGATTTTGTGTGCGGCAGGTGGGCCTGGCTCCTGTTGTTAATCACTGCAACTCCATTACTTTAACAGGCTAAGGCGAAAGCTGGTCATTGTTGGCCCAGTCTCAGACTCGTCTTGTCCGCACGTGGCCACGTTGGCACAGCAATCCAACTCTGTAGGGATTCGTCAACATGTAGGTGTAAGGTTACCCAACCCGCTAGCCTCCTGTCTCTTGATCGTTGTCCCGGTGGGTGGCTTCCTCTAACATTTCATCCAAGAAGGCTTCTTGGATGCAGGACGACGAAAGGTTGGGGGGGGGGGGGGATTGAGGGGTGGGGGTTGGACAGGGTTGGGGGATGGGTGATAAGGAAAGTGAAGAAGAGAGGGGAAATGAAAAATAGAGAGGGCTTCATTTCAGAGCGGCTTCGTCTAACATTTCAACTAAATGGGGGATGTTGGTGAAAGCTGAAGAAGAAAGTAAAGTGACAGAAAATTGGAGAAGGGTTTGGAGGGTAGGGTAGTGACATAGGCAACCTGCTCAGTTGTGTCTTTGCTGTGTATTTTATTACTAATGTGTTTTAAGAATGTTGCTACTGCACTGTATTATGTCATTGGTTGTTGACTGTCATCTATGTATAGGTGAATGTAGAATGTTTTAGTCATGCTCCTATCTTTTAAGCACTGCCATTATAATCATGTATAGGTCGTGATATGTATAGTTTAAGGCAACAACTTGTGCTGTCATTAGATTATTTTGTGTGTGGGTGTATGTGTGTGTGTGTGTGTGTGTGTGTAAAGGCTAACAGTAACAAAAAATGCAAGGTTGCTTCCCTTGTGTCGTAGATGGATGTGTGTTGAACTTGGATGTTTCAATAATATTCATTTTTCAGAAAATGCATGATTGTGTTTAATAACGTGCATTGTTATTCTGAATAAATTCCGTAAACTGTGTGTGCTTTTTCTGCCTGAATGTAAAATTATTAGTTATTATTGATGTGGGGTTTAGATTGCGAATGTCTGTATTTGATTGGAATTTAAGGTTGCTGCTGTGCCATTAGAAATGTCTCTGCTGTTTGTGTATATAAAATGGATATATTGCATGCTTCTTGCGGACGACGAGCCAAAGACAAATTTCTGTATGTGATGAACATCAGACAATAAAGTTATATTGTATTGTATTGTAATGTGGGATGGGTGAGAGAGAGAGAGAGAGAGAGAGAGAGAGAGAGAGAGAGAGAGAAACCCCCGGGTTGTTGTTTGTAGATTATAGTCACACGACACTTTCGCATATTGGTGACTACTGGACCGATTTATACTGACACCAGCGGGCCAGTTGTTGGTAAAGGGGAAAATAATATGATCACACGTTGACCAAGCCGGGATTCGAACCAGCGACCTTTCGGTTACTAGCAAGACGCTCTTACCAACCCCCGGGTATTTATATAGCGCTTTTTATAATGACAGTCAGATCAGTTCAAAGCGCATAACATTTCAGTCCGAAGGCTTCCATGATGGAGGAGGGTCAGGGAGGGAAGGTGGGGGTGAGGAAGGGGGTGGGGGCAGCGTGTGATGGGGGACGCTGAGTGAAGTAGAAGAAAGAGAGGTGACAGAAAATTGGAGGAGGGGTGGGTGTGGATGAAAGAAAACATAACATTGTTTTGAGCCAGAGAGTTGGGGAAATGAGGAGAGGGGAAGGAAGAGGGGGTGGGGTTGGGGGTGCTTAGAATCTATCAAAGACCAGCTGACCAAAATTATAAACCTAGTGTTAACCACCCTGTGACTTGCGGTTTGATCAGTATTTTCTCGACAACGTAGATAATGAAGAGATTTGTAGGAGGGAGGAAGAGAGAAAGAGAGAGAGAGAGAGAGAGAGAGAGAGAGAGAGAGAGAGAGAGAGAGAGACAGAGACAGAGAGAGACAGAGACAGAGACAGAGAGACAGAGAGAGAGACAGAGAGAGAGACAGAGAGAGACAGAGAGAGACAGAGAGAGAGACAGAGAGAGAGAGAGAGAGATGTGTATTATCTCATGCTGTCATCCTCTCATAATATTTCCAAAGATCGGCCAAGAAAAATGCGTAATATTCATCCTTAGTTTTCATGTGCATAATAACGTGTGAATACACACACCACCCAACTTCTGCCATAATAAACATTCATCTAAGACGAAGGACGAGACAAGTTCAGAACGCAGAACAACTGCACTGTTCAAGTACACACTGTCCGCTAACCATCTGTGCTGTTGATGGTCTCTGGTTGATCGTCCCTGGTGAATTTGCCATAGACAAACGTTGTTGCAACGCTGGAGATCAGTGAATGTTACAGATGCTTTAACTTGGAATGCCTATGACGACCTACTAGCGCCAAAACCGAGAGTTACCAGTATTACAAGATAATTGAAATTAACACGTGTTCTGTTTAATTTATAGAGATAATCCACAGTGTCAATTAATTATAATAAGAGTATCAGTATTTACCACGCTTTCCTAGCGCAAAAATCTGATAATTACAAATATTATGAGCTAATTACAAATATGAGATAATTACCATTATCAAGGGATAATTACAGGGATAGCTCAGTCATCAGAGCGCTCAAATTGTGTACGCGCGTCTCGGGCGACGTGGGTTCGAATCCTGACTTCAGCAAACTATTTTGTGATTGCTGGATAGTAGTGGCCAGCGCTTTGCGAAGCTATCTGAGCTTATAAGTGCGCTATATAAGAGTAATCTCTTTCTTTCTTTTTGAAAAATTAACAAATATCTTCGCGTGATCATTTTTTTTATTTTTGGCTCTTGCAATCCGTCTGGAAATGCAGCAAAACCGAAAATTGTAATTTTTACTTGATAATTACAATGTTTACGTGTTAATTGTAAATATGTCGATGATATTTGTAATTATTACATGATATTTGTTATTATCAGATTTTGGCGCTTGTAGGCCGTCATAATTATATGTGAATGAAACAAAACACGTGTTAATTACCATTATCACTGATACATGTAAATGCAAGTTTGGGCGCTAGTAAGCCGCCGTAGCCAGAATTAAGCACGATCACGTAAGAATTGTCATTGTGAAGTGAAATTTGTAATTATTATGGGATAATTACAATGTTCGGTTTTGGCGCTTTGCCAGGCAGACTGCTAGATCCAAAACTGAAAATTACCCATGATCACGCGAGGATATTTGTAATTTTGCAATGATAATTGTAATTATCTCTTGATATTTGTAATTATCCCATGATATTCGTAATTATCTCATGATATTTGTAATTACCAGCCTTTGGCGCTAGTAGGTCGTCATACAGATTTGTTATCAGTATCCAGGATAAGTTATTGCAGGCATTTACTTATTTATTTACGCGGTTTTTATAGCGCTTTTACAAAATCAAGCACTGCTCAAACCGTGTTTGGCCGACGCGTTGAATTTGGCAGATTTTTTTTTGTTTTCTAATGAATCGGTTTGATGACGTTAGGTTGTCACTGTGCATTGCACCCTAAATGATATCATTTGTGTAGTGAACTGTACTCAACCGTTTTGGATGTGAAAATGGGGATCGACACTCGTTTTGAGACATAGAACGTAGTTTGGATCGAGGTGCTGTGTGCGCGTTTCTTGTTCACTGTGATTGTTATTGGTGAAACACAATCTGCCTTTTTTCTTAAAAAAAATAATAACTTGAAAGTACCTACTTTTTCTTAGTTAAACCTACACGCGTAGGCACACACGCACGCACACACACACACCCACACACACATGCACCATCTCTATGTCCCTTTCTCTCTCTCTCTCTCTCTCTCTCTCTCTCTCTCTCTCTCTTTCTCTCTCTCTCTTGTCTTCATTATCCTTCCCTTTCTCTCTTACGTATCCCTCTCCTACTCTCGTTTGCATCAACTGTCTCTAGACCGTTGGCGATATGGCAGACGGGGATAACCATCCCAGGGAAAGAGGGGTAGGGACCTTAATCAACACTGAACACCCAGAGCATTCATACTGCTAAAATGGACAGTGAAAATGGCCACTTTTTATATAGCCCCACCTCGGGATTCGAACCTGGGTCATCGGTGTGCCAGGCGAACGCTCTACCACTTGAGCTACGGTGGCGGGACTGTCTCTAGAACCTCAGTTCTTCTCCTTTCTATTTATTTTCCTTCTGCCCTTCCTTCTGCCCCTTCCCCACACCCATCTCTCTCTCTCTCTCTCTCTCTTTATTTCTTTCTTTCTCCCTCCCTCTCTCCCCATGCCCACCTACAGCCCTTCTTCCTCGCAACATGAATTCACACTGAAAATTTCGCGCCCTTTCTTTTTTTCTCCCCATTCCTTTCTGGGAACTTGCTTTCAGCAATTTCTTTGTACCCAATACGCACACATGTGTTGCCGAGATGCTGACATCTGTCTGTACGTGCCTGTTTATTTCATTACAACCGAAGTTTGTTGAATTCCGTCTTGCACAGACAGCGTGTTATGTACATTTCCCCTAGCCTAACTTATCAACTTATCACAGAATATTCTCTTGGCGCATGGCAAGCGAACGGTTCTAGAGAAGTGTTGCTGCTGTGACCAACGCACCATTGTGCCCGGTAAGGACTTCAACTATTTTACTACTTGGACGGACATCTTTGGACGGAATTTTTGTACACAGCAAATACGTTATTAGCGTTTCAACTAAGTGTAAGTGTCCGCTTTTTAGGAAATAGTTTATTTAGAAGTTTGTTTGTGTGTTTTATTAGAAGGAAAAGTGAGGAAGGTGCAAATATTTAATCAGCATAATTATCTTCATAATGTTCGCTTGATTGCAGTAGATCGAGAATGTATGTTTATTGTGTATGTAGGAGTGCCTGCTAATGTAATATGTGAGCGTGTATGTTGGTTACAGATCGCCGCGCTTTGGGTCTTATTTAGGAATAAAGCGCGTAAAGCATCCAGTAGTAGGATTAGAAGTAGTAGTAGTTTTTGTTGTTGTAGATAAAAGGTTGCTTACAAAAATAAGATTTCATGGTAGGGTTGCAGGTTTTGGATAATTGTCGCATTCTGTGAAAAGACATTGAATAAGCTATTGAGGTTTTAAAGTTTGAAGTTTTGGTCGAATTTAAATGACACTTAAGAGTTAAATAGTTTTATTTTGTGGAAATGTATTCTGTGACTATCAGGTCTGGTCTTTTCTGCTTTTGCCTAATTCGAGGTCAGTAGGCTGCTAGTACATAATTCTATGGTCAACAAAATTCTATTATTTTCCTGTGCTATATAACCGCCATTTTTGCTCGGCTCGTGTATAAACTGTAAGGGGAAAGAAATCTTGTACCACTTCTAGCCTACGTAATGCTCGCAGTGAAGCCGAGACTCGCCGAAGCTTACATTTGCTTCTCCGAACTAATCTGTGTGGGACATCCCTGCTGCGGTAGTACCCCCAGCTCTACCCCACCCCCCGCGCCAAAATCCCTCCATCCCACCGACCCTTCAAGCAAACGTCTACTACTAGTGCTTACAGAGGTACACAAGTAGGCCTACAGACATTCAAACCTGTAAAGTTTTAATGAAAAGTCAGTGTGTTAGTGGAATTCTGCGTTAAGACTAAAATAAGAGAAAAAAAATAAGTCGAAATTAATGATGGAACTGCCTTCAACTCTGCATTGAAATATATAGCTTCGGTCATTAATAACATTGTTATGCTGTTTAATGTTCACACTTTTTTCCCTTGTTGTTGGTGGTTGGCGATGGTGGTGGTGGAAGAGGAGGTGGTGGTGGTATGAAATGAAATGAATTGAACTCTATATATTTCAATAGAATGTAATGAAAGAGTCGAACGTGTTTCGTAAGTTTTGCTGTCGAATTTGTGTAGGGTGTTGCTTAGACTATGTGCTCTTTCTATCGTGGGTATGTCCAAAATGTTTCGAGTTACGTCTTGTGGAGGGAGAAGGGGCAAGGGAGATTATAATGGCGTGGTTTGCTGCCTGTGTGTGTGTGTGGTTTGTATGTGTTTTTGTATGTGTATGTGTGGCTCGGTCTGTGTGTGTGTGTGTGTGTGTGTGTCTTTCTCTTTGTCTATCTGTCTAAAATAAATTAACCTTGGGAAAGGATTGGTGTGCTATAGGTTAAGACAACCTCCCCGCTATTTCGCATGTATGTAGTACACAATAATCTTCTTTTTTTTTAGGTCATGCTGCACTACCCTTTGTGCGTTTAAATTGCGATAATTTGAAGACACGTTTGAACATGCTATAAAATTTCTTTCTTTATTTCTTTCTTTATTTATTTATTTATTGATTGATTTATTGATTTATTTAATGTATTTAATTTTTCAAGTGTCATACCCCTCATCCTTTCTTTCTACTTCGTATTCTTCTTTTTGTTGTTGTTCTTCTTCTTTTTTTCGGTTACTCATTGATTGTTGTTTGTTCGTTTTCTATTTATGTATGTATTTTTATTTATAACCTTATATTTACTTATTTACTTAATAATATATTTATTTAGTTAGTGTTTCAGATGTTCTCTTCCTCCATGTCATACTTCTACTACTACTACTACTACTACCACTACCGCTACTGCTACCACTACTACTACTACTACTACTACTACTACTACTACAGCTGCTACCCAAGTGATTCATATCTTTTCATTGTATTTTACTGTTTTAAGAAACGTTTTGCAATCTTATGTTTTTTGTTTAATAGGTGTGTAATGTTGTTTAGCTGTATTGCTTTTGTTAAATGATGTGATAATGAATGTTTTCATTGTGGGCATGTACTTTGGCCAGGCGCTCGTGTGTCTGTGTGTGTGTGTGTGTGTGTGTGTGTGGGTGTGTGTGTGTGTGTGTCAGTGTGAGAAGATCTCCTGTGTGTAGTACATGAGTACATTTGGGAACGTATATGTCGTTGGCGATGCCACTCAGTTAAGAATTATTACTTTATCTCTAAAAGAGATAAAGTAATAATTTGGCATAAAGGCATCATCATATCAGATTCAGAAGCAAGAAAATGCACACACATTATAGGTATGGGGGCCTGGCCTGGCAAAGGTCGGACCAAGTGATCCATGGCAACGTTGTCTATAATAATAATAATAATTTATTTTGTTAAGCGCACATATCAGACAACATATCTGCTTAAAGCGCATAAAACATCAACACACAAATGCACACAAACGCAAATCCTACATAGTACAATTATAACACATAATAACAATAATAATGAACGAGATAAGACAACATTTCACACAGGTAAAAGTAAAATATAAATACTAAAAATAAATATGAAGTAAACTATGGCAAATAGAAAACACACACATACACACACCCATACGCACACCCCACTACCAACCCTTCCACACACACACACACACACACACACACACACACACGCACACACACACACACACACAAACATATCATAAAAAGAATAAAGATAAAAGCAAACATCAAAACAGTGAAAATGCATACAATATATAAATGCATACCTTAAGGACATGCAATTGTAAATACAATAGCATTAAAAATAAACAAATAGCACATGTTTATAACAATAGAAATTGTTAATAGATAAATAATTATGTTTCAATTCCGCCCAAAGCGCAAGAAATCTTTGTATCTTCCTATCTAGGCCCAACAATTTCTTCCCTCGCCTTTCACTCCCAGCCTCAACACTCCCTCATCACACACTCAGAGGGTGACTAAAATAACTCTCGCCATACACACATGCACGCACGAGCACACGCACACACACACACACCGATAGATAGATAGATAGATAGATAGATAGATAGATAGATAGATAGATAGATAGATAGATAGATAGATAGATAGATAGATAGATAGATAGATAGATAGATAGATAGATAGATAGATAGATAGATAGATAGATAGATAGATAGATAGATAGATAGATAGATAGATAGATAGATAGATAGATAGATAGATAGATAGATAGATAGATAGATAGACCCATACACACGCCATTCTAGATCACTCGTGCACATGTGTACATGTTGCATATTGTGGGACACGCCTATCCTATCTTATCCCGTAACTCGGAGGTCGTTGGGGCACCACAGATGATCGTTTAACCAGCGTACTCCCATCTTTGTCCTCAGCAACCCTGATGGCTTCGCTCAGTGTCAAGCCAGTCCATTCTCGAATGTTGTCCTCCCACCTCTTTTTCGGTCTCCTTCTTCTTCTACCTCCTTTCACTGTGCCTTGCAGGATGGTCGACCCGCCAACCACAGGAATACATGTTAGTAAGCCTTGATAACTGATCTCAGAAAGATCTCATGAAAGGTACTTATTGAACAGATGAGCGTTGAGGACTTTTTTGAAAGTTGTGAGGCACTGAACTTGTCGGAGAGATATAAGAAGAGAATTCCAAGTTGTAGGCCCAAACACAGGGAAAGAATTGTGCATCTTGATAATAATAATAATACAGGATGCTATGTACGCGCGGCGATCTATACCAACATACATGCTCACCTGTCTCATTTACCCTCACACACACCAAATACGCATACATCACTCAAACAGGTGGTGTAAAGGCAGGGAGATCGCTATTAGAAGACGGAAGAAAATCGAGTTTTTATTTTTGAAATTTTATATTGACTGCATCCTGTACCATTATTGAAGGGAGGGAGGAAACCGGAGTGCCCGGAGAAAACCCTCGGTGACCTCAATAGTCTCGCACCTAAGTCACATACGTTCGCCCCTTGCGGTCTTGGGTGAAGTTGTTTCGATTCTGATACCCGCAAACAATCAAGGGACACTAATGGTTCTGATTTCTGATTCTGATCGATTCTGAGACCTTTTGTTGTTGTTGCTGTTTTGTTGCATGCTTGATCTCGGATGCAAGCGCTTGTTGTAGGACTGCTTTTTGAGTTAGTAACAGCGCCGTGGAATATAACGTTAAATCTGTGGAACAAAGCTAGCACTATAACAGGATGTAACGCTGGCACCATAATAGCTTTGGACTGCAGCAGACTGGGGAATAGGCCTGGCGTACACAAAAAGAGAGAAGTAGAACGCGATGCTGAAAACAAAGAGAGACAAGTGGCTCATAAAATGGTGCGCGGCGAGAGGTGTCAGCAAAGATGAAGCTGATTGTCTTCCCTTGATGGATGTGGGTGAGAAAGAAATTTTGGGATGCACATTGTTGGCCCAGTGGGAATTTAGCGCGCTTTGTGCACCGTTGGGCTACGGGTTCGAAGCTTCAATCCTTGCAAGTTGCGGGGTCTTTCCTTCTCCCCTTCTCACCCCCCCCCCTCCCCCACCCTCTCACTGTAAGCATTGACGTCAAACTTTTATTTTGTAAAATGAGGACAATATTTGAATAAATCATATTGAATATTGAAAATGTGACTTTCTGACTTGACTTATAAGTACACCAACAACAAACCCGGTGTCGCCACTACGGCGCGTTAAAGAAGCGAGAGTCCTAATGTGAAAGAAAAATTGGATTTGGAACAATGAGTTGTTATTTTTTTAAATGTTAGAATTTGAATTTATTTAAAAACAAAGCAAAACTTTGTTTGAAACGAGAACGGTGATGAGGAGAAAAAAAAATGCTGGATTGGAAACAGAATGTGACTCGCGGGAGCGAACCTGAGACAGAAATCCTGGATTGGAATGTGATGAGAGAGGAGGATACAGAAATCCTGGATTGGAATGTGATGTCGAAAGAGTTATTGGTAAGACCAAAATTCCGGATTGTTGGTAAGTGGATGCGCCAGATTCCTTCGCATAGTGCTCTGGTGCAGCAAGCTCCAAAAGTGCACCATTCCTTTCCTGAACTTGGACTAAACTGCGCTTGTAAAACGGTCTTCTTCTTGTTCTTGTTCTTGTTCTTGTTCTTGTTCTTGTTCTTCTTGTTCTTGTTTTTGTTCTTCTTCTTCTTCTTCTTCTTCTTCTTCTTCTTCTTCTTCTTCTTCTTCTTCTTCTTCTTCTTCTTCCTCTTCTTCTTCTTCTTCTGCTAAACTTCTTCTTCTTCTTCTTCTTCTTCTTCTTCTTCTTCTTCTTCTTCTTCTTCTCTCTCTCATTTTTTCTTTCTCCATCATCATCATCATCATCATCATCATCATCATCATCATCATCATCATTATCATCATCATCATCATCATCATCTCTCTCTCTCTCTCTCTCTCTCTCTCTCTCTCTCTCTCTCTCTCTCTCTCTCTCTCTCTCTCTCTCTCTCTCTCTCTGTCTTTCTCTCTCTAGGCGAGACACCTTTACCACTTGTGTTTTACACAAACCTGTTGTCTCTTCTGTCTGTCCTTTTCTCTCTTCATCGTCATCATTATCATCATCATCATCATCATCATCATCATCATCATCATCTTCTTCTTCTTCTTCTTCTTCTTATTATTATTATTATTATTATTATTATTATTATTATTATTATTATTATTATTATTATTATTATTATTTAATTTTTTTAATTATAATCATTATTATTATTATTATCGTCATCATTATCCCTCTCTCTCTCCATCTCTCTCCTCTCTCTCTCTTTCACCCCTTCCACACTTACCTATGTCCACGCAATAGTTAGCAACCGCACCGCCAAAAATCAGCAAGAGTATCTTCCCCCCCCCCCCCCCCCCCCTAAAAAAAGCAACTTTTTCGGCAGCTAAGGGAGCAAAATAGCCAGGCAGATCTTTACTTTTGCGATAGGGTTATCGGCAAAACGATAGTGAAAAGACTTACCCAGGTAACGGCGATTACGCCCTGTGTGCGTTAGGCAGTGGGCTAATCTTGTCTATTATCTGACCAAGACAGCATGCTGCACCTGACAGGGAGAAAAAAAAAAAAGAGAGAGAGAGAGAGAGAGAGAGAGAGAGAGAGAGAGAGAGAGAGAGAGAGAGAGAGAGAGAGAGAATAGTGATGTAATACATGTATTGAGTTCTTAAGCGTCCTGCAGCAGAGAAAAAGTCTGTATGTCCTTCACACACACACACACACATCCACACACACACACACACACACACATCCACACGCAGACTCACACACACACACACACAAATAAATAAACTTTATGTAAAAACACACCTAGTAGTAGTATTTTTCCCCTGTACCCTTCTTCGTTTTTATTTCCTTCTTCTTCTTCTTCTTCTTCTTCTTCTTCTTCTTCTTCTTCTTCTTCTTCTTCTTCTTCTTCTTCTTCTTCTTCTTCCATTTATTTCCATTCGAACTTTTGTGACTTTGGCTAGCTACGAGACTTTTAGGTCACCGGGGGTTTTCTCAGTGCATTGTGTCCCTTTCGAGCGAAACAATCAGGGTTGCTGAGGACAGGGAAAGATGGAGTACGCTGGTTAAACGATCATCTGTGGTGCCCCTGCGACCTCCGAATAACGGGATAGGATAGGAAAGGATTGGGGTTTTCTCCGGGTACTTTGGTTTCTTTCCACCCTTCAATGCTGGTAATGCATGCAATCAATCTAAAAGTTCAAAAACACTTAACATTTTCAATTCCTGCCTGTCTTCTAATAGCGAGCGATCTCCCTGCCTTTACACCATATGTTTGAGCGATAGGTGTGTGTTTGCTGTGTGCTTGTGTAATTGATTGAAACACGTGAGCGTGTATGTTGATAGAGATCGCCGCGCTTTTTTGTCTTAATTGTAATTTCAGGGGAGAGGGTGAAGGTAAGGATGGGGGAAGTGCGTGTATAACATCCAGTATTTATTATTAATTCTTGAGTTTGTTAATTGCTGAGCAAAGTTTCGTTGGAATTTCTGGTACTGTCTCAGTCGAGAGACAAAAGAGTTTGTTTATCTTGCCTACAGGAAGAAAGACTGGAGTTTATTGATAAGCATCTAGGAGATAATCTGTCATCTGAATTGTGACAGTGTGCACAAACTTGTTGCAAATGCGTCTAGGGTTGGCTTCTCAGTTTCATCGAACTATAGATAGGTAGAACTCCACATGGGTATTTATGGTTAAACGCCTTTTGGCAGCTCTCTTAACCGAAAATTGCGAGGAACATAAACCTCTTTTGGTTATGTTCTTTTTCATTATGAAGACCGTACTGGCGAGTCAGTCGAGCTGTTTTGCCATCCTTTGATATAGTCAGTCGTACACCTTTCCCGCAGCGGTACACTGACGTCTCCATACTCTCACGTGACATTATCAGAGAGAGAGAGAGAGAGAGAGAAGGTGGTGTGGGTAACGTTTGAAAAATGGTTTCTTGTTAACGCGTTGAAAATCATCCTACCTGCTGGGACCTACATCTGTTTGAAATTCGACATTGAAGCAACGCAGAGACCTTTTTTTGTGGTATCTATTCGGTTGAGGTGTTGATGGTGAACCTGCAGACCTTCAGGAAGGAGAGTGAACGGCACTGATTGTGGGACATGCAGCTATCGAATGTTCCTAGCACCACAGATGTCTTATTGCAAAAACACCAAGGTTCCACGCCGTGACGAAACGTCGGATGTTCGTGTATGTACGTGCAAGTCAAGCGAGCGTTGTGCTTTTTCAAGAGATATCGACTATGGAATTAGAAGAGGTGTATGGGGCTAGGCAACGGATTAGAATAGGTAGGGGGTTAGTGTGTGGAAGGGAAAAGGGTTGGTGGTAGACTATGGAATAGAAGGGGGAAGATAGAGTATTGCACAGTACTTTTTGTCTCAGAAACTTGCTTCTGCTGCATTTTGTTGTTAAAATGTTGGTAAGCAGAATTCATAGTGCTTAAAGACGATAGAATGAGGAAAGAAAAATAAGACTATGCATAGTAAAATAGAAGTTTGAAGTTGGGGAAAGCTACAGAAAACGTATTATAGCAACATTACTTTGTCAAGAATACTTACACACAGATGTCTTCTGCATCTTAGAATAAAGTGCACAAGGTCATATGGTGTAATCGTTGAGACGGCAAACCAAAAAAATCCCAATAGAATAAAACTAGGCATCGTGTCGATTCTTACATTTTTCAGAAGCCAACTTATATTTTCATACATTTTGAAGATTTAGTATGGACTAGATAGATGTTGGTTCATCGTTAACATAATGGATTCATAAAGATGATGCAATACGGAATAGAACAGTCGGGAGGGCTGCGGGGGAAGCTCAATAAAAACGAAAAGAGCTGTCCATATTATTATGTACAGGACTACATAACATTATATTCAACTGCTGTTGTCTGGTTTTTGATTGCTGAAGTTGTGCAGGGAAAAATGTGAAGAGGTGTGGAGATGCTCAAAGAAACAAAAGTTGGTCCTATTGCAGTTTACTGGCACAAGGCATGCTGTCTGTCCCTTGGTTTCTGCAGAGAAACAAAGCTGTAAGTTTTGTTTGGACACTGCCTATAGCGGAGACTAACCGAAGTTTATACTTGTGGCGAGTCTCAGTTACGCTGTGTGGTAATATTGCACCTGTCGTTCAATCCGATGGTGTACTGTCTATCTGCAGTTGCATCGTAGCGACTTTCGTTTGTTCGCGTGACCTAGCTGTTTAGACAATGAGGTTCAAGGCTTTCTTTTTTTTTTCTCCCAGTGTCATTAACTCTTTTAAACCCTCTCCCACCTTTTACAGGTGCCGGGCATTTATCTTAGGACTACCATTAACAGCATTATTATTTTCACGCTTTTTTCAAAGTTTTCATTTAAGACGAATGCAATGACTTCTTTTTATACTCTTTTTTTTTAAGTTCATTTTGCTTTGTGTGTGTGTATGTGTTTGTGTGCATATTGTGTGTGTACGTGTGTGTGTACGTGTGTGTGGTTAGGTAACCGAGTACAATGTACAAAGGAATTGAATTATCTCTTTTTCTCTTTTTCTCTTTCTTTCTTTCTCTCTCTCTCTTTGTCTCTCTCTCTTTCTCTCTCTCTCTCTCTCTCTCTCTCTCTCTCTCTCTCTCTCTCTCTTTCTCCCCTGAAGTGTATTCAAAGTATGTATGCCAGTGTAAATGTAAGAATAAGGTCGAGTGCTAACTTAACTGCTTTGATCAATTGTTCTATATAAGAAAAACAAGGTGGTTTATGCAGTTCCGTTTTATTTTCTTTGTTTATTAATTAATTTGATATTGAGGTGATTCATTACGGTAGACATTGGGTTTCTTTAAATGGCTTTGAATTGTTTATTTTACTTCTGGCTGATGATATATTGTGCTGTTTTCGGGAGACCCTGATACAATATATTGTCTTTGCCAATTGTGTAAGAAATCTGTTGATAAGGAACTGTGCTGTGCTGTACTGCTTTTGTTAATTTGAGGCAACAATTAATTCCTGTAAAATGTCATAGAAGTCCTAATCTTTTTTCGGCTAAAGTTGCCTTTCTCCTCTGCTAATAATGGGATTATAACAAAACTGTCATTGTTCATTTATAAGGCATTTAAGATAAGGGGCATGCTAATGTAAATATAGCAATTTGCTGTTTTGTTAAGTTTTCATGGTGGTGTGAAACAATTTGTTGGGTTCTTTGTATTAATAATGTATTTACTATTGTATGTAAGGTTTTTATGCGCAGACTCCTTCGATATGGCCTATTTTGAATAAATGAACAATCTCTCTCTCTCTCTCTCTCTCTCTCTCTCTCTCTCTCTCTCTCTCTCTCTCTCTCTCTCTCTCTTATAAACCTCTCTCCCACACCTTCATTCTCTCTCACCTCTTTCTGCACCGCTACTCCAACCCCCCCCCCTCCTCCCCACCCGTCCCCACCGCTGTTTCAGATGACGATGGTTCAAGAGAAGGAATTCTAGGCTTGGCGACTTCCTTGCGCGGTTTCCGAGTTAGCGAGAGAGCAAACAGACGCAGGTGAAATAACATGGTTGACTTCGCAAATTACCCCCCTTTGGCCCCTGTTTAGGCCCCTTGGTTCCTTCTTCCCGGCCCCTGTGCCTTCAATTTGCACCGAGAGTGAGATTAAGGAGTTTGAAATTGAAGTGCGCTCTTTATCGTCTATGTCATCTGTTCATTTTATTTATTTCATCGTTTTTGGCCAAGCGCTTTTCCAGCTCAAGAGCTGCCCGAGGCGCTCACTTGCTGTTTTTGGGCGCATCGCCTGACGCCCAAGACAACTGAGCCCAATCCTGGGCGACCGGGGATGGGGTAAGAAGAGACCTAGTGCTTGCTGGGTGTGTTTGGGTGGCTGGCTCTCACCCGCCTAGGACATGAGCGTCAGGATCTTTTACAGTCTATGCGATGGAAGGCGTGCGTGAACAGACTAGACCTTGGTTTTATACTGGCATCCATGTTCCATGGGTTATACTGTTATTTATGGCGCTCGGTAAATATTGAAAACTTCCACAAAATACAGGGATCTGTTCTACAGCCCACTCCGAAAAAAAGCAAACGCAAGTTGCAATAATATAGTGGGCACACGTTATTTTCTATGCAAAGATAGGCTGAGGCACTATTTGTGTGCCTAGAGCATACCTTTGTGACATGGAATTCCTACAAGTTATCATCATCATCATCGTCGTCGTCATCATCATCATCATCATCATCATCATCATCATCATCTGAGAAACAACAACAACAAAAACAACAATCTAATAACGTTTTTGATCTAATTGGTTTATGCAAGTGTTTTCACCCACCCACCCACTCAACCACACACACACCCACACGTACACACACACACACGCGCACACACACACGCACACACACACACACACACGAAACCAGAATAAAAGACGAAAGTTAAAACGAAGACACATTTCAACGGAGATTATTACCTTTAGTGATTGAATGAGTTTTCAAGTTGAGGGGGTGGAGGTGAGAGTGGAGATGGGTTGGACATTGCGGAGGAGAGGTGAAGGGTAACTGAGGAATAAATTGACTTCGTTTATCGGCATTATTTTCTCTCTAGGCGTCATTCAATAGTTGATTCAATAAATAAGCGATCCCAAGGATTGATAACTTACATGAATGAGAGAGGGGGAGAGACAGAGGGGAGACAGACAGACAAACAGACAGGCAGAGACAGAGAGAGGTGGAGCGAGAATTTTAAATGTAAAATGTGCACTGGCAAACACACACACTCACACACACACATTCACCCACACCCACTCACTCACTCACAAACTCACATACACATAACAGACAAGAAAAGAAAATTGCGAGACTTGTAATGAGCGACTAAGTCACCTAGCTGCTGGTATGCACCCTCGTCACCAAAATGTTGCTATTGTAGTGCGATAGTGATGCATATATTTATTCAAATCGAAATGGTTTCAGTGTATTATTAATATTGAACGGTTCATGTTGTTGTTGTGGTTGTTGTTGTCATTGTTTTTGTTGTTAAATGTCTTTTTTGTACAGAGTGAAATGTTGATAATGGCTTCATTGAAGCTATTTTGTGATTTGTTTCTTCAGTATGTGTATGTCTGTGGTTTTATTGGTCGTATTGCTAGATTATTTGGTGGTGTTGGGTGAAAAAGGTGGGGGGGAGGTGATGGGGTATGTGCTTGTGTATGTCTGTGTGCGTGTGACATAGGCGTCGGTGCAAGTGTTTGAAAATTGATGGAACCTTTTCTGTGTGGTTCAACAGTTCGAAATTGTACTAGGAAATTCGAGTAACTCTTTTGTTTGTTTTGTTCTGTGTCATTGAGATGATTCAATTATTGTTGTATTTGTTGTCTGTTGCAGGTTGAAGTTGACAGACCTTCGGCCCTCTGATACAGGCAACTATACCTGTTTGGCTACCAACAAATTCGGACACAATATGACGTACGGCTACCTAACCGTCAGAAACGGTGAGCGAAAATGGCACGCGACACAAACGGCCGTTCTCTTATATAATTGGGCGTAGTGATTTTTTTTTACACGGAATTAGTACAGATTAGTCACTGATATTTAGTATTCTTTGTTTAGTTGTGTGTGTGTGTATGTGTGTGTGTGTTTGTGTCTGTGTGTTTGTGCGTGCGTGTGAATACAGATTTCTTGACTTGACTTCAAACTTTTTTTTTTATATCAACATAATAATGATTGAGACCTCTGTAGCTGTGGCTATGGCGTGTTTACAGAGGATCCTCCACCGGATGCGGCTAGGGACAAGACCAGTCGTAACGACGATGAGGACGATGACGACAGAGATGCACCAAACATCGAAGATCTCATCCCTGACCCGGACGAGACTGATGGAACGTAAGTGTCGTGGCAGTAGTTGATGTTGTGATGAGGGTGGTGGAGGTGATGGTGATGGTGTGGTTGCTTGCTGTTGTGGTGTGGTAGCGATGATGATGATGTTAAAGATGATGATGATGATGATGATGATGATGATGATGATGATGATGATGAGGAGGAGGAGGAGGAGGAGGAGGAGGAGGAGGAGGATCAGCTTAGACGGACTAGAAGACAAATGCTCCAATGATGACAATATTACTATGAAAGACACCGTAGATTAAGCTTCAACGTCAGACACGACGATACATTATTTGCATCATTGCATCTAACAGCGCGGAAAATCGAATGGAATGAAATTCAGCTTAGCCAGCAAAAGATTTTCTGCATTCTTTGTTCCCTTCTTTTTCTTGACCGCGACCATGATATTGTAACCCTTGACTTGTCACTTTGACCAGATGACCTGTGACCTCATGTTAACAGTCACTGCTGATCCTCACGCTTGATTGGTGGGTGATCTCAAGAGATATATAGCCGTTCATTGTCGCTATTGCTGCGGTCCTTAGCACTTTGCTCACCAAAATAAAATTATAGCTGAACAACGATTGGGATTTTCTTTTGAAAATTATATCGCTTTCGTTTTCAACGTTATCGTTTAGCAGGCTTTTTTTTTTCTTTTCCTGGGGGGGGGGGGGGTGGTCTCTTGGTCAAATTTGTCACCACCATCATCACCACCACCACAATCATCATCATTATCATCATCGTCGTCGTCATCATCATCGTCATCATCATCATCGTCGTTTACATCATTATAATTACTTTCATCTTCACCACCTTCGCCACTGCCACCACCACAACCACCAAAACCGAAATCACTGTTGTCTGTTCTTGAAAGTCTCTCTCTCTCTCTCTCTCTCTCTCTCTCTCTCTCTCTCTCTCTCTCTCTCTCTCTCTCTCTCTCTCCGGAGAAAAACGTAATAATAAACCTGTACAGTTTTTTGAGAGGGGGAAAATCTGATCATTTAACTTTTAAAGTAGCTTCCTGATATCTTATCATCAATATTCCTATTGCACGAAAAGCCTGCTATTATTAGTGCATTAAAAGTCAAAGTTTCACCAAAATGTAGTTGTAACCAAAATGAGCTTGTCGCTTTGAAGGCAACACTTTGATATGACAAACTTTCCATTTTGAATGCCTCTTTGCATGGCGACGCTGTAAGACCGGTATTTTTAAATACCCACTTTGACCACGCAGGCAGATTCTTTTAACATTCACAGTGAGTGTCGCCCCATCTTGTGCCTGTTAAGAGCAAAGAGGGGTGTCGGATAGCGCAGTGGTTGGAGCACTCGCTACTGCGTCGCAAGTTAAGCACCGTCCAGTGCGGTTAGCACTTGGATGGGTGACCGCAAAACGTGAAGCGACAAATAACGACGCCCCCAGTAGACTCAACTGTGACTGAGTGCCCACTCTCTTAATGGTTGGGGAAGGTAAAGCAGCGAGGGAGAGAGATGGGCATCACCCTCATTACGCTGGCCCAAGATAAGTGTGATCTCCAACATCACGCTCCCCTACGGCCACAAGGCCATGGGACTACCTTTACCTTTTTACCAAGGCTAGCCAACATTCTGGAGCTACAAAGAGCACTTACTAAAGCCGGTAAAGGATAGAATCCGTACCCACACAAAAAAGATCGGTGAAGTTTTTTTAAATTTTAGGTTAATGAAAGAAACTCTACCTACTCTACCCCAGGCACCAAAGACGCAGTTTTGAAGCCGCGGGGTTCACTAAGAAATAGGGTCAAAGGTCACACGGCTAGGGTATCGATGCACCGGTAAGAACAAGGGAAATCACTCGCTGTCAGAACCGAAATGGAAAATTCAAGGTTGGTTTGAGCAACGAAAGCCCACTTTATTATTGTTTGATGTCATAACAATGCGAAATTTAGGGCAACCCCGTTTTCGCCGAAAGTAAACAATGCTTTCGAATTGGGGCCTTTTACACATAAATTATCACAGCTTTAAATTTGATATGGCTTGTGTGCATGCCTATCCTATCCTATCCTGTCCCGTAACCCGGAGGTCGTAGGGGCACCACAGATGATCGTTTAACCAGCATACTCCATCTTTCTCTGTCCTCAGTAGCCCTGATGGCTTCGCTCAGTGTCAAACCAGTCCATTCTCGAATGTTGTCCTCCCACCTCTTTTTTCGGTCTCCCACTTCTTCTACCTCCTTGCACTGTGCCTTGCAGAATGGTCTTTACAAGGCCTGATGATCTGGTGACGTGGCCATACCATCGGAGTTTCCGTTTCTTCACCACTGTGAGCATGTCATCGTGTTGTCCAATGGCTTGTGTGATGGTCTGTCGGACTTCGTCGTTGGTGATGTGTTGGGTATAGGAAATGCCCAGGAGTCTTCTGTAGCACCTCATCTCCATGCTTTGTATTCTTCGTTGGAGATCTGCTGTGAGGGTCCATGCTTCGCAAGCATATAGGAAGATGAAGATGACAAGGGAGCGCAGCAGTCTTACTTTAGAATGTAGACTGATGGTCCTATCTTAAACAAGGGAGACAAAACCTTTTATTACCATCTAAAACCTTTTTTTCTTTATTTCCCTTGCATGTGATCTCCTTAGAATGTAAAGTTCGTTGTGTGCATGCCCATGCTGCAAATCCAGTGTTTAAGCATTACTGAATGCCCGTATATTCAAGCGCTTAGAGCTTTGTTGCATGGATATTAGCTCGATATTAAAATCTGCTGTTATAAATAATACGTAAAGGTCATTTGAAAAGCGGATCTATTCGAAAGAATATAGTAGATGGCAGTGCTGTTCGAAAGAACATTGACGGTGACGCTGCAGTTTTCGGTATTTAAACATGGTTGAATAGAAATGATTACTGTCAAAAAAAAACGGTTTAGAAAGCATTTTAGCTTGTTGGTATCAGAGCCCTTCGTAAGTCCCGGTAAGGTCTTTGTTGGTATTTTCCAGGTGACATTTTAAACAACTGTCGTTCCCTTTTCACGTTTTCTTAAAATTTTGTAAGACAGTTGTTTTTTTGTTTTAAATCTTGCGTGACAATACTGAAGAGTGACTGCTATCAAGTAATATAAACAGTATCTTAAACAAGGGAGACAAAATCTTTTATTACCATTTAAAACCTTTTTTTTTCTTTGTTTCCCTTGCATGTGATCTCCTTAGAATGTAAAGTTCGTTGTGTTAATAATTATTATTACTTTGAAAAACAGGTTTCCAGAGATTATATATAAATTTGTCTCACGGAAGGATATTACGGGCTTGATAGGCTATCTTCCGTCTTTAAAACATATTGGGATCTAAATAAATAATTTGAAACGCTGATGGGGATGGACGGGAGGGAAAGAGGGTGATCCTGTGAATGGCATTTTGCTAGGAAGAGGCTTAACTGTTGATGGGGCCTTTAAACATCGTAGAATGTAAATAATTTATTTCAAAAGGCGAGTTTGGAGAGAATAACGGACGATTATGAACGAACGCTGGTGTCGTAAGCAGCTTTTTTTTAAAAGAAGTAAAATATTTTCTGTTGACAGTAATTTGGAGAGATTAAGGAACGATTATGAAAGGACTCGGGTGCCGTAAGCAGCTCTTTAGGAAGTAAAAGTCTGTTCAGAGTACTTGTGAGAATGACAGCGAATCTGTTGTTGTTTTTTCGATTTGCCAGTGTGTGGTGAGTCTCACATATTCAATGTGGTTAAAGACTAAGAGAATGGCGCAGCAATCTGGGAAATTAACTGTTTGGTTGGTTGTTCCTAATTGGACCTTCTTATTGTCGGATCTATTTGTACCTGTGGTGGCTGTGGAGGTGTAGAGCGGATTGGTGTGGGGGTACTTGAGTGAGTGAGTATGTGTCATCATCGTCATGTGTCATCATCATCATCATCATCATCATCATCATCATCATCATCATCATCATCATCATCATCATCATCATCATCACCGTCGTCGTCGTCATCACCGTCGTCGTCGTCGTGATCGTTATCATCATCGTCATCAACATCTTGCTTTTCGTTGACCCCGCCGTTATTTTTATTATTAGGTCACGGTAACACTGTTCGTTTAACGTTTTTTTTTATTTTGTTTTTAGGGAAGATGGCAATCCATTCATATATGTATTCTCAAACACCCAAACTCATTTTATGTCCAAAGCTTTACAAACAGAATTGTGTTTTCTAGTGTTTCCCACACAGGCAGCAGTAAATAAAATATTTCCATATAGCTAAAAGAATTCTAAAAAAAAAATAAACTAATTAATTAGTTGTTGTTTTTTCAAACATAATTTAAATATATTCCCGACTAAATCTAAGTATTCTCAGATAAATTAGAAGTCTAAAAGATCTTGCACTCTTTCTCTCCTTCATGACGCCTACACATATTCTTCTCAGTTTGCTTCATAATGCATTTCCTTCTATTTAAAAGTGAGTGAAACCCACCCCATCCCGGATAGCACAGATTGGTTCCTTTCCTTCTAATTAAGTTCTAACGTTTTATCGTATCCTGCTGATCGCTCGACAAGGCTTTTTTTCCCCCTTTCTTTTGTAAACGCTCAAACGTCAGCTATTTGAAGTCCCTCGTGTGCACATTTTACAACAATAACAAAACTCCAGTGAATTAAGAGAAAATTTTTTTTTATGTCGCCATAATATTCAAATTACATTACATTATTATTGCTTTAGGTCCAGCGGACTCTTCCGAGCCAAATCAGGACCGGACAACCCCCGATCCACATAAAAGATCTGCTGAAACAACCCTAGTGGTAAAACCGAAAGCCCTCCACCAGCCAGTCACCCTACAATAAAGACATCCCACGCAGGGGACGGCTGAGGCCTCACCCCAACTTATCGAACCCCCGTTTACAAAAATAAAATAGAACACAAACATCATTATAAATTATCAACAAAACACATACACACAAAATGCCCACATTGCTAAATAATAACATCATAGGAAGCCCTAGTGACCACCTGGCAGAAAGCGTCCAATATTCCCAAGCTGATCCAACAGACCTCATACACAAATAAGGAGTCTTGTCCCGGAAGAGTTTTCAAGAAAAAAGTTAGGAGACTGGTCTAGCGAAGAAGACGATAGTATAGCAAATTGATAGAACAGAGCAGGAATGAGAAAGAGCAAATGAGAAAGACAGCGACAGTGGGAATTTAAAGCACTAAATTTCCAGACAGTGGGGATACTATTTATACTGAAACCCCCGGCACCCCAACGGGGGTAATAGTCAAATGAAAATCTTCCAGTTTGATAGCAGAACTTTGCTTTTGCTTTTGTGTGTGGTCGACATGTAACTTAAAGCCATTTTTTTGGGTCTGCAACAGAAGATGTTAAAAATATTAAAAAAATAATAATAATAAAATAATAATAATAATAATAATAATAATAATAATAATAAAATAATAATAATAATAATAATAATAATAATAATAATAATAATAATAATAATAATAATAATAATAATAATAATAATAATGTAAACAATAATAATAATAATAATAATAATAATAATAATAATAATAATAATAATAATAATAATAATGTGTATTTATGTAGCGGGTTTTTCCCCTATGTATTCCTATATCAGTTCAAAGTGTAGATGAGGTTAGTCTTTCACCAAAACTGCTCGAGGAAAAGGAAGAAGAAAAAAGCATAAGTTTTTCTTAATTTGGGGTACGAGATAATGTTACTTGGTGAGGAGGCGGGGGGGGGAGGAACAGGGTGGGGGGAGAGAGTGTACGGGTGTATTTCTTTAATGGGGTTTAGAGTTTGCAGAGGGGAGGGGAGGGGAGTCTGGGGTGGGTGTGGGTGACATTGAAGTATTGATCTTTTACCCGCGGCCACTCGTCCAGACTATACCCACCCGCTGTTCACTTCTCCGCCGCAACACCCGAGTTCTAAAACAATATAATAATGATGATCATGCAAAAAGGGGTGCGTTTGCCTTACGAACACTGTATGAAGAAATAGTGGACAAATAGTGGACAGTTTCTTTGGGGACACGTAATTGTGGTTCATTCCTTTTTTCCGCAGAATTGTGATTATGCTTGAAAGAGGTCTTAGGAAAAGATTAGAGAAAGAGAAAGAAACAAAGAGAGAGAGAAAGAGAGAGAGAGAGAGAGAGAGAGAGAGAGAGAGAGAGAGAGAGAGAGAGAGAGAGAGAGAGAGAGTCCAGACTTTAGAACTTTATTTTAAAAGGTTAAGATTTTAGGCATAAACCTATTTTTACAATCAAACCTTTTGCAATAACATAACATCAAGATTTACTATATCATTAATAAAAAAACAACAACAACAAATAAACAAACACAAGTACTACAACCAAAACACTACTACTACTACCACCGCTACTGCTGCTACTACTACTACAGCGAGAGAGAGAGAGAGAGAGAGAGAGAGAGAGAGAGAGAGAGAGAGAGAGAGAGAGAGTCCAGACTTTAGAACTTTATTTTAAAAGGTTAAGATCTTAGGCATAAGCCTATTTTTACAATCAAACCTTTTGCAATAACATAACGTCAAGATTTACTATATCATTAATTTAAAAAAAAACAAAACAAATAAACAAACACAAGTACTACAACCAAAACACTACTACTACTACTACTACTACTACTACTACTACTACTACTACTACTACTACCACCACCACCACCACTACTGCTGCTACTACTACTACTACATAGAGAGAGAGAGAGAGAG
>CM072516.1:54122534-54257534 GCA_036898135.1 Oncomelania hupensis | reverse complement strand
TCTTCTTCTTCTTCTTCTTCTTCACCCGATACACATTGGTCGAAGGCTACTAGAAGCATGCTGTAATAGTCGCCTCAACAGGCCATAAAGCATGCTCTCATGCTTCAGAGCACTGCTCCCTATACGCTTCAAGCCCTAGGAGCATTGACCAATGAACTCATGAAAATAGAAAATGTAAGTTTCGTCTCCTCTAGGGGACGAATTAGGTCAAACTGTATTTGTTTCTAGGTCAACTGTCTTTTACGAACCGTTTGAGAATTTTTTTGAACCGTTTGTTGACGCCGGATAGTGTCCTCACTTGGTTTCATACAATTTAAGAATCCCTTCTTCTTCTTCTTTTTTATTTTTTTTTAGAATAATTATTTTTTGTCTTAATAGCTATTTGAGGGAAAATTAATATTGACTTTGACTTCTTCTGTTACAGATTTAACGGACGATATGACTCAAGTCTGCTTCCCGGATCGTAAGTATACTTTTCATTTCATGAATTAATTGATTGAGTGAGTGAGTGAGTGAATCGTTATTAGTTAACTGATTCGTTGGTTGGTAGATTATTTGGTTTCTTGTTTTGGCAGTTGGAGTGATATCCGAAAATATTATCATTTGTTTGCATGTAGCCCACTAAAATATATGAAGTAGGAAGGAAAATTTGTACGCTACGTTCTTACACTCCGACGTTCTCTTTAGGATATAAACAATATTTATTTATTTATTTATTTATTTATTTTGTTTGTTTGTTTTTTTATTTTAATAGTTCTTATATAGCGCTTTATCAGCTCAAGAGCTGCTCAAGGCGCTGGTCGATACAGGTCTCACTCAAACCGAAGGAGGTGCTCGCGTTTCCACATGCCTCATACGCTAAGATCACCGAGTTGCCAAGCCTTTGGAAATGCTGAAGAGGAAATAAAGATCAGACGACTGAATGTTGAAATTACGAAGCTGAAAAAGCAAGAACGAGACAAAGTCAAAGTAAAAATGAATTTTCAGTTGAAAGAAGACTTTTAAACACAAAACCCGCGTGATGGCTTCGCAGCTGAGGACTAGACTTCCACGCCTGAGGATGCTGCGTATATCAGCACTCACAAAATATACTGAAACAAGATATGAGCTCGCCAAACAACACGCAATCGAAAAATTCAAACTTATTATCCATTCCTTTCTTCTGTTTTTCAAAATTAATCATCTCCAAACCATATTATAATTATTAATGGTTTCAAATCAGTATCTATCCGTGAACTATAAAGAAATATACATAATCAGTAACGTCAAAGGTCGTGGTTGGGCACCTCCACCCCCTAAACTTTTGGCAGATATCTATAAATATAATTATTTCCTTTTTACGTCTGTACACAATACAATCTGTATGACTCTATACAAAGTCAGCGGTGTGGTGCTGTGACATGATTTCATATACGTTGTTATAATTCAAATTTCCTGGAAGAAGAATGACCCGCGTTCCATCTTGAAGAAATTGCACTATAGTTCTATCTTATGGAGAAAATAAATAAAACACAAGTTTCATCTTAAGAAGAATTACATTGGCTCCATCTCTCTGTCGCTAAAGGATAAGAAATTGAATGTGTCAGTCTCGTTCTAATTCGCTGTCTGGGACGCGAAACTGTGATACATCATAATCTTCGTATTAGACTATTGTTTTTCTTGGTCCCTGCCACAGTGGAGAGTCGGGTGTCTTTGTTCTGTTGTTGCTTTTGGAGTTGTTACATCTTTCATAAGTCCTATGTGAGATGTATGATAAATACTTTGAGATGAATTGAAGCAATGTGGATCTTGACTTTAAAATGTTCTGAGACCTAAAATAGTTCAGCTAGCTGAAGTCCAAGAAAGATTTACTTTCGCTATTTTGCTAAATATACATTTCAATTAGCCAATAACTGGTATTGTTCCTATGATACTTGAACAAAATCTGTTCAGCGGTTAGTGCATGTGTTGGGGCGACCCACAGAAAGTTTGACAATATGACATTTGACTCTTTTTGATTCCCGTCGAAATCAAAATAAGTTCTCAGATAAATCTGAAATTATACAAAAAGTTGGAATCCGAGTCTGAATGAACAAACGTTGAAGTTGCAGTCTACAGCCACCATTGCATGGTGATATAGCAGACAGGGAAAACATCCAGGAAAGGGGAAGTGAGGACCTAAATCAACAACACTACACCACCAGAACAATCATACTGTTTAGATAGACAGTGAACAAAATTGCCGCTTTTATCTTACCCACTGCAGGATTCGAACCTGGGTCCGAGTCTTTGAATGTGAGCATCTTACGAAACATTTCTGCCGACACCTGACAAATGTCGAATAAAGAAGTTTGGAGAAACTGGAGAACGTAACAGATGTTCCTCCGTGTCTGTATGTGTGGATCCATCAGTGTGGATATGGATAATGCCACAGTCGCGCCGTGCCCGTCTAGCCCCTTTTGTCTTTGATCAACTCGGGGCACTAACAACCGATACTGCTGCTGCGTCACGACCAAATCTCTTCTGTACTTTTGTTGCTGCTGCTG
This sequence comes from Oncomelania hupensis, assembly GCA_036898135.1. NCBI lineage: Eukaryota > Metazoa > Mollusca > Gastropoda > Littorinimorpha > Pomatiopsidae > Oncomelania > Oncomelania hupensis. The sequence continues at coordinate 54,255,009 of CM072516.1, read as the reverse complement.
CTGTGTCTTCTTGATAACCACTACATCTAGTTCTCTGGCTTTTTTCTTCTTCTGTCTTTTCACTGCTTCGGCCGATGCTACGAATATGGACAACGTAAACTATTAAATATGCTATATGTAGACTAGAACTTTTCTGTTATTCTTTTCTTGTCCCTGTTGCTCAGAAAGAAATATAATGTTTATATTTTAGGATAAAAATTTCAGTTTGATTTTTAAATCTCAAGCTTTAAAAAAAGAAAAGAAGCTATATATTGTTAGGCTAAAACTTCTGTTCGTCTCGTAGATTTCCAGATGCTCATATAGAACTTAGAAGGAAAAAAATGCATAAAGATTACAATTGGCTTTTAAAATTCCAAGCTGAAAAAATACGCTATATATTATTAGGATAAATATTCGGTTATTCTCGCCCCCGCTGCTCAGAAAGGAAAACAAAATAATAATGTTTATATGTAGTATAAAGATGAAGCATTTATCGAAATATCTACCCATGTATTTGAGAGCTTCTTTTTCTTTTCAATTTTTTTTAAGATCGCGATGCTTTATTATCTTGTCTTGTGAAAGAAGTTACATTTGGAGTAACGTTACATTGAATCTGTCTTTCTTGCTATGCTTTTGTTGTCCAATCTCTTGAGTGTGTAAAACATAAGCTATTGATAGAAAATGCTCTTCTTCTTCTTCTTCTTCTTCTTCTTCTTCTTCTTTTTCTTCTTTTTCTTCTTCTTCTTCTTCTTCTTCTTCTTCTTCTTCTTCTTCTTCTTCTTCTTCTTCTTCTTCTTCTACCCGTCAATAAGATGGAGAAGATTATGTATATTTACAATCTTTAGTATACCGTCTGAGGAGACTAGTTTGGAGTTATAGTCATGGCGGATATAGTTATATTAGTTGACAAAAATTAACAAAGCATTTTTAAAAAGAAAAAGAAGTAGTCCTACCATTTTATTTGAGTGAAGTATATATGGCGCAATATGTAAAATATATTGTACTTTGTGACTGAGTCAACATTCTAATCAAAAACCATGTTCGGTCATCTTTGACCTGTCTTCCCCATCTCTTCCCCCCTCCCCTCTATCCCTTCCTCCTTTATATTCTGAGTCACTGCTACATTGCGGCTGCCGTGCTTTCAGAGCAAAAGCAATCCCACTTTTCACCCCATCACAACAAATGAAAAATATTCCACAACAAAGGCAATTATTATAACAGAGGAAAGCAAAGGCAATTATTATAACAGAGGAAAACAAAACCAATTATTATAACGGAGGAAAGCAAAACCAATTATTATAACCCAAAGAAAAAGCAAAGACAATCGTTATTATGACAGAAAAAAACAAAGGCAAATATTATAACACAGAGAAAAGAGTCCCCTTCACACATACACAAAGAAAGTGTTGAACGAACGCCACTAAACAGTACTATTAGTCATACTAAACAGCATATAGAGTACTATGTTACTAGGTAGTACCAAACTATTAAGCACAAGTCGCAGCAAAGAGTCAGTCACTGTCTTGTTCATTTACTATGTGTCCTGCATGCCTGTCACGTTAAAAGGTCGTGACGGTGCTACTGTAGTTGTTCCCAGACCCACCCCCACCCCCGATCTCATTGCCCATATTCTCTCTCTCTCTGTCTCTGTCTCTCCCACTCTCTCTCTCTCTCTCTCTCTCTCTCTCTCTTCGTTACATCTCTCTCACCCCCACCCCCCTCTCTCTCTCTCTCTTTCGCTTTAACCTCCAATCTCCTCTTTGATTCATCCTTCACTATTTGTCATTCTCGGTCTTCGTCCTCGCCCCCTTCTTCTACTTTGTAACAATCCATATTGCAATAAGTTTTTACCTTACCATCTCCACCAAACGTACTTTCCTATTCAATGACAGCGATGATGGCGATGACGACGTCAAATGTCGCTGGTAGTGGTGGTGGTGGTGGTGGAGGTGATGACGATGATGACGATGATGATGACGATGATGATGATGATGATGATGATGATGATGATGATGATGATGATGATGATGATGATGATGATGATGATGATGATGATGATGATGATGATGATGATGATTTTGTTATCAGGGACGAAAGAAATCCGAATGGAGAACCTGAGGGATTCTGCCAGATCTACCGAGGCAGCACCTGCAGTAAATTCGTCGGCAACCAGAGTATCTACGTCGAGTCCAGAACAACTCAAGGGCTGCTGGAAGAAAAATTCATAGGTGAGTTATTTAATTCTGAGTACTGCTACTACTGTTACTGCTATTGCTACTACTATTGCTAATGCTGCTGTTGTTAATACTACTACAACTACTGTTACTACTACCAACAGTAATCATCATCGTCATCTTCTTCATCATCGTCATCTTCTTCATCATCATCATCATCATCATCATCATCATCATCTTCATCATCATCATCATCATCATCGTTTTTGTGTGCATAGAAACAGGGTCTGCGCGCTCAGATTAATGTACACACGTCTGCCATTTTCCACGAACAACGTTATTTTTAGATTTGTTGCTGTTGGTTTCGTTTGTTGTTGTTGTTGTTGTTGTTGTTGTAAGGGAATGGGAGTCATCTACCTTTTTTCTTGAAAACTCTTGTGGGACAAGACTCCTTGTTTGTGTATGAGGTTTTTTGGGTCAGCTTGGGAATATTGGACGCTTTCTGCCACGTGGTCACTAGGGCTTCCTATGATATTATTTAGCAATGTAGGCATTTCATATGTATGTGTTTTGTTGATCATTTATAATGATGTTTGCATTCTATTTTGTTTTTGTAAACGGGGGTTCGATAAATTAGAGTACAGCCTCAGCGTCCCCTGCGTGTGATGTCTTTATTGTAAAGTGACTGGCTGGTGGAGAGCTTTCAGTTTTACCACTACGGCACTAGGGTTGTTTCAGCAGATCTTTTATGCTGATTGGGGGTTGTCCGGTCCTGATTTGGCTCGGAAGAGTCCGCTGGACCTAAAGCAATAATCATGTAATGTAATGTAATGTAAGGGAATGGGAGGATTGTGGCTTTTCTCCTGATGATTCTGTTGTGTATGTTTTCTTCTTTTATTCTCTATTCTTTGACAAATGTGCGCGGGGTTTGTGTATGTATGTGCGTCTGTTCTTAGATAGTTATGCGGGTACGCATACGTATAATTATATGATAGGTGTGAATACGCACACTAACGAAGGATCCTCGTTGTGTTTTTGATACTCCGGGCTCTTCGCACGGGTAGGGTTATGGTGCCAACCCCCCGCAGCGGGTCTGAAGATAGGCAGGTATGAAAAATGGCAGCGATAATTTACCGAGAGGTCGTGCTGTGTCGTACTAGTCTTGTCTTTTGGCTTGAAGAAGAAGAGCGAAGAAGAAGAAGTAGTGGTAGTAGTAGTAGTAGTAGTAGTAGTAGTAGTAGTAGTAGTAGTAGTAGTAGTAGTAGTAGTAGTAGTAGTAGTAGTAGTAGTAGTAGTAGTAGTAGTAGTTTGTAGGAGAAGAGAGGGAAGAGAGAGAGGAGGGGGGAAGGGAACGGAGTGCCTAATGGGATAGAGGAGAATGAAGGAGAAGAAGAAGAAGAGATTTAGATGAGGAAGAGGAAGGAGAAGGGCAAAAAAAAAAGAGGCAGAAACTGATGCAGTAGCTGCAGGAAAAAGAAAGTGCACGACAGTGATGGTGATGATGACATCGACGATGAAGGTGACAAAGTCAAGAAGAAGAAGGGCAATTTGCAGCAGCGACGACGAAGACAGCAAATGCTAGAAGTCGTCTGGGCGCCAGACGAAGCACGAGTGAGCGCCTCGGACGGCTTTAGAACTAGAGCTGGAAAAGCACTATATAAATAAATAAATACAAAAGTAGGAGTAAAACAACCATTCGATATTGCCAATATTTAAGGTCAGCGTTTACCCTTAGCAAAAATTCAAGTCGGACAGAGGAAAAAGCATTTTTTGCTGACTGTCCGGTAATTAGATTTTCCCAGCCATTAGAAGGGGACACAACTGGGACACTAATGAACCCATCTGCGCGACCGGGGATCCCAGACAGGGAGGGATGAAAGATGCGGGTATGGGAGGGATACAAGTAATGAGTAATTCTCTGTCTGTCTGGCTTCTGTCTGTCTGTATCTGTCTGTCTGTCCCTCTCTCTCACGCCCACACACACACACACCCACACACACACAGACACACACACACCTACAAACATACAAACACACATTTTGCAAATGTATTAAGGTTCTCTGAGGCACATTATAAATACAATGAAACATCAACCGATTTAGAGAAAATAATGAAAACACACACAAACACAAACCTACATAACTAATACTTTATTGCCAAATCCGTGCAAAGAACAGAAGCGCAATGCGAGATTCAAACAGCACAATAGCAAATACATCACCGGGCAGCAACCATCAGGACATCTCGGAATACCACAGCAACAGAGAGGAACACAGACCTCACAGCCCATACCAAAACATGGAGTATCAGATGGGAAGCAGGGGCTGTAGTGTTTTTAGTTGCATGTGAGATAAGTATGGGACATGATCTGGAGAAAACTGCAAAATTGTGTTGTGAAGAGTTGGCAAGCGAAAATTAGTTCCAGCAGTCTATAAAAAGTTGGGTTTTTTTTTTTAGTGTACACTGTCCCCGAAACCCATGTCCAAGAGTCTACATTGCTTTTTGTGAAATAAACAAATATACGAGAGTTGGTTATGGTCGTGAGTTGGGGGTTGAGCGTTGCGTGGTTTGAGGTGCAGAAGGCAGGGAGGATCGCTGTGGGTTTAATAAAACCTGAGCGCCCAAGGCGACAGTGGCGACGTCAACGGAAGCGCCAAACGTCAGCAAGCGACCGGTGACAAATGTTCCCGTTCCATGCAGCTTAGCGTGGCCGGTCATGCTGCCATTCTCGCATCTTTCTCTGTACCTCCCCCCCCCTCCTCTCTTCCTTTGTGTGCAAGATGTAGAGAGAGGGGAGGGAGTGAGAGAGAGAGAGAGAGAGAGAGTGAGAGCGAGACCAAATCTTTTTTTTCATGATTGCTTTCTGGATTCATATATTTAAATACAGTATAGTCTATACGTGACCAGAGGTAAAATGAAAACGCTGAATTGAACTGAATTCTATTTATTTAAATTACAGTCAACTTTTCTACATAATCATCCAGAGTTCGGCAACGACAAACTTTTCTATATTTAAATTGTTTACTTTTCATTATCATCATTATTCTCCAGCTATCATGTCTATCACCGATTGCTTATACCATCTTCACCGAGAAGTTGGGTTTGCCAGTACTATTGTATTATGTCTTCCAGTGGATGATTCTTGTACAGTTTTATTTGATGTGTGTATAGTATTGCCAATAGGCGGTCTTCGGAAATGGGAGGTAACTTGTCTTTTTGTTTTGTTTTTAGTTAGCTAGAGTTATCCGTGCGGACTCGTAACACTATGAAAGCTACTCCGAGCTGCAAGCTTTTCTTCGGGAAAGGGTGGTGATTTTTGCAGGGCAGTGCAAGGCCGAATTACCAGAGCTAGCCAGGATCACACATGAAATCAACCTTTCGGTTGATCCGGAAGGTTTGATGGAGGACAGAGCAGAAATTGTAGGCGAGAAACTATGTTCGTTTGCAAATGATGTCCGCCGCAACATGCGGTCTGGCCGGCCAAAGTTGTTTACCCTGGTATTTCCGAGCATAGTCAATTCGTTTAATTGTCTTTTATTATTTTTCAACCATTTTGTTTGCAGAACTGGGGTCCTTCCACCATCTTTTTACCGCCATGCCAACTGTTGGCCGTCCTTCCTATGCCGTCAAGCCGTCATATGGCTCAGGCATTTAATTTGATTTCGCTCTCATCTTTCAGCCGCATTTGCAGTGATTGGGTCATCTCACCATCTGTCTCCGCGATGCCAGGAGTTCGCCATACCTTCGCTGTGCTATCACGCTTTCCCCTTGTGTGACGACACGGGCAACAAACCCAGGCCTAGGCAGATCTGCAAGGATGAGTGCGAGATCCTGGAAAACGACATCTGCAAGACCGAGTACATCTTAGCTCGTCGTCATGAGATGATAGGTCAGTTGGAAATTGATCATTTGGTAGCTCGGATTGTGTGGTAAACTGTCGTAAGTAGATACAAAAAAGAGTAGCAATAATGTAAAGTCTCATGCGCGTCCTCGGGCAGATAGGCTGCGGAATGAATGATGACGAGTATATTTGATCTTGAAAGCTGTGTTGTAATTAGCAAGAGATAAACAGTCAATTTGAAATGGAAGAAAGTGGCTGCATTTTTGTTTTCATTCAATTTGGGGTTTCTTGCTAAATATTGCGGAAATGTTGGTTTGGAGTTGGACTTGAGGAATTTTGGATAACCGCCAAATCATAATTTGCCTAAATATGCGAGCAATTTCGCTGATAAGTTTTCAAGGTTGTTTGTTGGTTTTGATGGCGATGGTGGTGATGCTGCAGTCGCCCTTCCAGCAGCTTTTTAAATGTGTCTTTCTGTTGACTGTTGCAGGAGACAAACTGCTTCCCAAGTGCGACAAACTGCAAGGCCCCGGGTCACGTGATGGCGACAAGTGCGTCAAAGTCAACGTCACCAAGGGTGTCACCATTGAAAGTAAGTGTGTCATGAATGCAATGTTCCCTTTTGGGGTAGAAAGTCTTTGGGCCAATTGGCCCCTTGCCTGGCATATCAGTGGGCCACTAGAAGTATGGGCCAAAAGAACAAACAACTAACAGAAACATGTTGACGCTCAAAGGCTGCAAATGGGCACCTCGGGGTGGGGTCTTGAGTTAGATCCTGTATCGGCCAGCGCCTTGAGCAGTTCTTGAGCTGGAAAAGCGCTATATAAGAACGATTAGGTAAACATTTTAATTTGATAATCTTGTTAAAGTATATTTTGCAAGTGAAACTACTAGATGGAAAACTGCAATGGAATAAGACTAAAAAATAGCTGACATTTCTTATCAAGCATGGATGGACGTGAGTCGTCTTTTGTTAGGTCTAGAAGACGCACAGCAGCGTAGAGCATGCTGTTTATTAAACGTTTATAGGACAACAGTTCAGTACGTCAGACTGGGTTTTCGCGTGCTTACATGTACAAGTAGAAACTCTACACTATTAGCAGAATTTCAAGATGTCCGACGGTCTAGGATAATAAACTGTTTCTGGTAACTTTCAAAGAAGTTGTTCGTCGTCGTTTGGTAAAGATAGTGTATTTATATATATATATATATACGTACAATTGCCTACACACATACTTGCTTTTCAAGGTTGCCTTTTATCCCAGATAAGGTCTGTTGATACCAACCAATCTGCCATCGTAGTACATTCATTTTCCTCTTCTTCTTCTTTTTAGTTCTTCACCTTTGTATGTTCCATCATTTCGCATCCTTTAAACTCTTCTTCCTCATCTACATGTCACCTTCCTCCCTTTTTCAGTATTTCCTGACAAAGGGCAGACTCTCTTTAAAAATACGAAGATAAAGATATATATATACACACTGAATGCTAATCTTGCAAAGGTCTCCCCAGAGTAAACAAACCTTTGTACTAAAAGAAAAAGGCCAATTAACATGTCCGCCAGGTCATAAACTAACCTGGCCGCTCACTCAAGGCACTAGACTTAAGCTACTGGACTACCACTACAACCAGAGCCGTTTGGGGCGTCGCGGCCATAATTATTATCAAAAACGTCTTTATTATTCTCACACAGCGCACTTAACCAGTTCAACGTGCTGCTCAAGGTCACTCCCCAAATACTGCAAGGATTAGGAGGGTGCTCTCTCTCTCTCTCTCTCTCTCTCTCTCTCTCTCTCTCTCTCTCTCTCTCTCTCTCTCTTTCTCTCTTTCTAAATTAATTAATTAGCTACTTAATTAGAGTTCTACATTAATAACATTCATTAGATTGTTTTAAATATGTGTGTGTGTGGATTTGTGTGGGTGTGTGTTCGCGTATATTGTTACATTATAGTAATAATAATAATAATAATAATAATAATAATAATAATATTATTATTATTATTATTATTATTATTATTATTATTATTATTATTATTATTATTATTATTATTATTATGGATGCTATATAGGCTTACGTGCCTTTCCCCAAATCAATCAGGCTCAAAGCGCGGCGATTTGTACCAACATACACGCTCACCTGTCTCATCCACCCTCACACACACACACACACAACAAATACACATCCATCAGGTGGTGTAAAGGCAGGAACATCGCTTTTGGAAGATGGAAAGAAAATCGATTTTTTTTTATTTTAGAAATTTTTATATTGACTGCGTCCAGTACCATTATTGAAGGGAGGAAGGAAACCGGAGTGCCCGGAGAAAACCCTCGGTAACCTCAATAGTCTCGTACCTAAGTCACATACGTTCGCCCCTTGCGGGAATCGACCTTCGGCATAGGAAACCGGCGACTAATCCACTGCGCCACGAGGCCACCCTATTATGATGTTGTTATCAAGTTATTTTGTTATACTAATTGTTATTGTTCAAGCCCCAAGGGCAATATGTAAAAAAAGCAAACCCAGTGCTTACTCTTTTGCCCTTGTTAAATAAAATTTTTTTGTTATCTTATCTTATCTTATCTTATCTTATCTTATCTTATCTTATCTTATCTTATCTTATCTTATCTTATCTTATCTCAAGTTCTCTGATCAACCTCAGTCCACCTAAGGCGTCTTACTGCTGTTACATGCTCAAGGCATTGCCATCAACCTAGATGTATGCCTGTAGTCCTTTTGGTAAACCTGTCACCTACCACCCCATCCCCTAACTACTCCACCTCCACACCACTCCACCCCCACTCTCCCTTTTTTGGTGGTGGTGGGGGGAGGGGGGTACGAAATAGCCAGGTTTTTTAAGGACCGCTGGGGCGACACGGAAGAGCAGTGGAAGTGAAGCACGGTATTACGAAAAACGAAGAGGAGCGGGAGGAGGTGAAATTGAGAAAACTAAACGAATTTATTAATTCTACTTATGAAGAAGAAGAAGAAGAAGAAGAAGAAGAAGAAGAAGAAGAAGAAGAAGAAGAAGAAGAAGAAGAAGAAGAATGAGGAGAAGGAGAAGGAAAGATAAGGAAGAATAAAAGGCGAAAGAGAAGATGAACGTGACGAGAAGAGCTAGAACAATTGGAGTACAAAAGATAAGTGAATGAAGTAGGCTTAGTTTTACTTACGGAAAGAAGAAGAAGGAGGGGGGAGGAAAAGAACGAGGAGGAATAAAAGGCGAAGGAGAATTGGACAAAAACAACTGCTTCAGCGAAAACTACGACGACGACGATGTACAACTTGTATAAGAACGAAGATCCAGAAGATGGCAAAAAGAAGATGACCAAGAAGAGGATGAAAATTTGACAAACGGAGACAAGTTCTGTACATGAATTATGCTTTCGGAAAATCTTGAAGAATAGATGGAGGAGGAAAGATAGAAAGAAAGAGAAGGAGAAAGAAGACGGTAGCGGTTAGAAGAAGAAGAAGAAGAAGGAAGGAGGAGGAGGGGGAGGATGCAAATATCAGAATGAGAAAACTGAGTATACGGTAGCCGAATAAATAAGTAAATAATGCTTTTGGAAATTCCCAGAGATGGGGAGTAAGAGAGGAAAAGGAGGAGGAGGAAGAAGAAGAAGAAGGGTGAGGAGGAGGATAAGAAGAAGGGGAAGAAGATAAACAGCCAGAGCTTACAAACTTACAAGCAAAAGGAGGGAGAGAGAGAGAGGGAGAGAGAGAGAGAGAGAGAGAGAGAGAGAGAGAGAGAGAGAGAGAGAGAGAGAGAGAGAGAGAGAGAGAGAGAGAGAGAGAGAGAGAGAGAGAGAGAGAGAGAGAGAGAGAGAGAGAGAGAGAGAGATGTAAAATCTTGGAGGAGGAAGCCAGCGATGGTATCGAGTCCCTGGTTGACACTCATCTGGACAAGCATTGTAAACAACCGTGAGCTGTATTTATGCCAGACAGGAGGCTGGGCGGTACACTAGCGTTAAAGCCATACTGAGTATCTGCGCTAGGCAAACAGCAACTTGACCATCACGGTAATCACAGCTAGCAAGGTCATCCTATTCTTTAGCAAGGATGCTGTAGCGAACCCGTAGGAAGGTTGAAAAAACGGTTTAAAAACTATTTTTTAAAAGGGTTGTCCTCAGTTGTCATGGCGGCAGTAAATGGGCGCCTCGGGCGGCGTGAGTTGGGTCCTTCCTGTATCGCCCAACGCCTTGAGCAGCTCTTTAGCGGGAAAAGCCATGTATTGGAACGATGAAATCAATAAACTAAAAGGGAGATAATCAGTGCTGTAGTAGTCTCCCCGTAGGAAACATGATTCTCTCTCTCCCTCTGTCTCTATCTCTGTCTCTCTCTCTCTCTCTCTCTCTCTCTCTCTCTCTCTCTCTCTCTCTCTCTCTACAGCGCGTGCGCGTTCATAATTAAAAAAGATTACACACAAAAAGTCTTTTCAAAATATTTCACATAAATAACATTCCTTCTTAATTTTCGGGACAGATGACAATGACGTGTTGCTCAATATAATTATATTCATTAACGAGCAAAGAATCATAGCCCAACGCAGTTATTAAATATTCTCAATCATTATTCTCCTTTGACCCCGCTACGGGGGTCAGGTAGGATAGCAGGACAGCCCCGATTTGCCTAGAATAAAAGCGCCACAAAGCGCTTGGGATTTCTCCACACGAACTAGTTTTGCTTCTGGGAAACCTTTTGCCATAAGCGAGCGCAGCGCTTTTAAAATGGCGCAGCACATGTTGACTGCACAACAGCCAATCAAAGTGAAGTTGGCTGAAATTTAAAGTTACTGTCAATCGCACTGACGACACAACAGTACTGTCAAATATAAATACTAACTCACACCGATTGCACGTAATTATTCTGTCAAATAGCAAGTACACAAATCTTACCAGACTGTAAATGACAAAAAGTGCTCCCTTACTATTTCACCATTGAACACATCGCCATTGGCAAATAGAATTGCCCACCACTCTGGCCGTCCCATAGCAGAGCGCTCTCTGCGGGCATACAGTTGCCAAAATAGTTACGTAGTGTTACAAAGCGTCACCGAGCGCTCTGCCTAGGCAACTCGGGGCAGGTGTCGGTATCAACCCTGGATATTCTGGTTGAGGTGCCAGCCTGTTATTCAGACTCCTCACTGGCCCGTCAACTTTGTAAACTGTTTAAAGTTGCAGCAGTTAAAAGCACGACCGGAGCAACCGTTTTTAGAGTACATTTAGCCGATGGCGAGCTCTGGTCCATTAAAACTTTGACGGATACGGATCTTTTAACTGTCGTTCACGTCAAATCAGGGAAGCAGAGAAAATGGGAGGGGTTGAGGGAAGGATTTTTATTTATTTTTTATTATTTTGAGGTGGTTTCGTACCAAATGTAAGCTATATTAGAAGGTTGAGGAAGGAAAAGCTATAAAACGCGTTTAGCAACAAAGTGACTTCAACGATCTTACCCCTTGCAGTAGAGCACGTATGACGATTTGCACGGAAAGCAAGGCACTAACCTAGATAATGCCAAAGTGCCTATATAGCATTTTAGTAATGTGGCTAGCCTGTGAAATTTTGGTCAAAATCGGTTCAGTGGTTCTTTGAGATATGGCGCGCCATAGAACGACCGACAGGCAGGCATTTGGCTCGTTCTGATTTGCGATATTATCTGGAAAATAAAAAAAGGGTTGCACCACATAACGGTCTCGGCGAAATAACATTGGTTAAAATCTTCTGTCAACATAGACGGAATGTTGTTGGGGGATTCTTTTTCTTTTATGATTGGAGCTTGAGGCTGCCGATAAGACTGGCTTGAAATATTTATGTTGCAGTTGTGTTTTAGACAGAGACAAGTTATTATATCATACTCCCTCCCTCTCTACCTCCCTCACTCCCTCCCTCTCTCCCTTCCTTCCTCTCCCTCACCGTCAACCTCCATCGTCCCTTCTTTGCTATCTAACTTCTCACCCCCGGTCCAGATAAACGAATTCAACTTCTCCCCTCCTTACCAACTATAAACACAAACAACTAGTTCGAGACTTCGCTCTCGTAACAAGGGCTTTGTTCTACGGTGGGCATTGCATTGGGATAAAAAGTTGGTGTTGTTTGTATCCTTCCTTCACAAATGGAAATACAAACACACACACACCCATTGTTTGACCCTTTCTTGGAGGGTAGGGTGGTGAGGGTGGATGTTGGGGTACCCTTCTTCTCCTCCTCTCTTCCCTGTAGTATTTCCCGCAAGGGGCGAACTTATGGGACTTAGGTAAAGGACTATTGAGGTCACCGAGGGTTTTATCCGGGTACTTCGTTTTCCTACTTCCCTTCAATAATGGTATTGGATGCAGTCAATCTTAAATTTCACACACAAAAAAACAATTCGATTTAATATCCGTCTTCTAATAGCGACTGGCTTTACACCACATGTTTGAGTGATGAATGTGTGTTTGTTGTGTATGTTGGAGTATCTGTCACATGTGAGCTTGTACGTTGGTTACAGATCGCCGCGCTTTGAGCCTGATTTATAGCATCCATTATTATATTTTTATTATTATTATTAATATTATTATTATTATTATTATTATTTCATTTAACGTCTGTTCACATTTTTTTTAAACATGTAAGACAAGATACTACTTCTCTTAACGCTAACAAAAAATAAAATAAAATAAAAACGTACACAAATCACGCGTCTAATTGAATCTAACGTCGCAGATTATCGTGCCATTTACATTGCATGCCTCTAAGCAATCAGCGTAGCTGGGACTGGGCCTTCAAGTTGAGAGGGGGAGAACGCTTGGATTCGTCTCAGCTGCGCTGTTTGGCAACTAAGCAGATTTTTCCCCCCAGATTTCACAATGATAGTTGTTGTTGAGTTGGTTTGGGTTGTGGTTTATTCAGAACTCTGCCAGTTGGCATCTATTAGATTTAGCTTGTTTTTTTTTCTTTCTTCGTATACTTCTTTTAAGGCCTATTTCAAATTTTTCCCTTCTCCTTTATTTCCATGGATGCTATCACAAAAAAATTGTTTTTAAAGAAAATTAATTCACGGTAGCTCAGATAGTCCATAGCTTTGCTCTTGGCCAGCGCTCATTATTTCACTGGAGGGGGGGGGGGATAGGGAGGAGACGAGGGGGAAGGGAGGCGAATGAATAAGATATAATGATTCGTTGAACTTATTGTGCTACTGCCCTCGGCATGCAAGAGTACAAGGAAAATGAACGAGCAGACAGACTTAACTAGCAGGCACGGCAGACGTAACAGAAGACTTGATCCTGGGTAATAAGTCTGAAAATTGCTCAGACAGCTTAGAAAGGCACTGCAGGCAAAAGATGAGCGACAGACATCACAGCATCGAACGGCGTCAAGAAAGAGGCGTACCGAAAGGGCAGCGGGCAGCTTGGTCAACGTATACTAAAGAGTCCGCGAAAGGGCCATACTTCAATCAAAAGAACATTTCGGAACACTGTACTGAAGGACGGGGAGCCGATGAAGCATGGGCGGGCATTCCGGTGTGCGCAAAGACCATTTTGAACGGATCTGAACTGAATTATTTATTTATTTGTTGCATTTACACGTTTTGTTTTGTTTGTTTTTGGCAGAACACGACTGCTACAACTCGACTGGGGCAGCCTACAGAGGTACTGTGAGCAAGACCAAGTCAGGCTTAAAATGCCAACCGTGGAACTCCGACAAGCCCCACGCTCACTCGTTCAAAGCGTCAAGGTTCTCCGAGCTGGGTGAGTACCACACACAACTGTGGGTGATGCTGTAACGCAGTGGTTTGATCACACGCTAGTTGATGTTTCGTGAAGCCAAAGTCGGGACCGGTTAGTTACTTGGTTGGGTGGCCGCATGCTTGGAAGATAACCATCGAACGACACAAATAAATGAAACAAGTGAACAACGCACCCCAAGTCCACCCAGCTGTCAGTGGGTACCTAGCTCTGTTTGGAACCGGGGAAAGAAAAAGCAGCGAAGGGAAGAGGAGATGGGCTCCGTCCTCATTAAGCTGGCCCAGAGAAACAAAAGAAATGTGTCAATATATTAATGCTCGTATGGTTACTGAAGGCGCGCATTGTGTGTGTGTTACTCAATAATAATAATAATAATAATAATAATAATAATAATAATAATAATAATAATAATAATAATAATAATAATAATAATAATAATAATAATAATAATAATAATGTAGTATAGATAAAGTTAAGGAATCTTTATTCACAAAAATTGAAAATTTGATGTTGAAGATGATGATAATGATGATTAGGGTTGGTGAAGCCGTACGAAATAGACATGTTGCTTTTTTTTTTAATAGAATGATCTTAACTGCCCTTGCTAGTAACTTTATTTTAAGAATGTGTATGGTCTGTGTCGTTTGTTTTTCTTTCTTAAATTGATGGTGTTTTTAGCATGTCTGGTATCAGTGATTAGAGCGAGTGCCTTTTCCACTATGAAACTCCGTGCTGCCTCCTTACAATGAATGTAATTGAAGTGTGTGAGTGAGAGATGTACTAGTGGAGAGAATACAATACAATACAAGATTAGTGCTTTAGGTCCAGCGGACTCCTCCGAGCCAAATCAGGACCACTAGTGGAGAGAAAGAGAAGAGGCAGTGTATTCGTTTGCCGCCGTAAAAACGTGTATGAAAGTGTTACGTTGAAACGCGAACGATAGATCTAATCGTTTCGTTTTGCAAAGTATTCAATAATGGAGTTTATTTACCTTTGATTTGAGTTTGCATTGTTGTTAGGAGAGGCTTTGTATAACGTTGATGATTTGCGTTAGTCGATATTACTGGAGAATTTTCTGGATCTGCGTGTTTACTCTCGATAGAAATTTCCCGATACATGTCGAAGCAAGAGGACGTTCCGGAATATGTATGACGTAAGACAGTAATGACGAAGTTAGAAGCGATTGGTTAAATTGCGTCATACGAGATTGATCCAGGTTATTCGGGAGTATCAAGAGACTATTTAATTGCCGCGCTGTTTCAAAAATAAGAGAGTGAAAGTTATTGTTGTTGATAGTAAGTTGGAAAGTAAACTTGAGAGTGGAAAGGCGATTGAGCGATTGTATGCAGTTGTTGATGTATGCTGAATAAAAGTGGAAAACTTCATACGTCGACTTTGTGACTTGTATGCTGCTTGAGCAGGCTGCGTGGATAAACGAATCTGAGTTACACCCTATCAGGAATTCAGCATTGGGGCTGAATCAGATACTGATAGAAAACACCAACATCAAACGGAGTGTAACAGAAAGAATGTGAAGTGATAATAATTGGCATTTTAAAGTTATTTCATATTCTATTCCAGATCTCATCGCAAAATGAATATCCTTAAGTACATGATGATAAAATGATTCGTATTCGTAGGCCCACCACAACGAAACCGACATTGATGATGATGATGTTGACTTTGATGATGATGGTGATAATTATGAGCGGTGTTAAAGGCTGCTGTGATGACTATTAGCCTTAACCATTACCTGATCTGATGAGCTGCAGTATAAGGAAGCTGTGGGTTCCTTTGCACCTAGCAGTGACACGTCAGCACAATCCATTAAAAAGCTCAGCGAGGAGCCTGAAAGACAGTTACAGACAGCTTTGACAGAGCCGTGCACAAACAGATATACTGGTGCCAGGACTGCTAGCAATAACGGATAAAGAAAGCGGTTAGGAAACAGCGAATAAGTAATAAATAAATAATAAATAGAAACAGTAAATAAGGCAAACAACACATCTTTGAAATAATTGATGAAATAAACCGTTAATAGAATAAACTAAAAACTAATTTTAAGATAACTGATTTAAATAAACCGACAATAACTAAACATACACTTGAAATCAAGAAATATAAAACCAAAAACTCATATTTCAAATGATTAATATAGATCATAATAACAAAAACGCATCTTTGAAATAATTAATTCAACAAAACAATATAATGAAAAGCTCATCTCGGAAAGAGCTATAAATTCTGTCTTTAAAGTTCTTTTATGTTCCTTGTTGTTGTTGTTGTTTGCTGCTGCTGTACTTGTTGTGTTGTTATTGTTGTTGCTGCTGCTGTTGTTGTTGTTGTTCTTTGCTGCTGCTGTACTTGTTGTGCTTCGCTAGGTTTGTAATTCGGTTTTTAAGTTCCTTAAGTTGTAAGTTTCCACCCACACGTGCAACAAGGGTGCAGTTAGTATTATGACGTCATAGGATAAATTAATGACGTTTCAGCTGGAGGACACAACTATTGTCGCAATCCAGGGGGACAAGAAAGTGGACCGTGGTGCTTCACCCAAAATCCAGACGTTTCCAAGGAGTTGTGTGACATCCCTACTTGTGGTAAGTGTTGTTGTTATTGTTGTTGTTGTTGTTGTTGTTGTTGTTGTTGTTGTTGTTGTTGTTGTTGTTCTTCTTCTTCTTCTTCTTCTTCTTCTTCTTTTTATTTTTTTTCCTCTTCTTCTTTTTCCTCTTCTTCTTCTTCTTGCACCCGATACACATTGTTCGAAGGCTACTAGAAGCATACTGCAGTAGTCGCCTCAACAGGCCATAAAGCATGCTCTCATGCTTCAGAGCACTGCTTCCTATACGCTTCAAGCCCTAGGAGCACTGACCAATGAACTCATGAAAATAGAAAATGTAAGTTTCGTCTCCTCTAGGGTACGAATTAGGTCAAACTGTATTTGTTTCTAGGTCAACTGTCTTTTACGAACCGTTTGAGAACGTTTTTGAACCGTTTGTTGACGCCGGATAGTGTCCTCACTTGGTTTTATACAATTTAAGAATCCAACAAGGCAAATGGGTTTTTGAGACGGAAAGAGCGGTGTGTTGTAGAGCAACATTCTGTATATATTTACAGTGAAATTGCGCTTTTTCCGTCACTATAGAGCTTGAAGCGTATAGGAAGCAGTGCTCTGAAGTATGAGAGCATGCTTTATTGCCTGTTGAGGTGACTACTAAAGCATGCTTCTGGTAGCCTTCGACCAATGTGTACCGGGTGCTTTTTCTGTTTCTGTTTCTTCTTCTTCTTCCTTCTTCTGTTTCCTCTTGATCTTCCACGCCATTTTCATCTTTCTTCTGCTTCTTTGTTTGTTTGTTTTTATCATCATGATCATGATCATCATCATTATCATCATAATCATCCTCATTATTTTTATTCATCATCATCTTCTTCTTCTTCATCATCTTCTTCTTTTTCTTCTTCTTCTTTTTCTGTTTCTTCTTCTGTTTCCTCTTGTTCTTCCACGCCATTTTCATCTTTCTTCTGCTTCTTTTTCTTGTTTTCATCATCATGATCATCATCATGATCATCATCATCATCATCATCATCACGATCATCATCATCATCATCATCATCATAATCATCCTCATAATCATCCACATTATTTTTATTCATCATCATCATCTTCTTCTGCTGCTGCTCAGCCTCACCACCGTAGCTCAGTAGTAGAGAGTCTGCCTTGGCACACCGATGATCTAGCTTCGAATCTTGCGGTGTGCAAATAAAAGTGGCCAGTTTTCACCGACCATCTAAGCAGTTTTGCTCTTGTGCAAGGGCTTATCTAAGGGGAAAACGAGGCGGGGTCCACGGGTTCCGAACCCTCCTCTTCCCTGCCCTCCTCACACCTTCACCCAATCAAAAACAAAAGTACTAATTTTTTTTTAAATCTTGGTCCGCACCTTCTGGTTTTTCGGTGTTAATCACCCCCCTAAACGTTAATTTATGCATTCATTCATCCCATCCATCTACTCATTCTTTTTACTCTTGTAACTATAATAACTATGATTACTCTTAAGCTTCACCGCGTACCGGGCTATTGGGTCATTTAGGACCCAGATGGGCGCTTAACTGTAACTATCTCCTGAACTATTGAGAATTGTTCTGTCGAACTTTAAGCATTCCTCAAATTCCTAAAAGAGCACATTTCATCCAAATTTAGTACTTATTGGTGAACAAATAAACTGGGTTTGATTTTCAACTACAGGCAAACTACCACGTGGGTCGTTTAAGACCCAGAAATTTCACAGAAAAAGAAAAGCGAATTTTCCTGTCAGAACAATGTGGGACGTTTAGGACCCGTATATTTCAAAGAGAGATTTTATCTGGATTTCTTGTGTTTGATGACAACCCTGAAAATATGGGAGGAGTTCAATGGGAGCAAGTGCTACATTCCCGGTCATTTATTGACTGTTCTTCTTCTTCTTGGGTTGAGCAGCCACAATCAGTACGCTGATTCATTTGCGGCTATTGGTTGTTACTAGGGGTTGCGGTGTTTTCCGTGGAGGCGTGAAAAAAGTAGTAGATTGTGTACAGGATAACCTAGGCATACTTGCTATAGGCACAACTATATGTGGAGTTGCTGGATTTACATAGCAAATGCATTCCAGCCACAGCAAGCGGAGGCCTGAATACCAGTCTCAGCACAACCTATTGCTGTACCAGCCCCACAAATCGATTTACCAGCACATTTATTAAGGAAAATAAATAAATAATAATAATGTTTTAAAATGGTAATAAAATAATTTAGCACTAGTAACAGTTGGGGTTGGATAAGGAAGGAAAGCGGGGGGAAGGGAGGGGAGGGGAGGCGGTAGAGGCAGACGAGTAGTTGTGCTTGGTTAAGGACCGACTGACAGCAGGGTGCTTTCAGATGGGTCAGGTGTGATGGCTTCCTGTCAAGCGGAGGAATGCCTCTGGACCGCATCTTACGCTTGCCATTGAACTCTTCCTCCCCCGTCCAGCCATCCCCAAACACCGAATGAAACTGACCGTTCAGCACCTCCGCTTTCCCTTTTGGGGTCTGAACGCAGGATGCCGTTGACCTTCCGAGAGACCACTCCGGCGGCTGACGATGGGGCCATTCCGGCGGCTGACGATCTTTGGTTCTTGATAAAGGACAGGAAGCGCTTGTACTTACGGGCTTGCTCTGAGAGGTCCTCCGAAATCAAGGTGCTGCTAACGTAATCTCAATGAGCTCGGCGGATGTTGCGCAGGGTTTCTCTACTGTGCTTCTTCATTTTATTATGGTGTCCATGGGAGCTATAATTCTTTCTACACCCTGCCATGCCCTGATGACCTTTGCTGGTAGCTTGGTCCGGAAGTAGTCCCACAGCAACTAAATGAGGGCTCACCCTTGGCACTAAGGTCGCCATTGTAAGATGGGATGCTGCTGACTGCTCCTCTTAGACCTTCCCAATCGGCTGTGTGGTATAGGGGGACTGACCTGGGCACTGTCATTTCTTCTGCACATGGATGTTGAACTCCGCGTACACGATGGTATGGTCAGAGTCAAGGTACTGGCTCGATACGTGGCATCTGTTCTGGGGCGCTGATTAACAACAAGTCGAGCGTGTTGTAAAACCTTGTAGTGAAAATCACCATCTGCTGGAACCCATGATCGTTGATGATGTCCACTAATTGCTTTTGGTGGAGATCAGGATATGGCGACGTGCCAAACTGTGTTACAGCGTGTACAAAAAGCGTGTGTCTTAAATGACTCACGTAGTCGGAATAGGAATAATCACAAAAATCCTTCTGTGAAAAGTATGGGCCCTAAATGACCCACATGGCGTTTGTGTGTAGTCCAAAGGCTAGCCCGATGAAGGTTAATGCATGTTTTAACGAACAATGTATCTATTTAAACAACGTTCCGTTTTATCTGTATCACAAGCACTTCTTCAACAGGGGGTACACAAGTGCGTGCTCATCTAAAGAAAAACAACCAAAGAACTAACACTTAAAACACGAGATGGAACAATTACAACATTTGTATTCACACCAACACTAACTAACCTATACATTTATATATAGCTAACCCACCCGTAGACACCAATCACAATCAACTATAATGAAAATAAAGCTGGTAAACAATCAAGAATAATAAATAATGATTTCTTCGAATAGTCTTTTTTTACTACAGCTTATACAGTTTCACCATTGTATGTAAAATTATTTACTTTACTAATGATTTGAACAAGATATTAATGATACACAATGTCTAATATTATTGTAAACAATGTAACTTTTTTTCAATATTTATCAGTTTAAATTATACAAGAGGCTTGAATAAACAGAAAATGCCAGTACCAGTACCTAAGACATACACAAGAGTAAAATTTTGTATTATTAACCAACCAATATAGGAAAAATATCCACATACTCTTCTGCATCTTAGTGCACATTTACCCCCACTCCGTTCTATCCCTTATCAAACTCATTCACAAATTATCTCCCTGTATCATAGTTGAAATGAACGAACTTTCCCAAATTATTTCCCTTTATTATAATTGGAAACAATTTAATGGTAATTTATTAATTGTTTCCCTTTACAACCGTTGAAAAAAACTGATCAAATTCCATTTCTAAATTATATATATTTTCTTAATCATTAAAATCGTTTTCATTTATATTTTACTTCTTTTTGCGATTAAGTCTCCTCTCTGAAAATCCTTACCGGGAAGAGAGGGGACTATAAACTGATTAAATAAATAAACGCTAGCAAAGTATCCAAACTTGTCATGCATAAATTTCTTCTCTTCACAAACGAGGAAAATAATTATCAAATATTAATTATGTATTTCCTTGCATACAAAACCACACTTTCTTCAGCGATATTTCCTTTTATTTAAAAGATAAAATATATACAATGTTTATACAAATATGCTCGCACCCGAGCGAAAAAGAGATAGTTTGCTACCGGTGATAATCCGTGGTCCGGAAAAGACGAAACAACACAAAGACAAGAGTGGTCCGAGTGATCACATTAGTGCATGCAACTCTCTTCTTCTCTCACGGCATTGGCTGCAGGGCGACTGGAACCGCCACACAGGACGACACACTGCTTGAGATAGGCGGCAAATAGACAAACTACGCCCGCATAATCCTCCCTTGAAAATTGTGACTGTCCAATTTGGCTGGGCACAGCGGTTTTATTTACTTGCACCCTCATACCCATATCGCGGCAATCTTGACCAAGTTTAGGGTGACGAAGTGGCGAAACTAAGAAAAACAATGGACGAAATCTAATTACACTTTTTGAAAACTTAGCAATACATTTTAATTTATTTTCTCTCGCTCACGTTCCGTCCTCTTTAACAGGCTTAGAAATTCTATCATCACAGGTTTAGACAACTGAGTCGTGACAATAATGTAACATTTTTCCGATCTGCTATTTATAGTTATAGCGTTGTCGACATACCATCGCAGCTTTCAACATCTTCATCAGTGTCTGTCGGCCTGTATGTATGCGTATTGCAAATAGACAATCACGGTGTTTATTTCCAACACTCAATATGTCCATTCCCAGGATTGTGTGTTTCTGACATGATGTCTACTTCGCCTCAAGCGAAAGAATAATCATAATATACGGTCACAGGCTAAAAGCCAGACGCGCTTTTGGCATGGCAAATTGTGTCTTTACTGCACACATCCCTGTCAGTAAACGACAGGTAAACGTGGATGGTTTTGTGTGTGTGTGGGTGTGTGTGTGTGTGGGTGTGTGTGTGTGTGTGTGTGAGTAACTTTTAAATGTCAGCGCGCATTAACCAAACTTATCTCGCTAGTAAATATTATTTGTCTGAGTTATAGCTTTGCACAATTCGTCGATTCTTCTTCTTCTTCTTCTTCTTCTTCTTCTTCTTCTTCTTCTTCTTCTTCTTCTTCTTCTTCTTCTTCTTCTTCTTCATCCTCCTCCTTTATTCTGAATTGCTTTCTTCTCGAGCAGTACGTGGAACTAATACGTGCGTTTTGTAACAGTAACTGGACTTTTTTTGCTTTGCTTTGTTCTTCTTCTTCCGACTTAAAAGGAGAGCCGGAGGAGGCAGGGGGTATGGACATTCAAATTTTATAAACTTTTTTCTAGATCTTTTTTGGCATGGCAACGCGATCGAAGAGTTTTTTGGAAGAAGGGTCACGTCTGCTGCAAGCCCTCTGATGGCTGGCGATACCTGTTCTGGACAGGCATGCCCTGTTCATAGAACCTCCTTATGGTCCTGTCACAACGGTTGAAGGTGGCTGTGGAGCTGTTCTTTTACCGGTCGGAGTATCCACAATATCCTGAAGAAGGTGGTTGTAGAGTTGTTCTTCGACCGGTCGGAGTATCCACAGTATCCTGAAGAAGAAGAAGAAGAAGAAGAAGAAGAAGAAGAAGAAGAAGAAGAAGAAGAAGAAGAAGAAGAAGAAGAAGAAGAAGAAGAAGAAGAAGGTCAGATCTGTTGGGATTGTGGAAACATCGCGAATATTATTTTATTCGTTGCTGTGCTTCTCATTGGCGCTGGTCTCAAGCTGGTCGTCGAAGAAGATGTTGGCCGAAATAAGCTGACGCCAAGATACTAGAGTCGTTGGGCGGCCTGGATTTTCTGTCCACTGGCGGAGGTCAGTGTCACAGGAGACGCAGATGACAGCGGTAGGTGACCCTCGGGGCTCGACTCCATTCCACAGAGCGGTTACAATGATAAGCTTCGTAGACGTAGGTCTTTGCGCCTTTCATTTCAGGCTGCTTGCTGTTCCAGAAACGCGTGTAAAGTCTGCCAAATGCATCTCTCTTTCTCTCTCTGTCTCTGTCTGTCTGTCTGTCTGTCTCTCTCTCTCTCTCTCTCTCTCTCTCTCTCTCTCTCTCTCTCTCTCTCTCTCTCTGTTCTGGCACTGCCTGATTTACCTGCCAGGAGAGGGCAGAAGCCTTCCCCAGTCCGATAACCATTAAACGTGAGAGGACAGGTGTAGGGAGACTGTTTATCAGGTAATGTGCGCAGAATCGGCGGCTTTATTTCAACAAACCTTTGTGCTAAAATGATAGCCTCAGGGGAAGAGAGTGCTGCTCGCACCGACAGACACCCCAGCGATGCCAACGTTATATCAGAGCTCAGGGCACATTCCTGATACTGATTTATTAAACACGGCGCTCTCTCTAGCGCGCAGTTATTTATTCAAACATACACGCCTCCTCCCCCCCCTTCCTACCCCCTACACATGCACTCGCATACACACACACACACGTTAGCGCGCATTAGCAGAACTTATCTTGCCAGCAAAAAAACAAAAACAATTGGCACGCATTTTGATGCAGGGTTCAAGACTCACTTGAAAATAAAAAAATGAACTGCTTGCCCTGCTCGCTATTACTATTAATATAATACACTGTGAAAACTTAAGAAACATAACGCTCACAGAAATTCTAAACTACGTACACAATTCTCACTAATGTAGTAGGTATTACAGGCTGTTAGTGCCAAGTAGTTTCGTAACTGTGTGGTCCCATACTGTGGGCGTTTGCCTTAGATAAACAATTTGGCTTTTAACTTCTTCAGAAGTATTTTAGCGAAATTATGTGTAAGCATGGATAACAGTTGTAAATCTGCTGCGTTTTATCTCTATCCTTTATTTCTGCCTTTATCTTGTCAAACTACGCCTATCCAATATTTTGCCAGCTGTAAACCTAACGCTAAACTATTTGACACGAGCGATTGTGTCACAAAAAGGCGAGAATGCGGTATGAGAATCAAGAATGGATCTGAGAGGGTATCATTGTATACGGCTGCAATAGTGCAACAGATGCGACGTTAGGATTGGGGGTAGGAGAGGGGAGGGGAGGGGGGGAAGGGGAATGCGGCGAAAGCAAACGTGCTATTGCAGATATTAAAATCAAGGTGGCTGTTGTTTTGTGCTATTGGAGCGAATAACTGAGCGTAACTAAGCTTCTTTCATGACTTGTTTATGTTAGAAGGGCGAAATTAGAAGGCTTTGTTTACGTTTGACAAAAACGGATATACCTTAAAATCCGCTTTGGTATTTACATTAAACGATGATAATACGGGCTTTCTTTGCTCAAACCAACCGCTACATTTTGAATTTTCCATTTCGGTTCTGACAGGGAGTTATTTCCCCTGAACAGCCGTGTGGCTTTTGACCCTATTTCTGAGGGACCCACGCGGCTTAAAGAATGCGTCTTTGGTGTCTGTAGTAGGGTATGGTCTGCTCTATGTATCAGCTTAACACGACACACATTTTTTGAACGGGTTCTTTCTATTACTAGCTTTGGTAACTGCTTGTTATTTTTTAGCTCCAGATTATTGGCTGGCTAGCGGGGAGCGGCGGTTGCTATTATTAATAGGCCCCCAAACTAGAGAATTTATTTTTTTTTTAAAATACTTTTTACCGAGTTATTTCGTTGTTGTTGTCATACTTTTTTTTTTTTTAAGTGGTGCAAAACTTACTGTGAATGATGAAAGGAACTGTGAAAGGGCGTGGTCAGAGAGGGGTTCTTTACAAAAAAGTTTTTTGTTGTTTTTTTCTGCACAAGCCCAAACTTTTGGTCGGCGAAAAACCCTATCGCGTAACTCGTCAAGGATGATCTTTGTGGCAAGATTGGCGTTTGATGTGTTATTATTCCTGGAACTGAAAGCGCTCGCATTCTAAGGTGCTCTCGTAAATGTTAATGTCAGGAGACGCACCTCTTGAAACGTATTGACATTAGAACTGAAGTCGACTCTTTTTCTTTTTCTTTTTTTTTCCTGTACGTTTTTTTTTTCTCATTCCCATCTCCCCCCCCCCTCAACTTCACCTCCTTCCTATCAGCTTTTTCCATTCCCACTACCCCCATCCCTCTCCGCTGTTATTGTTTTACCGTATTACATAAAAAGAAGTTTTTAAAATGGAAGTTTTGTTCAACTGAAGTGCACACACTTTGATTGGAGAGAAAGGGGAGAGAGAGAGAGAGAGAGAGAGAGAGAGAGAGAGAGAGAGGGAGGGAGAGAGAGAGAGAGATTTGATTCTTAACCACTCATTCTCTCTCTCTCTCTCTCTCTCTCTCTCTCGCTATCTCTCTCAATCAATCAAATTCAAATTAGAGAGATGGGTCATGAGGAGACAGACTAGACTACTTCTACTACTACTTCTGCGATTACTACCACTGCCGGTTCCCTCTCTCATTATTTATTTGCTTTTCTTCCTGTTTTCTACTTCTTCTTCTTCTCGTCTCCCCTTCTTCTCCTTTACTTTATAGTATAAAAAAAACAACCAACCAGGCAAATGAATCCAGATCTCTTCGTTAATTGACTGAAAAGGGAGGTGGCACTTCAGAACTACACCAAGTAGCTGTCAAGTCTGCCTTGCTGTGGTAAAGAAACCTCCAAGACAAGTTCATTTAAGCAAAGAAGCAGATGTATTATTTCTTTTCTGACATGCTGAGTTTCCGAACCCTTAGCGCATCCCATCTAATAAAATGTAGGCATACATTTGTAATTGTCGAGGGCGGAGGGTGCGGATGTTCAGTAGTAAGGTTCATTCTTAAGGCAGCAGTGGTAGCCTGGAAATGGGCACTTGACCTTAGCATCGCTCACGTCCGCACTGTCTAGTATTATAGACGTCCCCACTGACCGAGGAAGGGTCTTTTTAAAGATTCTAGACCCCCTTTCAAAGAACCGTTTAATCTGATCTGGCCTTAACTGGCTTGGGTTAACTTTGTGTGCTGTGAAATGAACGCTGGGCATCTCGCGTAGGAACAACCACAATTTCTCTCTCTCTCTCTCTCTCTCTCTCTCTCTCTCTCTCTCTCTCTCTCATATCAATCAAATCCAAATTCAATTTTATATGGAGTGTTTTATTATAGACCTACAGGTAAAATTTTACATGTTGTCTTGCCAAAGAAAGAATCATTCTCCTACTTCCGGGGTAGTGCACCAAACTAAAAAGGATGACTGAACATGCAATTAGGTCCCCATGCTTCGACATTTGACAGAATTTGGCAGTCCAAACTAATCGGATCTTTATTTTTTTCATCATTATAAATATTGCGCCTACGAAGATATCGTTAAGCTATTAAGGAGTCCCACCACAGTAGCTCAGAAGAAGAGGGGTCTCCATCTGGCAGTCAGTCTGGTAGATTAACGTCCCCGGACACAATAGCGTATGACTCCACCTGGCACACCGATGGCCGAGCTTTAGTAGGGATCTTTCGGAAAGGATGGATTTTCGTTGTGAAAGTGATTCCGCACTACTTTCTCTATTCGTGGTTGCCGCGAGGCGGCTGTATACGCCACGTAATGAAGAACTTGATCTACTTCCTATACTTCGCTTCAAAATACGTTCCAAGTCTCAAAACTAATGCAAGATCCCCATTTTCACCTCTAAAATGGTTGAGAAAGGCCCCTTTCACAAAATCACATCATTTTGGATGTCATACAAGCGACGTAATAAACAAAGAAGTCCTTTTCCACGAAACCACCGAGAAAGTGAACTTTCACCTTTGCATACTAATGAGAGCACAAACTGCTGAGGTCACTGACAGTAAATAGTGCAGAATCATTTTCACATCGAAAATCACTCGCATCTGAAAGGTCCCTAATAACCTATCAACACTGGGCGCTCATTTTCTAGTCGAGCAGTGTGAATAATTGTGTTCTTTTAAGAACTTATCAGGACGTGTGGGGTTTTGTACTTCTAGTTTCATATTATCGGCAAGAAATCATTTCTGACATTTGTATTTTTTTTTCAGAGTTGGCCAGCGCAGAGAGCAACAAGCTGATGTTCATCCTCGTGCCTTCCATCACCATTCCTTTAGCTCTCGCCATTCTTCTCGCGATCGTCTGCTTCTGCCAACATCGAGGTCGTCGCGGAACTCGCAACCCTAACACCAACGGCAAAGCGGGGGGAGCACAGCCTGTAGAGATGAGCCCCCTGAACCCTAAACCCAGCACACGAGCTAAAGAGTTCCCGGCCCAGAAAATTCGCTACCTGCAAGAACTAGGAGAAGGCGCTTTTGGCAAGGTGAGAGTGTGTGTCCGTTAAATACAGTATGCTAGAGGAGATTGAACACATCTTTACTACCTCTAAAGAAACTACAGCAGGCTCATAATCAAATTTTAAATTCGTTTACATTAAGAATACGCCATAATCCGCTTTGATCCACATCACAATCGTCGTAAACAGTATTCCAACTCTCTCTCGCTCGCTCGCTCTCTCAGCTGTTCCTTTTTTTTTAAAAAAAAGTTTATTTTTTTTTACTTGTCCACGTAAGTTCCAAACTGAAGAAGGGCACTAAATAATTGTACTGTTGCATTCTTGCAGGTGTACAAAGGAGAACTGATAGGTCTTTACGGAGACAACAGCATCACTAAAGTCGCCATCAAGACGCTAAAAGAGAACGCCGCCCCGAAAGTGCAGAACGACTTCAGGCGGGAAGTAGACCTGATGTCCGAGATGAGGCACCCGAACATCGTGTGCCTCTTGGGCGTGTGTATGCGGCAAGAGCCTATGTGCATGCTGTTCGAGTTCATGATACAGGGCGATCTTCACGAGTACCTCCTCATGCACTCTCCCCATTCGGACATCTCAGCTGCTGTGGATAAGACGAGGATGATGGGAGGAGGAGGACCTGGACCTGGACCTGGACAAGGGAAGATCTTGGAGTACCCTGAAATGTTGCTCATTTCTACACAGGTAACTCTTTATTTTTATTGTACAGTACAACTCTTGCTATAGCGTAGACAGATAGCTATATATTAAAGGAGCCCCATTAAAAAAATCAACTCAGAGGCGCTGAAGTAGTCGGTGTTTGATTCAATCACATACATCACATTAAATGTACATCTAACATATGTTTTGTGGCACATTTAATGTTGCGACTTATTGTTCTTTAGCAGCCAATGCAGTACCAGCAGTAATTAATCGTCGAGTGTTTTCAGAATGCCCGACACTGCAATGTAATGAACCGTTTCTATTTTTGTTCAGTCACCCTGTGGTAATTCTGAAGGTAGTGGCTCTTTCCATGACAACTTACTAACCTTAAAAAGAAAGAAAGGAAAGGGGTCGGCAATTGAAGCAGACGACATAATTATGTAGTAGAGATTAGAAGAAAGAAAAAAAAAAAGACAGTAGAGCTATTAATTTGTTGTCATCATAGGAACACGGTCTTAGGCACACTTATTACAATACTTACACACTGCAACTATAAATAGAAGAACTTACGCTTACGCATGTGTGTGTATGTGCGCGTGTGTGTGTGTGTTTGTGTGTGTGTGCAGATTGCAGCAGGAATGGAATATCTGGCTTCTCACCACTTCGTGCATCGGGACTTAGCGGCTCGCAATGTTCTGGTTGGTGAAGGTCTGACCGTCAAGATCTCCGACTTCGGCCTGTCGCGCGACATATATTCTTCAGACTACTACCGCGTGCAAAGCAAGTCTTTGCTGCCTGTTCGTTGGATGCCCCCCGAGTCCATCATGTATGGCAAGTTCACGACGGATAGTGACGTGTGGGCGTTCGGCGTCGTGCTGTGGGAAGTATTCTCTTACGGCCTACAGCCCTACTTCGGCTACTCCAACCAGGAGGTCATCGAGATGATCCGCTCACGTCAGCTGCTGCCCCAACCCGAAGACTGCCCGGGAAGGATCTACAGCCTCATGGTGGAATGCTGGAACGAAATTCCGGCCCGCCGGCCTCCTTTCCGCGAGTGTCACGCCCGTATGAGGGCCTGGAAGGCGGAGCTGGTGGCGGTACAAAACCCTCACTGGTCACTGTCCCAGAGTCAGTCAGCCCATTCGTCAAGCACGCACCAGAGCTCGCAGTCCCAGCCTTCCCACCACAGCAGTACCGGCCCCAGCAACACCACTGCTCTCACTGGTCTGACCACCGGCTCTTCCAACACGTCAGATCCTAACTCGGGCGTGTCTACAGGGCTCAGCGTGCCTGCCATGATTCCTAATGCGCCGTCCCCAGGCCACCAAGGTATGTACCCCAACCAGGGCCAGGTTCCACCTCACATGATGGGGCAGTACCCCGGGGTCCAGCATCCACACTTTGCCATGACGCAGGGCCAGATGATGGGGATGCAGATGATGGGTGGGGGCGGGGGTCCTCCTCCTCCTCACTACGTCATGGCCCGCCCCGGCATGGCACCCAACAACAACAACAACAACAGCGGCAGTGGCCCTGCCCTGACCCCAGTTCCTCCCCCAATGCCCCCACCGGCCTACAACGGCTTCAACGGGCACCAGAACAAAGCTTCACCCGCGGCCTCCGTGACCAGCTCCAAGTCCTCTAACAGCGGGGCCTCTGCCAGCAGCGGACCCACGACAGGCCCCGTGAATGTCAACCACCTTAACAACGGTGGTTCCAGGGGGATGGGCAACGGCCCCAGCCTTCATCAACAGAACCCCGTCAGCTCTGTCAACACCTCTGACAAGTTCAGCAACTTTGTGCCACACAATGCGTACATTCCCACCGCTGAGCAGAGGACTTCAGATATCTGAACACCTTAACGCAGTTGGACCGCAAGATACCCACAGAGGTGGTTTTCGGATGGATAATTAAGATACCCATGCAGGTGCTCGCACCCGTTCGCTACTGCTGTGCTCATGTGAGAATGGTGTTCACACACCTGATTTGAAAGTGCGCAACACGAAAAGTAGGCTCAGCTCAGACAATGTTGGGGGCTCCGCTTGATAATTCATTATTTGTGTAATTATTGTGTTCAGTTGCATAAAGCCTTTGGGGTGGGGTGATGGAGGGTGGTGGGAGGGTCTTGACTGTGATGTCACGACCTTTAAAAGTGATGGGGCTCTGACTGGAATGCAGTACATTTTTTAAATGATAGGGCCCAGACTTGGAGGTTGCAGATCTTTTGGAGGTGTCAGTGCCCCTTGACTGGAAGGTCGCAAATGACCTTTTCCAAGTTTGCTGCTTCAAGAATAGAAATGCACAACGTTTGAGAGATTTACACACGGCCAAATCAAGTCAGCAATGACTCAAACATACCCACTGAGATGTTTTGGATGTTAGAAAAAATGTTTCAGAGTACAATTATATATCAAGAAGATGAAGCTGATGGTGATGATGTTACCTATGCTAGTAACAGAAGTGAAAGATCCTCATTTTACTGCCCGATGAAGTCTGCGGTGATCATGTTAATTGTATTACCTTCAAACAGAATAGTATTTCGCTATGGTGATACATAGTGTAACTTGTGCAACTCCGAGTTCATAGTCAGATTTGTTTCGATTAGGACATAGCTTTTGACAACGTTAACATGATCACTAGCCGAAACGCTTTGACAACAAGTTAATGTGGTCATAGAAATCATTTGTATGCCAGAATTATAGTATTTGTGTACCAGTGTGTGGTGTGTGGTAACACTTCAAGCTTTGGACTGAGAACAAAAAAGTAGCCTAAAACTTTAACAAATCAACTGTCTTTGTTTTCTAATAGCCTTATTTAACACCATGATTGTGCCAAGGGACATTTGCTAGATTTGGCTCTGCGCTTAACATGCAAATATATATTTCCCTGTTCGAGACCTATTATGAGAAAGAACTATAAATGCTATCAAGAAGGAACAGTAAGGCTGATTCTAACTGACTGCTACGGTTATTTTTGCTAGCCTTGTTTTTTGCCGGACTGGACAAGATGCAATGACAGTGTCATGTAATGTCAATGTACAAGTGCGAAAAACATTGATTCAGTGTGCACATTATTGAGCTATTTAAACATGATTACACTTTGCCAAGTGCTTCTATGTAAACGTTACTTGTGTGAGTCAAACTTTAGACTTCACGAGTCAAGGAGGTTCTGCAGACTCTTTGCCTTGGTCGAAAATGTTAAAGCACACGTCTTGACCAATTTGAACAAGAACACCTTCAACGTTGCTGGATGTCTCTTTTAAAACTGAACATCTTCAAATCACCTCATCAGTGCAGCTTAGGTTAAAGAAAGAAAAGAATTCGTACAACCAGCCTCAACCACAACCATGAAGGCCGCGAGCAGAGATGAAGAGCTTAATTTGATTGAGTCAACAAAGGATACTATAAATAGCAACAATAACGAAAGACAAATTATAAGATTGACAGTAATGTTCTTCTTGCCTTCCCTAAATATCTGTTAATGATATTCTGGAAATTATATTATATACAGGTTGGCCCAAAAGCAGGTTTACAGTTATCACGTAGACTATTTATTTGAAAATTCGACACTGCGGGAAATTCGTTATAACTTGTTAACATAAACATAAACACTTTCATCTCTCAGATGCTCAAAATGTCCTCCTTCAACATTGCAACATTCTTGGAATGTTTTATATTGATTTTTACTAAGCAAGTAACTTCAACCATATAAAAGGTAGTTTAATAACTGTAAACATACTTTCGGGCCATCCCCTGTATATAAAAAAGAGAACACGTTTGTATTGCTTAAACCTACCAATTTGAATAGTTTGGTACCTTTGGCAAAACATTTAGCATAACTGTCGTAAATATTCTCACTGTTCCTTTTACATATTACAAGGTAATGAAACCATATGCAATGATTTTCTTTGTCTTATTAAACCAGGTATTTGTGTAGCTCATTGATTGGAATCTCTGATCAATGCTGGAGCATTATTATTCGTTTTGGTTTTCATTTGCTTTTTGTGTGTTGTTGTTGTTTTTTTCTCAATGTGGAGCATGTTTACAACTTGTTTTGCGGGGAACAGAATGCCCAGAAACAGTTTAAATACTGTGATAAGCAATACACATTACACAATCATAGGCGAGATTGGTAATATTAGCTTGTAATATACTGAGGAATGTGCACACAAATGCATAGTTTATGTGTAACATACTTATTGCCATTTGCTTTGTAAAAGTACTCGAATTTTTAAGTCTTGGATTCTTAGGTGTACCTAACTATTCTCGCTTGTATGTAAAATACCTAGGATTTTGCGTGTAAACTACTTACGTTTTTCATGTAAAATGTTTGGGAAAATACATGTAGAATACCTAGGTATGTACATTTAAATAGCTCATTATTAACATACCTAGGAGGCTAGGTATTGGCATGTTAAAATACGTTATGTGTTTGCATTTTGCTTTTGTAAGATGGTCTGCCACGTTTGATTATTGTTGCTGATTTCTGATGTAACATCTAATCTCCGAGACTGTCCATTGCGTAATTCATCGTACTATTTCTGAATGTTTCAGGTAAGACTTGATTTCCTGTCAGTTTACACCTGCATTTCAAATTTCAGTTATTTTGCTTCAGCTTCGTGTTATTTTACATAAATACACGTGTCAAATTAATACATTTAACTAGTATTTTTATATTATTATATCCATTTTTATAAGAATAGCATACTAATTATTTATTATTTTGTGTGTTTTTTTTATTGTTTTTTTATTATTTTATTTTCGTATATTTTTCTTTTGCATTTTAAAAATTCCTATTATTTATGTTTGTGTATCTTTGTTTTAATTACTTTATTTATTTATTTGTGTGTTTATTTAATATATTTGGTTAATGAATAATTTGTTTATTATGTATACTATTTGTAACTTCTGACTCAATCATTCTCGCTCGCTTCATAATTGTCCCAGTGAAGTTGTTGACAACTTTTTGTTGATGAAGGGTACAATGAGTAAAGTCTCCAAAGTACAATCAAAATTTCCTGAATGGTGTTTGTAAACCAAAGATTTATTTCTCATCGAATCAACTTTACATTTGGATGCTTTGATTTCAAATCTGCATAATAAATTGATCGCCATTCATGGCAGACCTATCTCCTGATTATAATACGCTTTATGACTAACTTTCGCTTATGTTTGTTGCTGGGGGGAAAAAAGACAGTAATGTTGCACTGTATTACTGAATTATGTACAATATGTATTATTTACATAACGTGTACCAAAACTGTGTTTCAATAATTGTGCTTGTGTTTTGAATTATTAAAAACAATAGTCATGTTAAATGCTTTCAATACTGCCTTTTCGAAGCATTGATAATTATAATCATGTACAAACAAACAAAATGAAATGATTTTATGAAATTGAAATGGATTTTTGTTCTCTTGTAAGCAGTTCTTGTACAGTCTTGTTTGCTGACTTAAAAGTGCAATGTAGTTTGTTTTTATATTATGCCAGTGCATGTGAAAACAATTAATGCATTTTGGTGTGATTTATTTTTTCTGTTAACTGGACTGGTCAAATATTCGAGGATCACAAATTTCTTCACAGTAGTATAAAAATTGATAGACTGAGTGAATGTGAATGAGGCAGTAATTTGTAGGGGCTTTTTGGCACATATTTATATTTTTAATGCATGAATGATTTATAAGCGAATAATCGGTTTTACAAATGAAATGCCTTTACGGATCGAATGCTTAAATGGTCTGGAAATGACATATTCTTGAATGTTTGAATTTGGTTGAACAGCTGTTTTATTGTAAATGTTTTTGTAAATTGGATTTGAATACTGGAATATCGAATGCATTGTTGCTGTGTTTTTTTTAATGTCTTTATAAATTAGTTTTGCCGAATATTGGTTATTTTTGACGTTGTGTGCATGTAAATGCATTGGAAATATTTTTAATATGCTGTTATTGAATGCTTAAAATTATTTTATACTTAGTGGTTAGTGTTTGTGCGTTGAAAATTGAGTAATTGTTTAAGAGAACATACATTAATGTCTGTAAAGG
Source organism: Oncomelania hupensis (assembly GCA_036898135.1). Taxonomy (NCBI): domain Eukaryota; kingdom Metazoa; phylum Mollusca; class Gastropoda; order Littorinimorpha; family Pomatiopsidae; genus Oncomelania; species Oncomelania hupensis. The sequence continues at coordinate 54,221,606 of CM072516.1, read as the reverse complement.
ATGAGTTATTGTCAGGACAACATTTTGGTAGGTTAACAATTTGTCTCAACTATTTCCTCATTGGAAAACATGGAAACTCGACCGTTTTACAAAATCTCTATCTTTACATTTCATATCGTTTACCAAATTTATATTTTGTATGAAATGCATTCTTTGTTCAGTTCGATAGTATAGTTTGAACTATAAGTCCTGTATTTGGAAGGTTGGTTTCAAGTTCAAAACTTAAACGGAACTCACATCAGATCTTTAGTGATTCTTTTTTTAAATGTAAGACTTACTAATGAAAAGAGAGATTTAAATAACAAAATGTCACATAGCATAATATCAAATGCCAGATCATATTTGTAAATGAGAGTTTCAATTTTAGGACAATAAAACTGCTAATTTTTAAAACTATTTTAATGCATGTGGTAGTGATATGGACGATGATTTTCTTGTAATTTCTGGGGGTGGGGAGTAGGTTAGGTGGGGGTTATTAACTGATATGTATGTATGTTACATACCTTATGCCATGAATGCAAATCTGATCGATTAACATAATAATAAATGTATACTTGGTGTCATATACCGTACTACTCGTAATTGTAACATATATCGTTTTGTCCTTTTAAACAAAAATATTTATTGCTTAATTTTCGTTCTTTTTTTTTTTCGGAGAATGCTGTTCATTTCTCTTGCTTCGACTTCAAGTTGCATGGTACGAATTTTAGGGTAGAAGTTCTCAAACTCTGTTGCTCAATGTTCTTTGTATAATTATGGTAAATGTGTCGTCTTTGCGTGCCATTCTTTATCTTTTGATTGAGCCATGCTGCCTGTTCATCTAAATGCCTATATTGTATTCGTTCTGTGTACTGTTACGATTATTATATTACTGTTATCAAACATCTCTTTTGTGGTATGGCTACAGTGCAAATACAGAAGCCTGGTGGCACTTTTTTTAAAATTAAAAGTAATCAGAATTAACTTAATTTTATCGTGCGAAAGGGTGTCTATAAGGTAACAGTCAGATTTACATAACTAAGAAATCTGTGACCTGGTAATAAATGAAGAGCGAAGTTAGAGAAAAAAACACGCTCCAGCGGTTTTAGAGTTAAGTTTCAACTAGTACGAACTCATTTTATTATGTTTCAACACTGACCTGTTTCTAAGACCAACAATTATTTATTCGTTTATGATTATTTGTGTTGTTATTCTTTTTGTTGTTTATTATTATGAACTACGCGTGAATTGCATTCGATTTCATTGTTGGTTTTGTATATGCTGCTGTGTATATTAATAAACCCACACTTTTTTTAGAACGCTGGGTCTTTTTTCTATTTGACAAATAGCACTAAGTCAAGATGATTTGATTTCAGTATCAGGTACTTTATTTTTATTTTTATAGTAGTGTAGTGTATGTAATACCTGAACCAGGACAGCCAACGTTTTGCTTTTTTATTACGTTCATGCGAAGGGAGGGTATTCATATAGGGTGTTTGGAGAGTGGAGATAACTCAAAAAAAGATGTCTTGTGTATTCTTTTTTAAAATAAATTAAAATGAGACCTTATTTTTCTTATTATGTCTGGTTGTTTTAATTGAAGCACAATAATGTTTTTAACTCTTTTTTTTTTGGGTGGGGTGCATAATGTTTTCACATCCTCGATAAAAGTGCGATTGTCGAGGCAAAAATGTCGAACGGAAGTATTTCTTGTTTGCTTCGGGATTTCCTTTAGAGAGAGGCCTGTACTGCAGAGCAAAATCCATGGCTTGGCGAAAAACCATGCAGATTTAATGTTAATTAAGACGTTTTTTTTTAATTTCTTAGTCTTAAGAATTAATATTTTAAAATAGTTAATGAAGTCGTGTTCATTGTGTTTCAGAAATAGCGTTTATGAATGAGACACTTCGTTACTAAAAAGGGCATATTTAATGTTTAAAAAAAATTTGTAGCCAGTTTAGTTTTAATTTTAAATTACATTTTGACTTGAATAATCATGATTTTTTAAAACTATTAGTATAAAAATATGTGTTTTTCTTCTAAAGGCTAATTTTAAAAAGATTAAATCCTACATCTAGGAGGATATATTTTTTTGTATTTGACCTTTTTAACCAGGCTTGTTCTAGTTCTTTAGTGACGAAAAGAAATTGTTCTTTACATATTAGCCAATTTGATTTTAATTAGTTCCCTAACGAAGAAAAGGGAAATATTTGGAATTTCTTTAAAATATATAGCCAGGCTGATTTAGTTCTGTCTTGTATTGGTGCTACAGCTAATAATCGGCTTGGTGAACAGAGCATACACTACTTCTTGGTTTGGTGTGCATGATACTAAAGTCTACCTGGTTTACTGATTATTATTATTAAGCTATTATTATTATTATTATTATTATTATTATTATTATTATTATTATTATTTTATTACATTTTATTATCATTATTATTATTATGAGATACGGTGATACGACAGAGCTTAAATCGCTTTGTACAACTCGCCTGCATGCAGTCATCATTAATACATGGCCAGCCAGCGCTGATATTGTACAAATAAATGAACACAGAAAATTATATACTGAAGTTTTTGTGTGCAAGCAGTATCATTTTGTTTCTCGTTTAGAACTATGCAAGTGTTTTCACCTTCCTCTTCTTTTTCTCAACTTTCAGCTCTTTCTCTGTACCTCCCTTTATCTTCTCAACTACTACCCTTTCATATTCATCCTTTTTTTTATCGTGTTTCTTTTTTCTAACCTCCCCATGTCTTCCTAAATTCTCCACCACAGTCAGATTCTATGTACTTGATATGTCGAACTTGATCCCTTTTCAAGATTGTCTCCCTCTCCCTCGCACTAATACACACGAAATACTCCAGGTATTCCCAAGAAAGTTAGTTAGTTATTCGTTGCTTACAGGGTCCAGCGGACTGCAAAGAGCCGAATCAGGACCACAAAATCAAAAACCACAACTTCGCTGAAAGAGGAGGACTCATCCCTGATCCGCATAAAAGATCTGCCGAAACAACCCTAGCGGTAACACTGACTTAGTTATTCATTGCTTACAGGGTCCAGCGGACTGCAAAGAGCCGAATCAGGACCACGAAATCAAAACCACAACTTCGCTGAAAGTGGACTCACCCCTGATCCGCATAAAAGATCTGCCGAAACGGTCACTTTACAATAAAGACATCCCACGCAGGGGACGTTGATGCTATACTCTAATTTATCGAACCCCCGTTTATAAAAACAAAATAGAATACAAACATCATTATAAAATATCAACAAAACACGTACATATAAAATGCCTACATTGCCAAATAATAACATCATAGGAAAGCCCCAGTGACCACCTGGCAGAAAGCGTCCAATATTCCCAAGCTGATCCAACAGACCTCACACACAAATGAGGAGTTTTGTCCCAGAAGAGTTTTCAAGAAAAAAGGTAGGTGATTGGTCTAGCGAAGAAGAAGATAGTATTGTAGATTGATAGAACAGAGTAGGAATGAGAAAGAACAAAGGAGAAAGACATCGACAGTGGGAATTTAAAGCACTAAATTTCCAGAAAGCGGGGATACTGTTTATACTGAAACCCCCGGCACCCCCACGGGGGCTTCCCAAGTATGTATGCGTGAGATTACAAAGACACACCATGTAGTAAAAAGGAACAAATCAAACAAGTTTGTTAAGAACGATTTTTATTGAATATTTTAAAGGCACAAAACGAAGCACTCAAAATAAAACTCATTCACTAAACCCCTTGTTTTTGGGGGAACGTTAGAAACTGAATATCATATATCACTAAAACTGCTCGATATAAGCCAGGATTTTTTTTTTTTAAAAAGGCCACATAGTTTAATATGGTTTCATTAAAGTAATGCACTGGACATGTTCGTATTTCATACAGATCTTCATCTTAAATCTTAAATCTAAATAGATCTTCATCTTTCATCTTAAACAATGAACACCACGGGGTATGTATTTTATACATACTCAAAACGGCAATATTCTGCAAGATATTTGGAATGGTTGATTTGTACATGATGATGTTGATTTGTAAACGGAAACTCCGATGGTATGGCCACGTCAACAGATCATCAGGTCTTGCAAAGACCATTCTGCAAGGCACAGTGCAAGGATGTAGAAGAAGAGGGAGACCGAAAAAGAGGTGGGAATACAACATTCGAGAATGGACTGGTTTGACACTGAGCGAAACAATCGGGGTTGCTGAGGACAGAGAAAGATGGAGTACGCTGGTTAAACGATCATCTGTGGTGCCCCTACGACCTCCGAGTTATGGGATAGGATAGGATAGGATTTGTACATAAAATCTGTACTAAATAATTTAGAAATCTATTTACTTTTAAAGGTCGGCTCGGCTGATACCTATATAATAAGGTCGAACTGGCAATATTATCTCCCTTCCAAAAGTTGCTCAACACAGGTCGACTTAGCTGCTGCAGTTACGCCATCTAGATTAGTTAGTTAGTTATTCATTGGTTAAAGGGTCCAGCGGACTGCAAAGAGCCGAATCAGGAGCACAAAATCGAGACCACAACTTGGCTGAGAGAGGACTCACCCCTGATCCGCATAAAAGCATCCTCAGTGGTAGCACTGAAGGCACTCCACCAGCTTGTGACTACAATAAAGGCATCCCACACAGGGGACTACAGCCTCAGTGGTAATACTGAAGGCACTTCACCATCCTGTCACTGTACAATAAAGGCATCCCACACAGGGGACGCTGAGGCTATACTCTAATTTATCACACCCCCGTTTACAAAAACAAAATAGAATTCAAACATCATTATAAAATATCAACAAAACACATACATATAAAAGGCCTACATTGCTAAATAATAATATTATTAAAAGCCCTAGTGGCCATTTGGCAGAAAGCGTCCAATATTCCAAAGCTAATACAATACACCTCACACACAAATGAGTTTTGTCCCAAAAGAGTTTCCAGGAAAATAGGTAGGTGACTGGTCTTGCGAAGAAGACAGCGACAGTGGGAATTTAAATCCCTTCATCTCCAGAAAGTGGGGATACTATTTATACAGAAACCCCGGCACTCTCACAGGGGGAGATGCCATCTAGAAGTCTATTGTTTTATGTGAATGGAGCTCTTCTGTTAATATTCTGTTATCCTCAACAAAAACAATCTTGGAACAAGATTCTTAACGTACCTTTTTTACATTATTAGTACCATATCACCTTAACATCAATGTTTGGAATACAGCTAAATGTCACAGGAAACTTTAAACCTGTCGTTTCAATGTTCTAGGAGAGCAGAGTGAGTTGAATACATCAAATACCAACCCATCCGAAGTAAGGCTTACAGAATAGCAATAACACAAGAGGCATACACTCCCAGCATAAATAAAATACTCTAATGATACAATACACTAACAAAATTAAAATGTCAACAACAAAATAAAAACAAAAACGATCATTCAGTAACACTGTTGTTCCACACTTGGGAATGTTGAAATTTTTTGCTATACATTTAAGCAAATAATTAACAAAAGCCAGATTTTCTGAACATACAATTCTCCTTGCAATGTATGCGAAACAAAAACAGAAATGAAAATACAATGCTTGATCCTTTATCAAATGAAATATGAAATTTAGTTTCAATTGTACAATCAATTTTGTATTTTACATACAATATATTTTTATATAATTATGTACAGACATCTTCCTTTGAATCAACAAATATATAGTGTTTATGTAGAAGACATACCAATTAAACGCACACAGCAGATTCCCAATACTACAAGAACACCTCAAATTATTCATATCGGTAATCCGCAAAGGATAAACACTACGTACAAAATAAAACACATGACAACTATTGTACAGTAAAACGTATTCTTTCCTGAAAACATTTTACCAATATCATAGACTTACCTCCCCTCATCAAGTAAATTTCGTCTGAATTTCTTTGTGTGTGTGTGTGTAATTTCATTCCGATTTGAATAAAAATCACGTTTGCACTACATAAAACGCGCCCAGGACAACAACTATAGTAAGCTTTATAAGACAAGGACACAGACAACACACACGAGATTGATACGACACAATACTATAAACTGGTACTGTGCATATAAATGCAAACTACTCCATCATATAAAACCTACGCTTGAAGTCACGCAATAGCCCAAAAATCTTTCCAGAAGATATAGACAGCAGCAGTTTTAACCGAGTTAGCTAACGCTATAACTATCCCAATAAACATCAAATCTTTTAGGTCAACACGAATTATATATTAAACGAAGCAAAAAAAAAGTTATATTCACTTACCAAAAGTATACATAATTAAACAGCTGTGACTACTTCCCTTTTTTCTCTAGTGCTATTTCTCATAGAGATAATAAAGTTGGGCTATTCATGTTCCTCACCATCATAATTCAAAAGTTATCACCCCTCCCTAAACAAATATGTACAGATAATGGGGACACAATGTTGTTCTAAAAAAACCAACTAGTTCCGTTACTTTATAATGTAAAGCGAAGTGCCGCTCTACTGATGGAAGCACACTTATCATCTCAATGCTGTACTGAAAGAGTCCAAATGTCCATGTCCCACGTTAAATGTTGCCGGGAATATAAGGTGGCAAGTCCGTTCATATGTATTCCCAAACACACACACATTCTCACAAATTTGAAATAAAAATAGTGTTGCATTCGGTTTTATGGTTTTTTTTTCTCGGACTGATGATACCGACAAACTGTTTCGGTTTTTTATTAAAGTGTCAAATTTTATATGGCTCGCATATATCATAAGAAATAAAATGAAAGCATGGAACAATGGGCCATTTTTTCTTAACTATATACAAGACCGACCGATTCTTGACTTGTTCCGATTCCCGACTATATCAAAGTATTTCCAGGTAAATGGCGCAATTTTTTTTTATTTTATTTTTTTTACATGAAAAAACAATTTGACCGACGGATCGACCAAACGACTGCAACAGGTTGATTGGCCATGACATCATGAGGAACCTGAATACCAAAACTCGTCCAAAGCCAGGATGGTTTTTGTGAGAGAGAGAGAGAGAGAGAGAGAGAGAGAGAGAGAGAGAGAGAGAGAGAGAGAGTGTGTGTGTGAGTGTGTGTGTGTGTGGGTGTGTGTGTGTGTGTGTGCATATGCGTGTTGAGAATTATTTTCTCATTCAAGGTATTCACTCAGGATACATGTTACATACATTGACTCTCCAATACAATTAAGATTATATTATTACTTCAAATAAAGCTGTTCGCAACAGTTCAGCAGAAATTGGGAAACCTCCTACTGGGGATTAGGGGAGGAGGGAAGGGGGGACATCGAAGTTCTGTTAAGATTTTCTTCAGCTTGAAAGTATTACCTTTCTCAGTAGCTCATTCGATAGTGAGGTGGTTTCTCTATGCAGAAGGTCGCGAGTTCCAACCCTGGTGGGGACAAACTTGTGTGACTGAGGTACCAGACTTTACATTTCAGCTCACCGAGGGTTTTCTCTTAGTACTCCAGTATCCTCCTCAACCTTCAATAATGGTACTGGATGCAGTCTGCCAAAAATTTCGAAATAAAATTCGATTTCCTTTCCGTCTTCTAACAGCGGCTTGCCTTTTACACCACATGTATGAGTGATGGATGTGTGTGCATTGTGCATAGAGAGTGCCTGCAACATCTGAGCGTGTATGTTGGTTACAGATCGCCGCGCTTCGAGTCCGATTTAAGGAATAAGGCGCTTATGACATCCAATATTGTTTACTATTATTATTTGTTAGATTATTATTATTATTATTATTATTATTATTATTATTATTATTATTATTATTATTATTATTATTATTATTATTTTCATTATTATTATTATTATTATTATTATTATTATTATTATTATTATTATTATTATTATTGTTATTATTATTATTATTATTTAAAACAGTCTCATCTGATGAAGCAATTCTTCACTCGCAACAGCTGGGCAGTAACTAGATAAATGGATCGTTGCGCACCTCAAGCAGACACTCAGATCAGCACTTCCTGGACGGAGAGAGTCGCAGGGTTCCTCCACACTGCGAGCACGATGGGAAGACCTTGTTGTCCTTACGAGGGATATGCCAACAAGAGCCACAGCGCAGACGGTACTTTCTGTATCTGCGACAATGACAACATATACGTGACAATGTTTCACATTTCTGAAGTACTGTATGGTTTTGTCTCATTTCTCTTTGTTACCGCGCCTTCCGTGGCCTACCTATGGTATTTTCTTTTAACGCCAATCTCGATGCTCTTTTCGCCAGAAGTTCAAGACCTACCTCTTTTTATGACAGTAACTGGCACATATTCCCATCTAAGCTCGCCCTAGCATATCTAGCCTCCAGGGCAAGTCGAGGAAACTTGTATCACTGAGCAGTCCTACTACATCTTTAATTTATTTAATCTACAAAAAGACCACAATAAATTTAGCTTGTCCCTGTCGGCGTTCACACAAAAATTACAAAATAAAATAAAATAAATACAAACACACACGCGCACTTACAAATGAAAACGGACAACACAGTTACAAAAGTACGAATAAGAAACTAAAGTAGACACTGTTTTAAACAGAAGACATTATCTTGAGTCATTCAATAGGCCTACAGTGTATTCTCTGCTATTGCAGTTTGAAATTGTGTTGTGGGTTATTTATGTTTGTCCATCCTCCCTCTTCCGCCCCTCCGCCGGCCTCCTCTCCCACCCCTCCCCTCCTCCCTTCCCCCCACCCCTTTCCCTCTCTCACCTCTTCCTCTCTTCCCCCACCCTCCAAGATCAGACTTTACATCGCATCAAAACTTGTACAAGTCAGAAAACTATTCTGCGCATAGTGGACTCTCACCTTGACCAGCTTTATGAGCGGGTAAACGTGGATTAAAAAAAAATTTCTTAAGAAGGGAAGGGGGGGGGAGGGACGGGGAGGGAGGATGATGTTCTCAAATATAATAATTGCCGACACTGGGTCGGAAAGATCCACGGGAACAGAGTAGGGGAGACTAATCCTGTTTTACGCACCTGATCCCACAAGCGTTGCAGAGTGGTGTCCCGTCTTCCGCATCCCTCCAAAGAGGAGTCCTTCGAGTGGCGCAAGAAGCGCAACATTTTGAACCTAAAACCATACAACTAAAAATCATACAACTCTAAAATTACACCATAACACGTCATACTTCTAAACCAGCACTTCGTATTTTAACTTGTAGTTTATACAATTAGAAATTACACACCTATACATTTACGAGAGAAAAGGTCATACCTAAATCTAGTATTTCATATGTCAACATTATACATGCTAATTTACACATTATAAATTATGAATAAAACGTAAACGTAACCAGAACGTTTAGAAAAAATGTTAAACAAGACAAACCACACAATATTAAAAGGTCCTCACTCTGTGTCCTACATGAATGCCCATGGACTCTCCCTCTCCCCCCCCTCCCCCTCTCTTCCTTCTCCATCTCTCTCTCACACACACTCTCTCTCTCTATCTCTTTCTCTCTCTCGCATTTCTACTACTTTACTGGGAATAATGTGCAAATTACACTACAGAAACGCATACAAGGTCCACATTATATAGCCGACAATGGCAGGGACAGCAAGTGGAAAGCATCTCACAACTGCCATCACTAACAGACCTAACAACTAACAAGGTAACAAACTACAGCTCCATTTACCAATGTCAACTAACATGCACAATTCCCACATGAATGGCAAAGAGAAGTTCATGCATACACTACTACAGATTAAGAGAAGTTCATGCATACACTACTACAGATTACATCGTACGTATGTCACCCTCTCTGGCAAACGTCCATCAAGCAAATGATAGAGAGAAGAAAAAAAAGTTAAATAATTATATATTTTATAGAGTTACTTGTTTCTACATTATGTGGCACAAAAGCAATCACTCAAACAAATTATAATAATAACAGTGACAATGATAAACAATTCATGATAACATTTTGTAACTGCAATCTTTACACATCCTTTCCCAAAAAACTTTTTTTCCCCAGGGAAGAGGGGTGAGGGGGGAGGGAGTGAAGAAGAAAACAGCCACTAGAGAAACAGTACCTGCATGACGCAAGCCGGATGACGCAGACCTGAAAGGCAGTTCGTCCCCGCTATTGCTAGCTTCATCTGGCGTGCTGTGGCCGCCTTCGACCTCGCTTTCGCTGTGCTGTCGTTGTCGTCGTTGATGTCGTCGTCGCTGCTGCAGTCGCCCCAGGTTCTTGCTGCACACACAAGTCAGGACTTGCTGCTGCTAGCGTTATTATGCTGATCATTGCAAAACGGATCACATTGCTTCTTGTATTATTTAATGGGACTTGGATGACCGGCTTTATTTATCTGTTCTTGTATAGCGCTTGTCACCCTGCTGAAAAGCCTGCTCAACGATTAGTTTTACTTATTTTATTTTTATATATCACATGTAAACTTAGTTTAAATAAACTTTACATTACAATAAATTTAATTTGTTTACATATAAAATTTTGAGTAAACAGTTGACGCCTCGACTTTATTACATTAAATTTCATGTGCCCATAATTATTAAAGGCACTAGCCAGGAATAAAACAACAAGGTCATATTTAGATCATTCAAAAATCAAGGAACGAGTCATTATTATCAGACATACTACCACACAAGACGGCATCCCACTCAAAAATATTCACACACACTCACACACACCTACAACCCCCTTTTTTTTTTTTTAAAGCATTTTGCAAACTATTAATTTTCGTGGCGCTGTTGTGGTTCGCAAGAAGCAAGATGAACGTATGGAATGAATGATGAGCCACTGACTGGGCTGACCAACCCGACGCATATATGAGCTGCTCTAGGCGCTGGCCGATACAGGATCTAACTCAAGCACCCCGAGGCGCCCTCACGCCAACGGACACACAGAAAGACGGGCCAGGAACTGCAGTACAGGTATCCCAAAATCCCCTAAATCTCTTTCGCCATATTGGAGCAATGGAGAAAAAACAGAATTGACGCCAGCGCCTTCGAACTTTGAGAATGAGCTAATAAGATGGAACAGGAGGCTGGGCTTGCCACCGAGCGCAGCTGCATGTAGGTCATATGTACTACTATAAACTCTTACCAAACGCAGATGTGATGATCATCTAGCAGCGTCTAGCACGAACTACCTCATGTCTAGGGAATTAGTTATTCATCGCTTACAGGGTCCAGCGGACTGCAAAGAGTCTAATCAGGACCACAAAATCAAGGCCACAACTTGGTTCAGCTTGGACTCACTCTTGATCGGCCGCATAAAAGATCTGCTGAAACAACTCAAGTGGTAACACTGAAGGCACTCCACCAGCCGGTCACTGTACAATAAAGGCATCCCACGCAGGGGACGTTGAGGCTATACTTTAATTTATCGAACCCCCGTTTACAAAAACAAAATAGAATACAAGCATTATTAAAAAATATGAACAAAATATACATATAAAATGCCAACTTTGCCAAATAATAAAATCATAAGCCGATCACACAGACCTCATACATAAAGGGGGAGTTTTGTCGCGGAAGAGTTTTCAACAAAAAAAACTAGGTAGGTGACTGGTCTAGCGAAGAAGAAAATAGTATAGTAGATTGATAGAACAGAGTAGGAATGAGAAAGAGCAAATGAGAAAGACAGCGACAGTGGGAATTTAAAGCACTAAGTTTCCAGAAAGTGAGAATACTATTTATGCAGAAACCCCCGGCATCCCCACGGGTGTGTGTCTAAGGAATGCGAATGTTGGCTACGGAAGGAGAGATTTAAGCCTGGAAATCAAGAGAAGGCCTATTCGCTATAATTGTAATTGACAAAAATGAATAGTAATATTAACGTCACCTTAAATTATCTCTTACCTGTACACAGGCGTGATGATCAACTCGCTGGAGCTGCCGTGCACCACTGTGTGAAAGCAGAGCGTCACGCCCTGGAAATCAGGGTCCCAAAGGGAAGGCGTTTTCTGAGGGTGCAGAGGCTTGCGGCGTCTACCTTCTGGCCTGGATGCTGTTGCTGCTGTTGTGGATGCTGCAGCTGCTGACGATGTTGTTGCTTCAGTAGCTGCTGCTGATGCTGTAGCTAATGCATACGATGAAGGTACTACATACGATGCTGCTGCTGCTGCTGCTGCTACAAATGATGCACACCTAGCCGCAGAAGAGGATTCAGCAAACGGTGTGTAGTGACAATCTTCGTCAAATTCAGTGAGCGAGGAGGAGGAGGAGGAGGCTGTCGCCGTACAATGGAGGTTAATTTTGCCACTGCAGCTGTCAGATGAACAGAAAGTCTCGTCCGAGGAAGCTGAAGATGTTGAGGAGGCGATGCTGCTGATGCTGTCCTTCCTCGAAGGAGAATGTTGCAGGTTAATTTCGTCCCTCCGCTCCCAGTAATGCTGGAGAAACCTGCAATTTCGATCAACGAGCGCAGCAGACGTCAGTCAATTCACAGGTCAATCAAATTGCATTGAAACCAAAAGAGTTATATTTATTTTATTTAATCGTCCTTATATAGCGCTTTTACAGCTTTAGAACAGCTCAAAGTGCTGGCCAAAATAGGATGTATCTCAAGCCGCCCGATGAGGCCATTTGCTGTTTTAGGCGCATCGTGTCCCACTCCCAGACAACTGAGCACAATCCTAGACGCCCAAGGGTGGGGGAGGACGGAGGATAGTAACCTAGTGCTTGCTGGGTTATTTTGTGTAGCTGGCACTCACCGGTCTTGGACATGAGCGTCAGGATCTTTAAAGTCCATGCGATGGAACGAGTGCGTGAACCGAATAGACTTCGGCTGTGTGTGGAAAGATTAGAAATCGACCAGCGCCTTGAGCAGCTCTTGAGCTTGAAAGCGCTATACAAGTCGATTAAATAAAATAAACTATAAACCGTTGATGATGTCTACGATGATCACGCTAAGACTATTCAATTCAATTCAATTCAATGTTTTATTTTAAATCTTTTCACCACAATGTGATTTTAGACAACACTAAGAAACAAACAAACAAAATCTGTTAATCATAGCAACTTTAATAAATCTGTTGTGACAATGACACGCGCGGTGTCCTGTAACATTGAACAATATACGATGTCTCTAAGCCTAAGATCGTCTTGTGCAGATAAAAGAATTCCCTTTTCTGTGTACAGTGCTATTAAAACAGTACAATCAAATAATATAATGTTGTAAGGAAATAGTTCCAGCACATAAACAAAACTTGTAACATTTTTCAAATATTTTGTATACCATGAATTCAAGAGTATCTTGTATACTAATCTAATAATAGTTCTGGAACAACTAACAATATATACTTTAGGTATTATATATAAATTAGTAAAGCGTTGTTCTAATAACGAATAATATGCAAACTCAGCTACTTTCAAATTAACAAATTCTGCTCCACAGTTTGATGAATCTAAACGATTACCATCAGTGAACCCCGTGTTAAATGATTAGAATGATTTTTATTTAAGTGTTTTGTTACTTCACATTTTATAATAATAGATTCTTCATTTTTCGTTAAATCAATATAATCTATGTTAATTCGAAATGTGCAATTAAATGTTCGAGATGTGGAAATCTGGGAATAACTGGTAATACTAAAATTGAAGTAATATAAATATTGCAGGCTGCATAATATATTGTGTAAAATCTGTAATTGTTTCAATATAGAGAATAGTCAAATTCAAAATTTCGTTCGTTACTGAATTTTCTACCAAAAAAAGCATTTAACTGCAAATTTTAAAGTGGCTATTTTACGCTGCTCAGCTAACGACAATATACCCGATTCTTTATACAATTTATTTTGAGTATTAGTATGAATTGGTACACCCACAGACAGTTTTATGGATCTGCTGCCAATGCTTTGTAATTTATTGACAATATGTAAAGGCGCCGAAAAATATACCTCTTGTACGTATATATTTATTTGGATCTCTGATCTTGTAAGTGCGCTATACAAGTCTGAAGAAAAGTCCATTTTCCTTTTAATGACATGGCCAAATGCAGTAAAGTTTTGGTATCGTGAATAAACGGTTGTGTACCTATAATTTTTAATAAATTTAATCTTTGTGTTGATTTTTTAATTAACTATTCAATTTGAAATGTCCAATTCAATTTAGGATTTTAATTTAATATATAGATTTATAAAATCATATTTAAAAAATTTTAAGCTTAAATAAGCGACAATTTGACAAGTTAAACTTTAACTTGTCAAATTGTCGCTTATTCAAACTTAAAAAAAAATTATATGATTTTATAAATCTATATATTAAATTAAAATCCTAAATTGAATTGGACATTTCAAATTGAATAGTTAATTAAAATATCAACACAAGGATTAAATTTATTAAAAATCAAAACAAAAGACCCCTGCCTGTATTTTTCATGCCTTGAACTTAAGGCATGAAAAATACAGGAAGGGGTCTTTTGTGTTTTTTTCTCTTTAATTAGAGAAATTTTGACTTCTTTAATATATAGAACTGTGACGACGACAAAAGCGATGACAACAAAGGTGATGACCGTGGTTTGGTTGGATGAATGAGCACGATCTATTTTAGTGTGTGCGTGCGTGCTTGCTTGCGTGCGTGTGTGTGTGTGTAGGTGTGGGTGGGTGTGTGTGTGTGTGTGTGTGTGTGCAATGTTGATTATATCTGTGTAATAATTGCCAGAGACAAAAGTATAAATCATGCTCACGCAAGTTAATTAACAGACGACACTCAACGTTTGTTTTCGTTTTAGGTCTTCATCAACAACTGCACGTTCAGCACTGACTTTCCTGTGAACTCCAATTAACTCATTTTTTTATTGTGACCTCCAGACTGTAGCACAAACCGCTCCATACTTTTTAGGCAATTGATTAGCGAAATACTCAAAGAAATTGACCGATTTTTTTTTTTTTTACGATCCATCAGCGGCAATCTTTCAAAGAAAGTAAATATCCTTCAAGAAGACGATCTGAAACTATTTCTTCAAGACATCAGAAGATCGATGAAATATTATGAGATGGAGGGAAGGGGGGGGGGGTGTTTGGCTGGGGTTAGATAACGTGCCTAAATGACAAGCAGTAAGTATCGAGGCCATGTCGACGGTGATCAAGTTTTCCGAACTGAAAGGAAAGTTTTACAATGAAACTGATTCACTCACCGATCGCCTTCGTCTTGCAACATCGGGGACACCGCAAACAAATGATCGACCGACATTTTCAACCGATCGAAAATCAAACAACAGTAAGCGCTAGTTTACACACTTTTAGTAAGTCCAAGTAATTGGAAAAACCAACAACTGCGTGTCGTATGTAGTCCTCTCGGCTCTCGTCTCGCTTTCCAGGTTTGAACTGCCCCGCTTCCTGTGTCGGCGAGGCTGCAGGGTCACGTACCAGTGTTACGTTAATTTTGCACGTGCCGCACTGATTTGTGATCTATTTCAACTTCTGTTGTTAAAATAAGAAACTTCCATAGACAACAACCTGAATATTAGATAGTGGATATTATCTTCTTCTGTTGTTTTTTTTTTCTCCAAGCAGGGATTTCAAATATTTATAATACGTTTATATGTTACAAATGGTTCCTCAAAGAAAGAGAACTGAGGGTCTTTGGCCGTTCCCTAACACATTAAATATAGAAAATGTGTAGAGGAGGTCACGCCCCTTCGAAGTAGACCGACAGGCTGGTTGACAACAGCACTTACAGGCGCCCGTATCTGGATGCGAGACCTATAATATAGTATCACGAGGGAACGACGAACTTATAGAATATATATATATAATTCGCCAGTGAACTTTTAACCTGTCAGCTGAAGGAGTTTTCTCCGAAAGCTAGGTTTTATCTACTTCATCAAGCCGTTTTAATTCATCACGACCTTTTCAAGGTACCAGTTTAATTTATTGCTCTTATTATATAATAATAAGTCTAAACTTCGGTTTCTCTCACATCCAGAAGCGGGCGCCTGTGGATAGGACATACCCTGCACTCTCGTCCCACCACCTGTGCTTATGTAAGCCTCGGTAAAGTTCTCCCTCCCTCCTCATCCTCATCCTCCTCATCACCCAGTCTCTCCAACCCCAGCTTCTCTTTGAAACCCGCCGACAAAGGGCGGTGACGACATCATATCCGCTGGACTATTTTGTTTCCTATCCTATCCATACCGTAACTCGAAGGTCGTTGGGGCACCACAAATGATCGTTTAACAAGCTTACTCCATCTTTCTGTCCTTAGTAACCCTCATCGCTTCGCTCAGTGTCAAGCCAGTCCATTCTCGAATGTTGTCCTCCAACCTCTCCCTCTTCTTCTGACTCCTTGTACCGTGCCTTGCAGGACATGGCCATACCATCGAAGTTTCGTTTTTTCACCACTGTGAGCAGGTCATCGTGTTGACCAATGGCTTGTGTGATGATCTGTCGCACTTCGTTGTTGGTGATGTTCTGGGTATAGGAAATGCTCAGAAGTCTTCTGTAGCACCTCATCTCCATGCTTTGTTATCTTTGTTGTAGATCTGCTGTGAGGGTCCATGTTTCGCAAGGGTATAGGAAGATAGAGATGACAAGGGAGAGCAGCAGTCTTACCTTGGAATGTGGACTGATGGTCCTGTCTTTCCAAATGGGCTTCAACCTTGTCAGGGCAGTTGTTTGTGCGATCCTGGAGAGGACTTCCTGCCGGGACCCATTGTCTGATACAATGTCTCCTAAATATTTGAAGCTATGCACTGTGTTGAGGGATTGGCCTTGGACTTTGATGTCCATGTTGATGTCACTGGTGTTGATGGTCATCAATTTGGTCTTCTCTGCACTTATTTCCATTCCATAGGCTCTGTAGGTGGTGTCAAGCCTCTGAACAGCTGTTCAAGTTCTTGTTCCTCTCCAGCCAATCCATCAATGTCATCCGCAAAACGAATGTTGGAATTGCTATGCCCCCTATGCTGGCTATTCCTTCGTGATCTGCAAGGGCATCTGACATGACGCGCTCTAGGAAGATGTTGAAGAGTGTTGGAGAGAGTAGGCATCCTGGACGCACACTGATTGTTGTTCTGAGCCAGTTCCCGATGGCGCTGTTGTGGAGGACTGCACTGGTAGCCATGTCATACAGGCTTTTGATGACTTCAATAATCTTAGGCTGACGTTATACACTTTCATGGTTGCCCACAGAGCTGCATACCAGACTTTGTCAAAGGTTTTCTTGAATTCTACAAACACATGAAAGAGATCCTTGGCAAGCACTGCCCAAAGAAGAAACACCTGAATTTTTTTTTACCTATGTGATAAACGAAGAGAGGTGAAAAAGAAAAAGAACACCTCATCGGAAGCTTAGGCCTACCGAAAAATCAACAATGACATCCGAAAAGGCAAAGGAGAACTGGATAGAAGAGCAATGCCAGCAAATAGAGAACAGTCTGAACAATAAAAACAGAACGAAGTCCTACCAGACTGAGAAAAGGCTGACAGGTGTTAAACAGCCCAAGGTCTCCACGTTCCAAAGCATGTCTGGCATATGCCTTACAGAAGAACAAGAAGTCTTGGATAGATGGACAAAGTACTGCTCTGACATTTACAACCGCACACCAAATGGAGACTTATCAGTTCTAGCTTGTCCCCAGAACAGAGAAGAAGAAGAAATCCTCCCAATTCTCCGAGAATTTGAGGCAGCAGTGCAATCACTGAAGAAAGGGAAGTCAGCGGGAGTGGACAACATACCCGCAGAATTGCTTCAGGCAGGAAAAGAAGTAATGATTGACGCTCTCACCATTATCTGTAACAAGACCTGGCAGAGTGGGGAGTGGCCTATGTCACGTGGGGTTTATGGGCTCTGCACAATGGAATTATGGACCCTCACGTTTATTCGGTGGGAACTGCTAGTAGGTCACCCTATGAATTACTTTAATAAATTTATTTGTTTAGCTCGTTCTGTGTTAAGGTTGGGGTACAGAAATAGATAGAAAAATGGTAAAAGATTACTGTCACACTAGCTTTCACACGGCTATGAATCATATGTAGTCCAGCCACTTGATAACAGTTAAAATCACACATTTATTTCTTCTACTCTATACAAGATTTTCTAAGTACTAATCTAACTTAAAAAGTCTCTTTCGATGCTAATAGTTCGATCGCTGATAGTCTATGCAGCTGTTATTTCTTCCTCGGGCACTTGCTCTTATATCTCATGTAGATTTGGACTACTGTGGTCCTTTTTACAGTTTATGAAGAGTTGGACTACTGTGGTCCTGCTATGATCAGTTTAAGTGCACTTGGGATAACACACTTAACTGGCGGGTGGTGCGGTCGAAGTCCTTCTGTGAGGTAGCTTCTGGTGCACCTGGGTAGTTGTGTAGTTGGGTTCCCTTGCCACGCTGTGGGGTCTGACAGGGTGTTTTTCAAGGTAGCTCTTTCCGACTTGTGCGGTCGAGTCTCCTCAACCAACTCGTTTCTGTGGAGTGGGATTCACAGGATAGCTCGGGATAGCTCGGGATAGCTCGCCTGCCCGTCTGTAATATAAGAGACGAAATTCTGCACAACCCTGAATAATCGGTTTGTGCAGAGCGTCTCACTGAAAGCCAAGTAGCCCTCAGTGATAGCTCCACATCTCTATACATAAGCGACGAACATTCTGCTACTTCCGGGTTCCACTGGAATCTCCCTCTAAATTCCTATACATACATAAATATCAATCGTGGCTAACTATACACATACAGAATTACTAATATTATAAACATTCAGTGGTACAGCCACTGGTCTGCAAACATACATATAAGTTAAACAACAGTGGTTCCGTACGGGATACAACATGGCGGCGCAACCGGTCGTGTTTCGCCTCGTGGTAGGCTCTTCCACGTGGTCACGCAAATTCGGATTAACAATTCACATTTATGCATAGCAAATTCCCAAACATAATTTCAACAATAATATAAATATATCACGATGAAACAGAAGGGTGTTCATTTACCTGTTTGACAAGTTCAGGCCCGTTGTGACTTGATAGAATTCTAAGATCCTAAGTCCTGCTTCCTGGTCTAAGTGTGGCGAGATTTCTCTGCCAGCTTTCTAGCTGTTAACACTTCGGTGTATTCCTCCCAACTGACCAAAAATGTGCGGGGTTTGGACCTAGTCAAACTGGCTCCAACCGCTTTGCCTAAGCTCTCCCATTGGTTCCAACGGTCCGATTCAAAACTCAAGTGCTGACGTCACTGCGCTGTGTGTGTGGCTCAGGCTCGCAGTGTGCTGTCTGCTGTGTACTATACTAACTCTCTACTGTTACAAAGGCTACACAATGCTAAATAGTCGATAGGCAGAGTTTAAACTAGCCAATTCGTGACAGGCTCCCTCAACTGAAAAAAGGCGATGACTACTGGATTCGACCTTTTTCTACTACAGAGCCTAGTTTAACGCTGCACTATCCTAGGGTCCTATTTACAAACTAAGTAAGTTGCTCTACCTGAGCTGCAATGCTGTGCCAGGTAGCTATGGACACTAGTGACAGGGTATTATTGGGCGGGGACGAATTCTGGTGCTGTGGCCCTTAGTTGTGTTGGGTGGGCGACAGCTGCTGTGTCCTCCACGAGATGGCGACTGAGGTAGTCGGCTCCGTGGTTCTCTTTGCCGGGGATGTACTCGATTTGGAATGAGTATGCCTGAAGGGTGAGTGCCCATCTCATCAGGCGAGAGTTCAAAGACTTGGAGGCTGCCAGGAACGATAGTGGTTGGTGGTCCACCTGAACTGTGAAGTGGGTCCCATACAGGTAGAGTTGGAATTTCTGTATGGCCCAGACTAGTCCAAGACATTCTTTCTCCGACGTGGCGTAGTGGGTCTCGGCGGGTCTCAATTTTCTGCTGGCGTAGGCGACAGGGAATAGCGTCTCCGCATTCTTGGGGTCGCGCTGTAGCAGTACTGCTCCGAGGCCTAAGTCGCTTGCGTCGGTGCGTAGAACGAATGGCTGAGTCAAATCGGGTAGGTGGAGTACTGGCGCCGATGTCATTCTGTCCTTGAGTGTTTGGAATGCTGTCTCACATTCCGCTGTCCAAACTACTTTGTCCGGGGCGATTTTCCGGGTTCCATTTGTCAGTGGCACGGCGATGCTGTTGTAGTTGGGGATGAACTTCTGGTAGAAGCCGCAGAGTCCTAGAAATGACTGCACTTCCTTCTTTGTCTTGGGCCTAGGAGCGTCGAGTAGGCGTTTCACTGTCTTCTCTACCGGTCGCAGGCTTCCTTGACTGATGGTGTGTCCCAGAAATTCCAGCTCGGTGAATCCAATCTGACATTTGGTGGGTCTTGCCGTCAATCCCGTGTCTCTGAGGCGGGCGAGTAGTTGCTGTAGGAGCGTGACATGTTCCTCCCACGTAGGTGTTGCGATGAGGATGTCGTCCATAAACGAATGTAGGTGCTCGCTGCTCAGGGGTGCCAGGAGTTTTCGCATCATGGCACTGAAGATGCTGGGTGCGTTGTGGAGTCCGAATGGAAGTACGTTGAACTCGAAGTGTCCTTCCATAGTGCTAAACGCTAGGTACTTTCGGACTTGTGGTTGTACTGGTATCTGGTAGTATCCTTTGCTGAGGTCGATGCGTGAGAAGTACTTCGCTCGCTGTAGCTTGGCAAATAGGTCTGTCTGGTCCGGGAGTGGCTCTGGCTGGAACTGCGTTACCGCATTCAGGAGTCTGAAGTCGATGCACAGTCGATGCTCTCCGTTGGGTTTTCGCAACAATACCGTGCCTGCGCTGTAGGGTGAAGTAGACTCTGAGATGATTCCGGCTGCCAGTAAGGTGTCTATCTCTTCCTTGATGGCTCGCTGCTGAGACAGTGGCCTCGGGTAGAGCTTCTGGCGGACGGGTGTTGGGTCGGTCACCGTTAAGGTTACTTCGACGAGGTCTGTCCTCCCTGGTCGGTCTGTTAGCACAGTCTGATGTTGTCGAATGACCTGTAGTACTTGCTGTCGCTGTTTAGCGGCTAGGTCTCCGTTGAGTATCACGTCTTTGTAGGTTTCTTTGGAGTGCAGGGGATACTCTACTGCATTGGTCTCCATGCTTTCTCCTTCTTCCGCGATGGCGATGGCTAGCAAGTTGTGAGTGCTGGGGGTCGCTGGTCGGTCCGTGTATTTCTTTAGAAGATTGATGTGGTGGTATCGGGCTCTCCCGTTCACCTCTACTTGGTAGACTGTCTTGGATTTCTTGGCCGTCACCCGGTACGGTCCTCTCCAAGCGATGTCCAGCTTGTTGGTTCCACTTGGAAGTAAGAGTAGCACTTGATCGCCGACTTGCAGTTCTCTGTCCTTCGCGTGGCGGTTGTAGTACTTCGCCTGACGGGCTCTTGCCTTCTTCAGTGCTTCACCAGCTTTCTTCCACGTTGCTTTGAGGGTTTCCTGCAGGTCTGCGACGTACTTGGTGGCACCTCTTGGTGTGTCGTCTATCTTGGCTTCCGTCCAACTTCTGCGTAGGGCTTCTAGCGGTCCTGCTAGCGGTCTGCCGAATAGCAATGTTGACGGGGTGTAGCCTGTGGCTGCATGGGGCGTTTCTCTGTATGCGAACAGTGCCGCATTCACGTAGGTGTCCCACGCTTCTGGATTGTCGTCGGCGACTTTCCTGAGGATGGTGAGAAGGGTTCCATTCAGTCTTTCTACTTGTCCGTTGCTGGCTGGGTGGTATGGTGGTGTGCGAATGTGATGAACTTGTATCAACTCGAACACGTCTTGCATCAGGCGGCCGGTGAACTGAGATCCGTTGTCCGTTCTAATGCTGTCCGGAAATCCGACTCTGGTAAAGATGGCGATGAGTGCATCTGCAATCTTCTTGGTGTCTATCGCTGGCAACGGGACTGCTTCGCACCACATCGTACATGCGTCGACGAGTGTGAGTAGAAATCTGTTCCGCTTCTTGGTCATGGGCAGTGGTCCTACTATGTCTACTGAGACTTGCTGGAATGGCACGCCGACTACTACTGATGGTCCTAAGGTAACTGGTACGGTGTGATGTCGCGGGGAATATCGTTGACATTGGTGGCAAGATTTCACGTAGCGCTTGACATCCTCCGTGATTCCTGGCCAATAGTAGTGTGCGCTGATTCTCTGCACTGTGGCTCCAATTCCCATGTGTCCGCTGAGTGGCATGCTGTGGCCTAGTTCTAGTACTTGGGCTCGAAGGGTGGCTGGTAGTACTAGTTGGGTGTGATCTCCATCTCCTTGACGATGTAGAACTCCCTCTTCCATGTAGAAGTCTCCCTTGTGCGGGGGTGTGTGCGCCTTGGGTAGCTTCTGGAAGCACTTCGCTATCGAGGTGTCTTCTTTCTGTGCTGTTTTGATCTCTTCGAGTCCTGGATTCGGAGCGAACTCGGGCTGGGGTGGTTGGGTTTTAGCTTGGGCCCTGGTTTGCACTGCAGCTATCTCTACAGTTTTGGGGGGCGTGCCTAAGAACACATACCTACAACCTAGCACTAGATCATACAGGGGTTTCTGTAAAACAGCTGCTTGGATTCTTCCTGTGACGTACCTACTCTCTACTTCGATCCAAGCTATTGGGCAAGTAGTCGTCGGTTTCGTCAAGTCTGCTCCTTGTAAGTCGACAGTCTTGTCTGTCAAGTCCGCGCGCGATACAAGAGATTCGCTAACTATCGCGTCGTATGATAGACCTGTGTCATACAGACAGTTCGCTTCTTTTCCGTTGACCTTGACCGTGTCTGTCACCGATGGGTGATCTCCGATCGTGTGTGGTTTGTTACCGCTGCTTTGAGTTAGAACTCTGTGCGCTGGCCGGCTTTCGCGCTCTTCCCTACGTTGTGCGGCCAACTTGAAACATTCTGCGGTGGAGTGATTGTTTCTGTTGCAGAACGAACAATACCGTCTCTGTTCTGCGGGACCTCTTTTCCCGAATTCCGTGTTGGGTCCTTTAATTTGCCCAGGTCTGGGGTTATTCGGCTTATTCGCGGTGCGCTCTTCCCGGTTAGGGCTTCGTTTCTGTGCCTCTTTCCCGTTAGGCTTTAGGTCTCGCCTGAAGCTCTTGGCTTCTCCGTGGGCGGCCACGTACCTATCTGCGACCTTGACCAGATCTTCCAGTCTTTCCGCGCCCTGCTCTACTGAGAATGTCCTCAGCTCGGGGGTCATGGTTTCCCGTAGCTGTTCCCATACTAACAGTTCTGTCAGTCCATCATACGTCTTAGCCGTGGCTGACTGGCTAATCCACTTATCCAGCATTGTGGACAACCGATCCGCGAACTGCGCATAGCTCTCTCCTTTCACTCTCCGATTGGTGCTGAACTTTTGCCGGTAGCATTCTCCTGTTAGTTCGAATCCCGTTAGGAGTGCCTCTTTTACTTTGTGATAGTCCGTCACTCTGTCGGTCGGTAGCTTACTGTAGATGTCATAAGCCTTTCCTCTAAGCCCTTGACTAAGCTTAAAAGACCAATGAGTGGGATCTAGTTTATACTCAGTTGCTAGACGCTCAAACCTAGTCAGATAGAGATCTAGACCTTCTTCTCTCTCATTGAATGTTCCCAGTGGAAATGACATTCCTTGTACAGGGTTGGATGCTACTTCTAGCTGATCTGAGTGGGAAGGGGTTGAGGAAGAACTTGAAGCTCCTGATCCCAATCTTCTTAGCTCTAACTCATGCTGTCTTTCTTTTTCCTTTTCTTCCCTCTCTTTTTCTTTTTCTGCCCGCTCTTTTTCTTTTTCTGCCCTCTCCTTTTCTTTTTCTGCCCTCTCATACTCCCATCTCCTAACTTCTGCTTCTCTCTCTGCTGCTAATGCTGCCTTCTTCTGTTCTCCTTCTAATTCTAATTTCTTCTGTTCTCTTGCTGCTTCTAACTCTGCTTTCTTTTGCTCTGCTTCTAACTCTGCTTTTCTCTGTTCTGCTTCGAGCTTCTTCTGTTCTGCTTCTAATGCTAGTTTCTTCTGCTCTGCTTCTAGTTCTGCTTTTTTCTGTTCTCTCTCTGCAGCTCTCTCTGCCGCTTCGAGTTTCTTCGCCTCTCTCTCTGCTGCTCTCTCTGCCTTAGCCTCCTGTTTCTCTACCTCTGCATTGATATACGCAATTAGGTCTCCCCCTGCCAAGTGTAAAGCTTCCCCTAATTCCTTGAAGCGCAATCTCAAGGCCACTGGGTCCGACATTGCCAAACGTGTCTATGAACAACCTCTGAATCACGTGGAATACCAAAACACTAGCAATATTGCAATTCAATAAAAGCAATGCAAAGACAATCAAATTCGTAATCAATAATAGAATACAACAAGAGTCAAATGGCATACAACAGTTATTTAAGCAAAACCTGCAAAAGAACAATGCAACATACAGGCACAAAAATATTTGAAGCAAAAAAGTTTTTAACTAAAGAATAGTGCACCCAACTGATCAGTCCTTGTTACCACTATTCTAAGTTATTCTACTACTGCTGTTATCTAATTTTATTGTACTTAGGTCCGGTTATACCCAATTCCTATTATACACACATCCTAGCTAGGCTCGCCAATTAAAGTGTCACGTGGGGTTTATGGGCTCTGCACAATGGAATTATGGACCCTCACGTTTATTCGGTGGGAACTGCTAGTAGGTCACCCTATGAATTACTTTAATAAATTTATTTGTTTAGCTCGTTCTGTGTTAAGGTTGGGGTACAGAAATAGATAGAAAAATGGTAAAAGATTACTGTCACACTAGCTTTCACACGGCTATGAATCATATGTAGTCCAGCCACTTGATAACAGTTAAAATCACACATTTATTTCTTCTACTCTATACAAGATTTTCTAAGTACTAATCTAACTTAAAAAGTCTCTTTCGATGCTAATAGTTCGATCGCTGATAGTCTATGCAGCTGTTATTTCTTCCTCGGGCACTTGCTCTTATATCTCATGTAGATTTGGACTACTGTGGTCCTTTTTACAGTTTATGAAGAGTTGGACTACTGTGGTCCTGCTATGATCAGTTTAAGTGCACTTGGGATAACACACTTAACTGGCGGGTGGTGCGGTCGAAGTCCTTCTGTGAGGTAGCTTCTGGTGCACCTGGGTAGTTGTGTAGTTGGGTTCCCTTGCCACGCTGTGGGGTCTGACAGGGTGTTTTTCAAGGTAGCTCTTTCCGACTTGTGCGGTCGAGTCTCCTCAACCAACTCGTTTCTGTGGAGTGGGATTCACAGGATAGCTCGGGATAGCTCGGGATAGCTCGCCTGCCCGTCTGTAATATAAGAGACGAAATTCTGCACAACCCTGAATAATCGGTTTGTGCAGAGCGTCTCACTGAAAGCCAAGTAGCCCTCAGTGATAGCTCCACATCTCTATACATAAGCGACGAACATTCTGCTACTTCCGGGTTCCACTGGAATCTCCCTCTAAATTCCTATACATACATAAATATCAATCGTGGCTAACTATACACATACAGAATTACTAATATTATAAACATTCAGTGGTACAGCCACTGGTCTGCAAACATACATATAAGTTAAACAACAGTGGTTCCGTACGGGATACAACATGGCGGCGCAACCGGTCGTGTTTCGCCTCGTGGTAGGCTCTTCCACGTGGTCACGCAAATTCGGATTAACAATTCACATTTATGCATAGCAAATTCCCAAACATAATTTCAACAATAATATAAATATATCACGATGAAACAGAAGGGTGTTCATTTACCTGTTTGACAAGTTCAGGCCCGTTGTGACTTGATAGAATTCTAAGATCCTAAGTCCTGCTTCCTGGTCTAAGTGTGGCGAGATTTCTCTGCCAGCTTTCTAGCTGTTAACACTTCGGTGTATTCCTCCCAACTGACCAAAAATGTGCGGGGTTTGGACCTAGTCAAACTGGCTCCAACCGCTTTGCCTAAGCTCTCCCATTGGTTCCAACGGTCCGATTCAAAACTCAAGTGCTGACGTCACTGCGCTGTGTGTGTGGCTCAGGCTCGCAGTGTGCTGTCTGCTGTGTACTATACTAACTCTCTACTGTTACAAAGGCTACACAATGCTAAATAGTCGATAGGCAGAGTTTAAACTAGCCAATTCGTGACAGCCTACACCATGGACCCAGTCGCCGGTAATCACTCTTAAAAAAGGTAACCTTCAGGAGTGTAAAAATTACCGCACCATCAGCCTCATCTGTCATTCCAGCAAGGTCCTCCTGAAAATAATACTCAACAGGCTGAAACCCCAAGCTGAACAAATCATAGCTGAAAATTAGCAGGATTCAGGGCAGTGCGAAGTACCTCTGAACAGATTTTCAACCTCTGAATAATCTGTGAGAAATACCTACAGCACCAACAACATCTATATCTTTTATGTTTAGTTAGGTACAGAGTCGTTGTGGCGTCGTGGCCGCTTGGTCTAAGGCGGGGCTAACTTGCCTTGTCGCCTGACAGCTATGGGATCGATCCCGAATTTTGGCGTTATATGTTTCCCCGAATATTATTTACTTTCGACTCGGGGTATTCTAATGGTCTGTCTTATTTGGAAGGCTCGTGGAGGTTCAAAAACCCTTTTTCGAGGTTCTCAGATCCCGAACCTAGGTTGCTGAACCTTACGGCCCCCCCCCCTCCCCCTCCCCTCTCTCTCCAAAAAAAATAATAATCCTCGGTTCGGGATCTGAAAACTTTAAAAAAAAAAAAGTTTTTAAACCTTTATGAATCTTCCTATTAAGACAGGCCATAAACTGTTATTATTCTCAATAATATGATCCTCTTAAGCCCCCCCCCCCCTCCACCCATCCTACCCCCTCTCCCCGTCTTCCCACCATTCCCCCCGTCCACCCTCCTAATTTACATACCAATCTTTCACATTTAAACTAACTAATCATAGGACGTTTGCCCTAGTGTCCCATATACGCTGCATGCGTCCGGGGACGTTAATTTACCTACAAACTTGGTACTGGATGCAATCAATACACGATTTTCACAAATAACAAATTCGATTTTCTTTCCGTCTTCCAATAGCGATCTCCCTGCCTTTACACCACCTGTTTGAGTGATGGATGTGTATTTGTTGTGAGTGTGTGAGGGTGGATGAGACAGGTGAGCGTGTATGTTGGTACAGATCGCCGCGCTTTGAGCCTGATTGGTTTGGGGAAAGGCGCGTACGTAGCATCCTGTATCCTTAATATTATTAAACATACAAACAGACGTTTGCCCATTTGGCACTGGGATGCAGTCAGTGGTTGACTACTTCAAAGGAACAGAGGCCCAGACTCCAGGCCTCAGCGGTCAGTTACTATTGCATAAGGTGCAGGCGTAAAGGGGAGAGTCAACCTGATAACTGAAGTAGACACTAACGCTATGGGGACTAGGCAAGGCTCGGGGGAGGGGGAGGGGATACTAATTGTTCTGGATGAGACCAGCACGACAGGGTCTAGCATCGAAGAAAATCTACGTCGAAAACTCACGATGCCGTTTGCCTCAAAAGAAAACAAGAATGCGAGGGATGGATGAGGGAGGAGAGGGGGGGAGCGTGTTACATGGTGGGAGGAAAAAAGTGGGAAAGTATTAGAGACAGTTCCTATCCTATCCTATCCTGTCCCGTAACCCGGAGGTCGTAGGGGCACCACAGATGATCGTTTAACCAGCATACTCCATCTTTCTCTGTCCTCAGCAGCCCTGATGTATGGCGGCCTACTAGCGCCAAAACCTGATAATTACAATTATCATGTGATAATTACAAATATCATGGGATAATTACAATTATCAAGAGATAATTACAATTATCATTGAAAGTTACAAATATGTTCGTGTGATCATGTTTAATTTTCAGTTTTGGCTCTATCAATCCGCCTGGAAATGCGCCAAAACTGACAATTGTAATTATCACATAATAATTAAAATTTTTACTTGATAATTATAATTTTCACGTGATCATGCTTAATTCTGGTAAGGCGGCTTACTAGCGTCAAAACCTGCAAAACTTACATGTATCAGTGATAATTGTAATTAACACGTGTTCTGTGTAATTCACAGAGATACCGGTAACTCACAGTGTTAATTACTAATTTTCAGTTTTGGACACACTTTACTAGATGGCTTCGCTCAGTGTCAAACCAGTCCATTTTCGAATGTTGTCCTCCACCTCTTTTTGGGTCTCCCTCTTCTTCTACCTCCTTGCACTGTGCCTTGCAGAATGGTCTTTGCAAGTCCTGATGATCTGGTGATGTGGCCATACCATCGGAGTTTCCGTTTCTTCACCACTGTGAAACGGAAACTCCGATGGTATGGCCACGTCACCAGATCATCAGGCCTTGCAAAGACCATTCTGCAAGGCACAGAGACAGTTAGCCGTTGTAAAAACAAACACTTAATCTACAAAATAGTATCTTCTAATCAATCGATATCTACAGAGGTGAGGCAATCAAAGTCGGCAACGATTTCGATTAAGCACAGCTTTTTTGGCCTTTACGGGATAGGATATGATAAAATAGGATAGGATTACGTATTTAGCAATGCTGCACACCTATTCCTTCAGATGAGAGTATAAACCTAGGACTAGTTTGTGCAAGCACGAATTCCATGCATCGCACGCACTTTAAAGATCCAGACGCCCATGTCCTAGACGAGTGAGTGCCGGCTACACAAATACACCCAGCAAGCACTAGGTCCCTTCTCCCCACTACCAGGTCTCGCCCAGGATTGTGCTAAGTTGTATGGGCGTCAGACTATGCGACCAAAGGCTTCAAGTGGGCGCCTCGCTTGACTTAGATCCTGTATCAGCTCGCGCCTTGAGCAGCTCTTGAACTGGAAGAGCGCTATAATTATAAAACGATAAAACAGGATGGGGGTATTTTAAAAAAAAAGTTAAAACTAAGTTTGTGTTATCTGGTACGCATCATTATGTTCTAAATATAATAAAACCAAATAATAATAAGGTAAGACAATGACCAAAACAAATAACAAAAGCATACATATTAATAATGAAATGAAATTTTAAACAAATAAAAGAAGAAATGTAAACAATGGATCTGTATACTTCAAAATTGAAAAATGAAATGTTTTTAAAAAAATTGTTAAAAATAAATAAATAAATGAAAGTCAAAATATTATCTCATCACGATAACTTCACTCCATACATAAGTTTTGTCTAATACCCAACACATTTGTACACTTTCATTACATACAAAGTTTAAAGAAAATGTAAAAAAAAAAAATCATTTCATCATTAATACGTTTCTTGATTTGCATAAGTTTGGATTTACGTTGGAGGCACAGGTAAAGTCAAAGTATACATCAAACTTGAACCAAATCCCTCCATTTGTTTGGGAGAAAATAGGATTAGAACCAATCAAACAAACAAAAAAATTGACGTCAGCATAATCATTTTTAACGATGACGCCTCTCAATAGTTTTGTTTAAAGCTCACTATTTACATACAAAGTTAAATATATAATATTAATACGTAACACCAAACTAGATTACATAGATATATATATATTTTTTTAAATGACGTCACGATGATTACGTCACTGGATTTCCATAAGTTTCGTTTTATCATGGAGGAATTAGCAAAATTTAAGTACATATTAAACTTGAACAGTAGTTTGGGAGAAAATAGAATTAGAAGAAAAAACATCAGTTAAAAAAAAAACAATGCATCAAAAGTTGTTGTTGTTTTTTTTTTTT
The DNA here is from genome assembly GCA_036898135.1 of Oncomelania hupensis. Lineage (NCBI taxonomy): Eukaryota > Metazoa > Mollusca > Gastropoda > Littorinimorpha > Pomatiopsidae > Oncomelania > Oncomelania hupensis. The sequence continues at coordinate 54,192,070 of CM072516.1, read as the reverse complement.
TTTTTTTTTGGGGGGGGGGGGGGGGGGGGTTAATGGTTAAATATATTTCTTTTAATATTACGTCTCCATGACTGCGTCACTCAATATACCAGAGTTTTGTTTTAGGTTTGAACCAAATTCCTCCAGTAGTTTAGAAGAAAATAGAAAAAAAAATTAAATGAGGACCTCAACCGATGTGCATACTTTTTTTTTTGTCATCTGGTAGAGTTTACTATTTTCTAACTAAATACCAAGTATCAAAGAAATCCGTCTATTATAGTTTCAGCTAAATGTGTGCAAATGTCAACTTGGGCCGGACGCCGGAGGGACAAAGCCAAAAACAAAAGTTCTAGAGCTTACAGTTCTGGAACTAGTAATAAACAAAGATTAAGCAAACAGAACACTACATAAAGGAGACGGAACAAATAGAACAGAGAAACAACGAACAGAAGAAACACAAAGAACAAAGAACAGAAGAAACACAAAGAACAAACAAGTAACAGTGCCCAGTTTGTTGAAAATTTGTTCAGATATGGACATTATTTTATTCCACGAAAGACAGGAAATCTAGACACAAACAAAATAATAAAAATTCAACATTAGTTAAGTACTACAACATGCACAATCACAAGAATTGAATACTACAATGACACTCTCGCAAGTGTTCCTCAATGCACTTTGTCACCTCAAGTCAAGGGAAATAACTAAGTCATTGTCTTCGACTTTGTTAGTATAGGTATAGAAGGATTTGTCCCTCTTATTAATATAGGCACTTGGAGTCCACAAACACTCCACTCCAACATTCAATTAGGTCTAGTGATCAAAAATCAAAACTGGCAATATAATTTCTAGCTTCACAATTGCCACCCTTATTTAAGTTAAATTCGTGCGTTTTATCTTGTCATACTTTCCTGTGTGAAATAAAACGCCGCTATCTATTTTGCTCAGCAGGTCCAAAATAAGGTGCATAAAAAGGTCATCATTTACAAATATGAGTTCATATTACGATCCTTTAATTCAATAAATATAATTCTTTAAACAAATAATAAATGTAAATCTTTAAGAAATAAGTTCTACAACTTTTAAAAAAAAATTAAATCAAAATAAATTACAGTAATGGTGCACAGGTTCAGAAGTCTATTCTTTCGTCTTTGTAATAATTTGTCAATATCACTTAGACCTACTATCTACGTAGAATAAGTAGGTAGCAGTAATAGTGAAAGCACATGTATTGTCTGTAGTGAAAGTAAAAGGGGCTGAATACGTGCGAGTTAATAATCTCCATTGTCTACCATGTGATTTAATTTTTATGCTTGCCAATTCCTATATCTACAACTGTAAAATGAAAAAAAAAAAACTACCGTCCCCTGACACTTTTGTACAAATTCTTTTTTGAAAAAAATAAAAAAAAAGATTTGACACCGAAAGGTTTATGGCTAAAAAGAAAATGATGTATGGACCAATGGAAATACCTTGAGCATGGTACACATACACACACACGCACACATACATACAAACAATATACATACATACATATATATATATATATGGTGTGTGTGTGGGCGGGGGTGGGTGGGTGGGTGCGTGCCTGTGTGTGTGTGTGGGTGGGTGGGTGGGTGTAGGTGTGTGTGTGTGTGTGTGTTATATACATAATAGCATAGGTAGAACAACATTTGTTTTTTTAAATCCTTTTCTCCATTGTCTCCCTTTGATCACTAAGACGCTTGGGCCAATGGGAGAGTTCCTGTCGCGAAGGAAAACTAAGATGGCGACTGTGTTTCCAGAAATCAATGGATGGTGAAGAAGTTTTGCCAAGGTGTCGACTTCTTGGCCTTGAAGAGTGAAATATTCAACCTAAATCAAACTACAAAGGTTCATACTTCATATTATTTTCATTGAATGATGTTGAAACCCTTGTGCTTCTTTAGGAATTTCAGGTGAATGTGGTAAGTGAATAACTCCTGTGTCGTGAACTGTCAATGTCTAAATAGTAAATCATGGTACATTTGTCTGTCTTTACCTGTGTTTTGCTTACCAGGCAATTAGTGAATTAGCTATTACATCAGATTTCCTAATAAAAGTTTTAGGCTACTTACTTTCTCACAAGTTGTTCAGATATTTGTATAGTAAATGCTTTTTTGATACTTTTGTACTGGAACACAATGTTACTTTCAGCGATGTGTTTATATAAAGTTCTGTATATAGTGATGTTGAGTAAAAGATAAATGTTGATTAGGTATTTACAGATTCTGTTTTGTTTACCTTGAATGGAATATTTCATGCCGCACTGCACCGCAGTAGCTCAAGTGGTCGAGCATTCGCCTGGCACACCGACGACCCAAAATCGAATCCTGTGGTGGGCAAAATAAAAAGTGGCCATTTTTCACTATCCATTTTAGAAGTATGATTGCTCTGGTGGTTCAGTGTTGATTTAGGTGCCTACCCCTTGTTCCCTGGGATGATTATCCACGCCGGCCTATCACCAAGGGTGGGTGTAGATGTTAAACCTCAATGTTCATTCATATTACAATAGCATCACGCTGTATGGTTCCTCAGTTCTTTTGAAGTTGAAGAAAAGCTTTATGATTAACACTTACAAAACAAAAATTTGTGATTTTCACGGCTTGTGAAATAGTTCCACAGGGATGGATTAAACCAGAAATTACCGGTATTTTACCGGTTTGAGAATAAAAATACCGGTTGAAAAATCAGTAGCTGGTAGAGCCTACCGGTTTTTATATTGTTTGACTGGTTTCAAAAATAAAGGAAAAGAGAAAGAAAAACAAGAGAAATGAAGAGAGAGAGAGAGAGAGAGAGAGAGAGAGAGAGAGAGAGAGAGAGAGAGAGAGAGAGAGAAAAAAAAGAGAGAGACAGCCAGCCAGCCAGCCAGCCAGTCACGCTGATTATGTGTTTATGGAGTGTAGACGAGAGGCCTGCGAATGCGTTCAGTAGCCTTGCCATAATTCTTTGAGGTAATTAATACAGAATTATTTAACATTGGCGGTGCAAGGCTATCGTGAATACGGATAAATTAAACTCGCGCACTTTTCTATTTTTTCTTTCCTCGTGCTCGTCAGTATGTATTGCGACAGTGGCAGATAGGCTATTAATAATTAAGAAGCAAAAATCTCTTTTTTCACTTTTTATTTTTGGCAAACATCGTTTCGGTTATAGTTAGTAGACTTTACGGTGAGCAATAAATTAATCACTGCATTCGTCGGCAGATTTTCGGTTGCAAAAATAGTGACGCATTATTAAGCTTTGCTATGGGTCATACCGGTTTCCGTGACTGGCCTACCGGTTTGCGTTCGAGTGGGTTTGTTTACTGTGATGTCGTACCGGTTTTGCAAATCCCTAGGACGATCACTGGTTCCATAAGAACAACATAATATTGGGTGGAATTGGAAAATAAAACGAGATTTATACCTTAAAGATTAGGTTTCTTTACAATTTCACCTTTTGTTAGTGGCTGTGAAGAAAGTATATTTTATGAGTGAATATGCACAGGCATACCAAATTCAGTATTTAAAAATGTACGTAATTATATTCTTTTGTCAATAAATGTATTTTCTGTTGCAGATTATCAAAATGTTGTCAAGAGCTCATCTTCTCATTGAAAAAGAAATGGAGAAACTCCACAGTTTTCCGCCATGGGTATGTATGTGATACTGTCTGTCTCTTTGCCAACCTGTTTTTCAATATCCGGTCCCCTGTTTTGTGATGACTTTGCAGGATCAGTAAAATAATGTAAGCTTATTGGAAGGGCAGATATTCTTCAAATCTGTAATACTGTATTGGAAAAAAAAATCAACATTTTCCCACCATGAGTGCTACTGTCTGTCTCTGAGCCAAACAGTTTCTGAATGTCTGGTCTCTTTATTTTACTTTGCAAGATCAGCAAAATAGTGTCAGTTTATTGGAAGGGCAGCCATTCTTCAATTTCATAAATAAACTATTGTCCTGATTGTTGCCAAGTCTAGGCCAGGGTCAGCTCTATAAAGAACATACAGTGACAGAGATCTGAAAGATCTGAAGCAGGCTTACTATAGGTCTCTGCAAGGACAGTCTAACTAGAACTTTGACAATCTTATATATAAATAGTGTTGATTGATTGATTGATTGATTGTTGCTTTAGGTCCAGCGGACTCTTCCGAGCCAAATCAGGACCGGACAACCCCCGATCCGCATAAAAGATCTGCTGAAACAACCCTAGTGGGAAAACTGAACGCCCTCCACCGGCCAGTCACTTTACAATAAAGACATCCCACGCAGGGGACGGCTGAGGCCTTACCCCAACTAATCGAACCCCCGGTTACAAAAACAAAATAGAATACAAACATCATCACAAATTATCAACAAAACACACACATACAAAATGCCTACATTGCTAAATAATAACATCATAGGAAGCCCCAGTGACCACCCGGCAGAAAGCGTCCCACACTCCCAAGCTGATCCAACAGACCTCATACACAAACAAGGAGTCTTGTCCAGGAAGAGTTTTCAAGAAAAAAGGTAGGTCATTGATCCGGCGAAGAAGAAGATAGTATAGCAGAGTGATAGGACAGAGCAGGAATGGGAAAGAGCAAATGAGAAAGACAGCGACAGTGGGAATTTAAAGCACTAAATTTCCAGAAAGTGGGGATACTATTTATACTGAAACCCCCGCACACTAGCTCAATGCCTATGTGAGCAGCACTCTTTGGTTCCCCCACATTTTGCTGGCTGCGGGCTATTTATAGCTTGCCTACACCCTCCCTTCCAGTGAAAGGAAAGGAAAGAAGCACTGGTGAAGCTATTTATAGCTAGCCTGGCTGAACTAACCTCAAAACCTAAAAGCTTTGGTTGAGTTGGTGTGCCCGGCACTCCAACGGGGGTACTGTTACCGCAGTGAATCAGTCATGCCTATAAAGGGAAGACAGATTTTCAACTGGGGCTTTCACTTTTCCCTTTATAGGTCAGAACAATCTACAGTGGCAAAGATTGCTCATGACCCCAAGGGGTCTAAATAGTGTTGTATATAATTGAATAGTTACCTTGGCTTAACTGGAAATGTGTGTAAATAACAATGCTTAGTTTACATTAGCCAGGTGTTAAAGACCAGACCAATGACTTCTTTTTTTGCCAAGTCTAGGCCAGTGAATTTTCTGAACTGCTTCATTACTTAATAAGAATGTAAGCAATTTTTTTTTTTACTTTTCTGTGTTATGTTTTAATTTTAAAATTAACGTATTGATTTAATAATTTTTATCGCTGCGTTTGAAAAGACTGAAACTTGTCGTGGAATGACCTGTCCCTGGAAATTGGTCTCTGTCCCTGTTTTCTGTAAAGCCTGTCCCTGGAAGCTAAAGTCAGGGGTAGGCAGGCCTGTATTGATGTAAAAGATGAACCCAGGTTGGAATCCTGTGTTGGGCAAGATTAAAAAAAGGACATTTTCACTGTCTATCTTAGCAGTGTGCTTTCTCTGATGGTTCAGTGTTGATTTAGGACTCCACTCCTTCTTCTTTGGGATGGTTATCCAAGTCTGCCATATCGCCAATGGTGGGTGTAGGTGTTAAACCTCAATGTTCATGCATCATTCATTCTTCCACACTGTAAAACTGCAAGGCTGTCTTTTAATCCGAAGTTTATTTATGAAAGTCTGTTTATGGAAGAACACACTTTGAAGAGACCCCCTTTGACCACGCTCCCTCAGCAGATCCTTTGAACATTCACAGTGAGTGTTGCCCAACTGAAAAAAATAAGCTTACCACAAATAATAACTCTTCTGGAAGTAAATTTGTTTTTCTTTTTTTTTTTATGAATAATTTCCCTAGTTTTTGGGTCTATTAAAAGGAAGGGCTAGTCTACATTCTGGAGCTAAATATAGCATATACCAAAGCCGATAAGAGACAGAACCCGTAAAAACCATGCTCGTAAGGTTTTTCGTTCTAGGTTGATAAAATAGACCCTACCCTACCCCAGAAACAAACAACACTCACAATTCAAGCCTCATGGTTCGATCACTCACAAACAGGGTCAAAGTTCACACGGCTGTATAGGTAAAACAGGAGAAATAACGACTTGTCAGAACCTAAATGAAAAATTCTAACTTTAGCGGTTGGTTTGAGCAACGAAAACTCACTTTTTGATTTGTAGAAATAAACATGCAAATTTTAGGGTAACCCGGTTTTCGCCTACAGTAACCAAAGCCTTTGAATTGGGGCCTTTAATAATAAAAATGTATTTTTGCAGGGAGTGGAGATAGAACCAGTAAACGATGACAACTTCTTTGAATGGATGGCAAGAATTCATGGGCTCCGTGATACAATATGGGAAGGTGATCACAACTGTAATGTTTCAAACCATGCCATGATGATGATGATGATGATGATGATGGTGATGACGATGATGATCTTACATGCACGCTATTACGGCATCTTCATTTGCAGAATACTACCAACCAGAACAGTGACAATGTAGAGAAATTTGAACATTGCTTGAGCGTTTCTTTATATGAATTCTTTTTCTGTTTTAATTTGCTCAGCAGATCTGTTTGACTAGGGGGAGGGAAAATGGAGTTTGGTGGGTTTGGATATGTGTGTGTGTGTGTATTTGTATGCATGTGTGTGTTGTCTGTTCCAGGTGGAATATTTCAGATTTACATCAAGTTTGATGAGCACTTTAACGTTCGGCCTCCAGAGCTCTTCTTCCAGACCATCCCTTTCCATCCAAATGGTACAGTATGTCTCCAACAAATTTATCATCATTATCTGAGTCACACACTGCCGTTCTGTATTCACACCCATCACGGTTTATGTGTATGATTTTCTAAATGACACGATTCTTTTTTTTCTTTTCTTTTTTCTTTTTCTTTTTTTTGTGGAATCATAATTTGGGAATTGAAATACAGTAATGTCTGATGTATCATGTAATTTGAAGAAGAAAAATAAAGACCACAACCCACAATTGTTTTATATTATGTGTTTTGTTTGACAGATCTCCCTTCTTTGTTTATTGAGTCCTTATGATCAATCCATCACATTTTGACTGAAATGAATTTTGTTTGGGGTGGGTGGGTTGGTGTATTGTCGTAATTGAACCTTTTGTTTTAAAGGTAGAATATGGTGAAAAGATTCTTTATAGTTTAAAGAGCATGTGATATGGGCTTTACTTTTTTAGATTTAGTTCAGATGATTTTTATGTGCAGCTAGAGGATATATTTATATATATATGAAGATATGGAATATGAAAAGCTTACTGTTTGTTCAATTATAAATGCATGTCTTTTTGATTGAGCAGTTGACATGAGGACAGGGCGACCTTGTGTAGACTACCTGGACAACCTTGAGTTGTGGCAATCCTCCTTCAGCCTGTCCATGATGTTGGTCACTTTACAAGTATGTATGGAGTTTTAAACACCGACACAGAAAGGTTAAAATATGGGGAGCGCAGTTGGCTCAGTGGTGTGCGCAGTGTACTCGAATGTTCGGCAATAGTATAGATTTTTATTTTTTTTTAATAATAATAAAATAAAACTAACAAATTTACCTTGAGACACTGTGCTCCTACTCCTTTGGATGAGAGTATAAACCGAGGTCTAGTCTGTACAAGCATGCATTCTATCGCACAGACTTTAAAGATCCTGACGCTCATGTCCTAGACGGGGGAGTGCCAGCTATTCAGAATACACACAGCATGCACTACAGTTCCTTCTCCCCATCCCCGGTCGCCCAGGATTGTGTTCAGTCGTCTGGGCATCAGACCATGCGCCCAAAGGTTCAAGGTTTGCTGCAAGTGGGCGTCGTGGGCTTCTTGAATGAGATCCTCATCCTGTATTGGCCACCGCCTTGAGCAGCTCTTGAAGAACGACTGAATAAATGAATAAATAAATGAATATACTTGTATTTATGGAGTAACATTTTATTATAAAGATAGTATGTGTTTCATCTCAAAATTGGCTGAATTGATTTTGATAATGTTTTGCTTGCAAATATTTTAGATAGTGGCCTGTCACTCTATAATGTTTAGTTTGCTTCTTTAGGATAAAGCTGAGTTTCAACATTGCTACAAAAATTTTTGAAAATGCTGATTTTCAGCTATGTATGTTAGTGTCTAGAAATCCATTTGAGTGGGTTTTTTTTTATCGTGTTTTGATGTCCTTATCATGGGTTGATTCACCCACATTGCTTTGATCCTGAAAAGAAAGGAAAAAAACAAACATGTGTAAACAATATATATTGTTTAGAAACTGTAAACACAAAAAATTATGCTTAGATAATTTACTACCGTACTGATGTAGGTCATTGTTGTATTCACTGTAGGTACTCTTATCCAATCCAAATCTGAACAATGCGGTTAACATGGAAGCCGTAGAGATGATGAGCATATCCCCTCACACCTACAGACAGATGGTGATGGAATGTGTCACTGCTAGTCAGAGAGTTGATGGTGAGACGTTACTTTGTTTATATTATGATTTAATTTAATCGCTGACACTGTTTGCACAAGAATTCTTCTTTTGACTTCTTTGTTTATGTTATAATTTAATATAATCAATTAACACAATCTTTGCACAAGAATTTTTCTGTTGACACAGTTTCATGTTTTGCAACCTGGCACTGCACTCTCACTCATACACATAAAAACAATGCATGCATGCACACATACAATGACAACACATGAACTCGTGCACCTTCCCACTGGGACACATGCATGCACACACATAACTCGTTTTTGTTTTAATCCACACAATCCAGTAATATATATATATATATATATATATATAAAGTTACCAATGAGAATCAGAAGTCATCAGTTTAGAGAGTGAAGTGAGCAAGAGCACGTGCTAAGCAAACAGGCGATTGGAAATTTAAATGTGAGAATGAACATGTAAAGCAGAGAAGAGTCAGCCGGGCGAGAGAGAGAGAGAGAGAGAGCAAAAAAGTAACACTAATAAACAAAAGACAGAAAACTTCAACTTTGTGTTCATCGTGTGAAAGTTAGCTTGTGTTACAAACTCCACCATGAAGTATCAACTACAGCCACTATAAGTTAACCAACAACAGCAGAACAAAAAATGTCTCATTCTAAATCTAAAGATTTGTGAATGCTGTTAGTTGGAAATTGTCTACATGAAAAAAATAAATTTTCTCCTACAGCTGGAAAGTTTCCACATCTTGATGAATCCAAAGTGACCTTCACCAAACTGCCAAAGCAGCCAGTCAAACACTTCCCTGTTCCTCGCACGGCTGGCCCCAAAAGCTGCACCAAACTCTCCTTTGATGACTACCACCTAACCTGGAAATCCATTGCCACTTCCAAGCCAGCTGGGACTGTGCAAACTCAATGTGAGCACTTTTAATCGATATATATCATATGAAGTAGGTGCTGACATGTGGACCAACTACTCCAGGGCCTGCAGGCAATAATAATTGAGTTCGTTTTAAAACATGCTTCATACCTAATAAAAGCTTGAAGCACAGTACAATGTCAAGCAAATTTAATTAGAATGAAAATAACATAAAATATTACATTTGAAGTTACTAACTTTTAAATAGGCACCTATTGATAAGAATTTTTTAATTCCAATGTTTCAATAAACTATAAAAATTATTTACAAATTTTACCGATATGGCTATAGGTTTATTAAGTAATTATTACATGTAGTCCTACTGTCCTACTAATTCATGTAGTGAACACTGATTCAGCAATTGTAATAAATTCAATCAATCATAAAGTGGTATAAATAACTTGTCATGATATGTAAAGTGTATGCCCAGATGACATCAAATAAATACAAATTAAATTTACTGTTGTATGAAAATTTAAACAAACAATGTGAAACAAATTCATATTTAGTGGGTGGCTAAGGGCTCTAGAGTGTTCTTTTTATTTCATTGGTTTAGTTTATGTTTAATTATTTAGGCTACTAGTACTAATCTATACTTCAGCACTACAGGCAGTAAGTTTAATACAAATTAATAGTACAATTGAAATCTTGAGTCGGATTATTTATACTGTCTTTGTGTCTAGCTTATGTATCAATATCAGTATGTATAGTTAATTTAATAAATAGCTTGATAACTTACACTAAGTCTAATTAGTTTAAATAGTTTCTCTGCTGCCCGTGTTTCAGATAGCTGACTCAATGACTGTATATATATATAGTATAAGCTACTGTTTAGATAAAATTGTATAAAATATGTACTAATATAGTTACATGTAGTAGGCTAATAACATTGTGTGTGTGTGTGTGATTTTGTCTGATAACTAAATTATTTTAACAAGGATTTGGATAGAAAAAAAATCCTATCATAAAAAAACAAACTAAAATTAAAAAAGGTTAAAAGTGCATTATAAATATAAAGTATGGCATTTTATTTTGAGTATCATGTGAGATTAATTACTGAACTATACTAATTATAGCCCAACACATTTATATATAATTATAATATTGTTTTTATTTTTTATTTATTTTTTTTACTAGAGTGTAGACAAAGTAGATTTGAGAGTATCATTAGTATGATCACGATATGCACATTTGAGAGGAAGAGAAAGAACAAAAGTAAACACTACTAGTAGGCCTAAACGTTAAACATCACTTATTCATTATGACTGAGTAACTCTCTAAGTATAATGTAAGACTACACAGTGCACACACTGATAAAGTAATATGTTATAGGCCTACTAATAAGCAAGGACGTAAGTAATATGGCTAGTAATATTATAACTGTTCATTTATATAAATTAAAAAAAGCCTGATTTAGGCTACTCAATTCTCAAATAGGCCCAAAGTATTAGAATGTAAATAGCCTAAAACTTAGTTTCACTTTCGTTTCAGAGTTTTGTCATTCGATTTCACACTTACCAATCTGTAGAAAAAAGACGATCCAGATGTAGACTGTCGTCATTTTCGCTGGAAGATGAACTGTCATCTCCAGAAGCTTCTGGTTCAAACTGATATGGAACAATACCGTAATTATTACCATCTTCTTCGGCGCTAATATTACTACAAGAAGAACACGAAGAATCGCTTTCAGCGTGGTCTTGTGGCTCCATTACAATATGCTACGTCACAAGCTAAGGGAAATTATCATGTGAAGTTTCAGAAAATTACTTCCCCTTATGTTAATTACAGGTAAAAATTCCTATCTTTATCGAACAACAACAAGCGATCTAAAGCTAATTAAACCTTCATATTTTGTAATTGTCTTAGTTTAGCATAGCCCTCAATGTAGACCAAATATCGCCGATGTCTAGGGTAGGCCTTTAAAACTGTATGCATGCACACATATGCTTCAAAAGTGTTGAGATGTGCATTTAAAAGCAACCTGCACAGAATTCTATCATGTAATATCATCAGAATGAGTGATTTCCCACCCACTGGTATCTGTTAATCTGTTTCTGATCGGTTTTTGAAAAAGAGTGAGAATAAAATAGTATGTTGTGAGACTCTTGACAATGTCCAAAAAATACCGAGAGATTCCTTGGAAGTGCTGGAGTACGAGAAAATAGCTATGGAAAACTGGAATTTTGGGGAAAACCAAATTGACAAAGGCAACAGGAGAAACATTGCATGAGAGAAAAATATCATTGGCAACATGTTTATCACAGGTTTAGTCGGTTATTTTCTTATTTATTTGTTTATGTGTTGCAGTGCTTGAAATGTTGCAAGGGTATCCCACACTTACAACGATTCATCATGGGTTACCAATTATTGAGTTTGAAGAGCAGTTAAAAGAACACATGGAGGAGTAAGTTTATATTTTAAATGAATTAATCAAGTTGCAAGGGTTTTTTGTTGGTTTTTAAGCCTAACCTGACTGCATTGTTAATGTCCACACATTAAATACAAGATAGCAAGACATTCAAATGTATTTCCAGACATTCACGAACAGTGCTGAAAAGTAAGCTTTTTTTTTAAAGTGTGAATTTTCTGGGTGGTGTTCTGATTCGAACTTATCTTTATGCAGAATTAAAACATGGAATGACGGGTCGCTTTCTGAACTATTAGCAAGCAAAAGCATGATTAAAATCGGCTGAGTCAATGTTGAGATACAGAGCAACATGTGTTTAGGAACTAATGAAGCCCAGCGACCTTGACCTTTGAGAAAGTGTAAATATGCGTTTTGCGGATGACTGATGGATTGGCTGGAGAGAAACAAAAACAATAGCTGGTACAGAGGCTTGACACCACCTCCAGAGCCTCTGGAATGGAAATAAGTGCAGAGAAGACCAAAATGATGACCAACAACACCAAATGGCATGAACACGGAAATTAAAGTCCAAGCCAAACCCTCAACACGGTGCATTACTTCAAATATTTAGGAGCCATTGTATGAGACAATGGGTCCTGACAGGAAGTCCTCTTCAGGATCGCACTAACAACTGAAAATGTTTAAGCCCATTTGGAAAGACAAGACCATCAGTCTGTACACTCCAAGGCAAGGCTGCTATGCTCCCTTGTCATCTCCATCTTCCTATATGCTTGTGAAACATGGACCCTCACAGCAGATCTACAATGAAGAATACAAAGGTTGAAAGCATGGAAATGAGGTGCTACAGAAGACTTCTGGGCATTTTCTATACCCAGCACATCACCAACAATGAAGTCCAACAGACCATCACCCAAGCCATGGGACAACACGATGACATGCTCACAGTGGTGAAGAAAAGGAAACTCCGATGGTATGGCCACATCTTGCAAAGACCATCTTGCAAAGCACAGTGCAAAGAGGCAGAAGAAGAGGGAGACAGAAAAAGAGGTGGGAAGACAACATTCGAGAATGGACTGGCTTGACACTGAGCAAAGCCCTGAGGGTTGCTGAGGACAGAGAAAGATGGAGTAAGCTGGTTAAAGGATCATATGTGGTGCCCCAACAACTTTCGAGTTATGGGATAGAATAGGATAGGATAGTAAAAGTCATGAAATTCGGTTCAGTCATTCTTGAGATAAGGCAAAAATGTGTTTTGGACAATAAATTGACACGTCTGGCTGTCTCACTGATTGCTGCCTTGTATGTATCGTCTGACACCCAAACAACGGAACAATATCCTGGGCCACTGGACATGGAGGAGAAAGGACCTAGTCTTTGCTGGGTGTATTTGTGTAGCTGGCGCGCAACTGTTCTAGGACATGAGCATCAGTATCTTTGAAGCCTGTGCGATGGAATGCCTGCGTGCACAGACTAGACCTCAGTTTACACGCTCATCCGGAGGATACTTTAAAGAAGGAAATAAGTATGTATGTGCAAGAGAAGAAACACAGATCAGTGGTTATGACATTATGCTACATTATTTTAACTTTTCATTGTTATCTCGTCGTGTTTATTTCCTCTGACTTTATAGTAGGTTGTACTGATTTTTAAAAAAAAAATCATTTGCAGGCACCGGCAGATTATGTTTGGTCGCTTCCGAAACACAGCGACGTACACGGAGGGAAGGGAGGCTAAGCTAGCAAAGCTGCAGCGCATGAAAAAGATTTATCTCCCACCAAGGCGTTCTCCAAGTTAGAATATTTTGTTTTCCTATCTAAACAAATCAGTATGTAATTTAAAGGGTCAATGTATCGAGGATGTTTATATAATGAGATGCTGGTCTTTTTTTTTGGGGGGGTTATAATTATACAATTAATTACCGGTTTATTTAATTCGGGTGAATTCAGTAGTGGCATATATTCTATTTTTTTATGACATTTTTTTTTTGTTTTACGCGATGTGCATAATTATTGCTCCAAACACAGAATTTGCATGATGTAAGGCAGAAAATCTTCAACTTTACACTATAGTTGATCTGCCCAAAACTTTATGAAAAGTTGGGATCCATAAAGGAACATTTAAACACCAATTGTTCTCCTTTCACGCTTACAGGGGTCCAAATTTTTCAGTTTCCAGACGGAAACCGTATTTTAAAGATCTATTAAAACGGAAATTGTTTGATTGATTGATTGTTGCTTTAGGTCCAGCGGACTCTTCCGAGCCAAATCAGGACCGGACAACCCCCAATCCGCATAAAAGATCTGCCGAAACAACCCTAGTGGGAAAATTGAATGCCCTCCACCGGCCAGTCACTTTACAATAAAGACATCCCACGCAGGGGACGGCTGAGGCTTTACCCCAACTACTCGAACCCCCAGTTACAAAAACAAAATAGAATACAAACATCATTATAAATCATCAACAAAACACATACATATAAAATGCCTATAGTGCTAAATAATACAATCATAGGAAGCCCTAGTGACCACCCGGCAGAAAGCGTCCAACACTCCCAAGCTGATCCAACAGACCTCTTACACAAACAAGGAGTCTTGTCCAGGAAGAGTTTTCAAGAAAAAAGGTAGGTCATTGATCTAGCGAAGAAGAAGATAGTATAGCAGAGTGATAGGACAGATCAGGAATGGGAAAGAGCAAATGAGGAAGACAGCAACAGTGGGAATTTAAAGCACTAAATTTCCAGAAAGTTGGGGATACTATTTATACTGAAACCCCCGGCACTCCAACTGTTGCCGCAGTGAGTCAGTCATGCCTACAAAGGCAAGACAGGTTTTCAACTGGGGCTTTCACTTTTCCCTTTATAGGTTAGAACAATCTACAGTGGCAAGATTGCTCATGACCCCAAGGGGTAAAACGGAAATTCTGTATTTTTGAAAAAAACAACCAAAAAAAAAACAAACACCCCGTAATAAAGAAAAACTGAGAAGAGTACGGAAAACACTTTAAAAAAAGGCAATCTTTCTTTGCTGACAGGAAACGGAAACAGCCCGTGCTGTGCAATTGTGTAAACCCCGTAGATATTTTGCCGCACAATTTGATTCAATACGAATTAAGTTACAAAGATTTCGTCTTAGAAAAAAATGCCTTGGATGAAGGAGACTTGGTCACAAATGTAGATTCAAATGTAAAAATTAACAAACGTAACACTGTTCCTTTTGTTCAGATTGAAAGAGAGCCTTTTAAATCTATTCGAAAATGAACTCTTCAAATGCTAAAAAGTCGTTTTTTTCCGGAGGGGAGGAGGGGGAAGGGGGGAGAGGAGGAGGGAAGGGGGAGAGGGGGGAAGGGGGGGAACCCTGGCCTTTCTGTTTTTTTACTTTTGTCCAGTTGGAACCATGCACTTACCTTTTTAAAAATACAACCATAATATATTTATTTATTTATTTATTTGCTTGTTCTGCCAGCACCCACTCCAACAGACATAATAGATCCAACAGCAACAGTGGAAGGAAAGGACTGGGAGAAAGAAGCTGAGGACCTCGTCAGTTGGACAAAAAATCTGGATGATACTGCCATCGACACATGATTATGTATTATTATTTACTTGATAAGCCGTTACAAACACTATTTAAAAATGTAATGGTTATGAATTACATTGACTTCATAATCTGTGACATTTTCGCTTTGTAATCTTTGTAAAAAAAATAAAAATAATAATGATAATAACTATTCACATGCTGACTTGGAAAACACAAAAAAATCTCTTAGCGTGTTCTAATTTAGGTTTCAACCTTAAAAGAGCATTGGTTTTGTCAGCTCACTTCATTATAAAACAACCAAGCGAGTTCAGGCTTATGTAGTTGAAACTACAGCAATGTAATTTCATTGCAAGTAAGGTGGGTCAACATGCATTTCTTCCCCCAAACATGATTTTTGTGTGGGAGAGTTTTTATTGGATTGTGAAGTATATATTTAATGTTCAATGTTTACCTGCAGTAGTCTGGGAAGACTAGGTTGTCATTCTCCAAACTCATGTTTGTCATTTCATTTGTTTTGTTTGAAGTTTCCTTTCTGAGATACAAATATTGAAGTACATTTAACATTTATTGTTTAAGTTCAGTGTTCTAGCAAGACTAACCAGCTGTACCATTTTTCAAACAACTGATTGTCATTCTTTTTTTTTTTTTTTTAAAGTTTCCTTTCTGTGATACTAATATTTATTCAGCGTCGGGGAGTAAGTAAATCTTAGAAAGGAAAAGCTGATACGAATAGCATGCACCTTTAGAGAATCACAGTTCATATTTTACGTGAAAATAAATGGGTTTTTGATAGGGGTTCTTAAAAAAAAAAAGACAAAAAAAAAAGACATTAAATGAAAAGCTTAAAGGTTGCATTTTAGCACAACCTAATTATTGGCCTTGATCTTGAGATTACCTTGACCTCTACATGACCATGAACACTTACATATGATCGGTAAACTGAAACAGAGTTGGGTTATGTTAAAAGGCAGGTTTGACCTTCGAAATTACCTTGACCTTAGGATGACTTTGGCCTTCATGTGACCTTTAATGTTATGTATGATGAAATAAACCAATTTCGATGCATCCTGCAAGTCAGATACAAAGCCGCACAAATGTATGCTGTCAAATTTTAGACTTCTGTGTGTGTATATGTGTGAGGCCAAACATGACCTTGACCTTCAAGGCCAATGCAGCAATTTCACAGCTATAAAAAGCGAGGCATGGAGGTGGGGAAGGGGGTCAGTCAGTCTTTCTGTCGGTACGTCCTTCTGAACCCTATCTCAAAAACCATAGATTTTGACCAAACTTCCTAGGAACATGACCTAGGTCAGTGGCCTGACTCCCGTTCCATCATATTTTATCTGCCACAGAAGTAACGGTCACGGTCACTGGATTCTATTTGTTGCTAAATGAGCTTTGCTCCTTATCTCAAAAAAGGCTGAAAGGATTTTATTGAGGTTTGGTACACAGGTACTTCAGATCATGGGCCTACTATCCTTCAGTAGTAATCCAGTTGTTGGTCAAACCGTCAATCCTAATGTCATGTTGTTGTTCAAAACACACTTTTTGTCTTCCCTCAAGAATAATTGAATGGAAATTCACCATGTTTACTTCGTGAATCTGAATCTGAATCTGAAAGTATACACTGTGCTATCAAAGCTGATATTTCTACAGTGTTGCGCGCAGGGAGCAAGAAAAAAAACTGTAAAAAGAAGGAAGCAACTCAAACGATAGAGGGTAATAAGGGAGGGTTAAAAAAAAAAAATGTCAGGTTTCATGATTCTAGCTAAGCCAATCTGGCTACCGTGGCGGTCCCCGGAGCTAAGCCCCGACCAGCACAGCCTCAGCCTTCATCACCACTACTTTCTGAGGGATATAAAAATAAGCTATTATAATGGGAGGGACTTTAGCCCCTGCTTGAAGGATGCCAAGCTGGGGGCCTCGGCTACTACTGCCGGTAAAGAATTCCACACCGGAATTCCAACACCATCAAGAAAATTAACACATTGGAAATTTTTTTTTTTTTATGTGTGAGTGTGGTGGGGGGGGGGGGGGGGGCGGATCCTATGTGCGAGTGTCTTTAAACACATTTGAATTTTGAATTTTTATATGCACAAGGGAGATCATTCACTGCAATAATATGAATCGATAAAGTAAGTGATCATTCTATCTAGTGTACAAGTTTGAAGAAATGGCCTCACGTTTACATAAAGCAAATTACAAAAATCATGATGTGAAATTCACTATGTGTTTGTTTAGTATTTTATTTTTGTCTCTCTGATCTTGTGTATTTTGATAACTATAGTCTTTACTGCTGTCTGTTAAGAAGAAGAAGAAAATGAAACCACGTTACGCTTTGTATTATAACTAGTTTATGTTGTGTATGCATGTACAAACATGGTTTAAATGATGACATTGCCCTGTACATATGTTTGTTTTGACATGCCTTTTTGACTCACATGCATAGCAGTTGAGCCTATGTACTCACCACCCTTATAAAAGTTTACCAGATTTTGCAAATCTATGCGAGACGAGTCCTAAATAGTTCAAAATGACATTATATATATATATATATATATATAATTGTCCGTCCACCCGTACATCTTTCCACTGTCTGTCTGTGCAAAACTTGCAAGTGAATTAATATCTCAGAACCTATTTCAACAAAACGTGGTAAGAGACCTCATAAATGATCAGTGAAATTCAAAATCTGAATGAATGAATGACTTCAGTCAAGGTCACAGGATCAACAAATGTTAGTTTAAAAAAAAAATTTTTTTTACTTCTTTTTCTAGGTTATTGATAATGAACTTATGATTCTTTGAGGCATGATAGATATCGTTGAGACACACATACTATATAAATTTGGTCAATCTCACTTCAAGGCTAAGGTCACTGGAGCTGTCCAGAGTCAGTATAGATATTTGAAGTGACCTTGACCCTAAAATATAAGAGATATAAAGCCCAAACTTGTATTTAGAGATGATAGATCGAACTTTAATACATGTTCAGTTTTTGCATTGATCTTGAAGGTCAAGGTCATTTTAGTCCTTACACAAACATACAAAAATAGGTCATCGTACAGTGGAATGGCCGTTTATTTAACCCATAATATGCAACATTGGGTTATTTCTCACATCTCTCACGTTCTTCACTCTCTTCACTGGCTAAACGTAACAGATTGAATACAATACCAGCTTTCTTCTCTGACCTTTTCTGCTGTTCACCTTTCTTCTTCACAATATCTCACAGATCACCTCCATGTTTACACTCCAGCTCATCATCTCCGCTCTTCTGCAGATACTCTTGTCTTGCAGACTCCCCCTTTCAAGAAAAGATCATTTGGTTTTAAGTCCTTCTCTCATCAAGCACCATCTGGAACAATCTACCTTACTACCTGTGACAGTCCTCTTCATTGGAAGTCTTAAAATCAAATTATTTTCTTAAGTCAGACATTGAGAAACATTTTCTTTGTGTTGTGCATGTATATGCATGAATGCTCTGTAAAGCACCATGAGCAAGTTTCTTTTTGGGGGCTGTATAAATGTTCATTATTATTATTATTTGATCAGACATGCATGAGAGGTTACATAGAGGTCAAGGTCATCCCAAGTTCAAGGTCACTGAAGGTCATGGTCATCCCAAAGTCACCATTTACTTGGGATAATAGAACTTTTTGCTATAGTTTGATAGTCTATGAGTGTATTTTGAGCCGGAGCTTAAGGTCAAAAGCATAGAAAGATCGAAGTCGGTACAGTATTACTTTGCATTTTAATGTCATTGTTTCATTTTTGTTTTTTCTGGACACTCAATTTCATGTAAAATATTGCAAGTTCCATAGGAGCATGTGAGTCATATGGGCTTTGCCCTTCTAGTTTTATGATGCTTTGTGTCAGTAGATTGTGCAACACCTGTTGGTTTAAGACACTTCTAAAATCACACATCTGTCTTTGTTTTTTTTTTTTTTTTTTTTGTATGAATGTGTGGTCTGTGCACCCTTGAGAAATCGAGTCACCAAACCAAACAAGACAAACTGATCTAAACACATGCTCACACACCCCCCCCCCCCCCCCCCCCACACACACACACACACTGAAGATCAAGATAATTCCAAGCCGCTGTGGACCTAGAGTTGACTTGAATATGTCTTAATTTGTACACAGCCCATCTTTTTTAACAAAAGCAAAATGCAATCGAGGCCATCACAGGACTTGAAACTAGGGACCTTGTGTAACTTAATTCATTTTTATTTCATAGAGAGAGTGTGCGAGACGGGGCTTTCTACATGGCATGATTGCTGTAATTAGCTGACTTTCATCTCCTTCTAATACTCCACAAGCACTTAAATGCATTTTAAATCAAAATCTGAGTATAGATCTCCATTTTCACTTCTAAAACGATTGAGTAAAGCAAAAGCACATCGTTTAGGATGTCCTTCAACTGATGTAATAAACAAAATGCATCGGTTTTCTAGAAACCACTATGACTGTGCCTGACAAATTTTGTGACCTTTTACCTCTGCATACTAATGAGCTGCGAAAATTTGCTGATTATTTTATTATTATTTATTATTTAATTACTTTTATATAGCGCTTTTTGAGCTCAAGATCCGCTCAAGGCGCTGGTCGATACAGGATCCAACTCAAGCCGCCTGAGGCGCCCTCTTGCAGCCTTTGGGTGAGAAGTCTGATGCTCAGACAACTGAGCACAATCCTGGGCGACCGGGCATGGGGAGAAGGACCTAGTGCAGTGATGGATGTATTTGTGTACCAGGCACTCCGCCGTCTAGGACCTGAGTGTCAGGATCTTTAAAGTCTTTGCTATGGAATGCATGCGTGCACAGACTAGATGTCAGTTTATACTCTCATAGGAAGGATGACACGGACCGAAAAGTAGGAAAAGTCCCGAACCACAATCACACACTATTGAAGTATATCTAATAGATGGTATCTAAATACAAGCCGACTTGAAATTATCAGATCTTCGCTATAAAGTGTGAAGCTAAGCCATCACTGCAACAACGGATCAACATGCACAATAAAGTTACACCAACACTGTGTGAAAAACAATTGAATTTTGTTCATGATGACTGAGCACACACAAGATTTTGAAAACTCACAAACTGAGCAGCATTTGATACCAAATTTCACATTCCATGATAATATCAAGGCTAAGATCTACAAGCATGTAATAAACAGCAAATAAATGAGGTCAAGAAAACATCTTTTTACAACCACACACACATGCACAAATGACATATATACTGACAAATGTGAATGTATGAATTCACAAATACTTCATGAATTATATATATACACATACATGTAATACAGCATACGCCATATGATTATGAATGTGTATTCAGAACATGAATGTGTCAGCATATTATTTGCAAACAGAACTAAATACAGTACATTTCCTAGAAATTGAGAAAACGCTGCAGTGCATCGCTCCAGAACAATGCAATTTACCAATATAAAATTTAACATAGAATAATACAAACAATATTTCATACAAAAAGGTCAATTAGTACTCGGTGACAACTTCACCCTCATTGCTACTATATACCCACCTCTTTTTATCCTACTGCAATACATAAACTGTCGCCGCAATCCTGTTGATCACTTTGTTACAGCCTTGAAAAACAGCATGTTTAAAGTTTGCAATGTATTTTGAAACTCTCCTGCCTGCTTCACATGGGCCCTCTTTCTTTTTGACTCTTTGTTCATGGATTTGGGTGGTCTCGACATTTCAAAATGGCTACACAAGGAAATGTAATTCTACAAGCCTAATAGCTTCATTTTAATAAAAGCAAACATTGTTACTTTACCCATGCTAGTTATTTTGAAGGCATTTGCTGCTACAGCAATATTTACACATTTTACATAGAATGCGACATTTTCTCAATTTGTATTAAATGGACTGTATCTTTACATTCAATACTCCATTCACTGATAATATATATCCTGAATGCATTAAAACTGAAATCTTTATAATAATAATAATAATAATAATAATACAGGATGCTACATACGCGCCTTTCCCCAAATCAGTCAGGCTCAAAGCTCAGCGATCTATACCAACATACATGCTCACCTGTCTCATCCACCCTCACACACACCAAATTCACATCCATCACTCAAACAGGTGGTGTAAAGGCAGGGAGATCACTATTGGAAGACGGAAAGAAAATCGAATGATTATTTTTGAAATTTTTATATCGACTGCGTCCTGTACCATTATTGAAGGAAGGGAGGAAACCGGAGTGCCCGGAGAAAACCCTCGGTGACCTCAATAGTCTCGTACCTAAGTCACATTCGTTCGCCCCTCGCGGGAATCGAACCCGCGACCTTCGGCATAGGAAACCGGCGACTAATCCACTGCGCCACGAGGCCATAATATAATTCCTATAGGCCCAGAGAGCAAAACCTGCTTGCTCTTGCTATCACAGAAATAGATAGAACTTAATTTTTCAACTACTAATTTCATAGAGAGAGGGTTGGAGTTGGAAGGGTGTGTGTGTGTGGGGGGGGGGGGGATGGGTGACACTACATTACATTACATTACATGATTGTTGCTTTAGGTCCAGCACACTCTTCCGAGCCAAATCAGGACCGGACAACCCCTGATCCGCATAAAAGATCTGCCGAAACAACCCTAGTATTAAAAATGAAAGCTCTCCACCAGCCAGTCATTTTATAATAAAGACATCACACACAGGGGACACTGAGGCTGTACTCTAATTTATCGAACCCCCGTTTACAAAAACAAAATAGAATACAAACATCATTATAAAATATCAACAAAACACATACATATAAAATGCCTACATTACTAAATAATAACATCATAGGAAGCCCTAATGACCACCTGGCAGAAAGCGTCCAATATTCCCAAGATGATCCAACAGACCTCACACACAAATAAGGAGTCTTGTCCCGGAAGACTTTTCAAGAAAAAAGGTAGGTGACTGGTCTAGTAAAGAAAAAGATGGTATAGAAGATTGATAGAACAGAGTATGAATGCGAAAGAACAAAGGAGAAAGACAGCAACAGTGGGAATTTGTTACGTTGAAACGCGAACGAAAGTGTGTCGGAAGCGTGTACGATAGATCTAATCGTTTCGATTTGCAAAGTATTCAATAATGGAGTTTATTTACCTTTGATTTGAGTTTGCATTGTTGTTAGGAGAGGCTTTGTATAACGGTGATAATTTTGGTTAGTCGATATTGTTGTAGAATATTCCGGATCTGTTTGTTTACTATCGATCGAAGTTTCTTGATGGTCGTAGATAATGGAGAACATTCTTTTGGCAGGAAGAGAGAAGTATGACGTAAGTCAATGATGACGATCTTTAATTCTGATTGGTTGGTTGTAATGCGTCATTTTCTAGAACGAGCTGTCGTCATCTCGAAGGAGAGAAAAAATTATTTATTCGATGCTCCGTGTGTTGTTGGGAGATTGTTGTTGAGAGAAAAGTTGTTGATAGTGATTTGGAAAGTTGCTGTGAAAGTTGTTGAGTTGAATTGAGAATTGTATGCAGTTGTTGATGTGTGCTGAATAAAAGTGGAAAACTTCATACGTGGACTTCGTGACTTGTATGCTGTTTGGACGGGCTGTGTGAATAAACGAATCTGAGTTACACCCTATCAGGAATTCAAGCGTCGGGGCTGAATCAGATACTGATAGAAAACACCAACATCAAACTGAGTGTAACATTTTGGGGGTCAAGCCGCGATTCACGCCATAGCCAAGGGTTCAACTGCGACAACAAGCGAGTCAACGTTACGAGAGGCAGTCATCGAGGGTAGCCGCCAACGAGTTGCGTCGAGAGGGGCCAACATACTGGGACTACATCACCGATAGGTTCGGGTTGACTGCAAGGGCGTGTAGTTGCTGAAGAGTTGCTTCGTGAGCGAACAACAGATCAGGACTACGTGGCTGCCGCAGGACTACGTCAAGGGACAGTCTCGGAGCTACATCGCCAGTGTTACAGCGAGCGTCGAGCGGACGTCGCGTCTACTTCAGCACAGGAGCGTGTACATCAACACCAGCGTGGTGCAGCGTCGCATACGACGAGGACAGCGGGGCCTGCGTCAACGAAGGCGACTAGTGACAAGCATCAGCGCTACTGCAGAGAGCGTGCTGTTCTAGAACAGTCTAGAAAGGTACAGCACAGTCAAGAACTTTCCAGAAAAAAAGAACTCTACAGTCAAGAACTTTCTAGAAAAAGAACTTTCTTGAAAAGAACTTTCCAGAAGCATCAAGATGGCTGACTTCTGGCAGAAAGGGATTCAACTGAATCTAAAAGGCAAACAGCTGACGGAGTACGTCAAATCCCAGGAGAGAATACAAGAACGAGAATTAGAAGAGCAGCGTCGCCGTGAAGAAAGAGAATTGGAAGAGAAGCGTCTAGAAAAAGAAATAGAACTAGAACAGAAGCGTCTAGAAATTGAACAGCAGCGGCAAGAAAAAGAAGAGCAACGACGTCGTGAAGAAAGAGAAATTGAACAGCAGCGGCAAGAGAAAGAAGAGCAACGACGTCGTGAAGAAAGAGAGGAAAGAGAGGCTGAGCGTCAATACCAGCTAGAGTTGGCGCGTATCCAGAACAATCAGCATGCGCCACAAGTCACCAACGACCATACGGCTCCAAGATTGCCAGCTTTCGTCGACGGGAAGGACCAGATTGACTGTTATCTGGCGAGATTTGAAAGGTTTGCCAAAAGCTCTAACTGGCAACCTCAAGACTGGGCGATTCGACTAAGTGCACTTCTGACGGGAGAAGCACTCGACGTCTACACCAGATTGTCGGACGATGACGCTAAAGACTACGACGTCTTGAAAGAGGCCCTATTGCAGTGCTACAACTTTACAGAGAAGGGCTACCGTAAACGCTTCCGTGAATGCCGGCCTAAGTCAGGCGAGACGCCAAAGCAGTTTGTGGAGCGCCTGTCGTCATATCTACACAAGTGGGTGGAGTTATCAGGCGAAAGGAAGTCTTACGACAGTCTCCATGACCTGATCGTGAAGGAACAATTTCTCAATGCCTGTCACAAGGACCTAGCGACCCACTTAGAAGAACAAAAGCTGCAGACGCTTAAAGATGTGACTGAGGCTGCTGAAAGATATCTCATCGCTCATGGGAAAACCCTGGGGCCACCCAGCGCGACGAAACATTTTCAGAAGACTGGAAACCATGTGAACCAGATCCAGGGAAGCCAGACGAGCCAGAGACAGACAGACTCCACGCCTCCTCCCAGGGAAGGGCATTCAAGGGGCTGTTTCACCTGCAACGCTACAGACCACAGAGCGGCTAACTGTCCTCAAAACAAAAGTAGCGGACAGCGGAGCAGTACGGACAATTCAGCGGCGGGCAACCGGCAGAGGCGGTTCTCCAATCAACGGCAAAACAGTAGATCTGACCATCAAGTGTGCGGCGGGAGCGTCATTCTTCCGAGTGAGACCAAGCGCACAGCTACTCCTGCGGACGTGCAAGAGTGCATGACTGATGGCCAACTCCTCCTTGCCAACGGGAAATCCATCCCCGTCGTCGCCAGCGCAGCTGTGACCGTACAGAACATGCCTGTTTCCAAGGGACGCGTCGGAAATCATGAAGTGACTGTTTTAAGAGACTCTGGCTGCAGTGGGGTCATCGTCAGAGAAGACCTAATCGCTAAAGAACAGTTCACTGGCGATTCAAAATGGACACTTATGGCCGACAGCAAATGTGTGAGAGCGCCAGTTGCGAAGATTCATGTCAACACCCCTTTCTACATAGGCGAAGTCGAAGCGGTTTGCCTGAAGAAGCCGCTGTATGATTTGATGATCGGGAATATCGACGGCGCGAGACGACCCGACGACCCCGATCCAGAGTGGAGTCCTGCCCCAACTCAACACGTCGAAGTTGTGGAGGAGGATCCATTGCCATTTCCCGATGGAGACCTTACAGAGCTGCTACGGGACAATGTGGTTACTCCGGCTCAGCCCTGCCGACCAGAGATCGTCGGTGCTGTTACTACCAGGGCCCAGGCCAAGAGAGACAAGACGTCTACGCCACTGAAGGTCGCCGACAACTCCAAAGCTGCCATCGTGGACAGAGATAAGCTGATTCAGCTCCAGGAAGCTGATAGCACTTTAAACAAGTACAGGAACCGCCAAGACCACGTGACCAAGGGCAGTGGCACGGTCTATTTTGAGGTGAAGGCCAAGATCCTGTATCGAATCTTCCAGCACCCGAGGGTCAACGGAGGTAAACCACTACGTCAAGTTTTGGTACCGTTACCCCTAAGGCGCCAAGTGATGGAAGTAGCACATGACTCAATCATGGGAGGTCACCTAGGTATCAAGAAGACGTCGGATAGAATCCAGGCGGTATTCTACTGGCCAGGACTTCATGCGGACGTCAGCCGTTTCTGCCGATCGTGTGACATTTGCCAGAAGACAATACCTCGAGGAAGGGTCCCGAAAGTGCCTAT
Source organism: Oncomelania hupensis (assembly GCA_036898135.1). NCBI lineage: Eukaryota > Metazoa > Mollusca > Gastropoda > Littorinimorpha > Pomatiopsidae > Oncomelania > Oncomelania hupensis. The sequence goes on along the minus strand of CM072516.1, from coordinate 54,166,400 downwards.
GCAGAGGATGCCTCTGATCGACCGACCTTTCAAGAGGGTGGCCTTAGACTTAATCGGCGAAATAAGACCTCCGAGTGAAGAAGGTCATCGATGGGTACTGACTTTAGTGGACTATGCGACTCGGTACCCAGAAGCAGTGCCTCTGAAGAAGATTGACACTGAAACTGTTGCAGAGGCGCTAGTGGACATGTTCAGTAGACTTGGAGTGCCTGAAGAGATCCTGACAGACCTCGGGACGCAGTTCGTCTCTGACTGCATGAAGGAGGTCAATAGACTGTTGAGCATCCGGCATTTGACTACGACACCCTACCATCCGATGTGCAACGGGCTTGTCGAGAAGTTCAATGCTACGCTGAAGTCCACCCTGAAGAAACTGTGCAGCGAGCAGCCCAGACAATGGCATCGTTACATCAACGCCTTACTTTTCGCCTACAGAGAAGTACCGCAGGAGTCCACCGGCTTTTCTCCGTTCGAGCTGCTCTACGGAAGAACCATCCGAGGGCCGATGCACATCCTGAAAGAACTGTGGACGAAGGAAGTGGACACCCCAGAGGTGAAGAACAGCTACCAGTACGTGTTTGAGCTACGGGAGAAGCTGGAGCAGACTCTCGAGATAGCCAGAGAAAACCTGAAGAAGTCCCAGGACTGTGGAAAGCACTACTATGACCGTAGGGCTGTGAACAGGAAGTTCAAACCTGGCAACAAAGTGCTGGTGCTGCTACCTACCGATCATAATAAGTTGCTGATGCAGTGGAAAGGCCCGTACGAAGTGGAGACCGTGGTGGGAATCAACGACTACAAGGTGAAGGTCGGCCAGCATTCCAAGATATACCACGCCAACCTCCTTAAGCTGTACGTGGAAAGGCCATCAGAGACTGTGCACGCAGCCACAGCAGCTGTGACCGACGACAGCTTTGACAGCGAAGAACTGTTGGAACTGGGAGACTTCCACAGCAGAGAAGGCATCGATGATGTTAAGCTAGGACCGAGCTTGACGGAAGGTCAGAAGTTGGAGCTCAATGACCTTATGGGCGAGTTTCCCCATAACTTCAATGATGTCCCAGGCTCTACGACTTTAGTCGAACATGAAGTCCACACCCAGACCTGGAAGGAGCATCTGCAGACCTTGAGGGAGCCGTTCCACCGTCCCACAGAAGCCAACCTGACCGTGAGACCCAGCGAATGCATTCTGGGAGCTGACAATGTCGACTGCGTCGGACATCCGACGGGAGAGGAAGACAACGGAGGATGCACTGACTCCAGGAAAGCCCACGAGATCACTGTCTTTGACCCTGGGCCGATGACGACCGCAACTGATGAGGGCGTCGTTTCCTTGCGGTTGAAAGAACATTGACTGTGTGGATGAACTGTGAACAGTGACAATATCCAGATAGACTTGCGGATAGAAGGACATTGACTCTGTGTGGATGAACTGAGCTCAATGACAGTATTCAGAAGTTTTAATTCTGTACTTTGCTTGTGCATTACGTTTCAACGTTGTTGAAAGAAATTGGGTAAATTTCTTCTTGAGTGGGGGGTTGTGTTACGTTGAAACGCGAACGAAAGTGTGTCGGAAGCGTGTACGATAGATCTAATCGTTTCGATTTGCAAAGTATTCAATAATGGAGTTTATTTACCTTTGATTTGAGTTTGCATTGTTGTTAGGAGAGGCTTTGTATAACGGTGATAATTTTGGTTAGTCGATATTGTTGTAGAATATTCCGGATCTGTTTGTTTACTATCGATCGAAGTTTCTTGATGGTCGTAGATAATGGAGAACATTCTTTTGGCAGGAAGAGAGAAGTATGACGTAAGTCAATGATGACGATCTTTAATTCTGATTGGTTGGTTGTAATGCGTCATTTTCTAGAACGAGCTGTCGTCATCTCGAAGGAGAGAAAAAATTATTTATTCGATGCTCCGTGTGTTGTTGGGAGATTGTTGTTGAGAGAAAAGTTGTTGATAGTGATTTGGAAAGTTGCTGTGAAAGTTGTTGAGTTGAATTGAGAATTGTATGCAGTTGTTGATGTGTGCTGAATAAAAGTGGAAAACTTCATACGTGGACTTCGTGACTTGTATGCTGTTTGGACGGGCTGTGTGAATAAACGAATCTGAGTTACACCCTATCAGGAATTCAAGCGTCGGGGCTGAATCAGATACTGATAGAAAACACCAACATCAAACTGAGTGTAACAGAATTTAAAGCACTAAATATCCAGAAAGTGGGGATACTATTTATACTAAAAACCCCGGCACCCCAACGGGGGAAGGGGTGACACTAAACATATATCAAAGATCATTAGGGCAATATAAACCTTACAAACTAAAACGACTCACAGTCATTAAACCAAATAATTACACATTTAATGTCATTTAGTTAAGTTAATTTAATGTAGTTGTTGTTATATTTCCAGGATCCAGCTCAAGCCATCCGAGAGGTCCCCCACCCCACACTAGTTGCCTTAAGCCTATTGTCCGACATCCAGATGACTGAGCACAATTCTGGGACTACATGGAGAAAAACAAACTACTAGATGAATGGAATACACACGGACACATGCATGAAACACGTATGATCCTATGGATGTGCAAACACACATACTGAACTTTCAAAGCTATTGTGTACATTTTGTATGCAGCAAATAACATAAACAAACATTCCAGTAAATTTAACCTAATAGTTTTATAGTCCTGCCAATCACGAAAGCCACATGTGCATGGATATATACACACACATCGGTAAATAAACCTAAACAATCTACTCGCACATACATTCAAACACACCCACTTTCAAAGTATTTTACAGTTGCCTCTAACATATTCAATTTAAGAAAAAATTTTAAAAATCTGTCAAACTCCAGGCAAAATTTGTGAAATTTGGTTTCTTAGCAGTGGAGTAAAAGTTAGCTAGAAGGGCAAAGCCCATATGACTCACAAACTCCTAATGGAACGCGCAGTATTCAACATAAAAATGAGTGCCCATAAAAAATATAAAAAATTCAAACGTTGGCATTAAAATTCAAAGTAATACAGACTTTGATCTTTCTGTGCTCTTGACCTTAAGATGACATTGATCTCTGGCTCCAAATAAACTCATGTACTATCAAATACACTACAGCAAAAGTTGCATTATGCCAAAAAACTGTGACCTTGAATGTAGGATGACCATGACCCTCATGTGACCTTTCATGCATGTCTGATCAAATAACCAAATGTCGTTGCATATTATGGGTTAAATAAACAGTCATTCCACTGTACTATTTCATTTTTTTGTATGTTTTTTAAGGCCTAAAATGACCTTGGCCTTCTATGCAAAATGGACCATATATAAAAGATCAATCTATCATCTATAAATACAACAAGTTTTGACTTTATATCTTTCATATTTTAAGGTCAAGGTCACTTCAAAGTACCTATACTAACCAACTTTTGAAAAGCTCCAGTGACCTTGACCTTGCCAGTGAGGTTGACCAAATTTATAAAGTAGTATGTGTGTCTCATTGATATCTATCATTCATCAAAAAATCATGTTCAATATTAATAACCTAGAAAAAAAAATTTTTCTCTTTTGGAATAACATTTGCTGACCCTGTGACCTTGATCTTGAGGTGAAGTCATTCATTCACTGATTATTTATGAGGTCTCGTGGGTATACCATCTTACCAAGTTTGGTTGTGATAGTTGAAATAGGTTGTGAGATATTAATCCACTCACAAGTTTTGCACAGACAGACAAAATGGCGGACAGCGAATGGTGGACAGACATACAAAAGGACAGACATTTTTTAAATGTCATTTTTGGACTATTTAAGACTCATCTCTCATAGATTTGCACAAATAAGGAAATTTTCTTTTGGGGAGAGGGGGGATGGGAAAGGGATGATTACATTGCTATGCATGTGAGTCAAGAACTCAACTGTAGAAAATTTAAAATTCTTATAACATAGAAAATGTGATCGTCCAGCTGTGCTGAAAGACAAGACATTTCAACTTTCTTTTCAGGCTTACTGATTCAGGCAAAGTTTCTCAACCGCAGCATTTCTCACTAGTTGGTAAACAACTCCCACACACCAAAAAAAGGATCAACACACAGTTCATGATAATACTGCATGTTGACAAATATCATTGAGGAAAAAAAAAAAGCAAACATATGGTTGCATGCGGCTACGCCAGACGTTACAATTAATATGCGTACTGGCAGAAAAAAAGACAGGTCTGAAGAAGACACCAGGAACAGACAATGATTGCAGCATATACTATGAAAAAATAGTCCAGGCAGACCTTTTAAACCTCACATGCATCCTTGAAATCATACACACTATGCACACACGAAAAGTCGGATTCAGTGAGGTTGGGGCACATGTCCATCAACATAAAAGTTCCTTGTGGCTGGTGGCAACGTCACTGCGATCCCTTCCAGATCTTTGTTCAAAATTATTTGACAACCTGAAACAGAAGTAGTCAGCATTTTGATCATTTAAGTTAATGTTTGGTTCGAATTAAAAAAAAAATTTAATAATAAAAAAGATAAAATTGTCATAAATACCATTATATATCTCTACCAAATGTCTATACTATCTATCTATCTATCTATCTATCTATCTATCTATCTATCTATCTATCTATCTATCTATCTATCTATCTATCTATCTATCTATCTATCTATCTATTTATATATACCAAATTTCTATGTCAAAATGGATATATATATATATATATATATATATATATATATATATATATATATATATATATATATATATATATATATATATATATATATATATATATATATATATATATATATATACATAACATAAAACACTTTTAAAACGACAACATGTTATCCACTCAATTTGAATTGCCAAATTTTCGGTTTTAATAACCTTCTTCAGGGCATTACAATGTCAGTGTGAAAATGTACAAGCGTTTTACCTATTACTATAATTCATGACTATAATTCATAAACCACACATTTATACTAAGTGAACATGAATACAACTCTATTATAACTCTATTATAAAAACCACACACACACACACACACACACACACACACACACAACACACACACATGTAATATCTATACTACCACAACCAACACACACATATTACAACACACACACATATAATATCCCACACAACACATACACACATAATATACCACACACACACTACACATACACATACATACCACACACACAACACACACATATAAACAACACACTCAACACACACCACATAATATCATACACATCTCTTTCTCTCTCTCTCTCTATATATATATATATATGTGTGTGTGTGTGTGAGTGTTGTGTGTATGTGGTGTGTGTTGAGTGTGTTGTTTATATGTGTGTGTTGTGTGTGTGGTATGTATGTGTATGTGTAGTGTGTGTGTGGTATATTATGTGTGTATGTGTTGTGTGGGATATTATATGTGTGTGTGTTGTAATATGTGTGTGTTGGTTGTGGTAGTATAGATATTACATGTGTGTGTGTGTGTGTTGTGTGTGTGTGTGTGTGTGTGTGTGGTTTTTATAATAGAGTTATAATAGAGTTGTATTCATGTTCACTTAGTATAAATGTGTGGTTTATGAATTATAGTCATGAATTATAGTAATAGGTAAAACGCTTGTACATTTTCACACTGACATTGTAATGCCCTGAAGAAGGTTATTAAAACCGAAAATTTGGCAATTCAAATTGAGTGGATAACATGTTGTCGTTTTAAAAGTGTTATGTGCTATGTGCTATTCTTCTTTAAATTAGAAGACAAACATACGACTTTGTGGTGGTGTGGTGCAAGCAGCTGGGTTGATGATTTACTAATTTTATATATATATATATATATATATATATATATATATATATATATATATATATATATATATATATATATATATATATATATATATATATATATAAAGATCTGAATATGGACACACCACAATATAGCAAAATGTGTGAGGAAATATCATAACCTATATATATATATATATATATATATATATATATATATAAAGATCTGAATATGGACACACCACAATATAGCAAAATGTGTGAGGAAATATCATAACCCATAATATCTAACCCTAACCCTTTTACTAACCTTTTTCTTTTTAACGACAAATTTCAAGATTTTTTTGAATATTTAGCTCTCCTTATAGATATCTATATACCATCCACCTAAAACATATCAATAAAAAAAATCAAAATAAACAACATTCTACATACTTTAAAAAATTTTGTTCTTCTTTACATACCTTGCTGCACACATGTAAATCACAAAACATTTCATCCATTCTACATACCTAACCGACTATTTGGCTTCAGAAAAGGGGCCATGTCTAGCATATCTTCCTCTCTGAAAATTAAAAAACAACACAAAACATATTATTAGAATATCATTAAAACATCAACCTTGCTAATAACCTTAAAATATGTCCTTCGCACTTCTTTACAAACATTTGTATTCATATACACGAAATTACCTCCCTTGGCAATCCTGCCCATCATTTATTCACCTTTCTTTAATGGTTATAGTCAGAACAAAGTAATTTCATCTGTCACTGGCCTAAAATTCTGAGTTAAATGGAATTTACTCTATAATGAGCATCAGAGATACTAACAAACGAGCAAAATATGATTAAAAGAAATCCGATAAGAATCTTTCCACTATAACCTCCAGGTACCCTTTCAATGAACATTGGGTGTTATAAAGTTGCACAAAGAATATAATACTCGCTCCTTACAACATATTATAACTTTATGCACAGTGTAAAGCTGTCCATACTTTTAAGTGAAATTGAGCGAATCGAACAGCTACAATTCATTCAGTTACCTCCCTTGCGTCATTGCACGCAACACAGGAATTCGCTACAAACGACTGAGCAAGCTCACACAGTCGAATTCACTTGTTGCGCATCGTCCTAAGCAACGTTGTTTCAATTATAGTCACATCGGCAAACATTACATCGTCATCAAAAAGTGTCTTGTTGTAGTTCTTGACACAGCTATACATGTTTATAAATTTGAACCAGGCCAAACCAAAATAGAGCGCCCTGTGCCTGGCATTCTTCTTGTAGTACAAAGATCGCAAATTACCGATAAACTAACATTAAACCGATATGTAATAAACCTCTATTAATTGATGCGAGAATTTGTAAATAGTGTAATCTTCAGAGATGAGAATCCTAAAATGACAAAAAGGAGGAAAAATTCCAAAGTCTGTCGAGTGGCGAAGCCACGAGTGCGCGACCTGCAAAGCAGGTACGCGATGCTAAGGGGGTCCGGGGGCATGCTCCCCCGGAAAATTTTTGAAAAGATGGTTAAAATCTATGCATTCTGAGCCTTATTTTATGGGGTCAGATCAGTTGTTTTTGTGGTACTAAAATGCTGTTGTTAGCTCTTTATTTCAAACATCAGTTAAGCCTTGTATTAAACAAACATTCCTTTTGACTGCAGACAAGAATGGTTTAAATACCAATGACAAGACAAGGCTTTACCAATGCACATAATTACTGTCCAAAACAGAGTTGTACATTTATACATAGAATCAGTATGAAGCCTCACTGACACTCTTACGGTCACACCAAACAATAAAATCATAAATACCTCGATTGACTGTTCAAACAAGGTTTACAATTTCAAGATAATGTCTTGGAAAAACCACAAGGAAAGCAGAAATACGGATGGTTTCAGGCAGTAGTTCCTAAAACAGTTCTGATGCTATAATCATATATACATTATGAACAACTTCAGCCTTGAAGTCGTAGTCAGGCACTGAAGTCAGGCTGAAGTTTACAATTACGTTATGCACTAGGATTACAGTTCTTTGTGTATACAACATTCTCATGTTTTTTTGAAGAATTGTTAAAAGTATAAATAAAAACTGGCAGGTACCAACATGCTATACAGTCTGCACACACACAATTATAGAATGAACTATGTACATGTACATGTATTTTATAACTGAAGCCAGGCAACTATCCAGTTCTTGCTTTCTTGGCTGGTGGCTTTTGACTTCTAATCTCACTTCTCTTCCTCACCAACACCTGAAGTCGGGCAGTCAGAGCTTTCTTATGAGCCAGTCTGGCTTGTTTCTCTGCCTCTGCATTCAACTCCACATTTCTTTCGATCTTTTTGTCCTTCAAACGAATTAAGACTGTTGTGTTCAACTTTTCTTCTAACCACTTAAAAAAGTTCCACTTGTTTTTTACACCACTGTAGATGTGGGTAGCAAGAGCCTTTTCTCCAGGATTTGGTTTTCTAAGCATTTTACAAGTCGCGCTTTGTTCTAGACAATGGCTGATCAACCACGTGATGTTTTGGCTGTTCCATCGTTCGCACTACAACTCAGCGCATGAGAAAGGGCTTCAAGCGCCTATTTGAGTGACGTCACTATCAGCGGGAGTGTCTGGGAACAGCCGGAATCTTATGCGCAGAAAAACGGGAGGCTTAGATACGCAACGTCACTTCCGTAATGCGATGGTTAGTATCTAAGAGAGCCCCACGTACGTTTACCAGCAGGACACACGGAAGAAAGAAATCGGGTTATCTCGGCTTTTTACGGCAGCTTGGTGGATCGACGAAAACGAAGTGAGAGCGAACCAAATGACAACAATCCGCATGGGAATAACGAGTGGGAATAAGCTGCGAGATCAAAAATCAACAACTCACCCTAATCATATACACTAAAATTTTCTCAACGGATTTAAACCGATCTCAAAAATGACCCTGGGACCTTCCGAAAGAGCGGATTTCCGCTAAAAAGCGGAAGATTCTCATCTCTGAATCTTGACAGTTACAAAATGCGTTAGTATGATTACATTTGCTTGCAAGTTCACAGCCTGGGTTACAACAGAGAAGAAAGTAAGCTTCCCAAGCTATGTGTGGACTTATACCCAAGGGGGCAGGTAATATAAGTTTACATGTTGTTTAGCCACACTCAACGCTTATTAAGCATTCATTAAATGGCACAGTGCTGTTAACTTTCGTGCATATAACTTAGAGAGGTATAACTCCTTTATTAATTCTTGTTACCCCATTCGTATGACGACCCCCAGATTGGGAAGTAAGTTACGTCATTATATATTTCTGTTTAAGAGGAAAGGAATATCTCGGCTGCCTTTGCAGATAAGGGCAGGGGTGAGAGGGTGGAGACATGTAAGATTGGGGTGAGAAGAGATAGAGGCAGCAGCAGAAGAGCGGAGGTGGAGATTGGTGGTAAATTGCTTCTGTGAAACAGTTCCTCCAGAGGAAAGTGTGACATTCCAATCAAACAGGCTGACTATATACTTACTCTTCTTTAGGTTCGGGTAATTTACCAAAGTAGTCTTCTTTCACATAAACATGGCAGGTGGAGCATGCTAGCGAGGCTTCACAAGCACCTGCAATAGAGAAGATTGGAAAATGAAATTCCACTTGAACCAAAAATAATTATACTGAACAAAACTATCAGGGGGCAAACTTAGGAATGAGTATAAGGAACGAATAGGAGTCTTACACCTCTAATTTATTCAAAGCAATAGAACTGTCATTATCCAATTGATATATATTCATTCCTTATACACATTCCCCAAACTGCCACCAGGGGGCAGACTTTAATCCTAACCAACAACAATGTTAAGAATAAGTAGCTTAGACGCAGGTAAGAAAATGAAAGGAATGGGCGATTCAGAAGATGGCAAGTAGTGTTCAACCATGTTCCCATCGTCACAGAAATTGTGCACAGAAACGTTATTACTCACACAGAAAGAAAATTATAGATAAATGTATAACGCCCAGAATTTCTTCAACCTTCTCTTCTTGACACCAAATGCGCTTTCAAAACCGTATGATACTGTTAGGTTTAATAATCATATCAGTCATTCAAACAGTTAACAGCACTTTGGTCAAGTTTAAATGAATGATGAACTACCACTCATCATGTGCAGACAAACTGCAATTTCATTTTGTGTGGAAGTTGGTAAGGAGCTAGTGCACACGTTGATCTGGAACATTGGTTGATTACTGGTTTAGGCTAAGTCTCCCTCTAGTTTGGCAGGTGAGTTGAAAGTTTTTTGCTTTCAGTATCCTTGCTAATTCATTTCAAATACCTTCCATTTCAATATTATAGCGATGCGCCAGATACATCACATTGTCTCCAACTTTTCCTTTTACTGGAATCGTTTTTCCATTCTTGGTAATGTATGTAATGTTCACTCTGAAACAAAACAAAACAAAAAATCAGATTGCATAAGACATAAAACACGAGAAATAAGAAATGTATCTGTCCAAGAGTCCACATTGGAACATTTGTTTTCTGGCCATAAAAAATAACAATTCCTATTCTATCCCATAACTCGGAAGTCGTTGCAGAACCACAGATGATCGCTTAACCAGCATATTCCATCTCTCTGTCCTCAGCAACCCTGATGGTTTCGTTCGGTGTCAAGCTAGTCCATTCTTGAATGTTGTCCTCCCACCTCTTTTTCGGTCTCCCTCTTCTTCTACCTCCTTGCATTGAGCCTTGCAGGATGGTCTTTGCAAGGCCTGATGATCTGGTGATGTGGCCTTACCACTGGAGTTTCCATTTCTTCACCACTGTGAGCAGGTCATCGTGTTGTCCAATGGCTTGTGTGATGGTCTGTCGGACTTCGTCGTTGGTGATGTGTTAGGTATAGGAAATGCCCAGAAGTCTTCTGTAGCACCTCGTCTCCATTCTTTGTATTCTTCGATGAAGATCTGCTGTGAGGGTCCATGTTTCGCAAGCGTATAGGAAGATGTAGATGACAAGGGAGCGCAGCAGCCTTACCTTGGAATGTTGACTGATGGTTTTGTCTTTCTAAAAGGTCTTCAACCTTGCCAGGGCAGCAGTTGTTTGTGCGATCCTGGAGAGGACTTCCTGTCGTGACCCATTGTCTAATACAATGGCTCCTAAATATTTGAAGCTATGTACTGTGTTGAGGGATTGACGTTGGACTTTGATGTCCGTGTAGATGCCATTGGTGTTGTTGGTCATCATTTTGGTCTTCTCTGCACTTATTAATAACAATTATAATAATAAAATTAGTTAAATTTATATGTGTGAGAAAGAGAGAGAGAGGGAGAGAGAGAGTGAGTGAGAGAGACAAAGAGAGAGAGAGAGAGAGAGAGAGAGAGAGAGAGAGAGAGAGAGAGAGAGAGAGAGAGAGAGAGAGAGAGAGAGAGAGAGAGATGTAAATTATAAGAGTTCCCTCCCCAACAAATAAATAAGAGTCCATGGCACTCTCAGTTATCAAAATGTAATAGTACGTCCTTCTGCAAATTTTGAGAGTCCCCAATTTGGAGAGCAGCGTCATGATTACAAAGATAAAGTATACAATGAGTGCGCATGCGATTTTAAAGGATGACAACTCACTACACAAATTAAATCGTCTGCTATGGAAGTCTTCATTGGAGTTTTGCCATGAATTAGTTGGCCACTCATTTGGCATACTTTAGACTTCAGAGATTTGGGGAAAATGTGTACGTCCACAGGAGGCATACATACAAACATTCCGGCATCATTTTTTAAATTTTGTGGGTAATTAAGAACACTGATTATCTCAACAAAATGTGCTCACTTGTAATATTATCCCAGTCAGTATCACACCAAAAAGTGATGTTTTAATTAACTGTTAGTGTTATACTTGCAATAATCATCATCATCATCATCAATCATCATTCAGCAGCTTACATTTTGCCCCCTAGAGTTATATGAAGTGCTATAGCCAATAAATTGCTATTGTTTGGGGCACAAATTCATCATACAAACACACTGTTCATCTTTACGCCATGAATGAGTTCAACTACTCGGCACAAACATACTTATAGGTAGTTCAAAAAAAAAGAAAGCAAAACCTCATACACTGTTACAGACTACAATGCTTACATTTCATCCTCCGACTTTGGGTCTTGCCACTCATACTCGCCGTGACACAATGGATTATCTGGAGAAGAAAAAAAAAAGAAAGTTGGTGAAAGATAGGACTTATATTTGCTCAGATGGTAATTTAATAGAACAGTTATCTGTTAATGGGGTGATAAGATCAGACATTTTATTGGTCCTTATAAGTGTTTAATGTCCAATGCCAGAATGCATAACTGAAGGTGAGACGGTGCCATACAAGACCACATCCTCATCATAAAGCACCTATATAAGTATATTACGTCAAACTAAATGGACAAACACCAAAATAAGCAGAATAACAAACCACAAGCGAAAATATTTCCTGCTGGAAGGCCTATTGGTTAATAGTAATAAAGATTGAGAAAACACAAAGCTCAGTCTGGGTACACTCCTATATCGTCAAGATTTTGACAAAAGATGATGTAAGATGTCTGTAACTGAGGCTCAAACACTGTACCTAACGCCAAAAGTGGCATGCCATCTCAGCAGAGGAGACCATGCTTCTCTTCATGTTTACAGTTAAAATTCACATTCTTTAGATCTACTTCCCATGGCTGAATTTCCGTATCTGTTCGGTTGGTTCATAGCCGAAAAATTACCTGAATTATCAAACTTACGTACTATACCAAAGACTGACTCAAACTCAGTAGGAACATGTAGGCACTACTCAAGAACAACCTTGATCGCCTATGATGCAAAAAAGAACGGTTATCACCGTCAATATAAACCCTTACTCCATGTTATGATGTTTTAGTTTTACTTTTGTATTGTAGCACAGTCGATCATTGCATCATTTTAACTTTAAAAAAATCACAAAGCTCTTCCATGTATGTAAAAAAAATTCGCTTTGCATTTATAATATTCACTCAAGCATATAACGGCCAGAACCAGAACAAGTTACAAAATCTTGACCACTGCGAAGACAAAAACGGAAATTCCGAATAAATTTATCTTTCATTGGCCTATGGATCCTTTACAAGGCAGATACAAACCATATAATCTACAAATAACTCGCAATACAATTAATTTTTTTCACTTTGCAATCTCAGCCCTCTGTTGTTGACAACTTGTGGCAATAGTTTAAGTAGCGCTGCTTTTGTCTTTTCCTTGCAGAACGACTGTAACAACAAGCATCGTCGGCAAACTGCAATAGAGGACGCGGCCATCTTGCCCCGCTCTGCCTGCGCACTGTTCGTTCGCCGCTCTACCGTACACAAGGGATCTCCCGGAGGGATACGAAACTGTTGATGAATGCTGCTTGTGGCTTTGCATATTAGCATGCATCAATCATTGGAGAGCAAAAATTCGTCTGGACAAGGTGCTTACAGTGTGGAGTAAAAACTCATCAGTCAAAATGGACGTCGAATCATGGATTTGCTTTTTATCCCATATGTGCAGACGTTTGGATGGGGTGCAAAGCGTTGCTCAATAGTTGTATTTGCACCGATCAGGCGCGTTCAGTGGTATTTTCCTGTACAAAGCATCGCTCAAATTCTGTATTGAGTTTCCAACATGGCGACTGGACGCACTGACAAGATGTGGAGAACTTCGCTGTGTTGCTTTTTATCTGTGATAACTGTGTTCAATCAGTTTAGTATGTCGTTTCAAGAAGGTAATCAAAGGCTTGGTAAAAGCGTGGATGATCCGGACAACGTAAATACACACGTGCGAAATTTGGACGGTACAACCGACCGTCGTCCGCCGTATGCGGACGGCAGTGCGACGGACAACAAACAGGACCCAGTCAGTCCTGAAATGCTTGGAGGCATTATTATTCAGCATGAATCTCAGAAACTTTCAGCACGTTTGAGATGGCTTAGCAATGACGAAATTGGAATAACAAATATGCAGGTTGGTATAAAAGCTAGTAACGCAAACTGCAATAATCAAAACAAATTGTATAGAATCTACTTTCTAGCTACTAACTCGCTGAGCCTCAAAAAAAGATAAGGCATAGATTATTTTGCTATAAATTATAATCACTTTCACTCTGAAAGTAAAATAAATATATACTGGAGTAAATGTATTTATTTTGTTTGTTATTAATGTTCATAAAAACCGGAATTGAATGATGCAAACATCTATTTAGTCCATAATTTGTATCCAGTTTCATTGATGTCTATTTTTAATCTCTCTCTCTCTCTCTCTCTCTCTCTCTCTCTCTCTCTCTCTCTCTCTCTCTCTCTCTCTCTCTCTCTCTCTCTCCCCCCACCCCTCCCCACCCCCTGAAAAAAAAAGTTATAAAAAAAAAAGAATGTATTGACAACTACATTGGTTATATCCTGATATTCAGGATTTTTTATTTTTTAAATTTATATATTTTTTTTGGTAGTTAATTGTTAACAATGGTTGATTCTACCTTTCACATTCTCAGTTAAGGATTTGACGTTTATTTAGTCAGGAATCAGAACAAATCAAACGTCAGTCTTGTCAGTTTGCATACATACTCTATATTTCGAGAACCACTGAACAGGGTTTGTTCATGCACGTATAGTCGTAGAACATTACCAGGTTAGTGGCCAGCCTCCAGTTCATTAATATTTGTTCTACCTCAAAGATCAATGCTGTTGAGTCAATCAGTTTGCTGAATATGTTTTGTTCTATAGCTTTAAGTTTAAACCTTAAATATCTTACCTTGAACTAGTTGAAGACGGACCGAAAATTCAGTGTGATTTGAAGGCAATTTTTTAAAACACACTAACACAGGAGAATCTGTGAGAGCCAAAGGTAAAATGAAAAGCAGCATTTTTTTTTGGTTTAATGTGGCTATGACGACCTTTCATTTGTGTTTATTTTGCTTCTTTGCACGCCTTGAGCGTGCTGCCAGAATGGATTTGTGTATCGTACGCATCTTCATCATCATCAGTGTCATCATCATGGTTGCTAAGCTGTTTCTTTTCCTAGGTTTTAATCTTCACATGAGAATGATCATCGTGGTTGCTGCATTTTTTTTTTCCTCTTCACTTGATCAATAAAGTATTGATCTATGTACTGCTTTGTTTGGAAGAGAAGGGGTCTATTAGTATTATTCACATACATAAATGTGTAAATATATTTTAATAATTAGCAATACAATTATTAAATTACAAAAAAGTATTCTATTAGTATTGCAAAACACCATCATCCAGATTATGTACCGTACACACACTCAACTTCATTGACATTTTTCACAAGGAAATGCAGTGGTGATTATTATACACAGATGTGTGTATAGCACTATCAGTATCAGTGACCATGTTAGTATGTGGATTGTAAGTTTGTAACACACAGAAATGCGATTATGATGAGATGACATACTAATCTTAATTAATGCACAGTTTATCCACTCATAAAGTTTCTGAAGTAATTATCTAGTTTAATTTTAAATAATCTGATTAACTTTTTTAGTCACATAAAATGAATTCCAATTACACTTACAGCCTCAGAGTCAGAGTCATACTACATAGGTATTATTAAAAATAGTATTTATTCGGTTAATGTTAGTTTGTATAAAAAAAATTTGTAAGTAAACTCAACTTACTGATATTGATAACTGAGTAAAATCTGAAAGTACTTAAAATACAGTGAAGAAAAATTTGTCACCTTGTCCATTAATTATTACCATGGTTTTTGTTTTTGTGTGTGTGCTTATTATATTATTAATGATCATAATATTTTTATTTCGTTTTGGGCTCATTGTTCTTTTTTACTGCCATTGCCAGTATTATGTTATAAAATAAATGCTCTCTATTCTGTATTCATCATGTAGTATTCTCTCACGCTCATATTCATCACACGCACTCCAGCACTATCACTTTTCTTTATTTAATGAAGTCACAGAGTGCAGAAAATGTATCCATTTAGAAGAAATATCATTCACATTGGCATATTGACTGATTGAGTAAACAATTGTGCCAAAGTGTTTTTTGTTTTAGGGATGTGATGGGGATGTGGTTTTAAAAAAGCAAACAATAAAAGTAAAATATGCCTCCATAAGAATTAACTATAAAATAGTATAATACATTATTATTATGGAGAGGTATTTACAACCATTCCTTTTAATAGTTTTATTGTTTGATTAAAAAAAAATAATTTGTGTTTTTGAGACTGAGAGTATTAATACTATTATGTTTTTAAATGAGGATTGCTTTTATTGACTTGCTTTAAAATGTTTGCAAACTGATTTATGATGTTAAAGATTTTGTGTTTTTTTGAAACAATTGCAAGTGCAATTTTTTTTCGAGCTTTGTTGTTTTTGTGTTTTTACTTTAAAACTTAAGTTAAAGCCCATTTAAAACAATTGCAAGTGCAATTTTTTTTTTATCTTTGTTGTTTTTTTGTTTTTACTTTAATTTTTAAAACTTAAGTTAAAGCCCATAATGTCATATTGTGTGCCCATACCTCTGGAAGACTTAATTATGATTTATGTGACAATGTAACATTTTTCTAGTTGTGCTCTGTTTCCATTGCTGTGCACTGTCTTATCTTGTGTCCAGTGTCCAAACATTAAAGTAGAGGCGAGGACACCTAGAGTTCAAAAGCGTTGGACTCGCTATCTGTGCCAGTTCTCTAAGCCTGAAGAAGGCCGGAGGGCCACGAAGCTATGGACAAACTTGGGGCTTTGATTGCTGAGGGGCAACCAAATTATCCTGGTCCTATTTGCAGTGGGGAGGCATAGTTTTCAGTGTGTCTCACCCGTTTTTAAACCCGGTTCCCCTGTTTGATCAGGCTTACCTAATATTTCAGTTGAGGACTAGCAGTCCTCTCTCTCAGTCCTCTCTCTCAGTCTTCTCTCTCTTAATCCCTCAATCCCTTTCCGCTCCGTTTTGCTTTGGATCTTCCTTTCTTCTCGTTTTATCCCATCTCACTGAGCCTAACTTCTTTTTCTGTGTAACCTTCCTGGCCGAAAACACCACTCACTGCCTCAATTCTAAACTAGTATAAGTATAATTTTATCTTTTCCTTCCACACCAACATCTGTCTCTATCATGCACTAGGCTGCAGGATTTTGTTTTAAACTGTAGTTTTAGAGTACTGTATTATTTTTCTCTGTTCAATTAATGTAAAATATAATTTGTGAGTTTATTTTAGTAATACTAATAGCAATATATACTGACTTCTTGTGATGTCCATACACATTTATGTGATTTGTAAACTTAAGATTTCAGAACAGGGATATTAATATATATGTGTTTGTTGTATAATGTTTAGTCATCAGACTAACTTAAGACAATATATGTCTTAAGTTAGTCTGATGACTAAACATTATACAACAAACACATGGATCCCAATTGTAAATAATGTCCATGCTGGAAGTAGTCCGATTGAGACGTGAGTATTGCCCACTACTTACAGTTACAGTCCCTTCTTCTTTTCAAACCTAGACCTCCAGCCACAAAAAATTTACAACACGTTCCTGTTCCCCTCCATGACTTTGCATCATTATAGCTCCTGCTGTCAATTCACTTCTGATCATTCTTGCCCTGGGCCCAGGCTGAGGCCCCAGCTACCACCATAGCCTCTGTGACCATTGTCGTTATTAATAAAGGCCAGAAGGGAGGAGATTTATTTGGTTGAGGGAGTGAAGACAGATTCTCAGTGCTTTGAGGGCTGAGCTAACAAGCAAGGCCTTTCACTTTCAGCTCGTGAAGAGGTGAGGAGGTCATGTCACCCTCCAGTGTTCTTCAGTTCTGACTGATGATCTCAAGGGGCTATTTCTCTGTACAGTAGTGATCAAGACTTTTTGATTCAATGATTGTCATGCCCCTTTGCCATAGAAATTTATTTTAGTACTACTCTTCCTTCCCCTACCTAAAAAAAAATCTTGAGGTGGGCTGGCAGCACAATTGCTTAGATTGCTAGTTTTCTATAGATGCCAAAGGTTACTGGTTCTAGCCCCACTGGAGATGGACTTGGATGAGACTTTTCAGGTTACTGAGGCTTCTTTCTGGGTCACTAATGGCATTTGATGAAGTCAATAGAAGATTTCACAAACTTATATAAATGTACCCAAGTTCCCTCTTCTAATACTAATAATAATATTAGCAATCTCTTTCCATCTTTTAATATTAATAACAAGCATCATGTTTTTGTATTCTGTTGACTGTTGTGGAAGAGTATGAGCAAAACATGAACAGATATTGTATGTTAAATATTACATATCACCACGCTTTGAGCTTTCCAGTGGAAAAGATTAAACACAGTTCATCAATTATTATTATTATTATTAATATTATTACTATTGTTAAGCTTCTTAAGTATTTTCTACTTGATAGAGAAAGAGAGAGACAGAGAAAGGGATCTTAATTAGCTGCTGAAACTACTATTATAAGAGATAGGACTATCTACCTCTTAGTTCGGTGCAAGCTGAGTGTTTGGTGTGTGCTAATGCTATTCTCCCCCTCATAAAGCTGCAGCTCATTTTTCCCTGGAATAGCTAGCACTACCAGTAATAACAACCAGTGGGTTTACTATAAATTCTGCTGTTTAAATGAGGATCGTGATGATGAAGGCCACTTTATAGAGTTGATAATCCATGCTATTGCCATACATTACTAGTATAAATATGGGCAAGGCTCTGAAATGGCGTCGGACTCGATTTTCGCCGGTACTGTTACTTTGCGAGGAAGCGGACTCGCTGCATATCATCATTTGAAACAAAATAAAATGTGAATCTGACAGAGAAAAGATCGTTCTTCATTTTGACGTCAAGGACGGATCGATAAACCACGTCAAAGGAAAAAAAACTGACGATGAATGACGTAACGATCGGCGGTTTCCGTTACACTTTTTGTGACATCGTAAACAGTGTGTTCGGTATTTGCCGACCGGCATAAAACTGCTTCATAGAATATTAATAAAAATTTAATTTCCGAAATTAAAAATGTAAAGGTACGAAACAATCTTACATTTTAAAATCGGTTCGTATTTTTTGGAGATATGCGTCGAAATCGGCGACTCCCGCGTACGTCACGTATTTTCGTGATTCAGCTTCAGGGCTTATTAATCCGCGCTGGTGTTGTAATTCACTTTATTTCTTATGCTAATATATTATGAAACATGAGTCCAAAACTTAATATAAGCAATACAATAATCAGAATAATGATATAATTAATCGAACGAATAATATAGGCAAACAAATTGCTGTCAACTTTTGGGTCATGAAAACCAAACGTGACGTACTGTTTTTTTGAGGCTCCAAATTTTCTAAATAATGCGGTTAGCGTCAATTTTACCACGTGAAACAATTGGCCTTTGTTAACATTCAACGTGCGATGGCTGAAGAAGAAAGAAGTGAGGCGGATTCGTCCAAAAATGAAGGTAAGTCGAGTGTCATGAATTTTTCATCTAAGTTATGCACGCATATTTTTGGTGGCTTGGTCAGTGTTTTTCGACTTTTCTGTCAACATTGATGGAGTAAATCTCGTGTTTTTGTGATAAAAATGTATGTTTGTTTCAAGTCAACAGCATCGCTACAAAGGTGTTTGAGTAAACGTTCTTGTTTGTAGAAATTATGCATTATTTTTTGCACCCGTTTTTGACAATTTGTCATGAAGCAACGTACACGATTTTTTAACAGGTATTATTGTCAAATCAATTTTAAACGTTTATATTTTTATACGGATTATATTTTCGTTGCGGACAAATACACCGCTAATAATAGACAATAAAGTGGCACGTTTTGTTCGTCTAATTCGTTTGTGTGCGTAACTTCACAATCCGAAACATCTCAGTCTTATAGGTGTTTTGTTATTTTGTTTAAATGATGGGATATTTAGTTCCATAGGCTAATAATTATGCATCACAAATGTTTTTATAACATTATTTTTGATTTCTTTCTTGTTGTGGTCACTATAGGCTTCATTTTTTGTAATACCGACCACGTGCATAACGTCACACAGCTAGTGAAAAATTGTGCTTGCTCAAAGTTGTGTAAAGTGATGAACTCAACCATCCTTGACAGAAATTAGAGTAATTTAGTTTTTCCCAGTGTAGGATTATTCTGAAGCTCAATATGTGAAAACGTATTCCACTTACTTGTTTCTTCTATTCATTATGAGACCATTTCTCTTAGTACATAACTTCACTACTAACTTCCAAAACCAGAAAGTAAGTGGATTTTGTGAAATGATGAACACAATTCGTTTTTTATTTTTATTTAAAAATTTGAAGTGATACTTTTTCTTTTAAAAGATACATACATTATTTACACTCAAAAGATAAAAAAATTATCAACACAGCTCACCAACAAACACAGCCTTGTTACACTCTTTGTGCATAACTTCACATTCTTTGTCAAAGCAAGCCTGCATCAAAATGGTGAAGTTACATACACCAAAATTTTATCAACCAGAGCTCTTCAATTAATATATTTCATATTATAATAATTTAATTAAATAAGTTTTGTTCCATACATGTGATTGTTAACTACTGGGCTTTAGTCTGATTTATTTTGCCATTCCTATGCGACTGTACATAACTTCATGACCAGACCAATTGCATGTTATTGCGTAAAATTATGACCACACATTTCAAGCCCTTGAGCTTCTCTATTGTGCCAAGGTATCTTTTTAATGCAGTTTAAATTGATTCCTTTAAAAACATAGCTAATTTTAGTCAATTGTTCTTTAAGGTAAAATGCCCTTTTGTTCCACTCTTTGTGCATAACTTCACGTTGTCTCTGTCAAAGTTAGCTTACCTCAAAATGGTGAAGTTACTTACACCTTTACTTTTTAACCACAGCTCTTGACTGTATTTGACATTTTAATCAGTTTATTGTCTGACAGGAAAAAGTACAAGCAGATTAATCCCCAGAAGTGATCAATCTCAAGTGTGAACTGTCATGTGATCATATTCATCATGGAAGCATTGCATAAAGTTATGTACACACACAATTGTTGACATAAAGGGAATATTTGGCAAAGCATGTATTTAATGCAGATTAGAATTCTTCCTTACCTACCGGGCACTTCATATTGGTAAATGTGGAATCAAAGAAGGAACTTCTCAATTTGTAGCACAAGAAGTATTTATTTGTGAGGCATTTTCAAGTTGTGGGGATTGTGTGGTGAAGCTGAATCAGAGATGGCCAGTTATTTTCCCCACAGCTGCATTTAGTTTCGACAACCACCATGTAAATTAAGAATAAAAAGCACCATTAGCTTCATTTCATGATTTGAAAGGGTAGCATGGTAGTTTTTTTCTTCTGATTTATCATGATTTGCTGATTACAGGTCACAAGAGTAACCCACAATACTTGGGGTCAATACTTGATGTACGGAGAAGGCTGGAAGTTGCCAGAGAGTGGTCAGGAATACTTGCTTCCTGAATCAGCCGTCGTCAAAGTGCTGGCCGAGTATACTACATGCCAGGATCGAAGAACATTGTACTTCATAATTTGGGGTGTAAATTGCTCGTAAATGAACTTCGTATATTATTGCTTGGAAATGAACTTTTGTATTTTGACCAGTCGATACTGAAAGACTGCTTTCTGCTAGTTGTATGCTTTGCTCTTGTTTTGACTTGGCAATGTATCCTCTTTTTAAAAGATTTCTTCATCTGTGTATATAATGACAGTGTAAAGTTATGTAATGCCCTGGTGATATGTTTTTTAATCACTTCTTAGGTAATACATTTATGATTTCAGGAGTACTCCTTGATTTTACTTCAAATTTCTGCATCACTATTTTTGGTTTCATTATCAGTTTGTTTCTATAAAGGAAAAAAACAACAAAACATGTCACGGCTTGAAGTTATGTACTCTTAGCATTCAGCAGAGCTTTCTGCTTGTCGTTTTTAGTAGCATTGTGCTTTTCCAACATTGTTGAATAGGTCAATATTAACCAGTGATGACCATTTTCCTTTTTTTTTTCTTTACATTTTGGATAGGGGATCCTTGTATTTTGAAAAAAATATTAATTCCCTCTCCACATGTACCCGCTTGAATTTTGAATTTAGGTCTCGTTGTGAAGTCTGACAACTGTTCATTTATTTTTAATCTGTACTACTTTCATTTATGACACATTATATGTACTTGTATAAATGAATGCAATTACTACTTTAGATAAGTTTTCTTTAACTGCTTGTCTTCTCTTAAAGAATCACTGTGTGAGGTTATGTCCACAATTATTTGGCCTATCAACTGTTCGATAGGACAGGTTGCTCATTGGCAATTGTAGTTCAAGTTATGTCAACTGTTGACGCCCTGGCTAGTTTTGGGCAGCATAACTAATTTTATTCAAAGCAAACTGTCACTTAACAACATTCACCACTCCATTCATGTAATGAAGTTATGTACTCCACCACTAAAATGTTTATATTTAAAACCAGTTAACACCATGGTTGATTCAAGTTTGTCATAGTGTCTAGTCTTGTTAGAATTTGTTAATCCGACAAGTCAGCTACTGTCTTTCATAAACGATTAGGTTTTTATCCACACAAAAATGTTATGTCACGGCATGAAGTTATGACCTCATGAATCCTTGACAAGCATTGTATGCTTTCTAATGGTTTTTTTAAGATCTTTTTCTTTTTATCCCAAGACAAATGAACTTATATGATTGTATCTAACTGTATTGCTTCATTTTTGTTTAAATTATGTTTGTTATGGCTGTGTTCACGTATTGTGTTTATAGATGTTTGACTAGTCTCAAAGTTAATGGCAAAATACTCATGTCCATGTAAGACACATTTTACTCTGCACTACTTTCATTTATGTGTACTTGTATAAATCAATGCAATTTATACTTTAGATCAACTTTCTTTTACTGTTTGTCTTCACTTAAGGATTCACTGTGTGAGGTTATGTCCACAATTATTTGGCCTATAAACCATTCTATACACGACATGTTGGTCATTGGCAATTGTAGTTCATGTTATGTCAACTGTTGATGTCATGGATACTTTTGGGCAGCATAACTAATTTTATTCAATGCAAACTATCACTTAACAACATTCACCACTCCATTCGTGTAATGAAGTTATGTACTCCGCCACTAAAATGTTTATATTTAAAACCGGTTAACACCGTGGTTGATTGGCATTTGTCAGAATGTCTAGCCTAGTTAGCTTTGTTAATCCAACAAGTCAGCAACTGTTTTTGATAAACGATTAAGTTTTTATGCATACAAAAATGCTATGTGACGGCGTGAAGTTATGACCTGTTGAGTCCTTGACAAGCATTTCATGCTTTCTAATGTTGTTGTTTTGATCTTTTTGTGTTTACCCGAAGACAAATGAACTAAAATGATAGCATCTAACTGTATTGCTTCATTTCTGCATAAATTATATTTGTTATGGCTGTGTTTACATTTTTTAAATAGACGTTTGGCTAGTCTTGAAGTTAACTGCATAATATTCATGTACCTGTAAGACTATCGTGATGTTTTCATGTTAGAAATGTTCCTCAGGATCTGTAGAAGTAGTTTGTTGCATTTCAGGTTAAATGTTTGATGACTTGACTGTCTGAAAAGATTGTAATGCAAACGTCCACTCTTATGTGTAATGTTATGTACACTTTTTTTTCCCAGCTCTTCTAATAAACTGATTTGAAATGCAAATTTGCTTCCAAGTGTTTGTAGATTACTAACAGGACTTGCTTCATTGTTTCCATGCATTGAGGTTTTAAATTTCAGTATTCGTGCTGCTATGGCAGTTGATTTAGTTTGTGACATGAGGTGATGTTATGCACACAAGTTCAGATCTACTTAACAAAATTTTGGTGCTTTATAAATGTCTTGTTTGCTCAAATACCCTTTGTGCTTTTGTGTTTATGTGTTATTTTCATACTCTGCATTCTCTTTTCTTTAGACCAAGTCTTTTTATATATGTCACAATTTCTCAACTCCTTTTCTGAACCTTGCCCATATATAATAAAAACAACAAAATATTTGTAGGGAGGACAAAATGTGAGTGTTAGGGATTGAGCAGGTTTGTCTTTAATCATTGAATGAAAAACTCAGTTTTATTAAAAGTCAAATTCTAGCAAGGACTTCGGGAGATTGTTCCAGAGATCACCATATTTAAGAAGAACGCATGTCGCACTCAGTCAACTGCCCTTTGTACCCTTGCCCATATTATTATATTATATTGCAATGTTATTGGTTTAATAGGACAGGTCTGACTGAATCGTGATTTTGCTGTAAGCCTTTAGCAAAATTCGCCATTTATGCTTCTTGTTTCTTTTGGAGAGCCACAGTAGTACAGTACTTCACACTGCTAAAGTAATAATAGCAGCTGAACATAATTTGTGAATGACATTGGGCAGAAGGATAGGTTTAGTAAACTTTTCTACTCTCCTCCTTTTTCTAAATTTTAAAACCCTACATATTCCTCTATTCTTCACTGCCTGAAGAAAAACCTAAAGTCTGAAATGTTGAAATAACAATCTTTTATTTAGATCTTCACCACCACAAAAATTTTTTAATAAAACTTTTTCCTTTTCCAAAAGATCCTGCAGTCAACTTGTACTGCACTTTAGTATACTGTTCTAGTACAGAATATCTGAGAGAGTGACCCGCAGAAGAGAAAATAAAAAACCCATACTTTCCGAAGATGCGCCTGTCTCACAAATCGTTGGGACAGTCTGCAGGTCCCTGTCAGACGGTGGATGATTGCTATTGCCCTTGCAATGAAAGAGTTGTTTGCTGTCGAGTTTGCCAGCCAGGGCTGGGAGTTTTGCGCCTAAATAGGGAAGACAGCCAAGCTGCGGAATGAATAGAGCTTGAGGAGTTTCAGTTTGCCCTTACCCCTCGGGCTCAAATCCCCGACTTACAACCAACCCTTGCCCCTGCCCCTTTAACTCCCTTCCACCCAAACTTCAACCCTCCATCCACACTAATCATTTTGTTTGCCTTGCTACCACGATGAGTGTAATAGTAGTACGGACACTATAACAATTATGATGTAGACATTGTTCTCACCTACTCCCTCTCCTACCACTCTCTCTCTCTCTATTTCTCTCTCTCTTTCTTCTCTCTCTCTCTCTCTCTCTCTCTCTCTCTCTCTCTCTCTCTCTCTCTCTCTCTATCTCCCTCTCTTTCTCTCTCAACTCTGCCCAGCCTCGGGCATCAAGGTGACCGCATTTCCCATCCTTCTCCGTGAATTTCCATCCACTAGTCCAAGTACTCTTCTTCTTCAGTCTGTCCCCTTCTTCTATTTTCCATCTTAGATTGATTTTTTTTTTATGTGTCCCTCTCTACAGCAGCTTTCCCTCAAATTTCTCGACCATTTTGAGCGGTGCCAGTCACTGAATCAGTTCTTTTATTGACAGGAGACAGGCCCTCCAGTCTCCCCTTCTGCTTGGTGCTGAGTCCTAAGTCTGGGGTGTACTGGAGGGTCTTCATGGGCGCAATGGAACGCTTTCATTTATAATTTTACATTTGATAGTTTATTTCTAATCTTTATCGTCTTCCTCAAGCTGTTTAGGACTCTACCGGATTTAACACATTTGCCGATTCGGGCTCTTGTTCGGTCGAGATTATTTATTTTCTTACAATTTTTACGTTACAACGGTTGATTGGGTCTGTTTGTGATGACCATAATTATGTTACCTCACAGTTTCAAACACACGACGATAATACAATAATAAAATACAACAATTCAGGTTCTTGGTTTTCTTAGAGAGGGAAGGAGAAGTGTGTAGGAGGTGGGGAGGAGGCGTGCCATACAGATGCATTGAGCCATCACTGATGTATCACGTTCTCAACGACACCACTCACATTAAACGCTTACTAAAACTACATAAGGGATCTACAATGACATATAATTCATAATAAAGGCTTCGTAAGATGCTCCCCGCGCACACTTTCCTGAAGTTATCCATTTTGCTCCGGTCTTCCTGACTCGTGGCTTTATCTCCTGGTGGACATCTTCTGCTGCATTGACTACAGGCCTTGCGGCGGCGGCGGCTTACCACCCCCCTCCACCCACTACCCCATTCCCACCCTCGAAACCCAAAAAAAATGAAAATAGAAAAAATAGAACTCAGTCTTAAAAGAAGAATAAACACAAATGGCGAAGACTAAATGGCAAAATCGCTCAGGGAGTGAGGGGAGGGGGGGGGGGGAATTGTGACATAAAGAAGGGTAGTCATGGATAGGTTGTACTAATTTCCATGGTCTAGTAGAGAGTGGTCGAGGATTGGGGTAGCAAGTTCAAAGAGACCCGAATGATTGATATGGGACGCCCTATAGGGCTATAGCGTTCTTGAAAGAGAAAAAAAAAACACACAATAAAAATGTTTAAAAAAAATTTAAAATATAAGTGAATTTGAATTGTAATTTAAAAAAATTAGGATCCTGTATATCCACAGATGGATACGGGCATAGCAAAGACACAGACACATAGATAATAGCACCGTCTAACTCGCAATCTGATAAATAAGCCAGGGATTGTGGAGGGGTGTAGACCAAAAAAAATAAAAAAATCAGAATTCAGAAGATTTTTTGTTTGTTTTTTTAAATTTTAATGCGGTGTCGCCGTGTGGTTGGAAATGTAAAGGTATCGTTCATCTATTATGAATGACTATGTGGATGGATGGATGAATTATAGTCCCTTGACACCGGGAGTATGGGGGAAGAATGAGGCACTGCACTGCTAATAGTACTACAAGGGAGTAAACACAAGTTTAAGATTCGATCTGTGATAACAGATTCAGATTGAGGAGGTTCCAACCAACTTTCCAAGTCTCCCGTAATGTCATTTATAAATAGCAAAGATAGTAAGTAGCAACTAGCATAAGCTGAATTTGTTTTTTCAAGATATATATATAGTAGTGTATTATATCAGTCAGCAATCCCTCAGCTTGTTTTGTTTGGTTGTTGTTGCTTTATTTGTTGTTTGTTTGTTGCTTTTTTTTTCTTGGCTGTAATAGCAATGAGTTCGGAATTTCGTCTCTATTTTGTACCCCAAATGGTGGGAGCCGAAACAGTGTCTTAGACATTTCCCATTGTGCCCAGAGCTTAAAAGCAAAATTGTAATACTACTAGTTTTCTGCGTTCAGCCGTGTGGAGGGCAGCATCGGATTGTGTTACCACTCTTTTCACCTAGGGCATAATAGTAACCGTGAAGTCGTGTTTTGAACTCTCATCCCCATCCCTCCCACCCCACCCCACCACTCTTATTGTGACTTCTCTACCCTCCCTTCCACCGCCCCCCTTTCTTCCCCCTCCGATACTAATCGCCCAGAAGATCTAGTCGGGTTTCAGGGTGAAGCCCTCACGGGCCAGTGGACATCAAAAGACGATATGATACCCCGACATTTTCCACACCTCGGTTGCTTCCTGGCCTTTCTCTCCTGTCAGTTTTTTTTCTTCCTTTCTCTCCCATTTCCTTTTTACCCTATCTTCTCTACAAGTGTCTTTCTCCTTCTTTCCCTATTTCCAGGTGGAAAAGACCTGGAACTCGTACTAGGTATAAGTAATGCATTTGCCATCAACTAGAGTTAGAGGGGCCGGGTAGCTCAGTTGGTAAGAGCGTCTTGCTAGTAACCGAAAGGTCGCTGGTTCGAATCCCGGATTGGTCAACGTGTGATCATACTATTTTCCCCTTTACCAACAACTGGCCCGCTGGTGTCAGTATAAATCGGTCCAGTAGTCACCTATATGCGAAAGTGTCGTGTGACTATAATCTACAAACAAACAAACAAACAAACTAGAGTTGGGTCCTAAGTAAGTGCTTCAGTTGTCGTTCTAAGTGGAATTTCGTCAATATTATAAGAAACTTACAGTAAAGGACTTAGGCCGCTCCGGCCTCTTGAATGTTTTATTATATATATATTTTTTTTTTCTGATAATAATGCAGACACTGATGGCATGAATGTATCATTCATTCAGCTTTCAAGCTCTCGAATCAAGTGTTATAATAATAATAATAATAATAATAATAATAATAATAATAATAATAATAATAATAATAATAACGTTATAGACTAAGTTGAATTAATTTACGGTGTAAATTGTACGTTACTTATTCTAGCTCATTTTGCAGTTTTGCAGAAGTTAAGAATAATTATGAAAGCTTTATACGCTGCATTGTAATTTGCACAGTCTACAAAATGATACAAGTGGAACTATGTTATTTTACTAGCACCAACAAGAGATCTAGATGTATTCAAACAATACCTATAGTTTCCTTAACTTCTTTGTGCGGTTTTGCATTCAGTATGTTGTACTTGTTGCTACTAACACCAACAGAAGCTAACGCTTAAACAGTTACAACTGTTTTCTTTAACATCTCGTACGGGCTGCATTCAGTAATAATGTTCTATGGCGTGCTAAAGTCAGGTCTTGGGTTGAGCTAGCAAATAAAACAGACAGGGTGACAGGTAGGAAGAAAGTCGTAAAACTTCTTTTCTTTAGGAACGCTTGCTCTTGTCTGGCCACCACTGCAGGTTTGTCTAGGATATAAAAACCCTGAACTTCCCCAGGCGAAGGCAAAAAATACTTGAAACTCACCTTGTGTGCGTGCGTGCGTGCCTGTTTGTGTTAGTTGGGAGCGGGTGAATGCATGTGTGTGAGTGAGTGTGATATATAATATATATATATTCTCAGTAATAATCATAAATAATAATAACTGAGTGTGTAATTTTAAGTAGCACTTTTATCTTTGAAAATGCAAAAGATCAATCTTATCACTTCAAAGCACAGTATACATTTAAAAAAAGATTTTTTTTTAAAAGTCTAAAATAACGTAGTTGAAAAAGCGTTCAATAGCAGAAACAAACAAACGTTTTTATTAAATAAAACGCAATAGCAAGAACAGACTAACAAAAACTATATATAAAGATGTAAATGTACGAACAGAGTTACTACTTGCAAGTGAGAAATACAGAGTGAATGCTTTATTCTCAAACCCACCTCCCCAGTGGAGTGAGTGTGTTTGTGGCTTGGTGCGTGCATTCTCAACTCTTCGCGCCCTAACTTCTGGTCAGATCCACTCCCTTTCCATTTCACTCTCTGCCCTTTAGCTTCGTCTCCAACTCTCAACTCTGCACTCTATTAACAATGACTAATTAACTAACTCCCACCTTAAAATAAATGTTCATTCGTTATTAGAGTTCTACAATCTTGCCACTTGACCTCTCATGAAGCTTAATCTTCCTTCTGAATGAAAAAATAGATCTATCATTCAATACTGTATTCTTTATAGCTGAAGTGTACTTTGCATTATAATTTTGTCCTTCCTACGAGATGACGAAAATAACTTATTACCCAACCAGAGTGCCTTCGCCTCACGCATTCACTGTTGCTTCGAGAATGACTTGGAAGCTGTGATGAAAACAATAATCGCATATGATATATTATTATATAACATAATTGTACTCCATGATTTTGAAATGGGCTTGTTGGTTGAAAAATACGAATCGTCTTTTAGTTCCTTTCTTGTATTTAGGGAGTTCTGCCTTTTAACGCTGGTGTCGCCCTTTTTCGTTTATTTTCTCTCACTCCGTTCCTTAGCTTTGTGTTTACAGTTTTGAACCCCGAATCTTTTAGCACACAAAGAAGATGAGAAGGCTCGTTTTCCCCTCCGGCTCCCAGCTCCCTTGATGCCGTATACAAAACCGTGACACACCCATCCATCCTCTGAAATGTCGTTAGAAATGCAGAAGGTTATACTGCTAAATGCATTTTATAATATACAGCGAAGCACAGGCGATGACGTGTTTGTTGAAAATTGTGGAGTGAAGAAAGGGTGTGAGGGTTGGTGAAGGGGAATTCCAGTATAATTATATAATCGCCATTAGTTATGAGCCAGCTGTTGAATTATATAGTGTGTTCTGTAAGAAGGACTCAGGTCTATATGCAGGAATTTACAATTTAATGTGAACGAAATACAGCATAATCTCATCTTTTGTTTACAAGCACCTTCTTGTTCCAATTTGATCAAACGGATACTGATAAATGCATGGTGTCTAGTTTACCTTAGATACACCACAGGCAAACATCGTTGGAATTATCTTTATAATGAAAGCTGTTTCTACAATACATCAAATATACGCGATCAAGCACAGAATTTCATTTTGTATATTTTCTCTCCACAGTTTTTAATCCTCGATCCTCAGTATTTTTTCTGACTTGTTTCCTTCTCCTTTTTTTCTGAAACCATTGCTGGGTTTTCAAAGGCAAACGCTGTGATAAGTGTGGAGGGTAAATATTTGGTTTATACGGGAACTGTGCAATGGTCCCAACGCCTGTAATTGCACGCTTCCTGCGTTCAAAGAGCCTAATTGTCGGCGCTATCAGCAACCCAACAACGATCAAAGCATTGCTGTTGCACACTGGAATTAGCACAGGCCGTTAAAGAGGGACGGGTCGGGCTGGGTGAGTGAGAGAAAGAAAAGAAAGTGCTGTTGTATGTCATTTTTTCGCACTAGTTGGTTTGAGGAGAGAGAGGGTACAAGGAATAATATGGAGGTAATTGGGTACCCCAAAAAAAAAAGAAAAAAAAAAGATGTCCGTTTACCGACCCTAATTTTTTGGCTCGACCCTAAACATTTTTGTGCGTGGGATCGTCTGGAAAAAAAAACAGAAAAAGGCTAAAAAAAAATCGCAACCTAGATCAGTAGATGAAAAAGGTTTAGGGGGGAGAAGCCTAGTACCTACCGACCTTATTTTTTTCCCTCTGTTACCGTAAACATACTTTTTCCCTCCCCCCTTATTATATTGTATTGAATACATTGTGTGCACACACTCACGCACACACACGCTCTCTCTCTCATTTTCTCTGTTTCTCTCCATTTCTCTCCCTCCCTTCCTCTCTCTCCCTCTCTATCTTTCCATCTCCCGTCTTCTCCCCCCTCTCTCCCTCCCTCTCCCTCTTTCTCTCCATTTCTCTCTTCCTTCCTCTCTCTCCCTCCCTCTCTCTTCCTCCCTCTCTCTTCTCTCTCTCCCTCCCTCTGTCTTCTCTCTCTCTCTCTCTCTCTCTCTCTCTCTCTCTCTCTCTCTCTCTCACACTCTCACACATACACACAACAAAAATGGGGAAGGACAATGGATGCCCAAAACCCAGCAACATGAAGCTACCGATAGGCTCTGAAAAGAAGCTAAAAGAACGCCAGATTTTCTTTTTCCAGACAGAGAAGACAGAAAGAAATGCGTTTTCAGGTTTTGGGAAGAGAGACACTAAACTGGTTTGGAGGTGGGAGGGAGATGGGAGACCGTAGAAGTATTAGAAAGTGCGATTATTGCCTGCGCTGTAAGAAACAATAATAGTGTGGAGTATGCAGAGAGACATAAGAACTAATTTAGTACGCCCATTATACTTATAGTTGCTTCTTTGATGTTTGGCACAAGGTCAAAATACTCCCTATTCCTGGATGGGTGGTGCGTTCAGTATGCTCATGCCTGCATGGTAGTGACAATCATTTAATGACGGATTAAATAAAATACAATGTATTTGTTGTTAGTAGGGAAAAAATACATTTATGCCTGGTCATTTTTAACCTCTTAATTGTTTTGTCTTCTTCTTCTTATCTGTTCCCTTCCTTTCCCTTTCCCTGTACTTTCTTTTTCTTTTTTTTTTTTTTTTTTTTTTTTTTTTTTTGTTTCCTTTTTTGATTTTACTATTATATGTTGAAAGTTCATAACTAATGATGATTTCATATGACTCCGATTTTATTTGTCTGTATTTGTCATAATTCTAAACCTCTTTTCTGTATTTTGCAGGCAATATTTGATTCACTTCCATATGTCAAAAAAGATACAGATGAATATGAGAGGATATCAGAGGTATGAATGCAATTTACTTTGATCTGAAGTTTTATTACTGTCTTATTTTATGGCATTGCTTCATTATCTTGCACTCAGGTTGTAACTGATTGCAGTGTCAAATCTTTTGATTGATTTTTTATTCGCATAGGTGCTGCGGTGTGATTTTATGTATTCAAATTAGTCCTCGAAATTTACATTTTCCAGATTTTTTTTGTAACCTCTGCTTTGACGAGTCTTGAATAGTCACACAAAAAAGGTGTTTAAACAAAGTGTTGTCTTTTCCATTCAGGTTTTGTATAGCTCCACTTGAACTATGCACTTTCATTTTGCTTATAAAATAGTGTTAACAGATTCACTAAGGAACAGGCAAGTCACAATCTGTGGGCTTTGCCTTCTAGTTTTATTTTTGGTTGGATGCTTTGGTTTGATGGATAGAGGAGCATTTATTTACGACTTTTCTTTGATTTTCAGATTGCACAACGGTTACAGCTGAGATTCCGAAACTACTTACAGGTGTTGCGGACTAACAAAATAACCGTGGAAAATCTGTATAAATTTCACGTCAAACAACCCATTACACAACAGTATGATTGCTGTAACATACCTTGTAGAAACTTTCAGTAAGTACTCTCTTTACCAAATTGTTTGCAGTGTTGCTGATTGAAGTCCCATTGTATGCGTGCATGTGTTTGAATTAATATCGTGCAGCTGTAATTGTTGTTAATGAGTGTATGGAGCACATTAACATAAGTTAATATTTTGTTATTATTGCACTAACATTGTTATAACAACGTCAAGAATAGATTGCATGTATTCAAAATATTATTATTATTATTATTATTATTATTATTATTATTTATTATTATTATTAAAATTATTATTATTATTATTATTATTCACTCTCGTGTTTCAAAAATCCCGTCAGACGACCAATCACCATATGTCTGTTTGCTTTGCTATGTCCCAAAATTAGTGAAAGTGGACTTGCAGGGATGAGTCACTCACATCAAATCTAATAAAACAAAATATTCAGCGGCAGCAGTGGAAGTTTCCAGACAAAACAGTGTAAGATCAGTTTAAAGAAGCAGAGCACACAATAGTGAAACAGTATCCTATTTTCAATGCCTGGTGAGCTAATCATCATTTTTACTTTCCCCCCTATTTCAGAAGTGAAACGTTATATGGGTGCAAGATCAACCGACAGACTAGCTGTGATCTGATTCCACCCAGCATACCTCGAGGCTCCTTCAACCCAGGGCGCAATCTCACAGAAGGTGAGTGCCATTTGGATGGATGGATGGGTAGATTAAGTGAGTGACTGATTGGATAGTTAAGTGAGGAGTTGAATTATGGATAGATGAGTGAAATCACTAGTCTTGTATATATATTTATTTGAAAAGCACGAGAATGAAGACATTTGTCAATCGATGTCAGTTCCTTTTGACTGGTGTTTGTTGTTACTGCGGTTGGTTTGGTGGTTGGTTGTTTGTGATTGATTCTGGTGGTAAAAAAAACCAACCAAGTTGTTTTCGTTAGCATTCATAACGTGCATTGCTGTTAACAATGTAATACATGTAGTCTCCCGCCTACCACTCTGCCAGGCTGGGCCAGTCCAATGGAGCCGCGCAGTCTGCCTCTGTAATAAGCTTTCGGGCCAAATGATTTCATTACGCTGCGTATTGCTTATCACCATGCTGTCTTGAGTTGAACGCTTGAGTATAATTGAGGAGGGGACGTTATGGGATATGGTAAGATTAAATAGCCCACTACTAGCATTCTACTGTATTTAGGAAGCTAGGTTCTCAGCTGCTCTCTGATACCCTATTGTTGAGGCCGGAACTGTTGATGGAAGCACAAGGTCACGGAAGAAGGGAAGAACAATTCCTCAGCAAGTGTTGTACGGTTCGGTTCTGTACCTGGTAGATCTGCAAAACTCGACAGGGCAACTCTTAACACTGCAGCAGGTGCTGAGTTGTTGAAAAACGGCGAAAGTTATAGTAATACTTCCATCTTCTAGTTACATTGTAAAAAATAGAGGGTGAAAAAACGGTTTGTAAGCTTTTTATCAATTTCTATTTAACAGTAATACTAATAGACGAGATTGTAGTTTTTTTATACTATAATATTATACTGTGTTGAGGGGATTTCCAATTCCTCAACACAGTGCATAGCTTCAAATATTTAGGAGCCATTGTATCAGACAATGGGTCCCGACAGGAAGTCCTCTCCGGGATCGCACAAACAACTGTTGCCCTGACAAGGTTGAAGCCCATTTGGAAAGATGGGACTATCAGTCTACACTCCAAGGTAAGGCTGCTATGCTCCCTTGTCGCTTGCTAAACATGGACCCTCACAGCAGACCTACAACGAAAAATACAAAGCATGGAGGTGAGGTGCTACAGAAGACTCCTGGGCATTTCCTATACCCAGTACATCACGAACGACGAAGTCCGACAGACCATCATGCAAGCCATTGGACAACACGATGACATTCTCACTGTGGTGAAGAAACGGAAAATCCGATGTTATGGCCACATTACCAGGTCATCAGGCCTTGCAAAGACCATCCTGCAAGGCACGGTGCAAGGGGGCAGAAGAAGATGGAGACAGAAAAAGGTGGAAGGACAACATTCGAGAATGGACCGGCTTGACACTGAGCAAAGCCATGAGGGTTGCTGAGAACAGAGAAAGTTGGAGTACGCTGGTTAAACGATCATCTGTAGTTCCCCAACGACTTTCGAGTTACGGGATTGGATAGGATAATTATACTTGCACTACTAGCAGGAGTCCAAATTCTGTAATTGTCAATTCTCTTGTGAAGGTTGCACTAGCAAAAAAACACGGTTCTAACTTCTTCGGTATCAATACAAACAGCTTTCTTGAGTGTAAATGAATTTGCAATGTATTTCTTTTCTCCAAACCTTTTGTAGTATGTTTTGCACTTTTCTTTTGTTTATAATCAGAAAGGTTGTAAGAGTAGAAGGTGTTGTGAACATTGTAAGACTGAACACGATCACATAACCTAGAGCTAGAGAGGCAAAGTAAAGTGTGTGTGCGGTGAGGGTTGTCAATGTAAGTAGTGTTCTGTTTGTTGAATTAAGACCAAGATTCAGACGTGTAAAGTACAGTGAGTTTTTTAACACGTTTCTGTTTGAACTGATGACAATAATAATATGAAAGAAAAAGGAGGAATAACAATAGGCGTTGTGTACCGAAATTATTTAAAAATGTAACGGCAAGGATGAACAGTCGAGCTAAGACTTGGGTTTTACACACAGCCGCGGATCATTAAAAACGAAGAGAGAATATGAAACAAAACAAAAAAAAGGGGGGGGGGGTTGGGAGGATGGGAGAGGGAAGTGAGGGGGGGGGAGGGAGGGGAAATCGCGGGTTTACGAGAAGGTAGCCTTCAGAAGGAGAACTTCGGGATTTAGTTGTTTGCTTTCGCAGGTCCACGAGGATTTATGGATTTGGAAGAGTGCGTGTGCTGAGAGTTGTGGTAGGTGAGGGGGGGAGGGTGGGATAGGGTAGGTGTACGAGAAAGATAAGAATTGTGGGGAATATGAAGATATGATGCGGTTGTAGTGATGAAGGGAGACAAGGTAAGCTCTGTCCTCGGCGATGAAGATTTGCTTTATTCGGGGAGAGAAGGGGGGGGGGGGGGGAGAGACATATTGTAAGAAAGACTGTAATTATGATTCAGGTAGAATTGCTGTGCTTACCAGGATAGTATGCAATGAATGAATCTCTCATAAATTATTATTAATCACATCGCGCGTGATTTTAGATTATGTATGACTGGATCTTTCATAGATGAGTCTTTTTTCACATCGCAACAATTTGTAGACTTTCAAGTTTTGTCTGTGAATGTTTCGGGTTTTCATCGGGATCAGTTTTGATTGGAATAGTGGTGGACGTGTGTGTGTGTTGGGGGTGGTGTGGAAGAGAGAGAGATGAGTGGTGTGTTTGTGTTTGGGAGATAGAGAGAGAGAGAGAGAGTGGTGTGTGTGTGGGGGTGAATGTTTGGGAGGGGGATGGGTGTTGTATTGAAAGTTAGGAACCAGGCAACGAAGCTATTTTATGTAACTGTACGCAGTAAGAAGAACGTGAAGGAATATATATATATATCTTCTCTCCAAATGACTAGCACCGTACAGCAGCCATTAAGGAACAAGGAATAAAACAAGCCAAGGGAGGCAAGTAAGTTGCTATATATCCTTTTGTTGGCAGAGATCTGGAAGCAAAGTGTCATAATTATCGGGAGGGTTAGTCCACTACCGCCAAGTTTTAACGTCTGCTCTTAGCCCCACTCGCACTGACTCATCAACTGTCCATTGCATTCCTCTTAGGATTTTGAGAATTTGTGGGTGAGTAGTGTGTTTGGGGGACTTCTTAAAACACTAGAACCAAAATGAATGATTTACATTCCTGCTTCATACTAACATCGAAAACAGAAGGCACCATCTACACGTTTGTGTCATATCAAATCTGTCACCGAGTCAGGGCGAAAGCTTAACGCTGGATTCAACTACTTGCTACTCCTACAACTACTTGCTACTTCTTTCTGCCAAGCTTTGCCGAATAAAGAGATTTATTTGCCCCTTTTTCTTCTGTTATGCTGTGTTGGTTGGCTTCAGTTCTGGCACTTTTTGTGTGTGTTGAGTGTACAGTACTTGGCTGGAATGGTACTACTGTAGATGAAAGGACCAAGCCTGCAGCTGAGTCAATAGGTAGGCTGCCAGCGCTCCTTCTCCTCATTCCTGTCGAAGTACTCCTTACCAGCGTTCTATTCTTTCTCTCTTGCTCTTGCTTAGAAGAAAGCAACGACTGAAACAGTTGGAAGTGTCTGTACTGAATGAAGAGAGAGAGAAAGAGAGGATGAGAGGAGTGTGGGGAGTTTAATGATACATAAAAATAATAAGATTAGTAATAACCAAAAACATTGAATTCTTTCTTTAAAAGAAGACATTATGGATTCCAATTCCTTTACTCTTTGTTGTTGTTTTTCAACTTCATTAAACACTGGCCAAGGCTAAAACATCACATTCTTATTCTTAATTTCGCTCATAGTGAAGTTAACAAACCGCACAAGCTTTTACTGGTCAGTCTCATGTGGTATTGCCGTCTGTAATTTTTGGTGTAGTTTAGCTCTTGTCAGTCGCTGTCTCTGCTTCTGTTTGGATGCTTATTGGTAAGAAACCGAATTCTGAATCCTAGCCCTGTGGGTTAGTTGTTGATGGGGCGCCTCAGCCAGAAGAGGTGTGGAGAGTTTCACTACTTCTTCTCGATAAAAAGAGGTTTTGCCCTTCATTGGAATTTCTTTGAGAAGGATTGGAGGGGGAGAAGGGTTGTTGTAGGGCTGTAGCAATACTGGGTGTCTGGAACCTTGGAGAGACTGATTATACATAAAGAAATTCTTTTAGCGAGGGACCCCAGTTGTCTGGAGATATTCCGCGCCTGGCTGTAGATCAGACAGGCTTGACAGGAGGTAGAGGCGGAAAGGAGTGTTTTGAATGTTAATATTTCGCAGTTTCTAACCCCTCCGTTTTGTATACAAAAAGCTCAAAACATTGTTCTCCCAAATCCTGCATCCCCTAGTTTTCTGTTTTTTTACTACTTTTTTTTTTTGTATGCTCGTTTGATCTCTCTCTCTCTCTCTCTCTCTCTCTCTCTCTCTCTCTCTCTCTCTCTCTCTCTCTCTCTCCCTCTCCTCTCTCTCTCTCTCCTCTCTCTCTCTCTCTCTCTCTCTCTCTCTTTTTCTATGTATTATTATTTAGCATAATAGCAATGTAGGCGTTTTATATGTTTGTATTATGTTAATATTTTATAATGATGTTTATATTCTATTTTGTTTTTGTAACGAGGGATCGATAAATTTAGTGTATAGCCTCAGCGTCCCCTGCATGGTATGTCTTTATTGTAAAGTGACCGGCTGATGGTGGAGTGCCTTCAGTGTTACCATTACAGTAGGGTTGTTTTAGCAGATCTTTTCTACGGATCGGGGGTGAGTCCTCTTTCAACCAAGTTGTGGTCCTGATTCGGCTCTCTGCAGTCCGCTGGACCCTATAAACAATAACTAACTAACTAAATCTCTCTCTCTCTCTCTCTCTCTCTCTCTCCCTCCCCTCTGTCCTCACCTTCTCTCTCCTTCTCTTTCTCTTTCTATATGCACTCGTGCGCGAGCAAAGAAATAGTAAAGTTTGGACTTTGTTGTTGTTTGTTGGAATTTGGAGTTTTTCTATGTCAGAGTCTATTATTGTTTTGTGTGCAAGTTCTCGCGCTCTACAAATAAACGGCTTAATAAGCTTAATTGAAAACAAACATTTCAGGCCTTTAGTTTTCGAGCTTTTCGTAATTGTGCCTGTTTCATTATCGATTTGTAATAAATTATGTATTGAAGTTGGATGATAGATTTGCTACTAGTAAACAGCTCAATAAATGGTAACAAACATTAATTTCAGACTTTTTCTAGATTAACTGCTTTTAACTTGAAGATAAAAAGTAGATTTGGAGGCACGACATTTATAAAAAAAAATTATGAAAATTTTAATCGTACGTACGTAGCGCGCCTTTCCAGCTCAAGGCCTGCTCTAGGGATGCAAGATCTAACCCCAAGCCGCCCGAGAAGGCGTCAAGCCAGCAATTCATTAATTGAAAATTAAAATTCAGTTCTGTAGTTTTTTTCCCCATTAATTTTAAGGTTTAACTGGTGCGGTTTTTAATTATTGGCGGTAAATATTTCTTTGAACAATTTGTGTTGTTGCTGTTATTGTTTTGCGCATTTCCTTCTGAGAGACTAGCGTAAGGCGCCAGTAGCACCTTTAGATATCTCAGAAGATCTTTATGGCACCACCACTGTACCAACAGTAAACTGTGTAAAGCAAACCATCAAACTTGCGCTGTACAAAGAGCAAAACTGTGCATCACTAACACTGAGGGTACTGTATACTTACATTACCCACAGCTCTCTTTAGTCATAAAAAAGGTGTAGAAGTTCTGAAAAGGAAAAGAGACGAACGCACACACACAAACACACGGAAGAAGAAGAAAAATCGGTCCGCGAATATCTGATGCATGGAGGGGAGGGGAGGGAGAGAGAGAGGGGGGAGTGGGAGGCTTGGGGATGAATTTGAATAATGGCCGAAAAATGTAAGTTTATGTGACAAGCAATGAAAAAAAGCGCGAGGCCGCGGGTAACAATCGGGGATTGTCTGGCGAGACCGCCTTCCTTTCCTCTGTCTTCTTTTTCAACTCCCGATGCTATTTCTCTCACTCCTTCACCCCACCCCTAACCCCTACACACATAAACAGTATGCGTTCACCCACTTCCCTTGCACCTCCCCCGCGCCATCAAGTCTTTTGTTCTCTTTTGTTGCTCCCCATCCTACCACCGCCACCACCCCCTTTCCTTTTTTATTTCGGGTCCGTTAACGTTTTCTTTTTAACTTTCCAACTTTCATGGCCCCGCTTTTCTCATTTTAATGCCTTCCGTCTATCTCCCGGCCATCGGAATTTTCATGGCTGCACCGCGAGCGATATAGCTAATGGGTGACTTCCACGTACCGGTCGTTTTCTTGCGAGGGGTCAACGGTGAACGGAGACTGCATGCATGGTTGACACGCGAGGGAAGCTGCCCCGCAAAATAGGTAAGCGTTCTACATCCTTTCACCCCCTGTCTCGTCCATCCCCTCGCTGATCGTCGTTCAACTCATTGAAAGGGTTTCAATGCCCAATAGTTGAAATGTGTGCTGACGGATTAAACTAAAGGATAGAAGAGGGGGTGAATTTTTAAAGGGAGTGCTGGATGGGGGCTTGATGGTGGGGCAGTATGCATTTTGCGTGCAGGTTGTTATGAACTGCCATTGTTTTGCATCTTCATCTTTTAGTCAAAACACATCTAGACCCACTGTAAAGATTTGTTATGTTCGCGCACTGGTGTCATTTACTGATTTTGTAATAGGATTCCCTGGAAGAGAAATGGTTGAGGGTTTTTGTCACCGACACTTTATAAATAAGCGGTGGGGTGGATGGTTGGTTGATTTTTTTTTTCTTTTTCTTGCTACGCTGCTCTGGTTTTGGGATAGCCTCAAGAAGAAAGAAGGCCGACACACAGAGAGGGGAGAGAGGAAAAGAGATCAGAAAGTTTATGACAAGAGAAGCTTTGTGTGTGTGTGTGTGTGTGCGGTGCGGGGTTGTTTTTATGGCTCGAGCGTTGCTGGTTGTGGGCGACGGGAGTAGTGGAGGGTGGACGAAAAGAGGGAGGGGGGAGAATACAAGAAGTCGGATCATGTGTGGCAGTCTCTCAGGGGTAGGGGGTACTATAGTTATGTTTCCCCCTGTAGCCCCCCCAAAGCTGGTGTGGTGTGTTTGATGTATGAGTTTTGCTGTCGCTGTGCCAGTCTTTTTTCTATTTTATATTTTTGCCGAGAGGGAGGAAAAGAAGCTAAACGCGCTGAAGTGTGAAGTTATAGTTATGGCTTTCGTCGACCCGCTCCCGCTTTTCTCGTCTCTCTCTCTCTCTCTCTCTCTCTCTCTCTCTCTCTCTCTCTCTCTCTCTCCCCTCCCTCCCTCTCTCTCTCTCTCTCTCTCTCTCTCTCTCTCTCTCTCTCTCTAATTGATGAAGTACAAAGTCATAAGCTTCTTGGTGTAACTTTAGACAATAATTTGTCCTGGGTGAAACAATTCAAATATTAGTAAAACTCTCTAAAAGGACTTACCAGTTATCAAGGATACAGAATTTATTTAATTTACATTCTCGTAGACTATTTTATTCCGGTCATATTCAATCATTTATTGATTATTCCTTTACTATTTGGGATTCTGCTAGTGGCAGTGCCATGCAGTTAAACAAGTTATTCATAAACAAAAAATCTCTCCAGATGACTATAAACGGATCAATATTCTACCTCTTATCGACAGACTAAAATTTATTAAAAGTGTTTTCATGCTCAAGATCCTTTCTGGCAGTGAACCTCCCTATCTTTCTTCTCTTATTTCCAAAAACACTGCCAGATCGTCCACAAAATTAAATGTTCAAATTCCAAGAATTTATCTCTTCAAAACTAGTCTAGCTTATTCCGGTTCCACTTTGTGGAATAACTTTCCTGAAGATCTCCGCACTCCAGCTAAATTTAAATTATTTAGAACACCTCTCTAAAACACATTAAAAATTAAATACACATTAATTGTTAATGTTGTTAATTGATATTAACAACAATAATTTGATTTTATTTTTTGAAAATGATTTTATTTAATGATGACTTTGTTTATTTGTTATTGTTTCATGATGTTATAACATTGAGTTGTATTTAATAGTTGTTGTAAAGCCCCAAAGGCAAGATGTAAAAAAAGCACATCCAGCGCTTACTTGTTTACCCTCGCAAAATAAAATTGCTATCTTCTTCTTCTTCTTTTCTTCTTCATCTTCTTCTTCTTCTTCTCTCTCTCTCTCTCTCTCTCTCTCTCTCTCTCTCTCTCTCTCTCTCTCTCTCTCTCTCTCTCTCTCTCTCTCTCTCTCTCTCTCTCTCTCTCTCTCTCTCTCTCTCTCTCTCTCTCTCTCTCTCTCTCTCTCTCTCTCTCTCTCTCTCTCTCTCTCTCTCTCTCTCTCTCTCTCTCTCTCTCTCTCTCTCTCTCTCTCTCTCTCTCTCTCTCTCTCTCTCTCTCTCTCTCTCTCTTCTCTCTCTCTCTCTCTCTCTCTCTCTCTCTTCTCTCTCTCTCTCTCTCTCTCTCTCTCTCTCTCTTCTCTCTCTCTCTCTCTCTCTCTCTCTCTCTTCTCTCTCTCTCTCTCTCTCTCTCTCTCTCTCTCTCTCTCTCTCTCTCTCTCTCTCTCTCTCTCTCTCTCTCTCTCTCCTCTCTCTCTCTCTCTCTCTCTCTCTCTCTCTCTCTCTGTCAATTATTGACAGTTTACTTTAAAGTTAAGTGTGGCTGTTCGGTCTTCTCTTATGTTTTATAATTATCGAGCGTTGTGGTCTAAGGCGGGGGACTAACTTGCCTTCTCTACAGGCTAGAAACCAATGGTGCCTGCAGGTGTGAGATCGATCCAGGATCTTGGCGTTATGTCTCTCCGAATATTATTTACTTTCGACTCGGGCAACGTCTTGGGGGTTTTCACCAGGTACTCCGGTTTGCTCCCCCCCCTCCCCCCCCAAAAAAATTTTCAAAAACGACTAATATTAATTATGCTGTGTTTGGGCGCGCCACAGGCTGCGATTACGCCTTCCCCAGGGGAGGTGACCCAGAATTTCCCAATAAAAATGGACAATAAAGTGTCAAGAAGTCAAAATTATTATTATTATTATTATTATTATTATTATTATTATTATTAGTTTGACTATTCAGAAGACCAAAATCAATACTGAAATTAATTATGTTGAATTCATTATGGTTTAAGCAGATTCATTATAATCTCTTTGACGAATATTTATACATTTGGCACTTCTCATATAAATGACATAATTTACACTATTCTGAAAACCAGAATCAGTTTTATTTATTTATATATTTATTTGATACTGAAGTCATTTATGCTTGTAATTTTTTTTGACGACCTAATAGTTATATTTTATATTGTACTATTCTGAAAGACCCGAACACTTTAAAAAAAAAGAAATTAATAATGTTGAAGCCTTTTAGACGCAGTTGGGGGAAACAAAATCTGCAAAGTTCATTTTATAATTTTTTCCAAAAGATGTTTAGCTTGATGAAGCAATAACACAGTCACTCATTCCTGTTTTTAAAGTTTGTTTTTGTTTTTTTTTTAGTTTTCTCTGCAATGTCCGCTTTCAATTCCAACATAAAAGATGACATAAAATAGATGTTGAGATATAAGATGGTAAGGTTACACGAAGTACACAAACTACGTTCCCTTCTTTGATTACACTTACAGCCTCTAGCGTTACAATGGGTGAAGATGATGAGGGGAAGGCGGATGAGGGAGTAGGGAGGGAGAAAAATTTGCTGGCGATGTCACTTCAAAGTAGGGCTTCACAGGCAAGAGTGTCAGAGAGTGAATTGTTATGTTGCAGCACTAATTCCCTTAAAACGCCGGCTTAGATGCGCGTGAATACATCTTGCTACGGGCATCAGTTTCTTTCGCTTGATGTTGCCTTGTTGTTTATTTGCTCATTTCTTTTTGCCATTATTCTTCCATGTCAGGCCTCTATCCTCGGGGATATAAAGCGAGGAAGGAACATTGTCTCGAAGTTATGAAACCGGGATGACGACCCTTATAAATATTTATCAGCGTCGTGCATTTTTTTATAAGAAAACATAATAAGTATGTAGCAGTAGTATATAGGAATAAATTGCGCTGCTGCTAATCACCTTACTCATATCATGTTTAATATTATAATTTAAATGAGACTTTAACGAAGTGCTTTTTCATCCCTGTTGTATTTCATTCTTCTACTTCTTCTCCTCCTCCTCCTCTTCTTCTTCTTCCTCTTCATACTTCGCCACATCATCCTTCTCCTTCTTATGTTCTTATCGATGGTAGATCAGTTCATCCAACCCACCATTGGCGATATGGCAGACGGGGATAACCATCCCAGGGAACAAGGGGTATGGACCTAAATCAACACTGAACAACCAGAGCAATAACACTGCTAAAATGGAGAGTGAAAATTGTCACTTTTATCTTGCCCATTACGTGATTCGAACCTGGGTCATCGGTGTGCCAGGCGAACGCTCTACCTTGGTCCTGATTTGGGCTCGGAAGAGTCCGCTGGATCTAAAGCAACGGTCATGTAATGTAACGCTCTACCATATGAGCTACGGCGATGGGACAACTTTCCATACCTACAGACATTGCTGAGACAATGCATCCATATATCCACCCCACCCCCTATTTTTCCCCCTCCCTCACCACCACCCACCTCTCTCTGCCTCTCTGTCTGCCTCTCTCTCTGTCTGCCTCTCTCTCTCTCTGTCTGCCTCTCTCTCTCTCTCTCTCTTTCTCTCTCTCTCTCTCTATCTC
Source organism: Oncomelania hupensis (assembly GCA_036898135.1). Taxonomy (NCBI): domain Eukaryota; kingdom Metazoa; phylum Mollusca; class Gastropoda; order Littorinimorpha; family Pomatiopsidae; genus Oncomelania; species Oncomelania hupensis. The sequence continues at coordinate 54,122,829 of CM072516.1, read as the reverse complement.
TCTCTCTCTCTCTCTCTCTCTCTCTCTCTCTCTCTCTCTCTCTATTATAGACCCATTTCAATTCTATCTTAACCAAGCCGCTTGAAAAAAAACATTAAACAGATTCATAAAAAAACAGCCTTTTACATGAAAATCAATCTGGATTCAGAGCTAAGCATTCTTGTCATACAGCTCTTACATCTATGATTGTACAATGGCTTAATAATATTAATGAGCACACAATTTCTGGAGCGTTAATTTATTCGTGTACTTCGCAAAAGCTTTTGATGTAATTGGCTTTGACCATTTTTTACAT